>JAWDJE010000007.1:38335000-39082500 GCA_035047345.1 Bradypodion ventrale
ACAGCTACATTGATAGGAATGATTCTACATTGATAGGAATGATTCGGCTTTGCTGTGTTTTGATTCACAGCCTATAATGAGTGCTCAATAAGTGTGAACATTGGGAGTTCAATGTTCACATTTTATGTAGTGCAATTGACATTCCAGCCCATAGCCTCCCTTCTTTCCTTTCTTCCTCTGATCTGGCCTCTGATGATCTTTTTGCAGTTTGCTCTCTTTTGTTTTGTTGTGGAGTTAAAGAAAACAATCTTAGTGCTAAAAGCAAAAAAAGGGAACCTCCTTGGCAATATTAGTAATACCAGCCAAAGGATGTTAGAAAATGTCCCACTAAGGGAAAACAGTCAGCACTTTGAAATAAATTCACACACGGACATGGAATTTCACCACCACCACCACCACCACCACAATACTTTTCCCTTGTTTGCCGGCTGAGTACCTTGGATATCTCTCTCAGGGTAAAATGATCTTTCTAGCTGAACCTCTACCAAAGATATTGCTAATTATTCCTCCTTCATCATCTTGCGTTTTTCTTCTTATACTTGTACGTATGAAGTTATCATTAGCACACCCTAACAGCTTATTGCTGGGTCATTGTTAGTAATCTTCCCTGTATGTATGCCCCCATGTTGTGTGTATGTCAGGATCAGTGGTTTCTCAGGTATTTGCAGAATAAGTTCCCCAGAGGTGGCTTTGATGCATGCAGGATTAGACCCCCAATATTGTCAAACACTTACCTGATTGTTCTCGTAAACCTATTATTGGTCTAAGAAAAACAAGTTCTATTAGACAGATGGTAACCTTTTCTGACCATGAGTCTCGTATGCGTCCATTTCGCTCCAGTTCAGTGGGACACTGCCGATGTAATGATTGTGTGCATTGCTTTCTATCTTGGCAAACTAAGGTGGTTTCCCTTGTGAGTAGTGATTTTACCTTGCAACTCCGCCAGTTAACTAATTGTAAAAGCTCTAATTGCATATATTTACTTGTGTGTAAATGTGGCTTGGGTTATGTGGGTGTAACTTCTCATGAACTGAGAACCAAGGTGGGCGAACATTGCTCCAAAATTCAGGCTGGCAACACTACAGCACCCTTGGTTAATCACTTCCTTGATGTAGGACACAATGACCGCGACTTTAAAGTTGTGGTCCGGGAATGCTGTAAATCTGATCCCTACTCCCGTAGCGATATCAAACAGATGCTATTATGGATAGAATGTTTTTACATTCATCGCTTTAACACGCTTCACCCTCATGGGCTTAACATGGAGATTGACTACTCCTGTTTCTTGTAATTGTCGGTACTAGTGCACCTGTTGGTAGGGTATTGCCTTTCTTTAAATTTAGTGCTTAGGAATTGATTTTTCGACATCCGTTGGCAAAAAAAGAATGAACTTATGAGGCTTGGGACGCAATTGAAATTTTTTGAAAAATAATAGATATAAGACTGAATTATATTATAGCATTGAACAAGAATTTACAGGTAATCCCCTTGTTTGGTTTCTGTAATGAAAATATTATGAATCCAAGACTGTTGTAAATACTGTAAATATGTATATGTAAATGATAATGTAGTATTTGTGATATTCTTTTATTTTTTATAGATCTCTGAGGAAGGTTTACACTGAAACTTCTTATTACCGGATGGAATTTGGATCTGTTCTTTTGGATTTATAAAGTTTAATTAAAGTACTCTTTATTTTACTGCCTCAAACAGTCTTGCTGCTTTTGCTTGGATATTCACCGTTTGGCCCCATCTTCTGCTCCTGCCTCCAAAGGCCTCTTGCCTGGTTTCTGCTCCTGTAAACTTCCTGCCCCATTCCTGGTTCCTATGGACTATTGTCATGCCTCATGTGGATCATTGTTCCTTAAACCTTGTCTTGTCCTACTCCAACCCCTTTATTGCTCTTTTGGTCACTTTACTCCCCGCTTGCTTGGGCTATTCCCTGATGTCCAGACCAACCTTGTATACCTGGGTATCTTGAGTATGATTTTGGACTTGGACTCTGGACCATGGTACATTTACTATTTGGTCTGTTGCTGGGTTGCCCTGGATCCTGGTGTTTGTGCTACTTGCCAGCTGACCACACTCTGGACTCTGACAGTGTATATATTTCAGGAAGAGAGTGGGGTGTATAACTATTTGCTAGTTATTCTTTCCCAGGCTGTGGAAAAATCTCACAGGTGCCTTCTCTCAATTCCTTCAATAGACCAATGGGCCCTGCTTAGTCTAAATGTCTAGCTCTCTTCTCTTTGCCATGCCCCTTCCCATATCTCACCCATACACCCAACCTCCAATTTCCACTTTATTGTCTTCTCAATTATTACTCTGTTTTCTCCTCCCCCGTTCCCATCCCCCTTCTTCTAACCCCCCTGCTTTAAGTATCCCGTGATCCCTCATAATCTCCCTGCTGGGGGCTCCAATTCCAAAATTTCCCCCCTTTTCACTCTTGCACAATTACAGACCAAAACAATTTTCTCCAAATGGTCGCCTCGTGGAACAACTAAAAACTCGCTTAACAACTAAATCGGGGTTCGCACCCACACACACACACACCAGAAGTCACGATCGGTTACTTACCATGGCAGTGGTGGCGCTTTTTCCAAGTGTTTCGCTTAAAGAGCAACTCGCTTAAAGAGCAATCCCGTGGAACACATTATGCTCTTTAAGCAAAGTACCACTGTATCTTTGTCCTGAACATTATAGCCAACTGCCTAAATCACTTAAATACCACCTACAAACATGCCTCAAGACCTTACACATATTAGCAAGGAAACAAGCCCCGTTCAATTTGTTCCAGTTTTTAAAAAAAGAATATCCCCCTCCACAAGAGAAAAAAGCCACTTTGGTGGATGAATTTGAATCAGCCTTTGCATCATGCAAACAAAAAAAAAAAACCCCAACTTTCAGATTAACCAGTTTTGTAAGTGGAGCAGATCCCAAGTTATTTGATGGTGCAGTTAGGGCAGTGATGGCAACCGAGTCCCCCACTATATATATATATATATATATATATATAGTTAGTAAAACTACAGAGTAGCTCTAATTTTATTGAATTCGATTGGCTTTGAATGGCATTTTGAAATGGAATGGCATCTCTTCTCTCTTGTATTGTTGCAGCTTCTTACTGGCCCAATAGTTAAAGTGCAGCGAGTGTGTCTTGGGTTTCAACTGTTGTTATTTCAGCCTGCCGCACAGACAATGTCAGTTGTTTGTTTGGCTGTGCTCCGCAGACTCTCTTGTTTGTATCGGCTTGGATTCTTTAATCTCATCTTCTTTTCTCTGTCGTGAGCAGCCATTGTCTCAAGCTCCTTGTTGTCCTGGTGAATCCAGCCTGTTCTGGTTGGCAATGCTATTCATCAGGCACCCCCTGTGGAAGCGTGGAGAGGGGTGTGTAATTGCTTTCGATTGGCTTCTTTCCCCCACCCACCCTGGGTTGGGAGTTGGTGGAATTTTCCTTCAGATCCCCCCCCCCCCCCCCCCCCGCTTTCCTTCCATTGTTGATTTGACTTACAGTGAGCAATGGAGAATCTATCAGTTAGAGACACACGCACCCCTGCCTCTTCTTCACGGCTTTTTAATACAGTGGAAAGATGAGTCTACAACTGCAAAGATAATGAAAACGGACCCAAAGGTCACCATATGTGGAAATGGAGGTCACAGGCCCAAACCTGCCCTGTTCTGCCCCCTCCACCTGCTTGGTATCTCTGTCCATTGTCAACTTGGCAGGACCCTGAGAATGGCACTACCCATTCCTTCAGCTTTTGATGCCGCTTCAAACTCTTTCCCCAAGGGACCTTGCTCTACATCGAGTAGCCTATAAATGACTCTTTAAGTTCCTTATTTATTTAGTCATTTTCTTTGTTTTATTTATATGCTCCTTCCTGTTCATCTTTACAGCCAATCCTTTCTGGCAGATGTGACAGGCTTGTGTGAAATCCTTGGGATCGGTTGATGCCAATAATGGGGTAATAATCCCTCCCCTCCTTCACCCCCAGCCCATTCCTGCTCTAACAGATCTTGGCAGCTACAAATACTAGAAGCTGTGAATAAATATATGTGAATATGTATGCCATTGCTACAGATCATCAAGTTGCTTCATGACAACCTCTTAATTACCCTCCAGAAGTCCTGTCATAAACAGCCCTTCTCAGGTCTTGCAAATGAAGGCTGTGGCTTTCTTTATTGGATCTATCTCTTAACCAGCCTGCTAAACTTCTTGCTGTCTTCTGTTCTTTACTATATTATTGAGTGAGTCTTATGTTCTCATGATATGCACAGTGTATGATATAACTTCAATTTCTGTTCCCTCCACCCCTATTTAGAATTCAGGATTGGCTTCATATAGAACCTCCCTATTTTTCCCTCTGGCAGTCTAAAGCATCTGTAAAGCTCTTATTCATCATGGCATTTCAAATGCATATTTTTTTTCTTGACAGTTTTCCATTATCCAAATTTCACATCTATACAAAGTAATTGGGAATACCACAGTATGGATGATCGTGGCTTTGGTCTTTATAACAAAGCATCTTTTGCAGTTCCTCACTATCTGCCCTTTCATGTCTGAGTGGTCTTCGTTGTCAGTGATCTTTAAATCAAAGAATAGAAAATCGTCAGCTACTTTGATTTTGATTTCTTCATTATCAACATTGAAATTTCATCTCCTTAATGTTTGGTTGTAATCCTGCTTTTGTGCTTGTTTCAATTCATTGCTGTTCTCTACCATTAATATGATGCCATCTACATCTCATAAGTTATTGATATTTCTTATATCAACTTTCACCTCTCCATCTGAATCTAACACACATATTACATATACAGTATATGAATATGTATGTCAAATCAAATTTATTTACAGTCTATATGATGATAAAACAATACAAGCACATCTAGATAGACAGGTCAGTACACTAAAACAAAATAACAACCCTACATGGTGCATATATGGGAGCTCAAGCAATTAAGTCAATCAATTCATATATGTACACAAGCATATGCACACAAAAGATTTGCCACGCTTACTCAATTATTCTATTAGCAACAACAAGAAATAAATGGATTCTGACTTATGGTAACCCTTACCAGGGTTTTTTTGATATTGAGTACTCAGAAGGGGTTTACCATTTCCTTCCTCTTATAGAGGCATTCTGAGGCTGTGTCTCTAGGCCAAGGAGGCCCAATGGGGAATCAAACTACTGACTTTGAGCCCCACAGTCAGATGCCTAACTCATTGAGCTATCCAGCCAGAAACAAATTCTTAAATGCTTTGTCACACTGAGGACAGTGGACAAGGCAGCTTTCGGGGTGAAAATAAGAGAGAAATGTGATTAGACATGATGGCATTCTAGAGCATGCCATAGTCATCATGCATAATTAGTGCTACTTCAGCTGTTACTGTTACTTCCATCAACAGCCACATTGCTATCCATACTGTTCTCCTAGTAGCTCAGAGTAGTATAAAATAACTTTGCACATCCTGCAAGGTATATAGAGAGATAAATGCTGGCTTAGGATCAGCTTCCTGTATGTGTGGGCATTTGAACTTACTCCATCTCTTCAATCCATATTTAATGTTCCATCCACTATGACTTATTGACATGACATGGACTGGTAATGTATGTGCATAAGATGCTAAGGAACATGGTACTCTGTGCATATCTATGAATATATGCTTTGGCCATATTTGAACCATAATCTAGGTATTATTTATTCCTTTATTTAGCTCAAGTGGCTAAGATGCTCACTGGGAGGCGGAAGGTCAGCAGTTTGATTCCCAAGTACTGCAGGACGGAATGAGCTTCTATCTTTGTCCCACTTTGTGCCAACCTAGCAGTTCAACCTAGCAGTTCAAAAGCAAGAAATTGCAAGTAGATAAATAGAGACCACTTTGGTGGGAAGGTAACAGCGTTCCGTGTGTTCCGGTGTCTAGTCATGTCTGCCACATGACCATGGAAACGTTTGCAGAAGAAGACAGTGCTGGCTCTTTGGCTTTGAAACAGATGAGCACTGAACCCTAGAGTCGGATACGACTGGCTTTTGAGCAAGGGAAACCTTGTAATAAAAAGAAACAGGACCAAAATGTGTATGCAGAACTTTTGTCAACTATTATACTGTATTGGGTTATTCAGCCAAAGAGTTACACCATAAGCATGAGAAAGCATTTACTCAGTTTCTTCAAGGACTGCTAGCCAGTTGGATACTTATAATACTCAAAATTATGTACTACTAAAGCTGTAATTTCTGTTTCTCAACCAGTGCAGGTATCTTGCTAAAAATGAGAAAGTGCAATTATAACAAAAACAGATTTGTCTGCCCTGAAAATTTTCTAACAGATACATACTGTGGGTTCCAACTCTGCTAAGGGTAAATATATACTCATCAGCAATCAACATTTTATATTGAGGAAAAATACTGTGGATTACCAGTATTAAGAGATAGTTAGGTGGTAAAATCCAGAAGTTTAAATGTAAGGATTATTTTTTAAAAAATAATATTTTAATGGTTTTTGTAGGATATTTCCTTGAATATGAAGAACAAAATGGAAGTAAATTCCTTATTCCTTTTAAATACGTTGAGAAAGATGTCAAGAATTCAGTAAGTTTCAGGTGTCTGAGATTCAGCTGTTAAAAGAGACATATGAACTGTTAAGGATCCTTCTGTGCTAAATTTATCAAGCATCTCAAACAGTAAAAAATGGTGGCCAAATAGTTTCAGTCTATGTATAATGCATACTTAGGATGTAGGACCAAGATAACCTCCCTTTATTAGTGCAAACCAACAGATGATCTGGATTCTGTATCTCTCCATTTTGACACAGCATGTTGTTATCTGACAGTACCACCACCACCATCCCTGCATTGAGCATGTTGGTCTTGCACTTAATGATTCCAACCTTCAGCCTATTCAGGGTCCTCCAAGTGACGTAGGAAAGGTCGAGCTCCTCAGCCATACCCTACTTTAATATTCTTTGTCCAATGAGCTCCATCCTCTATCTTCTAATTTGGTTTGGCTCTTGCCTACCTTCAAGAATGTTTGTTCTTGCTATAAAGCTCTTCCTGGATCTGAGTCGGCAGACTTGATGTACATATCATTCAGAGGATGTTGAGGGTCCTTCTTTTCCTTAGTTCTCTTGGTAACTTCTTTCCTTATTTTAGGTGGAGCGATACTAACAAGATGATCTATTTTCTTAACTGGTGTAGGTTTGAGGCATCCTGTCACTATGCACATTGTTTCATTTACAGCAATGTCAACTTGTTCACATGTGCAGATGCACTTCATACTGGAGCAGTATACTCTGCCACAGAGATGCTCAAGCCACACTGAGGTTTTCTTACTTTTGACACAATACCAAATGGCAAAGACATTGGTGCTAGGAAAAATGGAAGGTGCAAGAACAAAGGAATAACTAATACAGAGTAATTGATTCCAATAAGGAAACTTAACAAGCATTAGTTTACTAAGTCAGAGGTTGGCTGATAATGAGGCTTTTGGAGGTCATTAATTAATAAGCATGAACTTCAAATAGCACTTTTAAGAGCCTTTCTAAAAAGCTTGGAAGGGGGCAGTGTGTTTTTTCTTTCTTTTCCTTTGCCACCTTCCAGTTGTTATTCCACTACTCTGTGGGTTTTACAGGACACATCGCTCTCTGTGATTTCTAAAACTAGGATCAAGTCATGATAAAACTTAGTGCTTCAGCCAGGCAACAAATTGTAGCAGACAGCAGTCCAGAGACCTCTCAGTCTTTACTCACAAAAGTGTTGAAAAATACCTCCTCAGTGTTGCCACCTGTCCCAAGTCTCCAAGGACAGGGGAAATGTTAACAGTTAATTTCCCTTGACATGCAGTATGAGCTTGTAAACCTAAATCATAAGATTACTTCTGACATGGCTGGTTTTCTTCTGTGTTTGGATGCAGTTGGGGAGCAATGTTTACAGGTAAAGGCAGCTGTTATTTTGATGGAGAGGGTGCGTGAGGAACTGACACCTGGGCTTTTGAAGCTGTGGCCCAAATCAAGTACAGTGGTACCTCGAGTTACAAACTTAATGTGTTCCTTGGGAACACCTTGAGTAACTTAATTTTTGAGTTATGAAAGGATATCCATTGAAAATAATGCCTCAAGTTATGGATTTAAATCGCAAAAATTTCATAACCCAAAGCGCGCATTGAAAACCTTTTTTCTGACCTCCGGAATGGATTAGTTTTTAAAAAATGCATTCCTATGAGAGCAGGTCCACCTGATATTTCCACTTTGTAATAGTCTGTGCAGTGACAAAACAAAACAGAAGTCACCTTGCTTTAAAGTTTTGTGCAACTGTGCAGGAAAAATTCAGTTTTACAAATGTTCAGATTCCTTCTCAGTTCCCTCTCCACGGTTCTTTCACTGCAAAGGTAAAACTTTCTGTGCTTTCTTTTTTAATGCAAAAGGATGAACTAGATGATAATTTACTTGTCTAGCCAGGCCTGTCTCACCAGTCTGCACTAGCAGTAATTTTTTGGGGAGGGAGAGGCCTTTGAGATATTTCTTCTGTTACTGCTAGTATTCTTCAGACTTTCTTGTAAGGTCGTTTTAAGTTCACTCCCTGCACAGTAATGGTGAATAAAACATTCAAGCTCTTGTTACAGCATCACTTCTAAGTATTTCTGCTTTTCAATATATTCAGTTTCCTACCCATGAGAAGCATGAGTGGGATTGGTTCATCTTCGTTAATGTTGTGAGCCAGAAGTTAGGTAGCCCTTTCTTAAACAGCATACAACCTGAAATATGCACATGAATGGATTATTTCACAGTAGTGGTTCATTCTCCTAAAATTATTTCTCTTTTTCTCCTTTACACTTAAACAAAGCCTCCAGAACCTGGTATACACATTATGTAACTGGCCCCCAATTAAACTGAATACTGTATGTCTGTTGGTACTTCACTGTATTATACTGACTACAAACAGTGAAAACCCAAGCCATTTTTAAACTAGTAAGTCCTACATAGCAGTATGTTGTCATTTATTTGCTAGAGGCAAATTGTTGTATTGCAGGATTTTGTTCTTGTATTTTTGTCTTCAGTGTGGAGAGGCTTACTGTATATCTTCTTTTGTTGATGTTTTTGCTGTAATGGCTCCCATTCTGTTGTTTGTCTTTATTAAAAATGTAAGATTTCGATTTTAAATTACCCTAATTATTATTAATAAAGCAGAAATATTTGGATCTCTCTCAGGGTAAGATGATCTTTTTCCTGATTTTTTTTCCTAAAAGCACTGCTAAACTTTCTGTCCCTATCCTTCTGCAGTAGCAGAATTAAGTTTCCCTTTTTTTTTTTGACACTTGATTGGGATGGACATTCGTGACAAGAACAATGTCTCATTCATAATTTACCTCCACTCTCTTACTTGCCTGACTTTTCAGAAAATGGGAACCCTATAATTATTTCAATTAATTTTTATTTGTATTTCCTTCAAAAAAATCAAAAATGAAGAAGCCCAAAAAAGTCATTAATACTTGTGTTTCCACTTTAAAAATAGAAAGAATCAGTACAAGGCTTGTAAGAGAATATTGCAGTAGAAAACATGTAAACATGTTACAGCTGATTTAGGTTTATGTGATGTCATGGTGTGCTATGGAGCATGTACAGAGTGCGAAAACAAGCACAAGGGATATAAAATAAATTAACCATTAAAACTCTGTTTCACTGTAAATTAAAGAACTGTACTGTATATTGTTTATTATTGTTATTTGCATAAATATTTCATGCCAGTTGAGAGATCATCCAACAGTGCGACCAATGCTGCCTCTGTACCATATCCGGGCCTGAATCCTGACTGAAAAGGCTCCAGATAATCCACTTCATCCAGGGCCCCCTGTAACTGCAGCACCACTGCCTTCTCCAATACCTTCCCTAAAAAGGGAAGGTTGGATACAGGCCTATAGTTGGCTAATACTGTTGGGTCAAGTGATTATTTCTTCAGGAGGGGGCACACCAAAGCATGTTTTAATGGTGCAGGAAACACCCCCTCCCGTAAAGAAGAGTTAATTATTGCCCTGACCCAACAACCCGTCATTACCTTAGTAGCTTTCACCAACCAGGCGGGACATGGATCTAATAGGCAAGTAGTAGCATGAACAGATCCAAGGAGCCTGTCTACTTCTTCAGGGACAACAGGGTCGAACCAATCCCAGATAACATGGCTAGACTGCAATCCAGTCAACTCCGGATCTATATACTCCACACCAGGATTAAACTTTGAGCGAATCCGAGCAATTTTCTCCATCAAATAATCAGCAAAATCCTCAGCTGATCCCTGCCAACCGGGCTCAGCACCCCTCTACCGAGGAGGGACCGAATCACCCGGAATAGGGCAGCTGGGCGATTATCCACAGAGGCAATAAGGGTGGTGAAATATTGACGTTTCACCACCTCTATTGCCACCAGGTAAGCTCTAATCATGGCTCTAGCAAGTGTTCAGTCAAAATTGCTCTGAGTCTTCACCCAGTGGCGCTCTCAGCATCTCTTTGCCTGTTTAATCTTCCTCAATTCCTCCGTGAACCATGGGGATGAGCAGAGCCTGCATGCACGGAGAGGCCATGGTGGCACAATCAAGACCAAGGCCGCTGTTGTATCCCCATGCCAGAGGTAAACAAGAGCCTCGGGCGAATCATGTAGCCGATCCAGAGGAAAACACCCCAGTTCCCTTTGGATCCATCAGGATCCATCAGGATCCATCAGGATCCATCAGTCACCCGGGGTGGGCCAATTTAACTGGCCCTGCCATCCTACAGTGGGAGCATCACCCCAAGAAAGTCCAGAGTCACGAGATAGTGATCTGACCATGGCACAGGTGTTATATCCAGTGATGCACTGCAAAAAAAATTACTACCCCCACCATGGACATGGCTAACTCTGTGGGCATGGCTTACTCTGTGGGCCATGCCCACTTGGCCTCCCTACGCCATGGCCTGGGGTAGGGAGGTGGGCACGGCTGGCCTGGGGGAATTTCTGCTACCAGTGCCTGGGTACCTGTGGGCACCTGCAGCAGCTCAACACTGGTTATATCTAATTGCTGTAATTTCAGATCACTCTGCCACCGCTCCGACAGAAAAACTAGGTCTGGCATGTGGCCACTGCTCCTGGTTGGGTCTTGAATTACCTGAGTCAGGCCCACAGCTGCCATGAGTATTGTAATGTTAAATGATATTGATGTTGCTCTGTATTGCTATATTGTATTTTGTGGTTATTATAATGTAATTAGTGATTGATTTTTTTTTGTATTGAACCTGCTTGTATATTCTTATTATGCTGATATATTGTATTTACATGTTGTGTTGTAAGCCGCTTTGAGTGGCACCTGTGCCAGGAAAGCGGGATAGAAATTAAACGTAGTAATAATAATAATAATAATAATAATAATAATAATAATAATAATAATAATAATAATAATAATAATAATAATAATAATAATAATAATAATAATAATAATAATAATAATAATGAAAGCCATGAACTCCCGTGCTACCTTGGATCCAGCCCCCAATGAAGGCAAATTGAAGTCCCCAGGACCATGAGTCCAGGGAACTCCGACGCCAGCATTGTGACAGCCTCAAGTAGCTCAGGCAGTGAATCAGCCACACCGCAAGGGGGCAGGTACAGGAGCAAGATTCCCAATTGACCCTTAAGGCCCAATCGAAGGATCAGGGCCTCACAACCCGGAACTTGCAGAGCCATGGCTCTCGCGACTCCCAATGACTCTCTGGCTACAGTGGCGATGCCACTGCACCTCCCTTTACCCCTAGGCTGGTGGCAACTACCAAACCTGGCTGGACACATATCTGATAGAGGAACACCGTCTTACGGTGTCAGCCAAGTTTCAGTGATGCATGCCAGGTCGGCCCGATCTCCCAAAATTGAGTCTAAGAGCAGGGGGCCTGGCAATTTATCTACTTGCAATTTCATCCTTTTGAACTGCTAGGTTGGCAGGAGCTGGGGCAGAGATGGGAGCTCACTCCATCATGCAGTACCCGGGAATTGAACTCCGACCTTCCAATCAGTGAGTTCAGCATCTTAACCACTTGAGCCACTGCAAATACTGTGAGAAGTTTTCTTTAGTTTTGTATGAATTGAAAAGGCAACAGCGCCTGGGATAGCATGAATTATTACCTCAATTTAGGTATAGACTTTTAAAAATTGATGAGCCAAGGATATGACAGTGCTGTCATAATGTGCGGGAGATGCAGGAGAGTCTGAACGATAATTTCTGAGAAATATTGTAATGTACATTGATTATATACATTGTGTGGTTCATAGTTTAAATATAGCTGCCGTTCATTCTTGTGAAAACTTCATAATACGAAGTTGTCTTGGAACTGTCATATCAGTTATCAACTTTTTCTGCTAGTTGTCTCAAAGAGATGCTGACTTCAAAAATGAAATCAACTTTTTAAATTCAAATACAGTACCTGCAAGTTGTTGGTGATCCTAATTACTCTGCCAGTGTCAGTTGCAATCCCTGAGAGAATGTTTTCCCAATGGAAGAGGCTTGGATAACAGGGCTCAGTTTCCTATGTGTTCATTAAACTGTCAAGTCCAAACTGATGATGTCATTTTCTACTTTGCAGCAGCAAGGAAAAAACTCACTCTAATTCTACATTTTTTTAAAAAGTAAAAAAGAAAATAATTTTCATTTTTATTCTTCTTTCATGTCTAGGTCAGATGTGAAACTGTCAAAATGAAGGCAGCTTTTGGTGAGTTCATTCTGCAGTTTGTTTCGCTTGACCTAATGTGAGAAAATAAATATCAATTAAAACAGGGTTGTAAATTATAGAACTGATTTGATAAATCATGTTTTCATATATAATAACTACTTAAATTTTGGGAATCTCAACCTACTAAAGTTGAATCTCTCCCATTTGCACTGACTGGGAGCTGATTCGTGACCTTGTCCTATCCATCTTAGAATTTCACTTACTACCTATTTCATTCTTCGTAGCAAAGGCATTTTGAGAAGGCAAGATGAAAAAGAACAGAATATGATTAGCACAAGTGAATTTTTAACAGCTACTGGGTTTTCTGTCATCATTTCCAGAATACAGGACAAAGGTAGGTTTGCTGTTTGCCAAGGCCATGATAACTGTAAATTTTTCAATACTTCATACTAAAGTTCTTTTGTAACAGGTTCCGCTATGTGATGGGGAGATCATTGATCAACGGGGATCATCATTGTAACTTTTAAAAATAGATATTGTTATAAATGTGATCCCTTTAATCCTAGATCGTTGTATTTTTCTCTTAGAGAATAGGGCAATGTAGATGTTCCTTTTCCATTCACAGGGTGATAGACAGGCGATGGAATTAATATTTTAGAGAAGTTTCATTTCCTACCCTAATGATGTCCCGTATCAAAAAATTAAGGGTTTGAGTTGGCAAACTAAAGTGCCCCCTTTCAATTATTTTTACTATGCTTTTGATTAATAAATTGTATTTATTTGATCAGTGATTCCTCTGGATCCATAATATGCACCAAAATATTTTTAAAATGTGCACTAAGGCATTTTGCACAAAAGAAGCATCTTGCTAATCTACCAAACTGGGGGGTCTTATGACTACTCCAAGAGGACATCAGTCTTCAGGAATTGTTTCAGGAAGCAACCACTCAACATTTCTGGGGCTAAGGGACAAGACTTCACACACACACACACACACACACACACACACACACACACACACACACACACACACACACACACATATATATATATATATATATATATATATATATATATATATATATATATATATATATATATATATATATATATATATATATATATATATATATATATCTCTTGAGTGGAACTGTGACCAGGCAAGATGGCAGAAGCAGCATTTGATGTTCCTGCCTCACATCACTGCAGACAAATGCCTACCAGTTGGGTTGTTTCTTTGGCTGTTCATTCAGGAAGGGGTGGGAAAGAAAGACCCATGGATCATATTTGAGTTCTCACGGTCCCTTCCTTCTTTGAGTCATCCCTTGCTCCTTTCCTCATGCACTCAATTTAAAAACAAATCCTTCCCACTCACTCTCACTCCTGGTCACACCTTCTGAGTCCATCCTCCTCTCTTTGTTCCTTTAGTCTAAAACAAAAGAAAGCTGGCAGCTTCCATAGCTGCAGGTGGAGGCCAAGGAGAACATTATGACCAGTCCTGTGGCTGGTCTCCTGTTCTACTGTACAAACTGGTTTTTAAGGCCACCATTTACCACTCGTTTTTTTCTTTCTTGTGGGCTCCATTCAGGCGAGCCCTGCCAAGGCAAAGTTTGGAAGCTGAGAGGAAGGAGGAGGGACAAACACCCCCTCCCATAACCTATGGCACGTGAAAATCTGATGAAAGATTAAAGAAAGTGTCCCATCATGAAGCAGAGCCATAGTGAAAGATGTAGGGAAGGAGGAGCAGGGAATATTTCTTTAAAGAAGAGGAAGGAAAAGAGGAGGAGGAGGAAGAAGAATTCTAACAGTTGGTGGCAGTTTTAATGGGGTATATTGGTTTTTAAAATGTAATTGGTTTTATTTTCTGTGAGCTGCCCAGAGTCTTCGGAGTTGGGCAGCAATATAAATCAGAAACATAATAAAAATAAATAAACATATTTCTCATGCGCTTTCTTAGGAATGTAGCCTCACAGTGCATAAATGTGGAAATTATTTCTTTGCCTAAGTTACCCAGGGAGATGAAAGCAAACTGAGATGGATAGGTTGTTTACAGTTGTTAGCCAGGAGCCAAAGGGGGAAGATAAGTGTGTGTACACAGGCATGAATAAGGCACACAGGTGGGACTTTGTATGCTCTTTTTTTCTTGACAGAAGCTGTCTGCCCCAAAAAAACAAATAGTCAATTATGTTTTGAAAAGGGAGTTGACTCTTAAGTAGCGAGCACTGCTGCAGAAGACAATAAGCAAACAAATATAGTATGTACAATTCTGTGTAGTGGATACATTGGACCCCAACCATTCAACTCCCCAGCTGTGGTCTGTTGGTTGTTTAATGATTGGGAGTTCACCATACATTGGTGTAAATGCAGTGGAAAAGCAAAATTGGTTATCAATAATATTAATATCCATCTTTTTCTGTATCTTCCTCATCTGCCATATCAAAATAAACTCATCTCCATAAAAAAAGTCATTTAATCCTCGCAAGGCGCTTTTGCTCATCTTTCTAACTCGCACAGGGCACTGCCTTCCATTTATGAACAATTCATTTATGCTGTAACCTCTTTGGGACAAGCCTACATTTCATTTCAGTGATAAAATAGTCAATTTAATACTGCATACAGTTTTAATTCAGTGCTTCAGCTAACTCTGTCATGGGAATTGGGAACATCAGTTGTGGAATGAGTACTGACAGCACCCCTGAAGAACCGGGATCCATCATCATTCTGATCTTGTAGGGTCTCCATCATCTTTGAAACTGTGACAGAAGGATGACAAACACAGCTTTCCTCTTAAATATATCTCCATGGTAGGTATGGCTGCCTCTGTTTGTTACATTTCTGGTGCTCAGGCATTCTTGAAGGGCATAAGAGCCATGGAAAGCAGAAACTAGCAACTGCACTGTGGGATGGTCCCTTCCTGCTGTTTGCAGCTGTATGGTGGTGTTGCAAGCCTAGCTAATGTTTGTATGGCATTATGAGTGGGGGAAATCCTTGCTTCTACATGCTTTTGATGGTATAGTAGCCTCATTATCTATAGAAGGGAATTTTTAGGATCTGAGGCAGCTTCTGGGCTGCCATTTGTGTCCATTTAGCAATTATTTTAAAGGGACTGTGGTGGCTTAGTGGTTAAGATGTTGAACTTGATGATTGGAAAGTTGGCAGGTCAGCAGTTCGAGACTCGAATGCTGCACAATGGAGTGAGCTCCCGTTGTCTATCCCAGCCCCTGCCAACCTAGCAGTTCGAAAGTAAGAAATTGCAAGTAGATAAATATGTACCACTTCAGTGTTATGTGTTTAGTCATGCCTGCCACATGTCCACAGGAATGTCTGCAGACACAGACAGTGCTGGCTCTTTGGCTATAAACAGAGATGAGCACTGAACCCTAGAGTCGGATATGAGGAAACCCATTAAATCCATGGACATTTGGTGAGCGAATTTCTCTCTAAGCTTCATTGATTCAAATGGGCTTTCTCTAGTTGTAACTTAATTTAATGTAGTTGCAACTAGAGTAGGCCCATTTGAATCAGCAGAATTTAGGAAGCAGTTGACTCACCAAATCCTAAATGGGCATCTCTAGTGCAGGGGTGCCCAAACTACGCCCCATGGGCTGGATATGGCTGCCAATGCCATTCCATCAGGCCCATGCAGCCTGCGCCGCTCCTGGAACCAGATCCAAATGTGTTTGTGCATGCACGAGCGCATCTGCATTCACTTCTGGGTTCAACATGGACGCGCTCGTGCAAACGTATCTGCATTCACTTCTGGATTCAGCACAGACATGCTCATGCATGCGTAAATGTGTCTGCATTCACTTCTGGGTTAAGCACAGACATGCTCAAGCATGCATAAATGTGTCTTCATTCACTTCTGGGTGTGACATGGACACATTTGCACATGCATGAATGCATTCGCATTCACTTCAAGGTGCGGCGCAGATGTGCTTATGCAAATGTAGATGCTTCCGGGGGCGTGGTCAGGCCCGCTCAGCTGTTCCAGCAGCATGGTCAGGCCCACTGCCCAAAAAGTTTGGGCACCCCCGCTTCAATGAAATTCAGTATGCTAAGCAACAGGATTTGGGTAGCAGAAGAAGTACAGTACAGTATCTGCAATTCACAAGCAAAGGTGTCTGAACTTGTTTTCTTTCACTTATATGGTAGAAAGATACCTCGGTTTGGAAGTTTGCTGGATTATTGGGCCTCCCGTTCTGTGCCATGCTTATCTGTGTAAAAATATACAATATGAATTAAATGAACATTTTCTATGGAAAGTATGGTTTACATTCAATGTGCTATTTTTACTAGGATTATCATTATTAACTACCATTATTATACTAATTCATTCTATTCTATAATATATTACCAAATAGCTGTTCCAAAATAACATATTTTATTATAATTATTTTTCACTCTCTGAGGAGCTATAGTAGTCCACGTGTTTTCCCATCAAATCAAATCTCTATTATGATCCAAGACCAGCATAGTATAGCAAAAGATAGAAGTTAAGGATAGTACTTAAATATATGTATTTTTCAAAGGAGCATATCTGGTCAGAGTTAATAATAATAATTTCATGTCAGAAATTATTCTGGGTTGAAAGGATTTTTGCAGAAGGAACTCTGCTTAGGGAATGGTCAAATGAGACTCCTTTCATGTCGCCAAGAGCTGGGAAGGTAAAGGTTTCCCTTGCTTGAAAGCCAGTCATATCCGACTCTAGGGTTCAGTGCTCATCTCTATTTCAAAGCCGAAGAGCCAGCGCTGTCTGCTTCTGGAGACATTTCCGTGGTCATGTGGCAGGTATGACTAGACACTGGAGCGCACGGAACGCTGTTTACCTTCTCACCAAAGTGGACCCTATTTATCTACTTGCAATTTCTTGCTATCGAACTGCTAGGTTGGCAGAAGACAGGACAGAGGCGGAATTTAAAGCAGCCCACAAATTCTTTTTTTGTACAAAATGGCACTGGCAAATGCTGTCATTTTCCTCCTCTCTGTTGGCACATGGCATCAATAGTACTGGTATGGCTGCAATAACCCTATTGATTATATTTATTGTTTTAGGAAAGCAGGAAATGTTGATGCACATGAAACATGCAGAGTTTTTTTTCCTCATCTGAGGGTTAAAATGAGAGAGGATTAAATTGCAGTCAGGTAAATGGGGCAGAGGCATCCTCCTCATCTGCTTTCCTTGATACTGGTGGCAGTAACCTTATCCGCATATTCCCCAGTTTGCATAAAGTGTATATATAAGACCCTGTCCAACTATGATGCATGCTTTCCCCCTAAATCCATACGCCAGCAGAGACTAATAAATTTCACATTGTTATTTTGAATTGGGTCAGCAGAAACTTCAGAAATATTCTGCAGATCGTTATGATACAGGTTACTTAACAAGGGAGATAAACTAGCACTTCAATACTATTGTAGGAAGAAATGGATTTGCAAAGCCTGAGGCTGTCTCCAGCACGGTGGAATCCATTCTGAGACGTGCTCTTCAAAGCTTCATATATTTTGCCAGTCTTAGCATTTTTAATAATTTTACTGGTTAGTATTCATCTGGTAATAACATCAAAGCAGGGGTTGGACTAAATGTTTTGAACATGCTATATAGCAACCTATTCTGTCTGTCCTATGAAATCACAAGGTTCAAACTACTATGAAGTATATATTTCTTATCATTTATTACACAAATCCTAAGAGACTATCATACTAATAATAATAAAAAATGAAATTTCCTATCATTTCCCAGATTTAAGTTTTTTTTAATTAACCATAAAACCAAGAATTAAACATTTTTACCATGAACACTGAACATGTTGCAAAGATATGCTAAGCAGACGATAGCATCGACTAATGGAGGCAACATGAACGGGAAAGGACTTGCAGATTAAAACCCTTGAATATAAAATGGCGCACATAAAAAACGTTTCCTTGTTTCAAAACCCTGCTCTCAAGAAAGACCTTACATAATAAGGTGGAGGATTGCATAGTCTTCCAAATCCAAGTTGCCTAACAAGCGTATTATACAAATCTTTACATTATACAAATTAAGCATATTAATGCTATATATACCTTTTCTCTCTCTAGAGCCAAGGCTCCCAATGTGGGACATATGCCTCACAAGGGGGGCAATTTGATTTTTAAGAGGGACAATTCGAGAATGAGATTAACAGTGAATGGCTTTTTAGGTTTCCTCCAAATGAATGTTCTCTTTTTGAATAATAAGAATTATATACCACGGGGGAGGGGATGATCAGAATTTTAGAGATGCTTAGATGGGGCATGGCTAAAAAAATGTTGGGAACCATGATTCTAGAGCAGGCATTTGCAAACTACAGCCTGTGGGCCTAATTTGGCCCATGCATATCATTAACCCGGCCTACGGTGGTCACCCGGGCACCTCTAGCCACCTGGGTGCCTGCCGTGGAACCAGGAAGACCTAGAATGGTGCACTTTCCCTGCCGAAGCACCACGGAGGAGCAACGGAGAAACCCAAAAATGGAGCAATTATGTACCACAAAGCCTCCCGCTGCTGGGAGAAATGGCAGAGACTGTGCAAAAAGCCGCAAAACCAATACAATCAGTGATACTAAAAACGTAAGTACTGGAAGCAACCTGCCTCCAGCCCCTACAGCTGCATGTCAGGGGCGTGCCTGGCCAATAGTGAGAAAACGTTGTGAACCCCTGCTCTAGAGGGTCTCCGTACTGTAAGAAAAAGGAGAGAGTGAATTAGGGAGCATAAGAGGCAGAAGGACATTGATTGAAAATCAAGCTCTCTGACTTGCATAAGCCAAACTTTTCCTCCCTAAAGCAAAGCTGGTATTGGATACAGTTCATTATAGCTGCAGTGAGTTTGTGCTACTCAAGATACTCAAAGTAGAATCGTAGAGGGGGGGAGAGAAACAGTAGTTGGGGGGCATCATCATATGTGGACTTAGTGCTTCTTAGTGACTTCCTTCTCACCAGTGACAACCTACTGAGTCCCAGATAAGAATATTTTTAAATATATCTTGAGTTTCCTGACCTATTAGTTTTTTTTTAGAAATTTATTCAGTATTACTTTTAACAAAACCATAGCTGTCAAGTATCCTGTATTACCCTGGAAAACCCCGCAATTTAGCCCCTCTTCCTGCTATCATGTATTTTTTTTAAATAATCTCCTGTAGTTTTAAAAAAATCCTGGGAGCATATAAATCTCCCACATATTATTGTTATATCTTTATTTATGAGTTATGTTCTTTATACCAGAGCAGAGTTTTGGGCTCCCCCTGGTGGAAGAGGAAGCACCTTCTAGGCACTCTCCTTAGCTCGACTGCTTCCCCTCGCAGAGAGCAAGGAAGCAGGCCAGACGTACTGTAATAATTCTGTTTTAAATCTCTTTCCTCATTCTCTGCCTCGACAGCATTTCATATTATGGTGATTTTTCATGGAACTGTTTTTTACACTTAATTATCTACTGTCTTAGCCTTGTGTACCTCAATTTCATTTTTTAAAACTCTGTGTTTAAGGCAGGACCGTCGAAATATCCTCTTTATGTTGTATGCAAATATACTTGAAGCCAATTGGCTCATTGTCTCTTCTCTCTCCTGAGAAAGAGGGTGTTAAAAGGAAGAGACAATGAGCCAATTGGCTTCAAGTATATTTGTATACAACATAAAGAGGATATTTCGATGGTCCTACCTTAAACACAGAGTTTTAAAAAATGAAATTGAGGTACACAAGGTTAAGACAGTAGACAATTAGGTGATTAAAGTGTAAAAAAGAGTTCCATGAAAAATCACCATAATATGAAATGCTGTCGCAGCAGAGAATGTGGAAAGAGATTTAAAATAGAATTATTACAGTAGGGCTGGCCTGTTGCCTTATTCCCCACGAGGGACAGCAGTGGTGCTAAGGGGAGTGAGGGAGTGCCTAGGGGGTGGTTTTTCCTCCACGGGGGGAGCCCAACACTCCTCCCTGGCTCTGGTGGCTCCTCCTCTTGTTGGCTCTTGGATGTGCCTGGATTTTTTGGGGGGAGGGGCATGGTCTGGTGGGGAGAGGGGTGTGGCCCAAAATTTCCCTTGTTTTCATGTCCAAAACTTGACAGGTATGAACAAAAACCACCTAGATTTTTTTTTTACTGAAGTTCAGTATAAAAATGTCTGAAATATATAAAATAAGTAATAATAATTGTGTGCTGTCAAGTCAATTCTGACTTGTGGTGACCATTTGTGGGGGAGTTTTCTAGGTAGACATTATACAGAAGTGGTTTGCCATCCCTTCATCTGTGGCGCACCCTGGAACTGTGCAGCTTGCCCATGGCTACATAGGCTGGCTCTTCTCCCAGAAGGCACAGTGGGGGAATTGAACTCCCAAGCTCTGGCTCCACAGCCAGAAAACCCTGAAAAGTCAGAAATGACTTGACACCACAAAATTAATAAAATAAATAAAAATGAAAGTTTGTATCTGCCTTGCAGACTCATGCAGTTATGTCCTAACTACTATATATAGGTAGGCTAAGCATGGGTAGTGTCACTGATTAAAAATTAAGAATCATATTGCAGAACAGGACGGGCATCTGCAGAACTGAAGCAATTTTTTGCTGACACTGAGATTTGTTTCTGACTCAGCAACAGACAGTCTCTATTGAAAATGGATTGCTTATTTCCTGTACTTTCCAATGGGTACAGGTTTCATCTCTTAATTTATGCAAAGCACTTTGACATCCTTGGAGGAAAGCTGTGGAAGAGCTGCATCTGGAAAAACTTGCTGTGTGCCTATGAATTCAGCACTGCGGACTAGAGAGTATGGTTTTGTGCCAAAAAATGTCTATAAACAAATCCATTCCTCATGGTAGCTTGTGAAGCATGTGCTGCCCCCTTGAGGACTCTCATTTCATCACACCTTTGGGAGTTACCAAGAATCAAAAGGTGAACCTCACTGTAAATTGCTTTTAGTGATAGTGCAGAGCCATTCAAAAGAGGAATCAACTGTGGAATACCTGCTTTCAGGATTATTTTTAAAGTTCTGAAAGTAGATTCCTTTCAGACTCATACTGTGTATTAAATCCAGTAATAAAATACTCATAAAAGAGCTCAGATCTACTCACTCTCGGTATTGACTGTTAAGCTAGTTGGCAAGGATTATTTAAGTTGGATCAGAATTTTCTTGTATGGGCTGTTTGCCACAAATGAAGGGTTTGGGGTGGGGTAGAGTGGGAAGCTTTTTTCATTTTCTTCCCTGACTAGGCCAGACATGAAACTGCCAAAATTGCAGCCACCTTTTGGTGAGTTCCTTCTGCAGTTTGTTTTGCCTTATCTAGTGTGAGAAAGATTAGCCAGCACAAGGTGACCATTGCCTGGGGTACGCCGATTGTGGTTCAAAAATACCACAACCATCAAGGAGGCTCTTTCTGTGTACCCCAGTGGGAGGCTGAGGAGAATCCACCAGAACCAATCCCCACCCCCACCCCATACAGCTCATATGAGAAAACATCTGGTAGGCAAAGGCACAGTGTGGTATGTTTTATACTCTTAAACACTGATGATTGGGGAGCTGTATAGTTTTCACCAGTCGTCTTCTTCTTGTTGTGCCATATCCGATTTCAAATATTGTCGATCATCATGATCACCCATGAAGATTGTCTTGAGAATATAATGCAGAAGGCCTTCCATTTGCCTTCTGCATTGCAGCATTACAACCATACCATTGATTCAGTTCTGCAAGTTACTTTCTGGTCCTGAGCCTTTTTGGAACACAAAATCCTCATCAACTATTGATGAAGCTGCTGCCCTCCATCAAGATGGATTCAAGTGGGATTTAATCCACTTGGGGACCATCACCCTATTACTCCTCAGGGTGGTCAGGTCAGTTAGCTACCGCTTGACAATGTGTCGCTGGCAGTATGGTTTACTTTATTACCATAGCAAGATAAGATGGCCAGACTTCACCAGTCTATGTGAACATTTATTATCCTACCTCTATTCAGATCCAATTGTTGTTATGTGCCATTACTGTTTCTGAGTTATGGAGGACTTGTGATCTCCAAATGGCTGTGTAGTTAAGAACCCTGACCAGGTCTTGCAAATTGAAGTCTCTGGTTTCCTTGTTTGAGTTAATCCAAATCATGCTCAGCTTCTGATTTTCCTACTTATCACCTCCAACTTTTTCTACAATACTGTCTTTTTTGGTGAGTCTTCTCATCTCACGATATACTCAAAGCATTTTAGCCTCAGTTTAGACATTTTAACTTCCAGTGAGGGTTCAGTCTTGGATTACTCACTTAATTCTCTTTCTGGCAGACTATGGTATGCCCATTCTGATGTTACCTTTTGTGTAAACAGTCCTTTCCTGTTTCACCAGGTGTCTGGATGACATTTCATCTCTGTGTTGCCTTTTTACTAGTGCATTGCTTTCTCTTCTGGTGGGCAGAATGTTCAAGCTCAAGTCAACAGATTCCAGGGCTCAGTCTGGAGGGAGATGATAATAATTTTGTGTCAGAAATTATTCTGGGTTGAAAGGATTTTTGTGGAAGAAACTCTGCTCAGGGAATGCTCAAATGAGGCTCCTTTCATGTCCCCAAGAGCTGGGACAGAGACAGGCGCTCAATCTATCATGCAGTATCCAGGACTCGAACTGCCAACTTGCCAGCCTTCCAGCTAACAAGGTGAACTTCTTAACCACTGAGCCACTGCAGCCCTGGAAGGAGATGATTGCAGTCCTCTTTACAAAGAACAGGCAGCTTATACATGCCTGGGGCACTTAGGTGTCTAAAACAGAAAGAGGGTAATTTCTTTTACCTGTAGAGAAACTCTCTGGTACAGCCTATAAAGTGAGTCCACTGAGGTGGTGGTGAAAGAAAGGTAAATTAATTGCTGGTTATTAGAAACTCTGAAATTCAGTCTTGGATTGTGTTAAGAGTCTATTGTCCTTCTGGGGTTGAAAACATGGAGGGCTGAATGGGTAGTGAAAATATGAAGACACATCTAAGACTTATTCCTGTGTCCTCCATCTCTCCACAAAGTAAGACAGGTCTTTGCATGTTCAGAATACAGCCTTTATGATGGATAATTATTTCTCTTTTTAAAGTAATGTTTGCACTAGAAAGACAACCATTGCTTTGCTTAAGAGGGAAGGAGGACTCTTTACCTGTGTGGATAACATAACTAATGTTATGAGAGGTAACTAAAACAAGAGTTCTTAAAATATACAATGATCACATCCTCTGTTCCTTGTTTTGAGTGAGGTTCCCCACTGCCACTACTGTGTTGACATTACTATGTGCAGTTTGTATGCAATTTGCAGAAGAAATCCCTGTTTGTGGGGCAGGCACTTGACAGATCCTTCTTTATGTCCCTCAGCAATATTTGCCATATAATGGCAAATGTATTTTGAATGCAGTACCACATGTGAATTAACATAGCTGTGCTTGAGGGTGAAAAGTTGGGCAAGTGAATGAGTCAGAAAGAGAGAAACTATACATCTGTACCAAAACTATCCTATTATTTGCGTTTGCAATAACAATGGAATTACTGCAGTGAGTATTGAAGGCTGTGTAGGTCATAAGCATTTTGTTTCATAATCTCAAGAAGATGGTGATGATGATGACCTTTCCGTTGTCTGGGTTTTCGTGTACCTGTGTCTCATTCTTATTAAATGTCCTTGTGTTGAAATCTCTTGCTAATCTAATCTCTCCATGCGGCTGCTATATAATTATCTCATTTTGCAAAATATTGCATCTGTCATCTCTCCTCCTCACCCTCCTCTTTTCCCTAGAAATCAAGGCAGAGTGAGAGAAAGAAAAAGGGAAAGAGAGACTGCTGGGAAATGGAGCAATAATTGCACTTAAGAAACAATTCATACAGTATCAGTTTATGCTTGAGCACTGCCAATTGGGTCAGGTAGATTGCCAATTTCTTTGTGCAGCAAGCTAGGGAATGATGCAGAAGTTTCTCTCAAGGAACAGCATCTCAGGTTCAGTGGATTTTGTGCTCATATTCATTGTATTAAAGGGAAAGAAAGAAAAAGACAATGGTTGGAAGGAAAAGGCAGTGTTCTTATTTGTAACATGATACTTCATGACTTGCAGTATTTCTCCCTGTACCTCATTTTTGCAAATTACTATTTACAAAAGGGTGTTATTTTAATCATTTCTATACCTAATCACTATGGTTTGTTCAAAAAGTTTAGTAACAAAGAATGTGCTTTCTTTTATGTGTTGATAAATCAAGAAGTCCAGGAAAAGCACAGTTCTCTTTTTTGTGACTGCAAACAGGCTCATCTGAATTCTCTGAGTAGTAAGAAGCTCGGGGGTCACATATGTTGCATAGGTTCAATCAGAACATTATTTTTTTTAAAAAAAACAACAACAAATGTATTGTATTATTAATTCCTTTGAGGGAGCCTGTTTGGCATTATCACTACTGTTACTCTGCTCATAGAAACAGCTGGTTGCATTGTGAATGTACAATGAAATACTGTTGTAATTCCCTCTAGTGGCAAATCCTGATATTACAAAAATAGAAATACCATATTTTTGGACCATAAGACGCACTTTTTCTCCCCCAAAAGTGGGGAGAAAATGAGGGTGCGTCTTATAGTCCAAATGCTGGTCTTTGGCCAGCTGTGGCTGTTGTAAAAGGATATTTTACAAGGGCCACAGCTGGCTGAAGACTACTACTGCCGCCTCTCAGCTGTTCAGCTGTTCGGGGCAGGGGGAAAAACATATGAAAAACAAGTATCCACTAGAGGGCGAAAATCGCAATTTCCCATTTAAATGCATTGGAAATACATTTCTTGTAATTAAAGGTTTTCTGTTTGTATGTTCCCAATGCATTTAAGTGGAAAACCAAACCTGTGCTTAAAAAGAAAGGGTTTCACTTACCTTGATGCCTTTGTCTCTACTCCACATGGACAAAATGGAGGGGGAAAACATGCTTCCTGGTTGAAAGGAGAACAAGAGGCTAGGCTAGAGTATCACTTCCTTCCTCAGTGCAATTGGCCTGCCTGCCCATTTCCCCTGCAGTGCCACCACTGGTTGGTGGTGCAAAATACAGTATTAAATTTTTTTTTGTTTTCCTGCTCTGAAAACTGGGTGGGTCTTATGGTCAGGTGCATTCCTTCTAATCCTGATACTACATATGTTATTACTTTATGTCATATTCAATTATGCATGTACTATTAATTCCCTCCCCCCGAGAAATATGGCCAATTTAAGCCCATTTACACTTGAAGAGCATATTGTGACAAGTACACATAATGTTGTAAAGTGAGAATAAGGAACAGCACACAGATACACTGGATGCATAAAATATATGGGCGGGTAGGGAATTATGGGCTACCCTGTACAATAATAGAAACTTTGAAGTGCAGAAATTCCAGATACACCTTCTGTATCTTTGGAAATTGCCGACTCCAAGTCAGAAATATATCACTTAACTGTAGATGGAGCTGCAGTTTAGCTATTCAGAACTCTTGCTTGGAGATCAGGTCTCCAGAAGACTCCAATATTTTTTCATTCTGGCAAAGCCCAGTAACATGTCTTTGACTCTAACTGTAATCTTTTCACACACAGAGGGACCTGCATTCTACTGAGGACAGGATGAGCAACAAAGCAGCTCTTCTAGAGCAGAATCCAGCTGTTAACTAATCACTGTGGTCCACTGCAGTTTTTCTAATATAGGAAATGGTTATCAGCTTTGCCAGCCTCCCATGTTCTCCTGGCACCCTCTTTTTGCCCAGACTCCTAATCCTGTATCAATGTGCTGTGTGCAAGATAATGTGTGTGTGTGGCCGAAATACCTACAGAAGTAAGCACAAAAAAGAATGGGAGAGAGATCTGTACTGATTTAGTGTCTGGCTAAACAGTTAAAACAGATTCTAACTAGAAAGACCCAAATATCAGGTTTTAGTAGGTCCAGGGCCACACACAACCATAACTGGGGAGATGCGGGTCCCATGAATGCTGAGAGGTTCAAGAGAGAGCAAAGTTCCCACCACACCCTAGAGGACACAATGGTAATTTTGAGTGAATTATAAAATAATTAGGAGTGAAGTGCCAAGGGGCAACAAAACAATGGAAACAAAGATAAACAAGAAGAGGAGGTGGGAGCTTGCCTTAAATGAAAGAAGTGGTAGATGAACTCATGTTAGTGGTAAGACAACCATATTAAGCTGTAAAGCCAACACCCATTGATACTCAGTGTTAATATGTGCAAGATTGATATTATCCCAACACACACATCAAAATTAGAGTATTTGAAAACTGATCTTTGTTTTTGCCTATTTTTCCAAGCAAGCCATTACTTCAAGAAATGATATTTCTTGTCAGTGACCTCCCTTTTGATTACATCTGTTTGATACTCGTGAACAAATTTTATTGTCTGTATCTAAATGTATTCCGTTACTGTGTGTTGGTATGACATGAATGTTTGCCTTTCAATGAAAAAAAAGTCAAACTCTTAAGCTTTGGAGGGTGTCAGTCACATAGGCAGGATATCACTTCTCCTGCTAATCTTTTAATTCTAAAGCATCTTTGTGTGACAGTTGATTAATTAAAAATGTGTTGTTACATGACACTGAGCACCCTTTTCCTGTGAATTTCACACAGAGTATTTCCATGCATTGAATTCCACGGGAATTATGCAAAACTGGAAGATCTGGTTTTATGTTCTTAAAGATTTCTTTTATTATATAAATTCTGTATTGCAGAAATTACTCACTGTGTGTGGTTTAAGATTATAGATGTGAGTGTTCTAGCAGCAAACCCAAAGGCATTGATAGAAAAGTACATCAACTCAAGTGCATTCATAAATTCATTTTTGGCCAAATGAGCATTGGCATCATTCATCTTGTGATCTAATGGTTGCTGCTTCTCCTCCTGTATCAGGGATGTGAAGCAAACAGAAATGTTGCAACTTCATTTTTATGCCTTTTAAATTTATGTATTTGTTTCTTTAGTATTCCTCCATAATTAGTGTCTGACACTACTCTAGGCAGCTCACAATGAGTAAAAAAATCGTCAAAAAGACAACCATACATAAAATATCACAGAACAGTAAATAAGATCATACCAAAAACCACATAAACATATAACAAACAACCATTAAATTAAATCAATGTAATTCCTTTTGACATTTCTCCATTCTCTAAAATTTGAAGAAGTATAGTTCTGCAAGATGTGCTTTTCCCAGTGGACCGTTTTTGGTTTTTTTTTTTAAAGGAAGAAACAGTTGTTTTTAAAAAAAACTGGAAGTGACTGGGTTGGTGTCCCTCATAGATACTTAGGCTAGAAAAATGCCCCCCAAACCCTGGAGTTTGCCCACCCCTGCCAGTAAATGCTTCAATTCTTAGTGAGTGAGCTGCTCCTTCTCTTCTAGCCATCAACATTTCTAACCTTCAGTGGTTTTGAGGTCATTCCAATATGTGTTTTACAGTTAGTAGTTTTACTCTGGTTTTACATTGTTATTTTTGAAGCTCTTTTAGTGTTCTTTCATGTCTTGATCAAACCCTGGACTGCCAAAAGGAAGTCCTCATTGGTGCATGTTTCTGGTAATAACTGGCAGACCAAGAAATGAGCCAGATTGTGTATCTCTCCATATCCACACAGTATGTTGTTGTCCGCCAGCAGCCCCCACTTGAGCATATCGGTCTTTCACTTAGGGACTCCGACCCTCAGCCTATTCAGAATGTTTGTTCTTGCCATAAAGCTCTTCCTGGATCTGAGCCAGCGGACTTGAGGCTCATATCTGTTCAGAGGATGTTGAGGCTCTATTAGGGTGGGTAATGCTTTACAGAAAATAGGTTTCAACCCCCCGATGCTTGTAAACTAAAATTTGACACTGAGAGAACAACAGAGTAGAAGGATTGAAAGTGGGCAGGAAGATAAGTTGATAAAACTAGGGAAAGTATGTGGTTGTTTCAGTCATGTAGTAATGTTTGGTAACAAAATGTGGCAAGTAATTAAAGAGATGGGAATACTAGAACACCTTATATGCCTCATGAGAAATATCTACTCGAGCCAAGAAGCAACAGTTAGGACATGATATGTGGTTTGGAATAGGAACCACCCTGATTATTTAACTTATATACAGAGCACATAATGTGCAACACAGGGATGGACAAATCACAAGTTGGAAACATCAACAACTTGAGATACGCAGATGATACTACCCTAATGGCAGAAAGTGAGGAAGACCTAAAGAAGCTGCTGCTTAGGTTGAAAGAAGAGAGTGCAAAAGCTGGCTTGAGACTCAACATCAAGAAAACCAAGATAATAGCAACAGCTGGTTGCATCAGTCCCTGGAAAACAGATGGGGAAGAATTAGAAGCAGTGACAGACTTTACTTTCTTAGGATCTTTGATGTTCAGGAATTGATACGCAGCAGCCAGCATAACAGGGCCAAACACAACTTTATTTTGGGAACATGGAGAGCAATGGCACAGCGGCACCTATATATACAATACAGGAATGATACATTCAGGTGGGAAGCAACTGGATTGGTTGGGAGAACAGTGGGGTGATCGTGGAGTGACCCAAGACCATGGAGCCTTCGCACGTCTCGTTAGAAAAGGGCGGGAGCCCAAGTCCCGCGAGAGCTTAGTTCTAAGAAGAACACAAAATGGAGGATCACATGATCTCAACAATTAATACAAACTGTTAAAGCATTACATTCAGTTACATATACAACAGGATTTAGATCACTGCAGATGGGGATTGCAGCCATGAAATAAAAAGGTGACTGATTCTTGGGAGAAAAGCTATGAGAATCCTGGGGAACATAGTGAAAAGTAGAGACATCACCTTGCAAACAAAAATTCTCATAGTAAAATCAATAGTATTCCCAGGGTTCCAAGGCCTCTCGCTTTCAACTCTCTCTCTCTTTGTCTTTGTCGCCCAACTACTCCTCTTCCATATCTCTCTCTCGCTCCCAAACCTGCTTCAGTACTCAAAGCTTACTTCAATCCCCTTTCGCTTTCTCACTTTCTCTCTCCGGGTTTACTTCAGAGCTTGCTCCAAGGCTCGTTGTCTCCCACTCTCACTCTTGCTCTCGCTTTTCTCCCCTACTCTTTTTTTCTTTTCTCCTCTCTCTCTCTCTCTCTCTCTCTCACACAAGGCACTTTTTTCACTTGAGAACTTACTTCAGGGTTTCAATGTGCCTTTTATTCTCTCTCTCTTCTTATCCCAGCCTTATCTCCCAAATCCCAGTCACTTGCTTACTCTCATTTTTCGTTACCTTTGGGACTCTGGGGGCTTTTTATTTATTTTTCTCTACCACTTAGCCTTCCAGTTCACAAGTTCACAAGGCTCTCCCCAACCCCTTCTTCCTCCACCAAGCTTCATTCAGATGTCCCACTCCACTCTGCAACCCGGCTCACCTCCAAGGGATTTAGCAGAATCAGCAAAAATTTGAAAACTTACTCTGTGTCCTCAGCCCACTTCACCCTTCAGCTTCTCGTCAATTTCACGCCATACTCTCGTTCGCTTTCACTTTCTCCCTCTCTTTTTTAACACCTCATAACCACCGACGTATCAACCTTTTAAACACATCTACCTGAAGCTCAACTCACTCGCATCCTACTCGCCTGCCATCTTGTTCCAGTTTCTTTCTGAACATTCTTGTAGGCTGCCATCCAGCCTTCAAAACTATCCTTTTGGAGGGTTATAAATACAAAATGTACAGCCCAATACAATAAAAGCTGAGAGGAATAAAAGTGTTTTAAACAGTCATTTTAAAAAATTCTTTAGCATCAAAAAAGGGAAGAATTAACTATCATTTAAAATTATTAGAAGACTGATCTAATAAATGAAGGTCAACCAAGGCTAGGGAATGTAGCTGGCATGCTTACTGCCTGTTGTCAAAGGATACTTGCTTGGAGTAAGGGGAGGGCCAGACTACGTGGTGGGTGGATGATTGCCAGAATCTTACACGGTGTTTACTCCCTAGCCCTCTGTGTACCCAGAGTTATTGGCTCTCAGCAAGGGCTTCCCCCTGTTTTGTTCTTTCTCATTTTGTAAAAATGATATTATCTGACAGGTTGGGGTAAATGGCAGAAGAAGAAAGTCTGATGAGGGGGAAAACATCCAAATATGCCTTCCTTTCTGTCCTCTTTCCGTGTGGTGATAGACTTCCTGTCAGGGCAAGCCGTACTTTCCAGAGGAATCCTGGGGGCTTCTTCCACTGACAGCTACTGCAAAGAATTTTCCTCTGCTGACGCAAAGCTTCCAACTGCGCAATCACAAAAGATTCAACATTTGGGGCAAAGAGAAAGAAATATCCTGCACTGTCTGCAGTCGGGCCAGTCACTACTAAAATAATAAACTGAAAGCGAGCAAGTGCTTCCATATGAATTTGCAGTACCAACATATTTCTGCAGATGGAAAGCCTCTCTCCTTTTTTAAACAGTTTTTTAAAAGACGTTTAAAAACCTACATCCCCCTCTCTATCCATGGTAGCATTTTATGATCCAAAGACAGCCCAGAAGAATGAGGAGTAATGTAAAAGGTGCTCTTCATTCCAAAGAGCTTTAGGACATTTTTGGAGCATCAGCAGCACTGCATAGATAACTTGGTAACCACATGTTATGAGACTTTAGGTCATCCTCAAATTGCCAGCTTCTTGATCCTAAGAGAATGTCAATGAACTGTGAAGTTTGTCATTATGTTCCATCTCCTCTTCTAATACCTAGTACTGGGGTAGCCTTCTGTAACCAATCTTTCTCTTAGAGTTTGAGAAGATTCTTTGCTTTTAAACAAAAGTATACTTAGGCATGTGTAGGCCATAGATCACACAGCATAAGTATATTTAGTCACATGAGGGCTAAGAATAGATTGTAAAGCATAGGCCGTTAACGCTAACCATAAAATGAGATTAATTATAAAATATAAGCTGAGAATATAGGATATTAGTCTCAAGCAGTGTTTCTATAATCAGTTGCTAAAGTTAAGGTGCATTCAATTATTTAACTGACTTGTCCAAAGATATTGGGTTACAAACTGATATAATGGATGAAATGGATTCCTTTTTTCATGGAATAGGTGGTCTAATTGTGGGGTAAGAGACAATAGTTAGGCTGATTTTAAAATAATTAAGCTTAATTAGATGATGTCAATTTGGTAATAAGTGGAGGGTTTTTGAGCGGCACTTATTTATTTATTTAAATTTGTATGCTGTCCCCTCGCCCTTGGGCGACTCCGGGCGGCTCACAGCAGCATAAAACATAAAAACAAGGGCATAAAAACATCCTAAAAAACCTTAAAAACAACCCAATTCATATACCTAAAAACCCCATTTAAAATGTTAAAAGGCCCACCCTCCCACCCATCGGTGCAAGAGGGATAATTTCCTTAGATGAGCCAACGGGCGGGGGTCATATCCCCATCACCCCCACACACTTGCCCTGCCAGCCATGTTTTAAGCCTTTTCCTAAAGGGCAGCAATTCCATCTGCAGCCAAAGCTCTACTGGAAGGAGGTTCCACAAACTTGGAGTGGACACAGAGAAGGCCCTCCTCCTTGTGCTAAAGAGGTGAGCCAATGGCACATTGGGGGAGCCCCTCCGGTCCGCTCTGGTTGGATGGGCAGACACTCTTGGGGCGATGCGGTCTCTTAGGTATCCTGGCCCACTACCATGTAGGGATTTAAAGGTCATAACCAGCACCTTGAATTGCACTCAGAGGCAAACTGGTAACCAGTGCAGCTCCTGAAGTAGAGGCGAGGCATGGGCATAATGCCCGCACCCCATCACTACCTGGGCTGCCGCATTCTGGACCAGCTGCAGCCTCTGAATGGTCATCAAGAGCAGCCCCATGTAGAGCGCATTACAATAATCTAGTCTGGAGGTGACCAGAGCATGTGTGTGACCATGAGCAAGGAGTCCCTATCCAGGAGTGGGCGCAACTGGTGAATTATATGAAGTTATGCAAAGGCCCTCCTGGCCATGACTGCCACCTGCTCTTCTAGCTGCAGTCGTGAGTCCAGGAGGACCCCCAAGTTGCACACCTGGTGTGTCTGGGGCAGAATAGCCCCATCCAAGACCAAAGTTGGAAGCTCCCTAGATAACACAGGACTCCAAACCCACTGCCACTCAGTCTTGCTGGGATTCAGCTGTAGCCCGTTGACCCCCATCCAGACCACCACAGCCTCCAGACACCTGGATAGGACATTGACAGCATCACTGGGATCACCACGGGCCAAGATGTACAACTGAGTGTCATCCGCATACTGATGGTACCGCACCCCATGGGAACGGATGATCTCACCCAATGGCTTCATGTTGATGTTAAATAGAGAGCACCAAGAGAGAGCCCTGAGCCCTGAGGCACCCCATATTGGAGGGGCCTAGGGCTGGACCTCTCAGTTTCCATCCACATCGACCGGGTCCAACCCTTCAGGAATGAGGAGAACCAGGACCACACAGTGCCCTGGATCCCCAATCCTTTGAGCCATCCCAGAAGGATACTGTGGTCGATGGTATCAAAGGCCACTGAGAGGTCAAGGAGAGCGAGGATGGACGGATGACCACCATCCCACTCCCACCAGAGATCATCCATCAGCGAGACCAATGCCATCTCTGTACCATATCCGGGTTTGAATCCTGACTGGCAGGGGTCCAGATAATCCGCTTCATCCAGAACCCCCTGCAACTGACGCGCCACTGCCCTCTCCAACAACTTCCCCAAAAAGGGGAGTTTGGAGACCGGTCTATAGTTGGATAGGACTGCTGAGTCAAGGGATGTTTTTTTCAGGAGGGGGTGCACCAGAGCATGTTTTAAGGATGCAGGAAATACCCCCTCCCATGAAGATTCATTGATTATGCCCCAACCCAGCCACCTGTCACCTCCTTAGAGACTTTTACCAGCCAAGAGGGACAGAGGTCCAATGAGCAAGTGTTGGCACAAGCAGCTGCAAGGAGCCTGTCCACTTAATCAGGGTCAACTGGGTCAAACTGATCCCAGATGACATGGCAAGACTGTAATCTGAACCCCTCCGGACCCTCCCCAACCACACGAGGATTAAACCCTGAGCGAATCCGAGCAATTTTCTCCACCAAAGTCCTCAGCCGAACCCTGTCAACCGGGCACCAACCCACCCACCCACCCACCAAGGAGAGACCTGGCTGGGCGATTATCAGTGGAGGCAATAAGGGTGGTGAAATATACATGTTTTACCGCCTCTATCGCCACTTGGTAGGCCCTAATTGCGGCTCTAGCAAGTGTTCGGTCAGCGTCGCCCGAGTCCTCATCCAGTGGCGTTCTAGGCGTCTCTTTTCCCGTTTGAGCTCCCACAGATCATCCGTAAACCATGGGGGTGACCGAGCTCCATGGGCATGGAGAGGATGTAGTGGCACGTTTCATCCAAGGCTGCTGTTGCCATCTTGTACCACAGGTCTACAAGCACCTCGGACGAATTGTGTTGCTGTCCCAGAGGAAAACTCCCCAGTTTCCTCTGGAATCCATCAGAATCCATCAGTCGCCAGGGGGCAAGCCAGTTTAATAGCCCCTGCCTCCCTATGGTGAAGCGCCACCCCCAGAAAGTCTAGAGTCACCAGATAGTGATTTGGCTGTGGACTTTGAAATCTTAGGTGCTGTTTTCAGCTCAGCATACCTTTCACAAGAACTGAATGTGTTTTAGAAATTTTTTAAGTACTCTGTTCTCGACAAATACTGAAACTTAAATCCTTTTTATAACTTACTTCTGTTGCAATTGATTTTTTGAACAAACTTCTTTAATTTACCTGGATTCCTCTTTGTGTCTAAAGATTTCAAGAAGGTGGCTTGAAGATCCAGGCCTATAAATGAATGGAAGGAATGCAGTAGGACATCCTGTCCCTAAGCTACTAATTCAGGAAACCAGAAGGGTGCTCTGGACTTTGATTATGGAAATATCTTTCTCAAATCTCTTAAACAATGCTACACGTCTGATGTAGTGCAGCAGTTTATAATCCTTGGGCAGCTGGTGGTCAGGCCCGTGGCGAAAAAGGTTGGCCACCCCTGATATAGACCTATTTCATTAACGTATCAAGATGTTAAGGTATGGACAGCAATATTAGCAAAGAGAATGAATAGTTTTATCACTAATTATATTAAAGAGGATCAAAGTGGTTTTATAATAGGAAGGCAAATGGCAGATCTAACCAGAATAATTTAAAATGTGATAAATGCAATAAGGGAACACAAGACGAAAGCAGGAATAATTTCTTTGGATATTTTTTAAAGCTTTTGATTGTGTGAAATGGCTAACTTTAAAATGATTGTAGAATGAAAAGTATAATAAGCAAGATTTATAAAATATTATTAGAGGTAGAAGCTCAACAAGATTCTCTCAAATCACTATGGGAATATGATTTGGGAGATGAAATTAATACTGAGTTGGAAGAAAATACGTAATATAAGAATATTGAAAACTATGTTTGTAAGATAAAGGAAAAAATTAATGTTAGTTTGAAGATGGTATTCCAGTGAAATTAAATACAACAATTGAAAATACTCTGTTATGTTGAAAAGGTTGCTAGAAAATAGGTACAAATTTACATATATGGGGAAGTGTGAGAAAGTGTTGAAATTTTGGTAATTGGTTTTTAAGGAGATAAATGAGATAAGCTAGCTGTAGAGGTATTCCCTAAAATTGCACTTTTACCAATGTATAATATTGTCCACTGTTATTAGTGAAATAAAAATTAATTTAAATGTAATAGCAGCAAGATTAATAATAGCTAGGAATTAGAAAATAAACTATGTTTTCCAAATAAAGAGAATCATATAGAGGTCTGAAATATTGCTATTAATGTCATATTAAAATTTAAAAGAGATTGTTAGGATAAATATTTCTAAATATTTGGAATGTATTGATTTTGTACTAATGAATGGGAATGGATGCTTACCCACAGAAGAGTTGATGCAATTTTGGAAAGTGGATGGAGCCCGATAAAAGAAAAAGTTTTTTTCTCTTATTTTCCCAGTGGGGAGAACACTTCTTTTGTATAGGGATTTTGATATTTATGTCATTAGTTTTGTTTTTTGAGTTTTTATGTTATGATTTTCTGTTTTCTAAGCCTCCGTCTCTTCTGAGGATTTAGGCATGAGATGTTTAGTGATCTTTTGTTATTTCTGCTGTTCATTAACCATCTACAACAGGGGTGGCTAACCCCCGGTCCATGCATATAATTAATCTGGCCCACAGTGGCCACCGAGGGACCTCTAAACCTGCTCCCATCACCGGAAGTCACGATACATCACTTACTGCAGCGGCAGTGGCAGTGGCAGGAATCATGACTTTTTTCTGGCTTTTTAGACAGGCTCTGCCGCTTTCCATGGGTGGCAGGAATTTTTTTTTGGAGCAATTTTTCCGCCCCATCCCCACTGCGCGTCACCAGTTGGAGTGCGACTGTGGGCAACTTCCAGTGCTTAGCGGAGCTTATGTCAGCACCTTGGATGACCGTGCAGAACCAAGAAGTAGCTCACGGTGCTGCTCTAGCTGCCGAAGCACAGTGGAGAAGGCTTGAAATAAATCCCAAATGAGCAATCATGCTCTGAAAAGGCTCCCACTGCCCTGGGAAGTGGTGGAGCCTGTCCAAACCCCCCCAAAAAAGGTGTGATTCTCCTTGCCACCGCTGATGAAAATGTAAATAGTGGGCGCAGCAACTCATCTGGCCCCTGGCAGGAAGTGTCATGGCGGGCCCAGCCCCTGGTGGGAAAATGTTGGGAACCACTGGTCTACAGATACCATTTAAGTATAAAAGGGCAAATTGACTTTTTAAATGTCAACATTCATCCCCTATTTTAAAAAGACCTTTAAAACTCCCCTTTTCTACTGTAAGGTAGAAAACTGGTTCAGCCCCTGCCTTGAGATTGCTCCCCCCCCCCCCAGTAGTGTTCTTAAGAGGTAAAAAAATGCTGTTTGTATAGTTCATATCGAGGTTCATGTAGTTTGGTATGTATTTGATATCAGGTGTTTACCTGACATAACTCTACTTGATGAGCACATGTAATGCTAAGCTGCTTCCTGATTCTTCGCATACAAATAAAGCGATTTATTTATAACCTGACTTATAGGAGCACCTCTCTGTGTTACGGTCACAAAAGGATTGTGCTGGAAAGCAGCACCAACAGCATTTGAAGTCACATAGATTCTCACTGCTAAATACAATCTCTAATCTCCACCCACACATACACACAGTCAGAGTGTGATGAAGCTGGAGTTTCCCTTGAGAGGATGATAGGTGGAGGCCCCATTCAGTTGATAAGGCAGGCAGAAGTGAGCTAGCTGAGTGTGGCCTAAGCCAGAACAGAGTCTTGTTTGCCTTGATGGACCTGCCTCCATTGCTCCTATGACACCTGCTGCCACTGGTTGGCTTTACTGGTATGTGTCTGCTGCTGCTGCTGTTGTCTGTCTTATATGGGCAAATCAGAAATGATCCTGAAGCGGGTGGTTTTTCAGACTTCTCCGTTTTACAGTGCCATATGGGGCCACATCATCAGCCTCTTACTGATTCTTTTCCTATCTAAATTAAATGATTTGTTAATTTAGACGAGTGATTGCCGCATAGCTGGGGAGCTTTATCTGTGATGGTGAACAGCTTGCATATCCTCTCAGAGACATATCGTGATTTGGTGCCACTGGACACTTTTCAGGATTGTTTTCAATTTAGATGTGAATTGAATGAAGAGGAAAAAAATGTTTCTCTTGGCAATTTGATAGGCATTTGCTCTTCTGACAGATGCTACAGTTTATTATCCCACTGAGACAATGTTTTGCAGTTCAGAATTGCTAATTACTTCAGAAGCCGAGCTGTGAATGAAGAGTGGAATATGCCTGTGGCCAAATAATGCTTCTGGTCTCATCTGTTTGTTTGTTTGTCTCCAGTGCCTCCAGTACATGTGGGCTGGGCCTGCTCGCATACATGGTGATTCTTCAAACTAAGTCATACTTGAGTGCACCGTGGTTTCTTTCTGCCTGCTAGCTGGGTAGTTCCAAGAGTCCAAATGGGAATGGTCTCAAAGCACATTTTTACAAACCTTCTGTAGGTTTTCTTTTCTCATGTGGAAGCTGTTAAGTTATATTTAGCAGCAGCACAGTAAAGCAGGGCAGACTTTTAGGCAAATCTTTGTTTAGCCCAGTCACTTGCACTAAATGCTTAGGGGAGGTGTTTACTCACAATTAGGTCAGAGAATGGACTCAGGATGCTTGGTGAGATTGTTTTAGAAAGAAGCAAAGTTAAAGTCTTTAGTTGGCCTGCAAAATGGAAAAGCTCAAATAGACATCTTTCTTCTTCAAAAGGCAAAAAACATGAGAGGGGGCCAGAACATGCAAAGCCTTAATACATGCAGATAGGTCAGATGACCCCTAGTGGCAAGAAGGCAGGATACATTCCAATTGGTTACTTAGGGATGAACAATATAAAACAACTTCCTTTAGTTTAGGCTAGTATTTCTGTCTCTATGTTTTTTGTGCTAATATCCACTGCATGCTGGGGTTGCACTACAATATTCAACAGAAGCAAGGTGCTCTACATTCTTACACTGAACATAATTTTACCTAGTGTTATCATTACTTCAGGGTGGCATTCTCCAAAAGAGTACTTTCTGGAGGTTTTGGGTTACAATTTCCATCAGTCTCATTTATCATGGGCTGCGAATAAGGGACGATGGAGCTTGTGTTGTAGAGCAGCAGTCACTTGGAAAATGCTGCTTCAGTATTAATCTGTATTATCTTTTCCAAACTAGAGGCTTCCATTATCTTTTACACTACAGCTCTTATCAAGTCAGCCAGCATAGCCAATGATCAGATACTATTACATCTAGAAGTGTTAAAAGATGGCTCACAAATACAACTCCTCTGTATTTTCTTCAGCCAAAATACTTTTCTCATTTTAAAGACTTTCTTCCTCCAGGGAATGAGAAGTGAAATATGTTCAGGCTGGATTCGGGGGGAGGGGAGCGGGGGGCACAAGAAATCATATTGGAAAATGCATTTTTGCTAATGGAGCACTCCAAGGAATTTCAGAAAAAACTCAGTTCATGCTTTGTAGATTACAGTAGAAGCTTTGGTTGTATAGACCATGAAAAGCTGTGGGCTATACTAAAAAAAAGAAATTAATGTACCACCACATTTCATTGTCCTTATATTCTACCTGTACTCCAGACAAGAGGCTACAGATAGGACAGAATATGAAGAAACAAAATGACTTCTACTTGGCAGAGATATCAGTCAAAATGATTTTTTCCACCATATTTGTTTGGTTTATATGCAAACAATCACAAAATGATTGTTTTGTATAAGATACAAAACCCTGGATTAGATGCAAATAAAGGAAGAGTGAAATGGTGTGAAAGAAGCATCAATAATCTTTACCTATAAATCTGAGCGTTAACCGTTGTAATTTGACAAAGGCTCCCGCACCCAGCCATACTATCCCGTACCGAGCATTCATGCACTTGCCCGAAATGGGTCCGCAGGTAACTGTCGGGTTGAGAAATGCGGCAGTGGGGCAGGAGACCCACAAACTCAAACAAAGAAAAAGAACTTCAATTCCCAACATTCCTTGCGCCGCGCCGCACCGCACCACAGCCAATCAGGCTGAGAGGCGCGAGCAAAAAGAACATTGGGAGACGTGCTGCGGCAAATCAAAATCGAGCGACATAAAAAAAAACAACGCATGAACGCAAACCACAAACACAGCATCCTGCGCGCCATGAGTGCGCAGAACGCTGAGAAAGCCAGCGCGTGAAAAATAAACTTACCATAGGCAATGGAAGCACAAGTCCCCAGCAGGCAGACTCAATGCCTCACAGCCACACAAAATAAACAGCCAAAAAACGCCACCGTGAGACACCCGCCGTCCTTCTTTCCCGGAGCAATGGGAAGAAGAGGGACTCCCTCTCCTCCACGCTACCCCACTGAAGACATGGCGAGACTACCACTGGCCTCAAGGAAAGTTGAGTGGGGTGGAACAAAACCCAGAAAAACCGGAGGGGGGATTCAAGGTGGGGGAAAGGTACTGGAGCATCCCCCCCCTTGAAAGCGAACCAATTCCCTGGGAAGGAAAGGCAGTGAACGAGGCTCCGGTTGCTGCCTTTACTTCCCGAGGAAGTGTTTCACTTTCAAGGGGGGGAATGCACCAGTACCTCCGCCCCCCCCCCCCCCCCCGTTGAAAGCAAACCAAGTCCCCAGGAAGCAAAGGCTGTGAACGGGCCTCCGGTCGTTGCCTTCGCCTCCCAGAGCTCCTCACCAGGGCACAGCACACACATACTGGGCTGCACATTTGAAACCTGCCCAGTGTGTGCGTGTGCGCACACACCAAAACAACCCCTAAACAACCACATACACAAAAAGTAACCAACAAAAACAAACACAAAAACTATTACAAAATAATAAAACAAAAATAAATCAATAATTAAAAAAAACATTAATAAACAAAAATAAATAAACCACAAAATACACAAACAAAAACTTCCACAACACCACAAAACCGCAAACAAAACACCTAACTACAACATGAAAAACACAAACAAACAATGAAATAAAACAAATTAAACACAACCAGAAATAATCAAACCAAATAAACCAAACACTCAAAAGACCAAACAGAAACACCTCCCAGCCCACCAACACAAAACCCAAACAAAGAAAAACCCCAGAAGAAAGAAAACCAGACAACTTACCAGCGTGTCCTCCCTCCATGACGACAGGAACAGAAATGAAGAAACAAAGACGACTTACCGGAAGAAGCACCACCGAGAGGCCAGAAGAGAAAAAACACCAGAAATGAAACCAAAACCCCTAGCAGCCCCACCTTCAGGGCACAATAGTAAAAACAACTCAAAAAGAGACAACAGCCCCACCTAGAGGCCACAAAAGTAAAAACAAGTCAAAAACATAACACAAAATCACAATTTTACAGAAATCACAAATATATCTCAAAAAATAACATAAAAAGATTTCTAAAATCCTGTGTTTAGTTTTAACTCAAATAAAAACCCAAAACATCTAAACACAGTTTAAAAACATTGAATGTAAAAAACATGTACTTTCACATTTTTAAAATTATTACCTATGATACAAACATTAAAAAAAGGTCACATACTAAAATATTATTTGGTTGAATAGAAAATTTAGAAAAAATTATATAACCCTTTGTTCTTTTTTTAATCCACAAAAAAACCAAACAAACTGATCACAGTTTATAACAGCCCGACATCGTAACAAAAATTAACGTATATGTTAAAGCAAATATTCAAAAACACATTAGAAAAATTACAAAATACAAGTTGTTATTACTGTAAAGTATCACAATACAATCTATTTAACAAATGAAAACATAAAGGAATTGTGCATAAATAAAAATTTAAAACTTTCAATTATACACTAACCTCTTTTTTTCAAAAAAAAAAAACTTCCAACACAATTTAAAACAGCCCAGCACTGCCGGACAAACTAGGCTAATATAACATACAAATAACATCGTATTATGGATCCTGTTGGATTCCAGAGGGAACTGGGGGATCTTCCTCTGGATCGATGACACAATTCATCCGAGGCACTTGTTGACCTCTGGTGTAGGGTGACAGCGGCAGCCTTGGATGAAATCGCACCACTGCGGCCTCTCCAAGCCCGTAGGGCATGACCATCTCCGTGGTTCACAGAAGAACTGTGTGAGCTTAAACGGGCGAAGAGACGCCTAGAGTGCCGCTGGGTGAAGACTCAGAGCGATTCTGATTGGACACTAGCTAGAGCCGCTATTAGGGCATACCTAGTGGTGATGGGGATGGTGAGGCGGCAATACTACACCACCCTTATTGCCTCCACTGATAATCGCCCAACCACCCTGTTCCGGGTGACCAGGTCCCTCCTTGGAAGGGGGGGCGTGCCCAGTTGACAGGGGTTGGCTGAGGACTTTGCTGACCATCTGGTGGAGAAAATCAATCGGATTCGCTTGGGGTTTAATCCAGGCATGGATGGGGAGGGTCCAGAGGAAACTGGAGCAGTCTTGCCATGTCATTTGGGATCAGTTTGGTCCAGTTGGCCCTGATGAAGTGGATAGACTCCTTGCAGCTGTTTGTGCCACTGCTTGTCCATCGGACCCTTGTCCCTCTTGGTTGGTGAAGGCCTCCAAGATGGTGACAGGTGGCTGGGTCAAGGCGATAATTAATGCATCTTTGCGGGAGGGGGTGTTTTCTGCACCATTAGAATATGCCTTGGTGTACCCCCTCCTGAAAAAACCATCCCTAGACACAGCCGTTCTGTCCAATTACCAGCCCCTCTCCAACCTCCCCTTTAAGGGGAAGGTACTGGAGAAGGCAGTGGCGCATCAGCTGCATGGGGTACTGGATGAAGCGGATTATCTAGACCCCTTTCAGTCTGGTTTCAGGCCCGGATATGGTACTGAGACGGCATTGGTCGCGCTGATGGATGATCTCTGGCGGGAGCGAGAATGAGGTCGTCCATCCATTCTTGCTCTCCTTGACCTCTCTGCAGCTTTCGATAATGTCGACCATGGTATCCTTCTGGAACGGTTCCGAGGATTGGGGATCCAGGGCACTGTGTGGTCCTGGTTTTCCTCATTTCTGAAGGGCCGGACCCAGTTGGTGTAGTTGGAGAGTGGGAGGTCGAGCCCTAGGCCCCTCAAATATGGGGTGCCTCAGGGTTCGGTGGTCTCCCCTCTCCTATTTAACATCTACATGAAGCCACTGGGTGAGATCATCTGTTCCCACGGGGTGCTGTACCATCAGTACGCGGATGACACTCAGTTGTACATCTTGGCCTATGGTGATCCCAGCAATGCTATCGAAGTCCTGTCTGGGTGCCTGAAAGCTGTGGGGGTCTGGATGGGGGCCAATGGGCTACAACGGAATCCCAGCAAGACTGAGTGGCTATGGATTGGGAGCCCTGTATTGCCCAGGGAATTACCATCTTTGGTTTTGGATGAGGCTGTTTTGCCCCAGACAAACCCGGTGCACAACTTGGGGGTCTTCCTGGACTCGTGGCTGCTGCTAGAAGAACAGGTGGTGGCCATGGCCAGGAGGGCTTTTGCACATCTTCGATTAATTCACCAGTTGCAGGGACTCCTGGTCATGGTCACTCATGCTCTGGTCACCTCCAGACTAGATTACTGTAATGTGCTCTACATGGGGCTGCCCTTGATGACCATTCAGAGGCTGAAGCTGGTCCAGAATGCGGCAGCCCAGGTGGTGATGGGGTGTGGATGTTATGCCCATGCCTCGTCACTGCTTCGGGAGCTGCACTGATTACCAGTTTGCCTCTGGGTGCAATTCAAGGTGCTGGTTTGACCTTTAAAGCCCTACATGACAGTGGGCCATGCTACCTAAGAGACCGCATTGCCCTAAGGTCGTCTGTCCATCCAACCAGGGTGGACCGGAGGGGCTCTCTTATTGTACCATCTGCTAGAGGGGCTCGCCTCTCTAGCACAAGGAAGAGGGCCTTCTCTGTATTTGCACCGGCATTCTGGAACCTCTTACCAACAAAGCTACGTCTCCAGATGGAATTGCTGCCTTTCAGAAAAGAACTTAAAACCTGGCTGGCAGGCCAACTATGGGGTGCAGGTGGAAGGGTGACTTCCGTTGGGTGGCTGGTATAGTGAAATTCCGGCCCCCTCAGTCCCTGCACCTTTTTTAGGGGGAGGGTAGTTTTTAAGCAGTTTTAATTATGTTTTTATTATGATTGTGAACCGCCCTGAGTTGGCCTTGGCCAAGTGGGCGGTATAGAAATCAAAATAATAAATAAATAAATTATGGGCAGGAAATAGGAATGACTGCTGATAAAAGTTAAGAAGAAATTCCTTACAGAGGATCAGACCTTTCATCTAAAAAACAGCTGTCAAAACAGGTTACAAAAATTTAAAAGAACAAAAACAGATAAAATAACATTTTGCTAAAAGTATAAAATCATAGAGCAATCCCACCATAAAAACTATTAAATTCATTCCCATTTCCACTGCCCCCCACTATGTTATGTGTTCTACCTTTTCTGTGATTCTTTGGCAGAAGAGAATCAGTAATTGGATGCCTTTTGTGACAGTGGGGCTCACATGGTGAGGTGTGTATGTCAATTCTTGAATGTACTTAATATCCAAAGGCAACGTTTGCTACCCATATTTGCTCTATGGGATCCAATGAATAAATTATTTCTGTGGAATAAAATTAAGCATGCTATGTACACTGCTTACAACAAGGTTAAATGTACATAAATTCTCAACTCTCTTTCAAGAGTAGTCAAAGAGCATGCTTATTCACATTCTGTTCTCTTTTACTTTTGAGAAAGAAGGCATATTAAGCCTGTTGCAAAATCATAAGAATCCTGCAGCACCTACTAAGACCTTGTGGAATCTTCTCAAAGTGAATGATTCCATATCAACATGCCAACAAATATCTCTGTTTTTCTCTCTGTTCTAAGTCCTACTTCTTCTTCCATGTCTATGTCAGATTTTAAACTGCCAAAATGAGGCCACTTTTTGGTGAATTCATTCTGTGGATCTTTTCACCTGACCTGGTGAGAGAAAGATTAGCTGGCACAACAAGGTTGCCATTGCCTGGGGTACACCTGATTGTGGTTCAAAAATACCACAGTCTTGGGGGAGGCTCTATCTGTGTACCCCAGTCCTACATATTTACTATTTTATTTATAAATTATGAATCTCTAAAAACATGGATCTCACTCAATGCAGGTAGAGCAGAATGTTGCCCATGCAACTATGCTGGATTGCCTCCCATTTACTGGGAAACAGGGATACCATTTGAGGCAAAGTAAAATATTGATCAATTGATTCAGTGAAACAGAGGAAAAAGTTCAGTCGCTTGAAGTCTCTTGAAAATCACAGAGCAAAAGCATAAAAGATTAATTCCAACCAAAAATGTCCGTTTATTTGTTCATCTATATTCATCTATATTCATCAAATTCATCAAAGCTTATCCGGTATATACAAGCTTTTCACCAATTCTTCATCAGGAGTTCTAAGGGATAATATATAAAAAACAAAATATCAATCATAAATCTCAAGTACACATTATTATATTATATTTAAAAGAGGTCCTAAGACCTAAATCAGAAATTCTAAAAGTCGCAACAATATAACAGACAATGTAAATCTGTTAGGAGACACACATTCTGCCATAAGAGATACGTTTCAATCATTTCAAACTTATCCAACATAACAACAAGATCATAGAACAAAAGTATGATAGATCATACTCGCTGGAGAAGTGACTAGTCTCTCAACCTCTGGCTCCATAGTCAGTCAACTAACTCAGATATTGTGCATACCTATACTGTATAATTATCAATTGCAATCTACGGCAACCCCTTCTCAGGGTCTTCTAGGTACAGAATACTCCGAAGTGGCTTCCCATTCCTTCTTATGGGGAGTTCTGGACTGTGCAGCTTGCCCAGGGCCACATAGCATACCTGTCAACCATCCCAATTTGGCCTGGAAAACCCCGTAATTTGACATCGATTGACATCATAACCCGCCCCCCCCCCCCCGCTGCCAAAACCCCGTAATTTGGCAGCGGGGGAAAATGCTTTCTGCGCATGCGCGGAAGCGCTATGCCGCTTGCACAGCCCCTATGCAAGGGTTTTACCCCTTCCATGCATGCGCGGAAGTGCTACGCCACTTGCGTAGGGGCTGCGCAAGTGGCGTAGTGCTTCCATGCATGCGTGGAAGGGGTAAAACCCTTCCACGCATGCGTGGAAAGCAACCTGCACACAAGCAATGTGCGCAGGTCCCATTTTTCCTGAGCCGCGTGTTGACAGGTATGCCACATAGGCTGGCTCCCTGGCTCCACAGCCAGGTACTCCAGCTAAGATTATTTTTATTTCCCAATACTGTAGTGTGTTGTATGTTCTTCCTTATATGAACAGAATGCACATTTCATCATGGGTGGAGATATACTTTAAATTTAATTTAATTTAATCTTCACACTTATATCGCCTACCCCTCGCCGGAACGACTCCGAGCAGTTTAACAAATTAAAAAACATACAAATATAAAACAGATAAAACCATCCCTCATTTAAAAAACCACCCACCCCATCCATAAAAAAGAGGGAGTGTTTTGAATATCATACAAGCCAGCAGGTGTGGGCCACATTTCCATCAAGGCCCCACACCTGCCCCACCAGCCGGGTTTTAAGATTTTTCCTAAAGGGCAGCAATTCTGTCTGGAGCCGTAGCTCTATTGGCAGGAGGTTCCAAAGGGCCGGTGCGGACACAGAGAAGGCCTTCCTTCTTGTGCTAGCGAGACGAGCTCATCTAGCTTCAACATCAGTAAGTGCAGAGTGATGCATGTTGGGGCAACAAACCCCAATTACATTTATAAACTGATGAGGTCTGAACTCTCTGCGACAAACCAGGAAAGGGACCTTGGTGTCCTGGTGGACAGCTCAATGAAGGTGTCAACCCAGTGTGCCTCAGCAGTGAAAAAAGCAAACTCAATGCTAGGGATCATTAGGAAGGGTATAGAAAATAAGTCAGCAAGTGTCATTTTGCCTCTTTATAAATCTATGGTGAGGCCCCATCTGGAATATTGTGTACAGTTCTGGTCGCCATACCTCCAGAAGGATATTATGGAGTTGGAGAAAGTACAGAGGAGGGCAACCAGAACACCTTCCTTACCATCTGAGGCTGCAACGGTTGGGCCTTTTCACTCTTGAACGACGGCGTCTAAGAGGTGACCTGATTGAAGTTTATAAAATCATGCATGGTGTGGACAAAGTAGATAAGGAAAAACTGTTTTCCCTATCGCACAACACTAGAACTAGGGGACACTCCATGAAACTTTTGGGTACTAGTTCTCAAACAAATAAGAGAAAGTACTTTTTCACCCAGAGGATTACAGGTCTATGGAACTCCCTGCCAGAAGAAGTGGTGACAGCTGTCAGTCTTGACAGCTTTAAGAAAGGATTAGACAAGTTCATGGAGGACAAGTGTATCAATGGCTATAATTATGGCTACCTAAGGACAACCTCGGGGTTGGAGAGATAGGCAGGATATCTCTCAATGCCATTTCCAGGGAATCCTAAGCAGGTGAAGGCATCTCCTTGGGAATACCCTGAAGGAAATGGTGAGCCACTGTGTGAGACAGAATGCTGGACTGGATGGGCTGTGGCCTGTTCCAGCAAGGCTGTTCTTATGTTCTTATGTAGCTGATGGTACAGTTAGAGAGCCCCTCTAGTCCACTCTGGTTGGATGGACAGACGTTCTTGGGGAGATGCGGACTCTTAGGTATCCTGGCCCACTACCATGTAGGGCTTTAAAGTTTATTACCAGCACCTTGAATTGTTCCCGTAGGCAAATTGGTAACCAGTGCAACTCTTGGAGCAGTGGCGAGGCACGAGTATAGTGCCCGCACCCCATCACCACCTGGGAAGCCACATTCTGGACCAGCTGCAGCCTCCGAATGGTCATCAAGGGCAGCCCCATGTAGAGCACATTACAGTAATCTAGTCTGGAGGTGACCAGAGCATGAGTAAGGAGTCCCGGTCCAGGAGCTGGCGCAACTGGCAAATTACACGAAGTTGTGCAAAAGCCCTCCTGGCCATGGCTGCCACCTGCTCTTTGAGCAGTAGTCGTGAGTCCAGGAGGACCCCCAAGTTGCGCACTGGGTGTGTTTGGGGCAAAATAGCCCCATCCAGAACTAAAGATAGTAGCTCCTATCCATCTCCGTTCATGCAAGATTTTGAAGGGATAGTAGGGGAAGAATGAATCACTCATGCTTCCTTGTAGTTGGTCATGTTGAAATGTTGAGGCACACTGATTTATCCAATAATGGATCAACACAGAATGCAGTTGCCCCCTCAGCCAGCCCCAGCCCAAGGGAAGGAGCAGCAGCTGCGTGTTGGGTGGGCTTCAAAACCTGCCACTGCCACACCTTATGCTTCCTTGGCTGGCTCCGGCCTGAGAGAAGGAGCAGCAGCTGTGCGGCGGGCAGGCTTCGAAACCTGCTGCCACACTAGATGCTCCCTTGGTGGGCCCTGGCCTGGAGGGAGGAGGACACACTTGGTGGGGTAGAGTTGGTGACTTTTTTTGTGTATTCTTTGAAATGTTTTGTGATGGGTTGTTATTTTGTGATGGTGGTTGGGATATTTGCTTGTGACTTGATATTTTGTACTGTAACTGTGATATTGTGTTTTCTTTGTTAGCCACCCTGAGTTGCTCTGCAAGTGGGGCGGCATACAAATTGAAAATTAAAATTAAATTGAATTATTTACTCTTGCAGAATCTGTTCTTATGCTCAAGCCAACAATAACGCCATTAATTTCAAACACATTTCATGTCTGTCCCTTATGAAATATTATACCTAGGTTTTGAAAAGTGTTGCAACAACATATTGCTAGCAAGCCAGTAGCCTAAGGACACTTAAATTAATTTTCTAACTTGGTGACAGTCTATATTTGGACAACTTTGGTTTTAATATTTGTACTAGCATTTTTTTTGCCCGGCCCTGGTGGGCAGTTATTATGTGCGAGTGGGTGGTTGGGGTGGTTTTGGAGTGTGTGCACGCACTCCAAAGTGTCGTGCGTGTGCGTGCGTGCCTGTGTGTGTGCGTGCCTGTGTGTGTGTGTGAGAGAGGGGGGGTTACCCTGCGGGAGGGAAGGGCGGTTTTGCCGGTGCCCGGGGAGGATGCAGGGCCGAATGACCCGGCCACAGCCTCCTCCCTGGGTGAACAGGGAGTGCGCTGCGGACGCCTTTGCGTTCCCCGCTGCCCAGGGAGGAGGCCATGGTGAGGTCCTTTGGTCAAGTGTCCCTGGGTGAATGGGGAGTGCAGGTGGGGGTGGGGAAAGAGGGGCTCTTCCTCCCTCTCGAAGCTACGGCGCTGGCCTCCGAGGCTGCATAGGAGACTGGGCTCTCCCTGCTGTATCGCCGAAGCTGTGTGGAGGGAAAGAGGGGCTCTTCCTCTTCCCCCCAAGCTACGGTGCCAGCCTCTGAGGCTGCATGGAGACTGAGCTCTCCCTGCTGCCTCACTGAAGCGGCGCGGGGGTGGGGAAAGAGGGACTCTTCCTCTCCTCCTCCCCCCCCCCCAAGCTTGGTGCAGAATAGTAGGGACAGATGTGGGCATGCATGCCGGACACCAACGGTTAACGTCCCTTCTTATAGGTAAAGATTAATCTGTGTTGAATTTTGATTTGAATTAAATCTAGACTGAACTCTGTTTCTTCCTCTCCCCCAGGCCTATATTTAAGTCATCTTCTATTTCAGTATTATATAATTGTTGACACTGTATGTAACATTAATGTAAAGATACTATATATCAGAATTTGTTCCTGGTGTCAGTGAATTCTACCCCTTTGGCAAGCTAACAATTTATTTATATCTAACTGCATTTCTATAGCTATCTTATATTGAATTCCCCTGTATGTATGTATGTATGTATGTATGTATGTATGTATGTATGTATGTATGTATGTATGTATGTATGTATGTATGTATGTATGTATGTATGTATGTATGTATGTATGTATGTTGAACAGTAAAGAGAAGGGAAAGAAAAAATAATCACAAGAAAAACCTTGGTATGAAAAGGAAAGTCCACTATATCAAGTCTCTACTGTAAGTTCACTACATCAAGTAACTATGTAAATCACTTTCTTGTAAAGTCGTTATTATCAATTACTATATTAAGTCAACTATAGTACTGTAGATCAATTATCATATGCATGCAGCTACTCCTTCTCCGGCCACTGGGATATGGCCAGAGGTATCTCCGCTCTTTTGCGTTGGCTTCCCTTCACCCCCAGCCGTCCGTGTGAAGATGGCCAGGGTGGTCTCTTGGCAGTGGCGACGGCAGCAGCAAGGTCTCTTCTGCCGCCTAGCCTCCCTTACCCCCAGCTGATCATTTTGAGATGGCTGGGGTTGTCTTGCGGCATTGGCGGAGGTTGTCCCGGGTGATGGTGTTGGTCATGCGGCTTCTTCCCTCACCTCTGGTGCTTGGAAGGCAGCCGGAGGTGGTCCTGGGCGATGGTGGTGGCCGCGTGGCTGCTGGAAGGCGATGGCTGTAATGCTGTTCCCACTGAGAGACACAACAATCACTCAGCCACACTTACAGACAGCATGCTGCCTTGGGGTGTATTGAGATAGGCAGGGCAGGTTGTATACTTTGTGTCTCTGAATATGCTGCCATACACCAGAGTGTATCTCCATCCTTGGCACTCTGAATGTCCTTTTCTACAGAACCTGAGCGTGCTCCAAAGAAATCAGTGAGTGACTTTGTGTAGCAAGTTCCAGAATGAAAGGGACAATAGGCAAAATGTTCCAATGATAGATGTGGACACAACACCGTAAGCTTCTGGAATCTCAAATATGTGCACAGATGCATTTTTACTTTTTTCTAATAGCTTTGGGTTTAGGAGTTGTACAATTACACTATTGCTTCCAGGGTAGCCAGTTCTCACATTTTTCCTTCCCATTTTCTTTTTAAAATAGCATAATTTTTATCATTGGAGTTTCCAGTCCTGCACAGTGTGAGTGTTAAAACATTTAGAGTAGAGGTTTCAAATGTCTAAAGGCACAAACCCTGGAGAGTCTGTAATTGCATTTGTAGCCTGGTGGCTCTTGTGAACATTTTATGGTGTTTTAATGAAGAGAAATTTGATGCTGGAAATTTCCCTTCAACTTTGAATAAATAGCAGCAGAACTTATGGTTCCCTTTGAGTTTGTGTAGATGACAGCAGGAGGAGACCAACCACTTTGTAACATGATTTCACTGCACTTTTCAATAAAAGAAGCTATGACTTGAATTGTCCCTTTTTTTGGTATAGTATAGAATAGAGAATTTTGGTTTGAGATATGATATACAATGTATGTACAGTAAAACCTCAGATAATGAAATTAATGCGTTCCATGGGACCTTTCATTCTATGAAATTTTTGTAGTGTGAAATGCATTTTCCCATAAAAATGCATTGAGAACCAAAACTTCCATTCTGGACCTTAAAAAAAAGGCGTGGGGGAATCCCCAAACCGCTAGAACACATGTTAAAAGATGAAGATCATCTTACCTATCTTTCCAACCAAATGCAGAGTGTTGAAACGCGTTGGGGGTGGGGCACAATTATGCTGGTTTTTTTTGGCATTTGCAACCTCCATGGTGGTGGTGGGGCGGGGGAACATTTTTCCCTTGCTCCCAGTGCTTACAATTGTAGCAGCGGTGGAATCGCATTTTTTGCCAATTTCAGCACTTGCAGTTTCTCTGATTCATTTCTGGGTTTTTTTTTGTTTTTTTTTTTTTTTTGCTTTTCGAAGGCTTCCCCTGGATAGAGGGGGCATGCCCTTGGGGAAGCATTTTTTGTGCCATTTTTTAAAAAAAGGTGCATTTTTGGCACCAAAAATTAATGGAAGTTCCGTGATGTCAAAAATGTGCTCAAATTTTTTTTAATGGTGCAAAAATGTTCCCCCAAAGGCCCTCCATCCAAGGGAAACCTTTGAAGAGCAAAAAAGAAAAAGCACCTGGAAGTAAATCAGAGAAACTGGAAGTGATGACATTGGCACATTTTCAGCCTGTTTTGCCCCAGAAAAGCCCTTGCAAATGAAAAAAGTGGCAAAAATGCTCCCCTACCCCCACTGCTGTGGGAAGCAATGGTGGCTGGCCAGGCAGCCGAAAAAATGGCCACACTCTGGGGGGAAATTTTCGGTAAGTGGAAAGAAAATCATTATCTGAGGGCACAAGTTCCCTTCAATTTCCCATCACTATGCAATTTTTTTCGTATGTATGTATGTATGTATGTATGTATGTATGTATGTATGTATGTATGTATGTATGTATGTATGTATGTATGTAACACAGTAAAGAGAAGGGAGAGAAAAAGAATCACAAGAAAATAAGATAGCATAGGGAGAAGCAGGGAAACATGTAATTTGGAACTCTTTGGCTGCTATATATATTTTGTGACTCTTTTTCACCTCCCTAAAATAAAGCTTTACTGTGACATTTTCTCTATTAAATAGGGTGTGTTCAAAAGAAAAAATTGCTCATATTTTCCCCATTTACTTTCCTAACGTGAAAAAATTGATCCCACATCACATTCTTATTTCAAAAAAGGCTTTTTAAAACAAGTCTCACATTTTGCACAGTGACAACTTTATAAAACTTTTTTTAAGGAATCAGAAAACATGTAAAATGGTTGTTTAATAAACAGGTTTCTTCAGCAAGATGGCCTCCTTTTGGGAAGTCACATGAAATGTTCTAAACTGTACTTTTTCTCTTGTGTTGAAGGGGGAATAGATTGATTAGAGTTGGAGCTCCTACAGGAGTCCCTCTGTGTTAGTTTAAGGTTATAAGGCCATTAGATAGCCTTCAACAGACTTTGAAGTACCCACAGAATAGAAGTAGACTTTTTTATAAAATCATGCACGGTGTGGACAAAGCAGATAAGGAAAAACTGTTTTCCCTATAGCACAACACTAGAACTAGGGGACACTCGATGAAACTTTTGGGTACTAGTTCTCAAACAAACAAGAGAAAGTACTTTTTCACCCAGAGGATCACTGGTCTATGGAACTCCCTGCCAGAAGAAGTGGTGACAGCTCTCAGTCTTGACAGCTTTAAGAAAGGATTAGACAAGTTCATGGAGGACAAGGGTATCAATGGCCATAAATTATGGATACTTAAGGACAACCTCGGGGTTGGAGAGATAGGCAGGATATCTCTCAATGCCATTTCCAGGGAATCCTAAGCAGGTGAAGGCATCTCCTTGGGAATACCCTGAAGGAAATGGTGAGCCACTGTGTGAGACAGAATGCTGGACTGGATGGGCTGTGGCCTGTTCCAGCAAGGCTGTTCTTATGTTCTTATGTTTTTTTTAAAGGGCTCTCTTCTAAGACACAAAATTAGTCCAATACAGGAGGTATATATTTTAAGGTATCACCATGAAATAAATCCGGCATGTTTACTTCACAATAGAGCAGTATGGTTGATGGTATATTACCCACATTTCAGTCAGGGTTCCCCCCACTGCCAGTCAGGCCACAGAGAATCTGGTTCTTTGGTTTTCTAGAGCTGGAGTAAATAACATATAGCTTTTCAAATGTGGGTATAGTGCAGCTCCCATCATCCCCAGGTGGCTTCAGGATTGGTCACAGAAAATGAGAGTTGCAGTCTGACAACCAGTAAAGAGATTCTAAAGGAGAGCATCTTTAGAATTAAGCTTTTGAGGAGCAACTTAGGGGTCCTCCTGGATTCGGGGCTGCTACTTGTAGATCAGGTGGCGGCCGTGACCAGGAAGGCTTTCGCACAGCTTCGCGTCATCTGTCAGTTGCGCTCACTCCTGGACCAGGACTCCCTGCTCAGGGTCATACATGCCCTGGTCACCTCCAGGCTAGATTATTGCAATGCGCTCTACATGGGGCTGCCCTTGACAACCATTCGGAGGTTGCAGTTGGTCTAGAATGCAGCGGCCCGGGTGGTGATGGGGTGCGGGCGTTATGCCCATGCCTCGCCATTACTTCAGGAGCTACACTGGTTACCAGTTTGCCTCCGGGTGCAGTACAAGGTGCTGGTTTTGACCTTTAAAGCCCTTCATGGTAGTGGGCCAGGTTACCTTAGAGACCGCATCGTTCCAAGAGTGTCCGCCCATCCAGCCAGAGCGGACCGGAGGGGCTCCCTAATTGTTCCATCTGCCAGAGGGGCTCGTCTCTCTGGTACACGAAGGAGGGCCTTTTCCGTGTCCACACCAGCCTTGTGGAACCTCCTACCAGTAGAGCTACGGGAGCAGACAGAGCTGCTACCTTTCAGAAAAGACCTAAAAACCTGGTTGGCGGGACAGGTGTGGGGCCCAGATGGAAGGATGGTACCCGCCTGTTGGCTTATTAAATAAGTCCCCATTTCTTTTAATTCCAATGCAGGCAGTTTTTAACGTGAGTAGTCTTTTAATGATAAATGGGATAAGTGGGTGGGTATGTTGGGTTTTAATGGCTCAACTGTTTTTTATGTATGTTTTAACTTGTTGTGAGCCGCCCAGAGTCGGGTTTACCTGATTGGGCAGCATAAAAATTTGAATTTAAATAATAAATAAATAAATAAATGTGCTTTGCCCATCCTACTAGTCTGATCATGACAGTCTATTAATGTTGGGGCAAAATATCACAAAGATAATTCTTTGAATGTTGTAACCCATCCTGTTTCATATAGTCATTAAATGGCAATTTATCTCTCTCTCTTTCTGGGGGACAGTGAGCAAGAAGTAGAATGCTGTTGTTGAGATGTGCAGGATTAAAGCATAGAATGGAGAGGCAGGAGTGGTGGGTTGCAAAAAACGGGTGTGTATAATATGGCCGTGTGTTGAATTACATAGTGATGGCTTTTTGGGATCCTTAGGGAAATCTGGTATAATGGAAATAGAAGGGAAGGGAGAATGAAAGTATATTGTGGTACAGGCAGGTAAAAGGAAATGAAGAGAAATGAGTTCCTTCAATGGTTCGACCACATTGCACAAAACAAAGCAAGAAAAAGGTAATTCACAGCAGAATAGACATGTTTACTTCTCTTAATACAAATGATGCTCACTTAGTAAAGCATCCATTGAAATGAATATTACGTAAACAGGTATAATTCTGCACTAACAAGTTGCTATGTAACTGAAGAATTTGAAAGCAGACCAATGATCTTAGTTCCTCTTCAGAAATGCATGATTTTAAAAAAGGAAAAAGAAGTGGGAAGAAGACTAGAAACTACTCTTAACTCTTATCCAGTTTTTCTTATAATTAATTTGCATTACAATTACTGCAGTAATGCTAACATCAATGACTCACAATGGAAAAGAAAATGAAAAACACAGTGAAAATGTAGATAGAGTAGCAATGGAAAAAGTTACATTCTTTGTTAGTGATTCTTAGGGAAAGACCTTGAAGTGAGATTTCCAGGGTTGAATTACTCTTATATAGATGTGCTACATCATCTGGTATTGTGTATTGAGTTCTGGTTATTCCCAGTGATGCACTGCAGCAGGTTCTGTCAGGTTCTGCAGAACTGGTAGCGGAAATTCCCCCAGGCCACACCCACTTGGTTGGCCATGGCCACCTCCATAGCCCATAATGCAGGGTCTTTGGCCATGCCCATAGATTTGCCCCGCCCACAGATTTGGCCAGCCCACAGAGTAGGTAGTAAAAATTTTTTGCAGTGCATCACTGGTTATCCCATTCTTCCCCAAAGTGATGCCTTCCAAATGTGTCTATACATATATATGAGACTAGAAAAGGCACAGGGAAAAAAATCATTTGATATTATTGGAAGGTATGGGTCAAATTCTATAGTACAGATAGCTAGTTATTAGAAGAGGGAATTCCTTATAGCAGTAGCAATAGCAGTTACACTTATATACCACTATACAGAGCTTCTGGCACTTTCTGGGCACTTGACAAAGTACAGGTAATTTGCATTTTCCCCAAATTAGCTGGGTACTCATTTTAATGATAGAAGGCTGAGTCAAGCTTGAGCCCATCAGGCACAAACTCAGATCATAAGCAGAGTTTCAGTACTCCAGTTTAACCACTGCACCACAGGGGTTCGTTAGGTGCCTTTCCGTATCTCCTATATTTAGCAAATTAGCTTGGTTTGTTTTGCAATTGGTCACTGGATGTTTTTCCAAGGTCAGTAGGCAAATTCATGGAAATTATTCAGTGGTTACCAATCTCTGTGGCTGAAGAATGTTTCTCTATTTGGCAGAAATCTATACCTATAAAAAGTGGCCTTAACTGTTGGGTTCGTTCAAAGGCTCCCGCACCCGGCCCAACCATCCCTGACCGAACCCTCCGCACTCACCTTAACCCCTGCCATCCCAACACCACGGGGGTCCGGGGGTCACCAGTGGGGCAGCCACCCCATGAATGCAACCCAAAAAATAAAACTATGAGTTCCAGAGTCCTCTGCGCTGCGCAACCCCTCAGCAAATTAGGCTGAGGGACGCGAGCACAGAGGAGGCTGGGAAAGTGCAGCGCGCCGACTTAAAAAAAAAACCGCCGGGAGGGAAAGACTTTGAAATACCCAGCCAGAGCCAGGAGGTAAGCGCAGTCAGCAGGGGTTAGGGAGTGGGGGGAAGGCATGGCCCCGGTAATCATGCCAGGGGCCACCAGGCCCCACCACCTAGCCCCCCCTTCCTATCCCTCAACAACCGTGCTTACCTCCTGGCTCTGGCTGGGTCTTTAAAGGTCTTTCCCTCCCGGTGCGGCCTTCTACGTAGGGAGAAGCACTGGCCTCTCCTTCGTCTCTGTGGGCGCCATGGCCTCGATGCCTGCAGGGATGAAGGACAGGCTGGTGCCTCTCCCTTCCGTTCCCAGCCAACCCAGAGAGAAGCGAGTCCTTCTCTTCGGGAGGCAAAGGCACCTTTGCCTCCCAGAGAGAAGGAATCCACATCACGTCACCCCCCCTGCCTTGCTCCCCTCCCAATCCATAACCCCCACCGATCGCACTTAACGGTGCTTCTCCCCACCCACCAACCCACCCACCATGGTAAACCCTCCCCCACCCTGGCACACCCACCATGGGAAACCCGTCCACCCCCTGCCCACCCACCCACCAACTCACCACAGTAAACCCTCCACCCACCCACCCCCCACACACAACAAAAACAAAAAACGGGAGCACTTACAGGAGATGTCTTCCCTCCATGCCTCCGGGAACAAACTGAATGAAAATCGAAAACTTTTACCACAGCTCCACCTTCAGGCCATAAGAGTAAAAACAATCAAAAACAAAAAACCCAAAACACAGTACTCTTATCCACAGCCCCACCTAGAGGCCACAAGAGAAAAAACAGTCAAAAGAATAATAAAATCTAAATAAACAAAATAAATAAATAAACCATAAAGTAAAAAACAACAAATTCAAATCACCACCACCCAAATCACCCCTAACAACAACAACAAAAAAACACACCCAAGAAACTGCCCGGCAAGGCCGGGCACAAATATCCTAGTAGGCTCTAAAAACAGCACAAGGTCGTTTAGATTCTACACTGTACTTTGCAGTGATCTCACCTTAGGATGATATGTGGGAAAAGAATTATTCACTCCATGTGTGTTGATCAGATATTTAGCATTTCCCCCACTTTACCCACACACATATGCATGAGAACGATGGCATGCTGCTAACAGTATCCATATTACAATACCCTGTTAACTTACAGATTTTAAACCATTTGGGACAAGAACTGTGTGTTTTCCTCTCTTTGTATAGTCCCCAGCATGAGAGGCCTCTGGTGTGTGTTTAGTGCAATGGCATCTGTGATTCACATAACAGTTTAATTTAAAATCCCAAATGTAAACAGCCTGTTCTTTAGTTAGCAGACTCAGGTCATATTCCTACCATTTTATGTACTTTAGCTAAATTTGGATGAAAGCTGATTTACATAGCAATTTCACAGTCATATTTTGTCCCTGAACAGGCATTGGCTGTTAGCAAACATATGCATCAGTTTGTTTATTCTGGGTTAACATATCTGGAGGAAACCAGGATTAAAACATGGATAATGTAATGCAAAGTACAAATGTCACTTCAGTCATGAATGTCTAGTAAGTTCCTTCCTTTCAGCCAAAACTCCCTTGTCTCTACCAAAACTGTCACTAGACCTGTGGCTAGATATTATTTTAAGAAAGACAGTCTTTTATTTGAAGAGCAGCCAGAAGAGAAGCCATTTGTGGCAGATGTCCCATTTTTGAACGGTTGCCCAGTCCAAATGCGATCTAAAATCTAAAGAACCAGATGGGGGGGGGGATCAAAGACCCTAACATTGCCCAGCCACAATGAGCTACTGGACAGCATACATTCTGGCCACTGATCAGTCTTTCCTACTTGAGTGAAATGCACTACAATTCTGTTCAAATTATTAATACCATTTCTGTTTTAGCATCTTTATATCTAATTAAAGAGACTGTGGTGGCTCAAGTGGTTAAGATGCTGAACTTGCTGATTGGAAGGTCAGAGATCGATTCCCAGGTACTGCATGCCAGAGTGAGCTCCTGTCTCTGTCCCAGCTCCTGTCAGTTCAAAAGCAAGAAATTGCAAATAGATAAATATGGACCACTTTGGTGGGAAGGTAAACTGTGTTACGTGCACTCTGGTGTTGACGCATGCTTGCCACATGTCCACGGAAACATCTGTAGACACAGACAACGCTGGCTCTTTGGCTATAAACAGAGATGAGCACTGAACTCTAGAGTTGGATATGACTGGCTTTTGAACAAGGGTGAGCTTTACCTTACATCTAATGTATATTATCTCTATTTCTCTCTCCTTTTTTGCTGGGGAAGATAATTCATGACCTTCTTTTGGACAATAAATAAGTGGTTATTGTCAGTGGTGGGCTTCAGCAGGTTTGCACCAGTTTGCCAGAACCGGTAGCAGAAATTCTGGCTGGCCGCGCCCATCCAAGCTTTGAAATAAAGTAGCCCTAATTCAGGTGCAACGCAAGGCTTCCCCCCTGGCCACACCCACCATACCACATCCACAGTGTGATAGTAATTTTTTTGGAGCCTACCACTGGTTATGTTGTATAAGTGGATTCTGAGATACAGAAAAAGAAATGCAATATCTCTAAGCACTATAATGCTGCCTTGTTATCCTTTAGTGTTATCTTCTTTCTTTTTTTTGATCGCACATAGATTGTATTTTGGATTGCTTGCAGAATGGTTTAGTGAATCTGTTTTATTGCAACTACATGACATACAGAATATTGCATACCAGCCAATCTTGATCCATGCCCAAGCTGGACTTTTATGGTTGAGCTGTACAACTATTATTTTGTGGGGGTTAGGACAAGCTGTAGCAATTCCCTCACAGACAAAAGGGTCCCCTGAGAGAGTTCTATCACTGCAGAGTGACTTTCCCCCAGTGTGAGTAGATGATAGCAGATGAACATAAGAAACTTCCTTATTCTGGGGCAGATCATCTAACCCAGGGTTTCTTAAACTTGGCTCTCCCAGTGTTCTTGGATGCATATGTCTTAACACTGAACTACAGGCCCTTTCATGCATATATTGGAGATGACCAGGGACACAAACCTTTGATTTTGTCAGTGATATTACTGGGTCCTGTAACAGAGTTTCCCACATAAACACAGAGACTGTGTTGGTATCTGGGTCTGCCACTGGGTCTGGTTGAAGCATTTGTTATCTTCTCTACAGTAAGGCTACCTTTTTGGAGGTCTACTCAGCTAACAGTTATTATTGTGTGCCATCAAGTCACAGTAGATTTATGGTGACCCTAATGAGTTTTCAAGGTACAGTATGTAAGATATTTAAAGAGTGGCTTCACTAGTGCCTCTCCCATGAGTTTCCATTGGTTAAGTGGGAATTTGAACCAAAGTCTCCCAAGATCTAGACTTTTGCTCTATCTACTACACCACATGGGTTCACTAGCTAAGTAGAAAGGTATAAATATTTAGTATTAATAAATTAAATTAAGTATGTTTTAGTTGTTCTCTAGTTCATACTCTAGGCCAAAGAATATTCAGATCATAGAGCACCAAGACTGCAGTCCTTTGTATCTGCTAATCTGGAAAGTCCTCTCAGAGGAAACACATGGTGTGCCTACAGGACTGTCCTTGAAGATGCCCGATTGTGACAGGCAGAAAAAAATGGAGAGGGGAGCAGCATATCAGATGACTTTCCTATACTCTTGGAGGGCTAATCTCCCATGACAGTTCCTGTGATTGAGGTTTTCATGACCTGGCATAGAAATTCAGTAGACTAGCATTTTGAGGAAAGAGATTAAACCCAGCTGGAGATGTATAGGACTGGGTTTGCAGACCTTTTTACTGCAATATGTGGAAAGGCTTTGGGAAATTACACAGAATGTGGGTCATGGGTCTGGAGACCAGTGAGTATGTTTTACATGGTTTGTAAGATAAGCCTCTGTCATTTAGTGAACACATAATATGCAGACATCACCTACTCTCTTGCTTGTACAGTAATACCCCGGTTAACATTTGCACCGCATAACGTTAAAACCAGATAATGAAGGGAAATCTGTGGGGGGGGGGGGGATTTGGACTGCACAACATTAAGTTAAGACATGGAAGAAGACATAAACAGCAATTGTGTTAGAGAGGATAAAGGAGGTGAAATTATTATACAAGGAAATAAACAATAGTATTGTTAAAACATGGTTCCTTGATTTGCACTGTTTATCTTGAGGTTTTCTTGATATGAAGCCCTATGATGTCATACTACCTCCAGCAACTCCAGGCTCTACAATACTGTTTCTGAAAGCTATTTCTTATGCTACTTCTCCAGATGAAGAATGGGGGCTGCGGTGGTTCAGTGATTAAGAAGCTCGCCTTGTTAGCTGGAAGACTGGCAAATCCGCAGTTCAAGCCCCGGGTACTGCATGATGGATTGAGCTCTTTGGGGACATGAAAGGAGCCTCATTCAGGCGTTCCCTGAGTGGAGTTTCTTCCACAAAAACCCTTTCAACCCAGAATAATTTCTGACACAAAATTATTATTTTCCAGATGAAGATTCTTGCAAGGAAGCAGAATAATGACCTGTACTTGGAGAAAGCTAAATGCATGTCCTACGCTTGACTTTACCAAACTGCAGAGAACAGGAATTGTTCCTTTTTTAGAAATACAGTGCATACCTTAATACCTAGGATGATTCACTGCATGTAATTTTAAGTATGCACACAAAAAGAAATAATCTATAGGCTGTTCTAATTCCATTAGAGCCCTTAATCTTTGGGGGACTGCAAGACCTGATGCTAGCTATTATTTCTCAATGAAAGATACAAACTGAAATAGAAAAAATATCTGTAGTATTTAATATAGAAATTCACAAGGGTATACTTGACATATGTTGAGCTATTCAAATTTTTACTATTGCCTTCTCAGTCATCCACTTGCATCTCCCATGACATTTTCTTGGCAGAGTTTCAGAATCAGAGATATCCAATTATCTGAATTATATTGCTTGACAAGTTGGTGGAGATGATGATCAAAACGTATCTTGGGGTATATTAAAGCTTTGATTTGGAAGTTGTGATCTCTGCTCAACCACAATCCTTATCAAATGACTCAATATGTATTTCTGTTGGCAACTCTTCCAATGGCCACTCCCAAAGCAATACTTCCGAGTCCTGTCAACCTGTCTCCTTTATAATGCAATTTAGTACAATGTCTATGGTGTCTCCTGGTAGCTAGCCTTAGCCATTTAGCAAAGCTGCTGCTGCTGCTTCTTATGCCATATCTGATCTGAAATATTAGCGATTCTCATGGTAATCAGCCACTAAGACTGTCTTGCGAATATAATGCTGTGGCCTTTCATCTGCCTTCCACATCACAGCGTGACACCCACAACACTGATACAGCTCTGCAAGTCACTTTCTGGTCCTGAGCCCTTTTGGCATGCAAAGTCCTCCTCAGTCCTAGGCCAATATTAATGAAGCTGCTGCCCTTCATTAAGATGGATTCAAGTGGGATTTAATCCACTTTGGGACCATCACCCTTCCCTGTGGATTTTGCCAAGGCTGCTAGTCTTCAGGGTTATCAGGTTAGTTAACCATCGCCTGACACTCAGCGCTGAGTTGCTGGCAATATGGTCTACTCCAGGGATTCTCAACCTGCAGCCCGTGGCCTGAATGCGACCCGTGGCACCATTTCATGTGGCCCCACCACCACCTCCACCACACCAGGAAGTGCCATGTAGTGGAGGAAGAGCATAATGGCCATCCGGCCCCCGAAGCTGTCTTAGGGAGCATGACCTGGGCCCTGGCTTAAAAGGGTTGAGAACTCCTGGTCTACCCTATTACCATAGCAAGATAACAGGGCCAGACTTGAACAAAGCTGCAGTAACCTTAAATCTCCTGAGCAGGAAGGGGATGCTGTAAGAAAAAATCCCAAAGAACTATCTGGATTATCTGTCAATACACTTGAGACTTTATTTGTAGCAGTACTTCTCTTACTTTTGAAGTCAGAGATGAACACTTTTAATGGCCTGTGATGCCATATTAGATAAAGTGCCACCTATATTTAGTGGGGACATTAGTGGTTATACAATCCCTGATTTATGCATTTAGCTTTCTAAAAGATATATCAGCTTTACTTGCTATGCCATATTCCAATTTATTGAAGCCATTATTTACAGAAAGAATTAATAATACAGAGTAAAGTCTCTTAGCTACCAAAAGCATATAAGAAGACTTTGAAAGCATCTTCCCTGTGGATATTAGAATGAATGGGGGAAGGGGGAATTATGGTAATGGAAAAAATGCATTTGAGATTCAGGAGGAGCATGGAGCAAAGTGAAGTATTTTCTGCAGTGCATTTTTTGTTTTTTGTTCTTGTGCCACTTGCTCTGGAAGCATTGCACTGTAAGAAGGGCATTGTTATCCAGGTCATGATGAATCCACAGTCATGGCAATATTATTGGGAACAGAAATGGCAGAAAATCCCACCCCACCCCCACAACAACCCAAGGCCACAACATAGATTATCTCATGAGATATGATTGGGGAGATAATATGTCTGGAACTATGCCCTACTGTCCATTATACAGCAAAGGAACTTCCCATTATACCATTTCAACACATGTGCAGAAATAAGTACTCTTTGCCGCATAGGTGGCTATGGTGTTGTTTTTTTTAGTCAGTCTTACTCCTAGCTGCTAATTAGTGTCAGAACAGACATATCTTGCACACAGTTTAATGCATTCAAATTAGTAGTAATTAGCCACTCCTCCTCTTCCCTTTTGCAGCAATCAATTGTATATTTTTAAAGGAAGCTAATTTTGGAGATTCCATTTCATTTTAAATAATGGGTCATGAAGTCCAGAAGTGACAGGAGAGAGAGTGCCAAGATACGTATGCAAATAGAAGCAAACTTAGATTAAACACACACAAAAGTTCAAAAACATGCACACTCTATTTCTTTGCATTCAAACAACTGCTCGAGGGCTATTTTTCTACCTACATAGATCAGAATACACATAGGTAGGAGAGAAGAGAGTGGCTGATAATTGGTAAAAATGGAGTTACTAATTTTCTCTGTACTAATTTATTTAATCATAGACTCCAAAGTCTGTGTGGGTGTCCAGTGAGATTTTGACCAAGCTGAAAAGGGTTTTTTTGCCTAGTAAAGGTAAAGGTTTCCCTTGCTTGAAAGCCAGTCGTATCCAACTCTAGGGTTCAGTGCTCATCTCTGTTTCAAAACCAAAGAGACAGCACTGTCTGCTTCTGCAGACGTCTCCATGGTCATGTGGCAGGCATGACTAGACACGGAACGCTGTTACCTTCTCACCGAAGTGGTCCCTATTTATCTATTTGCAATTTCTTGCTTTCGAACTACTAGATTGACTAGTAGGAGAGCTTAAATATATGCATACATATATAGAAATAAATAAACATTAATCTGGATGATGAGCTATTCCCGTTCAACTGCAATGCATTGACTTTGTAATATCATGTAACAGAAAAAAATGTTTCTATGTTAGAAATCCTCACTTTTTATGCAATTCTTCATTCTTTTTGCTATTTGTGGTGCCTTGTATCCTTACCTTCAAGAGACTGTAGAAGTAGATGGGTTTACATTAAGGGGGGAAAGGGAAATATCAAAGGCACGTGCTAAGAATAGTAAAAGCACTTGTCAACAGAGAGGTGGAAAGATAGCATTTGACAAGGTTAATCTTGTCAAATCAGATGGGATAACAAGGACCACTTTTTAAATGTTGATATGCTTTCAGTATGGGTGGTCTTTCATAATTGGCATCAAGCTAAGTGAAGAAAATGTTTTTATACCATGGATGTGCAAAAAATCCATTTAGTCTGCATTTTAGTTTGTTTAACTTGCTGCAACTAATTGTGGCTAAAGAAGACAAGATTCCAGGTGTATCTTAGTTGCATGCCTAATCATGTGCCTAACCATGGAACCAAAATATGTCCTGGCAGCTTGAAAATTAGCTGTAGCATGTTACACAAAACTTACACAAATACAAGTAAGACTCTAGAGCAGGGGTGGCCAACCTCTGTGCCGCAGGTGTTCTTGGACTTCAATTACCAGAAGCCCAAGTAAGCACATCTGCTGATCAGGGCTTCTGGGAATTGAAGTCCAAGAACACCTGGGGCACAGAGGCTGGCCACCCCTGCTCTAGAGTTTAGCCACTAAGTCTAAATAATAAGGGAATGTTGTACATTTCAGATTTATGATTCTTCCTCTTGGTTTCTTTTCTCATGTAGAGTACATGTTTTGTATAACAAAAAAATAATCCCAGATTCAATGCCTAACGTTGAATAGCTTTGTTAAAGACGCCTGCCTCAACCCCTAGAAAAGCTTTTGTCCAATTTGTCAACCTACCCCATATTCCTATACTGTACTAGGAATGTGACAAATTCTTATTAACTTATTCTTGTGTTTTTTTTTCTGGTTTGGTCAGGCAAAGAAATGTCAATTAGTCAATATATGTAGGCAAGATTCCCCAACATTTCTACAAGAAGGCTTTTGTTCCTTTCTCTTTCTTGTTTCTTGTAGTTCAAATTCTGTGTAAGAATTCCCAAATCCTGCAGAGGAGCTGTACAAAAATAGCTGTATACTGTGTGTACAGATGGACATTTTCAATTTCTGCACCCTTCTGGGAAGAGGTTCTAAGATTTGTTGGATGATCAACAAGATTTGTTGGAGGAGTTCTCTCATGGGTTGTGAGAGAAATCTGAGGGATAGGGGGGGAAATCTGATTACTCTCTCTCTCTCCCTCTCTCTCTCTCTGCTTCTTTGATAAAGTGACAAGCAACAAAATTCATGTTCCGGTTCTGTACCACTCTTCACCAAAATCTATTCTATAGCTGATACACTGTTAAAATATTGCAACAGTAAAATACAGAACAAAATTGGACAATTAAACAGAACCAGTTTCAAAAATGTGAAAGGGTTAAAGTGTAAGTACTTGAGAGAATAACACTTAACATTAGGCATGTGCACTATCTCCAGATAAAATGTGCAGACAATCAAAAATCAGAGGGGAACAGAAACAAGGACCTTACTTTCTGAAATTAGAGTGCAGAGAAGAAAGTTCAAGAAGATGGCAACCCCTTAGATAAACAGTATCCATTTTTGTTATGCTTTAATTGCAATTGTAGCCCCTCCCCCTTTCTGGCAAAAATAGTTGCTCAAGGAGACTAACCATAATGAAAAGATAAAAATATATTTTGTTAGGATAATAGGGCTTGTAGTCCCTTTGCCTAGTATTGTATTGGTGCGCAGCTTGTCCCTTTAATTGCTTCTCTGTGTGATTTCCCCAGCTGCAGCCAATCACAGAGTGACTCAGCAGTTTCCTACTATGTATGAATGCACTCTGAGCATTCTCTTGGGCTACATTATCAAGGGCTGCTTCATCTTGAGCTATTCTATACTGAACTGCATCCCCAGGGCTATACTGTTGGGCTATACTGTTATGCTGCTTAGCTAGTTTGCCGTCTGCACTGAGCAACTCGTCTCAATCTGCAGACCTGGCTAACATCTATCTCCTGGAAAGAAGCTACTGCACGGAGGTAAACTCTGCAAGGACAGTTTTGCTGTTTTGCTTTGCCTATGCTTGGACTCTTGTTATCTCCTTTGGACTGTGCTGCCAACTTTGTTGAGAGTTGTTTTTCTCACGCATGTGTTTTGTTTCCTCCTGTGTTTGCTGAAGCTGCAAGTAAAGCTTTTTCCTTTCTGCTTTTACTATCTGCTTGTCTGTGTGAGATTTCTCCCATCTACACTGCGTGCCACAGCTTTGCCGCTTTGCTCTGCTATACACAGCCAAGCCACATTAGAGTACTCCAGTGTACCCCAAGTACCATATCAGGGTTTGTTTGGTTTTTTAAAAAGCACATAAACTCTTGAAAGCTGATTGGACAGCTTACTGAGATTGAGCACCTGTAGGAGTTCAATTTTCAACAGAAGAGCCTTGCTGTGTGCTCTTGGGCAAACTGTAAGGTCCCAAAACAACACCCAGGAGAAAGCAGGGGTAATCCATTGCTGAATACTCTACTAAAAATAAACCCTGACAAGTGTCAACAAGTCAGAATTTATGACTTGATGGCATATGATTATTAATATTAACCCTTTCAAAGCATCCAACTCAAATGCTAAAAGCCTATCTGAATAAAAAGCTCTTTGCCTGCTTATAGGGCAATAGAAAGAAGGCCAGTTCAGCTTCTCTTGGCAGTAGATGTCAGCCACCCAGAACCTGGTCTAATGCTGTTAGCCCATTCCTCATGTACAGTATATTCCTTCCAGCAGAAGCACTAAACTAGTAAAGGAAAGCCTGCCTTCAAAACATCTGCAGAATGATATTGTACATTTGAAAAGAAGGAAGTAAGGCAGGGCCTTTCTATCTGCACCTTGTGTACAGTCCTAAATGGCAAATAAGTCAACATTGATTAAACATTCCATTAGGAGAGGAGTTTTCGAGAACAGAGCTACAAAAAGACAATACGAATGCTTTCCTGGTGCTAACCCCCTGCCTGTCTTCTCTTCAGTGATGTCTTTCTCCTGCAGTTTTGAAGTTCGCACTGCCTCAATCCTTGGGAATATTTTAAAGCACTGTAAAATATAAGTAAGCAAATAAACAAACAAACAACACACAAGACTTGTCCAAGTCAAGTATTCATTTCTCTGGCTTTGTCACAGTATGTTAAGTGATAGCTGAGAACTCTTGATGCGAAGAAAGGGTGTAATGAATACTCATTCATTTTCTCATTCTCAATGAACATTTATGTCTTTGTCATCCTGGCAAAACAATTGCTAACCAGTCAAAATGTTTTTTTTAAAAAAATACAGTACAAGAATAAATAAGTCAATATGTTTTTTCTTTTTCCTCTTTCCTTTTATTTTAAAAGCAACATTGCCAGGAAAACATGGAGTTTTGTATTAAAAAATCAGCAATTTTTGTTTCATTTTGCAAAATCCAGAAATTTTACAAGAAGTTTGGTACAAAAAGACACGATGCATGCGCACACAGAGTTCAGAATGTAAAAAAATACATAAAAATGCTCCGTAGGAGAATAGCTTGTTGTTGTTGTTGTTGTTGTTGTTGTTTTGTTCTCACCTGCAATAAAAAAGTAAGGATTTGCTTTCCAAATATAAAGGGAAGGTGCCACAAAGAGAGAGGTCATCCTGTTCAGTACAATACTTTACATTTGTGTTCCCAGTATCTTTTCTTGCCTTTGGGTACTTGGTGGAGGAGAAACCTGATGGCTGAAAATCTTCAAGAAGCAGACTAATAGATAAAGCAAAGAACCACTTCGCTTATTGCTTGTAAATATTACTTGGAATGTATACAAACATAAACCTATACTTGGAAAACTTTCAGCCAGGAATTTATTCTTTTTTCTTCTTCAAAGTGTTGTTTGCCTTAGAGGCCTGGCCTTTTGAAAGCTTTGACAGAGAATGTCGTGTTGTCCAGTAGAAAACCACTCCAAGTAGTCTTTTGTTACCCAAATTATTGTTTGACAGTTTTTCCTCTAAAGGTTTAATTTAGTACGTTTCATTTGCTTTTGAATAATGACAGACTCTGTACAGACAACATTGACCACTCTTTTTGACCCAGTGTTTGCAAGTGAAACGTCCTTTTGTAGAGAGCAGGCACTGGATCCTGCCCCGGCTCTTAGACTCGGTCTGAAAGTTTCATTTTTATTTTTAAAAGGGGAAGACTAGCACAATAGAGCCCCTGGGGAAGGGGGCTCATTGCCTGATTTATAGGGTGCTGTCAGTCTGATGGCGAAAATCCTATACAGGCTGGATTAAACTAGCCAGAAGGCAACCTGAATCCCTGTGCTGAGTAGCATCCATAAAAATGGTTGCAGATTGTGCTCTTGTTCATTTTGCCCTGATGAAAATTGTAGGAAAAGGTGCAGTGTACCAGAGAGAAGATTTACAAGCACAGGGTTGAAGTCTGCTTTTAAAAGCCTTGCCTCTTCAAACAAGGGAAATCTAAATCCTATACTCCATAGAGATACTTGAAACAGGAGTTACTGTCCAGAAAATGATGTGACAAAATAATTTTAATTTAATTTAATTTAATTTAATTGTCAAATTTATATACCGCCCACTCGGCCAAGGCCGACTCAGGGCAGTTCATAATCACAATTTAAAAACATGTTAAAAACAGTTAAAACTACCCACCCCCTAAAACAAGGGGTGCAGGATCCAAAGGCACCATGGGGAGGAGTTCTTCTACACCAACCACCCAATGGAGGTTACCCTTCCACCTGCACCCCACACTTGGCTCGCCAGCCAGGTTTTAAGTTCTTTTCTGAAAGGCAGCAATTCCGTCCGGAGATGTAACTCTGTTGGCAGGAGATTCCAGAGGCCCGGCGCAGACACGGAGAAGGCTCTCCTCCTTGTGCCAGAGAAGCGAGTCCCTCTGGCTGATGGAACGATTAGAGAGTCCCTCCAGTCTGCTCTGGTTGGACAGACAGATGACTTCAGGGCGATGCAGTCTCTTAGGTATCCTGGCCCACTACCATATAGGGCTTTAAAGGTCAAAACCAGCACCTTGAATTGCACCTGGAGACAAACTGGCAATCAGTGCAGCTCCCAGAGCAGTGGCGAAGTGTGGGCATAATGCCCACACCCAATCACCACCCGGGCTGCCGCATTCTGGACCAGCTGTAGCCTCTGAATGGGCACACCGGGTCTGTCTGAGGCAAAATAGCCCCATCCAGAACCAAAGATGGTAGCTCCTGGGATAACGCAGGACCCCTTATCCATAGCCACTCAGTCTTGCTGGGATTCAGTTGTAGCCCGTTAGCCCCCATCCAGACCCCAACAGCTTCCAGACACCTAGAAAGGACTTTGACGACATCACTGGGGTCCCCACAGGCCGAGATGTACAACTGAGTGTCATCCGCGTACTGATGGTACCGCACTCTGTGGGAATGAATGATCTCACCCAGCGGCTTCATGTAGATGTTAAATAGGAGAGGAGAGAGCCCTGAGGCACTCCCCATTTGAGGGGCCTAGGACTAGACCTCTTACTCTCCAACCACACCGACTGGGTCTCACCCCTCAGAAATGAGGAAAACCACGTAGTGTTTGGGGTACATAAGCAACTGAATGGTGCTACTAGTTAACTTTAACAGGAGGGATTTGCAGCTGGCAAAGGGAGGGTTTTAGGACAGCAGACCAGCCTCATGGAGGGAAAAGACGCAGTAGCCTCTGTTAGCTCTTATCCAGAATCCAATTTTAGAGTCTTGAAAGTCAATACTGAGAGCAAGCTAATGCCCTGTTTATTCTGTTATGTTGCATTTCACAGCATGTCTAAAACTCTCACCATGTCTCATTCTATGCTAATGAACTCTGAAAGGAAATTTCCTTTAACCCTGAGAAAGCAGCAAAGCCAGAACACTTATATGCTCATTTATGTGACAAGAGATGCCCATTGGATTACACTTTTACAATTCTTTTCTTCCCTCGAAGATCAGCCAAGATAATATTGTCAAATTCCTATTTTCTCTTTTTGTTCTGCTATAAATTAAGTCCACCTTTTCATGGCACAGAAGAAGGGAGTCAGGTGACAAATGGCAGAATTATTTTAAACTGTCTGAGCTGCATGAAATAACAAGTTTTCCTTTTCAAGTCCTTCCCTAGAGTAGAAATGGGATGTCAATTTGGCAGCCTCTCAAGACTGGATTTGAACTGGAGGAAAATTTAAAGTAAATTTGTCAGGCTGTGATTCTGTGTATGCTTATTTATATTAGGATGCACATTTATATTTGGGATGCATCCTTTGGCTGCTGGCCATTTATGTTTCCTTGGAGGTTTTTTCATCCTCGTGTTATACTTTTATAAATGGGTTCTTAGCTTTTTTTTAATTCAATGCTTTTTTAATATAATAACTTAACTGTTTGATGTAGCTTTTTATCTTTTTAAATGTCTGTGTTTTAATACAATAGACAGGGATGGGGCAAATATTATATCCTTTCCCTTCAGAGTCATATGCAGTGGACACTATATTTTAAAGAAGTGGTTAAGAAACATCATTTTATTTTAAAGTAAACAGGTGCAAATGTTTTATGATGTTTAAAATGAACTATTAATACAACTAATCATTGGGAGTGTTCCGGAAACATGAATCAGTTATTTCTAACTATAACAATTAAATGTATAGCGGTACCTCGCTTAAAGAGCATAATGCGTTCCATGGGATTGCTCTTTAAGCAAGTTTGCTCTTTAAGCGAAACATCATTGTAAGTGACCAATTTTGACTTCTTGGGGGGGGGGGCGGGATTGCGAACCCCAATTTAGTTGTCAAGCAAGTTTTTGATTGGTTTTAGTTGTTAAGCGAGGTGACCATTCAGAGAAAATTCTGCTCTTTAAGTGAGTCCTACTGAATTAAGAGAGCAATAAGGATTTTAAGGATCTTGTCTGAGAGACTTGATTGCTTTTCAGAGGCACTGCTCTGCCAGTCTCTAATCTGTGCCCACCCCATTGCCTAATCAGTCAAGAGTAGTGTGGTTGAAAAGCCTCAGGCACTGATGTGAGATAAGAGAGATTCATTCAGAATTTATGAAGGGAAAGAAACATTAGATTATTATAACCAAAATATGTTTATTTAGCAAAACACACAAAATATTTCAAAATATTACATTTCAGTCTAAGCATGTATAAACTGAATATATAAACTGAAAAACTTATTAAAGTGCCCTCACTAGCAATTACTGGGAGATATTTCCCTCACTACGTATAGTAGAAGATCCATTCTAAGAAATAAGAGTCAAGTCTAGGCACAAGGTCCCACTCTTCCTGGGAGTAGAACCAGGTACATCTCTGAAACCATGGCAGAAGAAGAATGGAAACCAGACACTGCCTAATCCTGTAATCAAAAGTCATCGTTCTCCTTTTACAGAAACTTGTGACAGAAAGCAGGTTATTAATGCAGGATACAAACAAGAAAATTGCTGCCTCCAACATTCTGACCCCCCCCCCCCCAATCAGAAATATTGTGGCCTGTGGTCAAACCTAGGAATGTAGGTGCTTTTGCTACAACAAAAATCTCTATTTTCCCACTTCCTATGATAGCATCAGAAGCTTGACCTAATTCCTGAGTGTTTGTATTCCCCATGTGGTCCCCACACTATTGCTTCTTCCATGCGTAGGGCAAAAAGAGTCAACACTGTTAAGAGCAATAATTAAGCTATCCTTTTCAGTAAGCCAACAGTGCCACATTGATATTTCCTTATATTTTAGTGGCTGACCCTAGCAGACTTTGCAGGCCAACTCCTCCTCAGTTCTCTCCTCTTTAGAAATATCCCTCCACAGAGATGACATACATTTACAATTCCCCTTCGACTGTTTCTTTCAGTGTCTCACTGCAATGCAGCCTTAAGCCATTACTTCTCTTATTTCAGCAACCATATGTGGTCCTTTTCCCTCTCTGCACCAGAAGGTAGAGCCAAATTTTGTGCAGTTTCAAATGCAAGGCAAATGAATTGTGTCTTTCTGGACAAATGTCTTGGCCATGGACTGATGCTTCCTCTTCTGCCACATTCATAGAAACATAGGATGCTGCCTTGTATTTGAAAGAGACCACTGGTTAATTCTAGCCCATGCTCTTCATGCTCTTCATGATTTATTTGTTTTATTTATGTTTTTGGCAGGATATTTTCCAAGTCTCATCTTTAAAACTCTGGTTTTCTTTGGTGAGTTACCATCCAAGCACTAAGTGGGCCCTGTTGTGTTCGGAATATTGTGCAGTAGCCAATAGGCAGTAGCCAATAGGCTATCGAGGAGCCCAATTCAAATGTATAGCCACACTATATATTGAGCTGTTCATCCGCCATTAACACATGTTCCCCCGGACCATCATGCAATAAAGATGTGTTAAGCCAACCTTTCAGCTGTTTCTATTGTCTTGGTTCTCATACACTAAAGGCCCAAACTTGCTTAGTTTCCAACTTCAGGAAAGATTGGTATGTTCAGGGTGGTTGGGTGATTATTATTATTTTTTTGGCAGCAAAGTTAACAGCTGCTGTTCGTAGAGTCCACTTTGGCACCATGGAAAATAACAAGAGAATGTGGCTCTTAATCATAATCATAATCACTTGCCTGCCATTTCACCCCCCACAATTGTTTGCCTTTCTTCATAACACCTTGCAAAATCTACTGATTTCTATAATGCAAGCCACCGTCTGTCGAGTGATTTAACATATCAGGCTGATGCATTAGGATAGGGGTTCACAACCTATGACCCACAGGCCGGACCTGCCCTCCGCCACCATTCCATCCAGCTCATGGTGACGATCCCAGAAGTGGACATACCTGCACATGCGCAAACACACCCACTGCCACTGCATCTGGCCCATGGCATGGTCTGAGGGGGAGTTGTCTGGCCCGTGGCGTGATAAGGTGGAGAACCCCTGCATTAGGAGATCCAATCCACAGAAATTTAAGAAAACAAAACCGCTCTCAACAAAGAGATTGGATTTAAACACCAAGGTTTCAAAGCCCCCTCTCCTCTCCTCTCCTCAAGGATGGACCATGAAGGTGAAAATGCAATGTGTGAAACTGTTTGAGATGCTACGAATCACTGTCTGCTTCCTGACCGCAGCATATGTGTCAGCCAGAGTCTGTCAACCCTCCCCTATCCCCCCATTTTTTCCCTGTTTCTTGCAAAAATCAATATTTCCTCCCCCTCCCCCCCAAAAAAAAACAATAGCAGAAGGCCTCAAAGATATATTGATCTATAACAGAGTAGGTGAGGGGACTGTTTGTAGCATAGAGATGCTCTTTTGTATGTGAAAGATAATTGCCAGATCATAGGAACACTTGCTGGATAGGATGACATTAAATGGACATCAAGGTGAAGGCCACCGAAACCTGTGAATGAAGCAATAAAATAATACTTTTCTCCTGGGTCACTGGCTGAACAACAGCCCCTCCTTCCTTTGCTTTACTGCCCTTGTTCTTTGTTCTTCTTTGCCAGATATATCCTCTACTGCTCACACTCTTACTTTAGTATTTTTATATCCCTAAGTCCTTCTGCCTCTTGATCTGTTATAATTTTATCTCTTATCATTTGTAAGGCTGTTGTATATTTAGTCCTTTGTTTCAGTAGAAATAAACTAGTTTAGAAATTAGTGCTTCCCACCCAAAGCTCAGCACTGTTGCCAGTAAGCAACAAGGAAGGCAAGGAAGGCAGCTTTGCAATACAAAAAATGACACTAGAGGTAACATTCTCAAAAAGAAAGGTGATTCCCCCCCCCCTGTTGATAGTTGTTTGACAAATAATAATGATTGTGTGCCATCAAGTCTATTCTGACGTATAGTAACCCTTTCCAAGGCTTGCTATGTGCAGAATATACAGTAGTGGTTTATCACTTCCTTCTTCCGGGGACACCCTGGGACCATGCAGCTTGTTCACAACTACTCTAGCTGGCTCTTTAGTTAAAGGTAAAGATGACCCTTGCTTGAATCCAATCGTATCTGACTCTAGGGTTCATTGCTCATCTCTATATATAGCCAAAGAGTCAGCGCTGTCTGTGTTTGCCGATGTTACCATGGACATATAGCAGGCATGACTAAACACCAGAGTGCATGGAATGCTGTTTACCTTCCAACCAAAGTGGTACCTATTTATCTACCTGCAATTTCTTGTTTTTGAACTGCTACGTTGGCAGGAGCTTGGACAGAGATGAGAGCTCACTCAATTGTGCAGCACTCGGGTCTTGAACTGCTGACCTTCCAGTCATCTGGTTCAGTGTCTTAACTGCTAAACCACTGCAGTCCCCCTAGCTATCTCTTTACCGGGAGGCATATCAGAGTATCAAACTCTCAACCTTTGGCTCCACAGCCAGATATCACTGAGCTAACCAACCATCTATGGCAGGGGTGCCCAACCTTGGTGCCCCAGGTATTCATTCATTCATTCATGTTTATTTTTGTATACCGCTTTTCTTATCGAAATAACTCAAAGCGGTTTCCAAGAATTAACGTAATAACAGAGCATAAAAATACAGAAAATAAAAAAAAACAATTACATTAAACATGTCAATTACATATCAAAGGTATAAAATACAAGGCAATAAGAGCAAAAATACAACAAAATATACAATATTGATAACCATACCATAGAGCAAAATACAAAATACTTTAAACACAAAAGAAAAGGTCGGAGGTAACCTCAACGACCAAAACCAGCCTTAGGATGGTATTCTTGGACTTCAATTCCCAGAAGCCCTGATCAGCAGGTGTGCTTACTTCAGCTTCTGGTAATTGAAGTCCAAGGACACCTGGGGCACCATGGTTGGCCACCCCTGATCTATAGCTACATTTTATTTTTCAAGATTAAAAAAAATCAGGGCTTTTCAAGGGGCCAGTGTTGCTCCAGATATCCCCATTGTTCTTCTGGTATTTTGCCTACTCGTTGCCATTGTCATTCCTCTCTTTGGGCAAAAGGACACCAAGCAGTAATCATTATACAAAAACACATTAAAGTAACAAAGCAGCAGTCATACACAAAGTGTTAGAAGAAATTCACAATGGAAGTGAACACATTTTAAATCCTGTTAGAGATCGCACACTGCAGAGCAAATCATATACCATGGACAGCAAAGTCAACATTGGCATCACCCCCACGTACAACCTGATGGCTGGAAGTTTGTCTCTTGGACTATCATGATCAGGAATACCAAACAGCATGGCTATTGGCTGAAAAATTTGGGGAGCTGTGGTCCTAGATAGTAACTTTTCTACATTGCCCATGTCTGCACCATGCTCTAATCTATACCTATAAAATGGTGTGTTAACCGTTGGAATGTGACAAAAGATGTTGCACTATCATGATCAGGAATACCAAACAGCATGGCTATTGGCCACGTTGGCTGAAAAATTTGGGGAGCTGTGGTCCTAGATAGTAACTTTTCTACATTGCCCATGTCTGCACCATGCTCTAATCTATACCTATAAAATGGTGTGTTAACCGTTGGAATGTGACAAAGGATGTTGCACCAGGCCCCACTAGCCCGTAATGGGCCTCCGTTCACTCGCCCGAACCCGGTTCGCAGGTAACTGTCGGGTTGAAATTTTCGGCCGGGGGACGCAAACAAAAAAAAGGAAACTTAAATTCCCAACATTCCTTGCACCGCGCCATGCCAGAGCCAATCAGATTGAGTGGCGCAGCAAAAAGGAACGTTCAGAAACGTGCCGCGGCCAATCAAAAAAAGCCGCAGGGAAAAACCGCTGCAGTAAGCAAACACGCGCAGGCAAAACTACAAGCCCCAGTGTCCTGCGCGCCATTAGCGCACAGAACGCAGAGGCAGCTGGTGCGCGAAAAATAAAAGTAAAAAAAATGCCCACTGTCGCTGCCCTTCCTTTCAATGGGCCAGCCGGCGCGCGGAAAATAAAAGTAAATAAAACCCGCCGCTGCTGCCCTTCTTCCCCACGGGCCAGCCAGCATGGCCCACGGGGGAAAAAAAGAAACCCCCCACCGCCGCTGCCCTTCCTTCCCACGGGCCAGCCAGCATGGCCCGTGGAAAAGAACCCCCCCCCCCCCGCCATTGCCCTTCCTTCCCATGGGCCAGCCAGCATGGCCCGTGGGAAAGAAAGCAACCCCCCCCTGAAAAAGTAAACACAAAAACACAAACCAAAAATAATCAAAAACACTCAAAAATTCAAAAAGGAAACACAAAAACAGCCAAAAAACAAACAAGAAAAAACACACAGACCCCCCACCCCAAATCCCAACCACCACCACCACCCAACCCCCCCCCCCCCAGAGAGCTTACCAAAAGACGTCTTCTATCCATGTGGACCGGAACTCAAATGAGAAAATAAAGAAAAAACTTACTGGAAGTGACACCCAGAAGACAGAAGAGAAAAATTGTAGAGAGGAAGAAAAGCTCACCACCCCCACCCAGAGGCCAAAAGAGAAAAAACATTCAAAAATATTGAAACTAATAAGATTAATTCCAAAATTAATCAAATAAGTTATAAAAAAATTCAAAAATAATCACACTAATCTCAAAAAATACAAAAAAACCAGAAATCACTTTTCACTCAAAAAAACAAAATAAAAAATGCGTAAAAATAAAGATTTAAAAAACCAAAATTAAATTTTAAATTAAATTAAATTAAATTAAATTAAATTTTGCATAAACATAAAACAAAAACCTTCAAAAGACAATTTAAAGAGCCCGGCACTGAGGGAGCCGGCACGCAAAAAAAAAAACCCCAAAAAACCCACTGGGAGCGCAAGTCCGCCACAGACGGACGCAGCGCCTCGAAGCCACAAAATCACAAAACCTTACAACACCATTTAAAGCAGTCCAGCACCATTGGTTCCATAAAAAAATGAAACCCTTTACTATCCAACACAATTTTAAAAAGCCCAACAACGCCAGGCAAAATATGCTAGTGTTTCTATAAGAAAAGTTCAGCAAGACACTACCATTTTTTCAGCCAACCTTCCAGCTCTTTTATATCCTGAAATGGTGAGGCAGTCTTGAAAGACAGGGACAATGTGGACATTTATCTATGTGGTATATAAGATTATATTTACTAGCAACAGGGACAAAGATAGAATTTTATAGTAGCAGTCTCCTTCACTACATTTCTCTCATTTTACAGCTATCAAAGAAGACATGGTAGCTGAGGCTGCAGCCACTGTAGTGCTAATGCAAAACTCATTTAGAAAATCCTGCGTCTGAAGAAAATGTATGCCTAGATCAGGCCTTGAGAAAACTGAATTTCAATGACTCATTGCTACTTGATCCAAGATAACTGATTTCGTGACATAGTAAAGTAAAATCTCTAGTTTAAATTGTAGTTGTAAATTGTAATAGCTTTCCTATTGGAAGCGTGGCGCCAAAATGGCCGCCGCGCCCTTTGCGGGGCCCCCCCACCGGATGAAGCCATCCGGGTAGTTAGGGGCGTGGCCAGCACCCTAATAAAAGGGCTGGCCACGAGGCAGCCGTGCTGCCATTTTGGCGAAGCGACGGAGCGGAGAAGTTTTTCCCTCTTACCTCCGTCGCTTGTGTCCTTCCAGGGGAAGCCTTTTCGGGCAGCTTTTTTCTTTTCTTAGGCTTCCTAGCTAACTCAGCTATGCCCTCTAAGAAGAAGGCAGCTGCGAACGTGGCTCGATCGGCGCGGAGGCGTCAGCCGGGTCGGAGGACCGCGACTGCGCCCGCCCAGCAGCCACCTTTAGCGGAGCCTACCGGGACCGGTGGGATGGGATCGGTGGCCCCTTGGCCCGATGCGTGGTGCGCGCAGGCTGCCCCGGACGGGGCCTCGGCCCTTGGCCCGCAAACGATCACCACCACCCCCGCCATGGTCCGTGCGGCTGGGCCCTCTTGCCCGGGCACACAGTTCCCCATGGGGGGAGCGAGCCACGGGGGGTGGTTGGGTTCCCTGCCTTGGCAGGGCGTACCCACGGCTCCCCAAGGGCCGAGCATGGGCTCTTGGCCTTATCTGGCCCCTGGGGCCCAGGGATCTGGACAGGTACCTGTGACTTATGGGCCGGCTGCCCATTTGCCCCCTGTTGGGGTTGGGGCCTATGTCAACGTGGAGGCCCTTCTGGCCCATGTAGCGGCCCTTGAAGCATCCTTGGTGAGGGCCAATCACACAGGGGCTTCTCTAGGATTCCAGGTGGACCCTTTGGCTGCCGAACAGAGGCTGGCGACGGGTCGGGTTGAGCTGCCTGAGGCGCGCGGGCCGGTGGCGGCCACTGCCTTGCAGCTCCCCACTCAACAGGTGCAGCAGTCTGGTACTGGTCTGGCCCCGTCGACGAGATCAGCTTCGGTCGTGAGCTCCGACGCCACCAGCGGGACGGAACCCCCGGTGGGGGCGGCCCGTGGGGGTGCATCGGGTGAGTATGCAGTTCAAGCTAGTGCACCCACACAACTGACTTCCCTGGGGGGGGGGGCTTTCCAATGGCCATGGCCTCGCACGGGTGGCACGGCGGTCCAATTGCCCCCGGCCCACCCGGCGACTTCACCCAGGGCCCGGGTCGGGGTGGCGCCCCCTATGTGGTAGGGAATGTGTTGGGGATCCCCGGGCTGGTACAGGCCCCCTTTGCTTTGCCCGCAGTTCCCTCTGTGCCGGTGTCGGCATTGCCAACAGCAGGGTATTCCTTGCCCCTGGGGGACCATCTGGCCCAGTCCACCAAGGAAAAGATCTGGAGGGGCGAGTACGTAGATATCTTCTCCCTTCTTAATAGGGAGCCAACCAAGGAAGAGAGGGAAGGGCTGGACGAGAAGGATAAGGAGCAGGCACGTCTTCGTAAGCCGCCACGCACGTGGGCAAATTGGTTGCCAGCGTACCTGATTTACATGGCCGTTTACCTCAGGGCTAGGCCGGATTTGGCCATCCCTATGGTCCAGTATCTGGACAACATTTACCGGGCTATGGTTGACTTCCCGGGTCCGTCGTGGCTGGCTTACGACGAAGAATTCCGCATGAGGATTCCACTGCACCCAGAGATGAGGTGGGATGAGCCCTGCCAGAAGCTGTGGCTTCTGTATATGACCCCCACGCGCCCGGCGCCTGGGGAGAGATACCATTGCGGACATGCGGCCCAACGAGCGGCCCCGGTACAGGTTCCCCGCCAAGTGGCGGGGCAGGGGGTTCCAGCCCGCCTGCTGTGCTGGACCTTCTCGTCCAATGGTTCTTGCAACAGGAAAAATTGCAAGTACAAGCACGAGTGCCCCTCTTGTTCTGGCCCCCATGCTGCCTCCGCCTGCCCCAGGCCGGGAGGATACAGGGGCAGGGGTAGGGGCGGACAAGGGGCAGGTAGGACTGCCACGGAGGGAGCGGGTTCACCGAAAGGCCCCCTCCCCAATTAATGTCGACATGCTGGAGCGTTGGCTCGCATTGTACCCGAAGAGGGCAGACGCTGTGTACCTCCTTCAGGGTTTTCAATTGGGTTTTCGTATTCCTTTCACGGGGGATAGGTCACCGCAAGACGCACCCAACCTTTTGTCACTTAGAGGAAGGGAGGAGGTGGCTGCCGCCAGCATTAATAAGGAGATTGATGCGGGCAGGGTCGCTGGCCCTTTCCCCGCGCCCCCGTTCCCCAACCTTAAGTGTCTCCTCTAGGACTAGTGCCCAAGAAGTCCCCGGGCGAGTTCCGCCTGATACATCACTTGTCCTACCCAGCCGGTCACTCGGTCAATGATGCTATCCCTGATGACCTTTGTTCTGTCAGGTATACATCCTTTGACCAGGCATTGCGCATGGTGCACTCATGTGGCCCGGGTGCACTGTTGGCTAAGTGTGACATTAAGTCGGCTTTTCGTCTCCTGCCGCTGCACCCGGGTGACTTTGAGTTTCTGGGTTTCAAATTCCGGGGTGAATATTATTTTGACAAAGCCATGCCATTCGGCTGTTCCATATCCTGCTCGGCTTTCGAGCGTTTCAGTACATTCCTGCAGTGGGCATTTGTCCGTAGGTCAGGGTCTCGGTCTGTAGCCCATTACCTGGATGACTTTTTGTTCGGGGGTGAACGGGGCTGGGACACGTGCACACGTCTCCTCAACACATTTCAGACGCTAATGGAGGAACTTGGTGTCCCTTTAGCGCCCGAAAAGACCGAAGGCCCGTCCAATAAGTTAGTATTCCTGGGGGTGGAGATTGACACGGTAGCGCAGGCGTCTAGGTTGCCGGGAGACAAGGTGTCAAGGATAGTGGCCCTTATATCGGACTTGCTGGCTAAGCGCAAGGCGTCCCTTCGGGAACTGCAGGTGCTACATGGACACCTTAATTTCGCTTGCAGGGTGGTCGCACCTGGCAGGGCATTTGCTCGGCGCTTGTGCGACGCCATGGCAGGCTTATCCAGGCCCCATCATAGGGCGAGATTGACACGGGGCATCAGGGCAGATATGCACATATGGCTCCAGTTCCTGAGGGAGTTCAATGGGGTCTCATTTTGGAGGTCCGACCTCCTGGCTTCACCTCAATTTCAGATTCAGTCTGATGCCTTGGGATCCCTTGGTTATGGGATGTACTTCAATGGGAAGTGGGCCTATGGTGGATGGCCACCAGCCTGGTCAGGCACGGGTCGCCTGAGGGATCTCACATATTTGGAATTTTTTCCCATACTGGGGGCTTTGATGCTATGGGGTGAGGAGTGGGCCAACTCTGTGGTGCATTTCTGGTGTGACAATGCGGCCGTTGTCCACATTGTCAACTCACAGACCTCTAAATGTCCACATTGTCAACTCACAGACCTCTAAATCTCCCAGAGTCATGGACCTCGTGCGCCAGTTTGTATTGCGCAGCCTGCGCCTCAATGTACTGTTCAGGGTCAGGCATGTCCCGGGGGTGAATAATGATATTGCTGACGCTTTGTCCCGCCTGCAGATCTCCCGGTTCCGTGCCTTGGCCCCGGATGCGGAGGAATTTCCCTCGCCACTCCCGGAGGAGATATGGACCTTTGGCAAGGAGAGGTGAACCGGGCGATCGGCATGTCACTGGCGCCACGCACGCGTAAGGCGTATCACCACGCGTTGGTTTCCTTTCAGACTTTTTGTACCCAATCTCGACTGCCAGATACCTGGCCGATCCCAGTGGCCCACCTCCTTCGTTTCATGGTTTACCTGCACGCCCAGGGCCTGGCACCCCGCACCATAGCATCTAGGCTATCAGCGCTGGCTTTTATGGCCAAGGTGGGAGGTCATGCGGACAGTACCGCTGATTTCCGTGTGAGACACGTTTTGGAGGGGTGGGTGCGGGAACGTGGGCATAGCCTGGACGACCGCCACCCAATTTCCCCGAGGGTCCTTACCCAACTGGCACGGGGCTGGCATGACCTATGTTTCAATAGGTATGAGGCAGCCCTGTTTCATGCGGCTACAACGGTGGCCTTTTTTGGAGCGCTCCGCATCAGCGAGCTTGTGATGCTGACTAAGGCGGATGCAAGTCGTAGGGCACTGGAACTCGAAGATGTCTATGTTTGCAATAATTGGGCTCAGTTGAGGATACGCTCCTCTAAAACAAATCAGCACGGCGTAGGCAGTGGAATAAGACAGCTACGATGTTCCTTGGCAGACATCTGTCCGGTTGGTGCCCTACAGGAGTTCCTTGCACTGCGTGGCACGCACCATGGCCCGTTTTTCTGTCACCAAGATGGGTCTCCCCTCACTAAATTTCAATTTTGGAAGATGACTGGGAAGGCACTGGTTAGGGTGGGCCTCCCTGGGGCCCGTTACGGCACCCATTCGTTTAGAATTGGGGCGGCCTCTACTGCGGCTGCTTATGGGTACTCCGGGGCTGACATACACAGCATGGGGAGGTGGGGCTCGCAGTGTTTCCAGTTTTATGTTCGCCCACTCCCACCGTGAGTACCGTTTTAGTCACCACATATCTCTTCCTTCCCTGTTTTTTCCCGTGACAGACCCTGGGTGTCGTATCACACCGGTGACAGTATGGCTGGTGGGCCATAGCTACGTGCACAGGGCAGCGCGTTACGCTGCGGCGACAGATTGGGGACCCCGACTGGGACTGGGTGCATACGCAAGTCTCACATGGTACGGTAAGCCCGGTATGTTATGGCGGGAGCTCTTGCCATTCCTCTTTTCGGCAAGGAATGCTGACCCGCCTGACATTCTGATCATACACCTTGGGGGTAATGACTTGGGACAGGTCACTGGCTTATCGCTGAAGCATGCGATTTGCTGTGACCTCGCCTACTTACATTACGTATGGCCCGCCACAACCCTTATTTGGTCAGATATGGTCCCACGGCACGCTTATAGGGGAGGCTTTGACCTTCAGGCCCTGGACCGCGCTAGGCGCATGGTGAACAGGGCTGTGGCCCGATTCCTTTCGACCAAGGGCTGGGGGCGGGTCAGTCATCATCCCGCCATCAGTTTGCAAAATTATGGGCTTTATTCAGGGGATGGGGTCCATCTGTCGCGAGGAGGTATGGACCTCCTGCTGGGTGATTGGCGAGCAGGCCTGTTGACCGAGCTGACGGTCTTGGGGGGGGGCGTCAAGCCTTTATTGAAGCCTCTCCGGGTGGCGGGTAGCACTGGTAAGGTAAACATTTATGACCCACAGGTATCCGGCAGGTTCGCAATTGACTGGACAACACTAGATAGGCATAAGTTGTTTAAACGTTGTCCGGTCAACGACGAACCAGGCGAGGGGGTGATGGTTACAACTAGACAGCTGGCATCACCCCCTGATTTTACGGATACACGTCAGAGGGTGGGGTCATTAGTTAGATATTGACTACGGTCAACAATTTGTTTGTTGTCAACAAACAAATAGATACATTGTAACAATTGCCGTTGGCAATTTTGGGTGGTACCTTACCAGTGTTACTTCGGCCTGCTTGCCTTAAGAATTATGATTGGTCGTTTTACCAATAGAAATTTATAATTCGGACTAGGGCATGAATCAATAAATGTGGCCCAATGCCATTATCCACTTTCATTTGTGTCTGAGTCCATTATTGGGGGGGTGCGGCTGCAATGGAAGCGTGGCGCCAAAATGGCCGCCGTGCCCTTTGCGGGGCCCCCCCCACCGGACGAAGCCATCCGGGTAGTTAGGGGCGTGGCCAGCACCCTAATTAAAGGGTTGGCCACGAGGCAGCCGTGCTGCCATTTTGGCGAAGCGACGGAGCGGAGAAGTTTTTCCCCTCCACCCCCTCCCTAGTTAACAGTGTGACTTCTTGGTCGCTTCGGGGCCGGGTGGGAATTTTTGGCTGGGACTCGCAATTGGCCCTTGAGTCCTAGCTTTTTTGCCCATCCCACAGTGTTGCTATGGTTTGATATAGGGGTTTGTTCTGTGCTGCTGTTGACTTTGGTCACATGGGCGGGTAGCACTGGTAAGGTAAACATTTATGACCCACAGGTATCCGGCAGGTTCGCAATTGACTGGACAACACTAGATAGGCATAAGTTGTTTAAACGTTGTCCGGTCAACGACGAACCAGGCGAGGGGGTGATGGTTACAACTAGACAGCCTGCATCACCCCCTGATTTTACGGATACACGTCAGAGGGTGGGGTCATTAGTTAGATATTGACTACGGTCAACAATTCGTTTGTTGTCAACAAACAAATTGATACAAATAGATACATTGTAACAATTGCCGTTGGCAATTTTGGGTGGTACCTTACCAGTGTTACTTCGGCCTGATTGCCTTAAGAATTATGATTGGTCGTTTTACCAATAGAAATTTATAATTCGGACTAGGGCATGAATCAATAAATGTGGCCCAATGCCGTTATCCACTTTCATTTGTGTCTGAGTCCATTATTGGGGGGGTGCGCCTGCAATGTCTAGACTACTGCAATGTATTTCATAGCCAACACAATTTCTCTACGTGGCCGACTACATAGGCTGTATAGCCCACTGTTTGGAGCACTGTAGGGACAGGCTGGTGTGCTCTTAAAGACAGCAATGAGACAATGTCTTTTCTAGAGTGCAACAGCTTGCCCCCAGAGTATTCCTTCCTGCAATTGTGTGGCCTCTTCCATGGGACTTCTACTTTTCTGATGAAGGTAGAATCAATCTGATTTGTATCAGTTCAAGTTTCTGTGATGGCTTCCAGTATGAATTTGCCAATATCATGAAGTGGCTTAATAAATGAGCCACTTCCAAATATTGACAAATTAATCACTTCCCCTGTTTAGCAGAGAACAGAGGAAGAGAAAAATATTTTTGACTGTTTAAGACTATTGCTGATGCATTACATCAGATATTAATTTGTTTTTATTTTTTGTATTAATCATATTGTTAGCCGCTTCGGGTCACTCTTGAGTGAGGGAAGCAGGATAGAAATATTTTAAATAAATAAATATTTTTTAAAAAAATTAAAAATCTTTCTTTGCCATGCTGGTTGAGAAACTGCCCACAATTGAATCATGGCACATGACTCTCTTGTGAGGAAAAAACAGTTTTATCAAAATCTTAGCAAGTAAAGAAGACATGATATAAATGTATGTGATTATGCTTGTCTAGAAAGTAGAAAGGCCGCTGTCATAATACAAGAAACCAGAGTAATCCACTGAAGCTTATCAGTGGCTGATTACTGACAATGATCAGGGGAAGTGTATTTTTTTCTGAAGTTCAGAAGATGATCATTGCAGTAAATCAGTGATTATCTAGTAAACTTAAGAAAATAAATTATTAGGGAAGTGTTTACTTTGCTGCACTCGTAAATGATATCTGAAAAGTAAACAATTCATATTGTTGCTGCTGCTGTATGCAACAAATTAAACACCCCTGATTGTCTGGGGACAGTCAGCGGAAGTATTTTTTTCCTTTTTTCCTAGATGATGTTCCATTGCAAAAAACCATCTACCAAACTAAAGGGTGGGGGGGTGGGAATCCCTAGGAAATCAGGGAAAGTGTTTAATTTGCTGGCATTGATCACCGGCTTGTCAGCCAATTAACAATACTAAATGTTTACACTGGAAGCAGCTCTGACGGCTGTTTCCCTATCTTTTATCCTATTCCCAGCCTCTACATATGCTGAGAACTAGATAAAGGAGAGTGCCACAGAAAGTAGAGCCTCATGATGGTGGTTCTACTTAACCATTAACACAGCGGTGGCTAACCTTGGTGCTCCAGCTGTTCTTGGATTTCAATTCCCAGAAACCCTCATCAGCATGTGTACTGACTTGGACTTCAGGGAATTGAAGTCCAAACAGCTTGAGCACCAAGGTTTGACCATCCCTGCCCTAACAGGTGTAGACACTGGAAGAAAAAGCAGAGCAATGTGCCACAAAAATGCCCAAAAAATAGGATATAGGCCAGTGTAGACAGTCCCTTATTTTTCTTATACTAGCTTTTTTGCCCGGCCTCACCCAGAGCGGTTTGTGGTGGTTGGTGTTGTCCCCTCACGTGTCCTATCTGGCAGGGGGTGGTTGTTCCGTTGTGGTCAGGCCTCTCCCCCCACAGAACACCGTAATCCTCACCCCTTTTGCTCGATTCCTGAGTAATGCAGGACGGAATGAGTTCCTGTCTGTGTGGCTCCTCCTCCTGCCAACCCAGCAGTTTGCAAGCAAGGAAGGGCAAGTAGATAAATAGGGTCCACCTACTTGCCCTTTCTTGCTTTCAAACTGCTGGGTTGGCAGGAGGAGCGACAAAGACAGGAGCTCATTCCGTCCTGCACTCCTCGGGAATTGAACTCCAACAGTCATATGGGGACTGGAAGCTTGGAGTTCGATTCCTGAGTAGTTAAAGAAGGAATGAGCTCTCGTCTTTGTCCCAGCTCCTGCCAACCTAGCATTTCGAAAGCAAGAAATTGCAAGTAGATAAATAGGGACCAGTTTGGTTGGAAAGTAAACAGTATTCCGTGCCTAGTTGTGCCTGCCACATGACCACGGAAACGTCTGCAGAAGCAGACAGCGCTGGCTCTTCGGCTTTGAAACAGAGATGAGTACTGAACCCTAGAGTCAGATACAATTGGCTTTTGAGCAAGGGAAACCTTTACCTATGGTCACGCTGTTGGACATAAATGTTACTTACCCGGTTATGGTGTTTGGTGTAATTAGAGTGTGCTCCTGTTCCCTAGTGTGTTCGCTATGGTTTTTCAACTTTTCTCTCTCATTCTGTCAGTCCGCGGCAAGGATTTCTGGTGCCGTTGGTGCCCTGTTTGAACTGACCGCCTCGGTGATGTTTCTCGCTGACGTACATTTTTTCTATTGTGTTGCGCCTTTTGCGCGACTTGCTGCATGGTGCACCTGCACCATGCCTTTTTATTCCTCTACAGTCTATGGCACTTGCATCCTTGTGTGCATGCGTTCCTTTGTTTGTCCCCCCCCCCCCCGGTTGTGTTTCCTCCTCAGTCTGTGTTGTGCGGTCGGGTGCAGTTCTTTGGTTATGCTGTGTGGGGCCTGTGCCCCCTCAGCGGCCCCTGGACCCGGACCTTTGATTGATGGGTCGGGGAAGGTAGGTGGGTGTTTAATGGCACCCCGACCGGTTGCGGGTTGTGGCCATGCATTGAGGACCCACGAACGTACGTCCTCGCTTTAGAGATATACATGTGGTTCTGTTAGCATTTAAGCCTTTGATATCATCCTTTGCCTCTGTTTCTTTCCCTGATCTCTAGCTCCTGTGCCATTTAAACAACAAAATAAACTAAAAAAAGGTCTTCTTTCTCAGAAAGGTGGTCAGACATAGTTACAGGATGACAGGATAAAGTTAAATCAAGGAAAAAGTCAGGTAGGGTCACCAGGTGGGCTTTCCTGGTAATGCTCTCGTACACTGGTCAGATATTATGTCAACACAAGGCCAAAAATCAGAGTCAAGACAATGCTTTTCATCCTCATTATAAACAGAAGTCTTGATTCATTTTTAATTCCCTCAGCCACCCAAATTATGGGGTGCACTTTAATGCTACAAAACATGCTCCTAGCGGTACTTGTAAACAAAGCACACTTTAATTGCTATTTTCTGGACAAAATATATTTAGAAGCAACTATAAGAAAAGAATAGCGCTATTGCTTGTATGCATTGTGGTATGAAGAACAGCCACTATTCACAACTGGCATCCAAGTGTCTGTTAGTTATAACTCTACTCACATTCAAAATGTACCTTGAAAAAGAGCACTAAGGTTAGAAACTAGAAGAGAGATTAAGTGTGGTGATATCAAGGTCTTAATCAGTTGCCTGGAGGCAGTTAGGGTCTGGATGGGGGACAATGGACTACAGCTGAAACCTGGCAAGACTGAGTGGCTGTGGGTGAGGAGACCCGGCCATTATAAGGAGCATTGTTGCCCCAATCCAACCCGGTGTGCAACCTGGGGGTCCTCCTGGACTTGGCTTCTGCTCCAGGAGCAGGTTATGGTCATTGCCAGGAGGGCCTTCGGGCAAGTGCGTGTTATTAATCAATTGTGCCCACTCCTGACCGGGAAGCCCTGTTCACGGTCACCCATGCCCTGGTCACCTCCAGTTTGGACTATTGTAATGTGCTCTACATGGGGCTGCTCTTGATGACCATCCGGAGACTGCAGTTGGTCCAGAATGCGGTGGCCCATGCGGTGGTGGGGTATGGTCATTTCGTCCATGCCTCGCCACTGCTGCAGGAGCTACACTCACTGCCTATATGTCTCCGGGTGCAATTCAAGGTGCTGGTTATCACCTTTAAAGCCCTTCGTGGTAGCAGGCCAGGATACCTCAAGGACCGCATTGTCTCTAGGACATCGACCCATTCCATGAGAGCAAACCGAGAGGGCACCCTTCAGGTACCATCTGTTGGGGAGGCACGCCTCTTCAGCACAAGGAAAAGGGTCTTCTTGGTTGTAGCCTCCACACTATGGAACCTCCTCCCGGTAGAATTCCGCCTCTAGGCCCAGTTGGTACTGTTTAGGAGAGAACTGAAAACATGGTTAGCGAAGCGGGTCTGGGGGTCGGGATTGTCAACCATCTCCCTTTTTGGCTCGTCTGAGGTTTCCTTCATCTTGTAATTGGTTTTTAATGATTTTTTTAATGATTTAATGATTACAGGTATATCATTTTAATGTTATGCTGTTTTTATACATGTTTTAAGAGATCAATAAGGCACAGTGGGAGGCAGCATTATTATGTTAGAAGGTCTTTTAACTGTTTTCTATATTGTTTTTTAATTGTTGTTGAGTGGCCAGTGAGGTGTTCGCTGGACTGTGTACACCACCCAGAGTCTATTGATTGGGGTGGTATATAAATCTACTGTAAATAAATAAATATCTTTTGCTATTTTCTGTTTTCCTTTTTCTTCTTAAAGTAGGTGCCTTCCATCATGGTTGCTTGTACTATGATGCTACTTTAACAACAATGTGGCAATTTAAAGAGTTAACATTTTTTACACCACAGCCCAACCAGCATGATATAAAAATAGCAGGAAAAAATTGAAACAAATTCCTTTTAAATAGATTGTGGTTTCATACAATCTTGACATTTGGAACAACTTTTTAAAAACACTAGCACTGTGTTTCCAGCTGTTAAAACCAGTCATGTTTAGTTATCATAATAACCCAAAGCAGCAGTTGATTTGGGAACAAGGATGTGGCCCCTTTACTTAAAAGGCTTTTTTAAAAAAAAATGATTGTGTTTTCTTAATCACAGTGGTGCTTTGTTGCCTATTAAAAAAACTCCTTATAGTCTTGACACTTCTAGCCTGGATGACTGGTGGGGCATCTTCCTGTTGGCTCCAGGCCCCAGGAGAGCCTAGCAACACTGAAGTTCTATGTTGCTGGAACAAGATGTGAAAGGAAAATGTTTTATAAGCATCTTCTAATAAACAAAATGTGGTTGTGTTGGCAGCTGCCTCTCTAGAACTTCCTTTCCTCCCATTTTTTAATACTTGATTTAATTTCTAACACAAGGAATACAAAAAGACAGCAGATATTGTGAATAGGGGGAGAACAAACCAGTTTGACAATTTCTTCAAACAGCTGACCCTTTGGAACTTTCCATTGTTTATTAATCAGTCTAACGCTTGCTCCTTCAGTGTTTAATAAAAGTTAATACATACTCAGAATCTTATAAATCTCCTTGAATTTATATCTTGTTCATATCCCTAGAGTTGAGAACTATATACCATCAAATCATTTCTTTTTAACAGAAAGTCCAACAAGGTCTTCCAGGTTGTTCCAATCTAAAATTTATTAAGATTTTATCCTTAATTAGAGCTGACAGTTTTGCCATGTCAGCTAATTCTAGCACCTTTAACAGCCATTCTTCCATTGGAGGTACTCTAATGAATTTCCAGTTTGGTGTACACAAAAGTCTTGCTGCTATTGTCATGTATCTGATAATTACTGCATTATTTTTTTCCTGTCTGATTATCAACAGAAACAATTCTGACTTAATTTGCAGGCTAATTTACAGTACTTCCTGAATTATTAGATGAATTTGCTTCTAGAACTTTTTAGCTACTTTACATGTCCACCACATATGATACAAGGAGTCTTTTATCTCTTGGCACTTCCAACTTTTATTGTTGACTCCTTTATATATTTTGGATAGCTTTCCTGGCATCATAGGCCATCTGTAAATCATTTTGTGAAAAAATTCCTTAAAATTAAATTTCAATCCAGACTTCTACATACCTTCACAATATTCCATTGGGATGTTATAACCAAACTTTTGTGCCCATTTGACTGAACATTCCTTAACCTACTACGCCTGTTTCCAACTTCAGGAGCATTCCATACATTTTAGAGATCCTATAAAGCTTCCTCAATTAATTCATCAGTCAGATGTGTAATGTCAGAATGTTTATTTTGCAAACTTAACTCCTCAAACTGACTTCTATCAGAGATTCACCAGTGTAAAAAGAAAAACTGACTGCATTTTATTACTGGTTGTAAGCAAATCATTGATTTGCGTATCCATCTCTTGAACCAAACAACTTTGCCCAGCTAGCCTGGACCTCTATATCAAATGTATAAATGTATATCATGAAAATCAATTCTTATGTCTGATGAAGTGGACTTGATCCAGAAAAGCTAACATTAAAATACAAGAGTTAGTATTAAGGTGCTGCAGCATTTTTTTTGTCTTTTTGTTTTGTTTTGTTTACTCTCTGATACTCATTGAAACAGTTCTTTTTCAAAAATATTTTTCTTTTTAAAAACTTAAGTGCTTTTGTCTACTTTATATTTTTCTGATAACAAGAGCAATCATAAGTATCTTTCAGCAGATCTTCTATTGATCTCATTTTATACTCCCCCTGCTGTAATTTTGAAATATTAAGTTAACCTTGACTTAATTAAGTTGATTAAGATGATTTAAGTTGACTTTAATAATCAATTCCCTTCTAAATAAAGCTCTTGCAATTTCTGCATACTATCATATATCTTTCTACTCTTTTTCTTTGCATGCTCCTCTTGTAACCTCTTTATTTCCTGTTCAATTTCATTTTGCTTTTCCTTAGCCTGTCTACATTTGATGCTAAACAACTTAATACTCTCTCCTCTGAAAATTAGACTGGCATCATATCTCCAATTTTTCCTTACATCCTTTTCTCCTTCTATTCTCAATTCTAGCATCACTCTATGGTCTAGCATATATTGACTTCATCAATTTTATGAAATTGTCTCCAAATCTCATTTTTTCTAGTTCCTTAACCATAAGATCAAAATTCAAATTATCGAAAACTTTCTCAGCATCCAAAAAAATAAATCATAGCTAGCTATTTTTCAATATGTTTCTCATAGTACTCAATGATATCCAATACCATCCTAACATTATCTTTTAAGTGTCTTTTCAGTAAGAACCTGCATTGGTCTTCATTATGATGTCCAGTAGGACCACTTTCATTTTTTGCCCCGGAATGGTTGCAAAGAGTTTATAATCATTATTTAATAAAGAGATTGGATGGAAAGTTTTTAATCAAACTGTCTTGACACTCCTTTGGAATTAAGGTTATATTAGCATCTCTCCTTGAGTCCAGCATTTTCCCATCTTTAAATATCAAGTTTGTTGTTAATTTTAAAGGCAACTAGCTATTTTGCCCAGCCTTGCTGAGCAGGTATGGATTTTGTGTTGGTGGCAAGGATCCATCAGGGAAGATGCTCTCCCACACACACAACACACACAAACACAAAATGCACATATGACACACACACACACATCTCACAACCCACACCCACCACAGCCACACACATCACTCACGACACAACACACACAACACCCCCACACAATACACACTCCCACACACCCACCACAGCCACACACTTGCACAACACCCACACACCCACACCCAACACACAGCACACCACCCACCCGACAAACAACACTCCCGACACACAACACACACACAACACACCCAGACACATCGCACACGACACAGGAAAACCACACAGCAAACCCACACAACACACACACACAGGACACACACACCGACACACACACCGACATAACACATACACACACACAGGACACACACACAATACACACACTCCCACACACACACCAAAGCCACACATATCGCAGCACACTTGTACAACACCCACATCCAAACACAGCGCACCCACCTGACAAACAACACCCCTGACACACAACATCCACCCACCACACCCAGACACATCGCACACGACACAGGAAAACCATGCAGCAAACCAACACAACACACACCAACACAACACACACACATACACAGGACACACCCACACAATATACCCCCATACAAACACAATACATACACAACACATACACAACACAACCACACACAACACACCTGACACAACACACTCATGCAACAACCCTTCCGATTGGGGTCTCTCCGGTGGCCCTAAAAAGCCGCCTCCCCGCCACTGACATTCCCGCCACCCCAGCGAAGTTTGCCCGGTAGGTTGGCAGGGGGAGAAGGAGATGGGTAGAAGAGACCCGCAACACATTGGGCTGCCGGAGAGACCCTTCATGTTGCTGGTCTCTCCTTCCCGCTTCCATCTCCCCCGGCTGACATACCAGGTGAACTCCGCTGAGCCGGCAGCGGCGGGGAGGCAGCTTTTTAGGGCTGCCGGAGAGCAGCTGATGAGGGGGGAAAGGTGCACGAGTCAGCTGTTTTTCTTTCTCGTGCACGCCAGCTGTCCCGTCTCCTCTGCGCTCGCATTCTCATGCCTGATTGACTGAGGCATGCCGCGCCACAGAGGACACTGGGATGTGTAGTTTTTTCTTTTTTCCGTGTTCATGGGGTTTTGGCACCACTCTCGGCTCCCGGACCCTTGCAGGGATGATGTCCAGGAAGTAAGGTAAGTGTTCATGGCGCATTACGGGATAGGCTGGACGGGTATTATTATATTATTATTGTTGTTGTTTATTCATTTGTATCCTGCTCTTCTGGTGCAAGTGCCACCCAGAGCAGCTAACAACATATACATAAAAATACATACAGTCATAAAAACATCTAAAAACCCAGCCCAGACCCTCCCCAACCCCTCAAGAAGAAAATAAAAACAGTAAAAAACTATCAACCTAAAACCATACAAAAAGTGCATAAAAACAGCTACATAAAACATCTGACAACTCCCAGCAATGACCTGTAACCTTTGGCAGCTAGACTAGCCAGCGGACCTGGGCCATACCACAAGATGGATCCCAGACCCGCTGGCACAGCCAGGTCTTGAGTGCCTTCCGAAAGGGGAGAAGCTCCATCTGGAGGTGCAGTTCTGATGGTAAGAGGTTCCACAGGGCTGGGGCAGACACCGAGAAGGCTCTTCTCCTGGCCCCCGTCAAGTGAGCATCTCTTGTTCAGGGGACCACCACAGAGCCTCTCCGGTCTGCCCTCATAGGATGGGTAGAATGCCTTGGGGAGATGCGGTCCTGTAGGTAACCCGGTCCACTGCCATGTAGGGCTTTAATGGTCAAAACCAGCACCTTGAATTGCACCCGGAGGCACACTGGCAACCAGTGCAGCTCCCGGAGCAGCGGTGAAGCATGAGCATTCTGCACACGCAAGGCCACATCCCATTCTTATAGGTATAGATAGCAACTCATCTTCTAATACCTTATCATAAGTAGCTGGGAAGCCATCTAGAACTTCTAATAGGAAACTATTTTTATTTTTAGATGGTTGGCTGGATGGGTTGACTAACTGAGAAACTGGGTTTTGCACATAGGAGACCAGAAGTCCCTTTGATGTTTAGCTATTAAAAAGAAATTCATGAAGAGCCATGATTGTCACCAAGAAGGCAGGATCCATAATAGAATAGTCTTAATATACTAGACTGTGGGATTGTCCAGACTTCTCCATGTGGTGCAGTGTGTGATCATGGCTGCTGAGGTAGTGTTAGGAAGGGTGAGGAACTAAATAACATTTAGCTGCTCACTTCAGTAACACGTACCTTATTATTGGTATCATGAAGTGGTTGATGAGACATTTCACAATTCCATCAAATGAATCACTTCCCCTACTCCTTTGCAGATGGACAGGGAAAGTGTAATAATTTTTTCCTATTTGATCGCTGTTGTGCTGCGACACTTAGGAGAGTTAAACATATATTTTTCTTCCTTTTTTCTTTAATGCCGATCAACACTGTGACTGTAGACAGTTTCTCAATTGGAGCTAAAAAGGAAAATAAAAAAATTACTGTCCAAACTGACGCAGCGCAACAGCAAGCAAATATGAGAAGAAAATAATTTCATTTCCCCTGCCCCTCCACAGTGGAACAGGGCAAATATTTCATTTCCATTTCCAATATGGTGAAGCTGCTCATAAGGTGCTTCTCAATACTAAATGTTGACCCAGATGTGGCCTTTGACAGGTGCAAGATTCTTGTATATGCTGTTCCCAAGGTCCATGGCATATATGGCAGCGCATCAGAAAAGCTGAGCCCCTATCAGACACATGTTGAGGGCAACTGGGACTGCTCCAGCTGCCAACAATTGTGGATGCAGTTAAAAAAGTGAATCAGCCTGTCCCCACAATCCTTTGGAGAACTGATTTAATGGCTGTCTAGGCAGGCCCTTGGCTAGACCTGAAGCTACTTGTGTAGATGGATTTGCAGAATAGTGTTGCTTTGCCCAATCATTAAATGTAAATGAGAACATTAACAAAAATATTCTAAAATCTCTGCTAGTGTGGGACAATTTTTATGGAAGTAATATTCAAGGCTTTTCCTTCTCCTTGGTTCACCACTTTCAAAGATGGCTGTCAATACTTTTCTCTGGCAATTATCTTCAGTAGCTTAAGCAACAGAGTAGATTAACCTGCACTTCGACTGCATGGAGAATGGCCACTTCTGCTGAGAGTCTGCATTTCAGCAGGGTTAATTAAGCTTGGGCATACAGTGAACTGTCATCTGCATTACTTTTCCCTTAGCCTACCTGGATAATTTTACTTAATTATGACAGAACATAATAGATCCACTGAGTATGCAGTACTGTAACAGGTCAGCAGTTCTTAAATGTTTAAAGTTCTTTGGGTTGCATATGTCGTTTCAACTCATTGCAGCTGTCACATGACAAGCTATTTGGCAGAAGGATTGTTATATTACTTGCTTAGGTGGAATTTACCAGGAGTCTATGCATGTCACTTACGCAGAAGAAGAAGTGCCTAGACTCCAAGTTTTTATTAAACAAACAAGCAAGCCCAAAACCTAACTCTGGCCAATTGTTTTGCAAAAACCAAGCTTTCCAGTGCGGTTAGTTAATGAGAATGTCATCAACAGTTCCATCAACAGTTCATAGGGTCTTACTGATTTATAAATCCGAAAGGCATCCTCTCCCAATTCATGTTGCAATTTTTGGAAAGCCTGGTCCTGATAGATGTAGATTCATCTGAGGTCTGGAATGAGTGACATAGGGTGCAAACAAACCCTAAATACTCTGGCAAAGCAGGTTAAAGCCTCGAGGACCTTGATAACATGTTAGTACCATGAAGGTAGCTTACTTATTTGAAATTTGTGGGAAGTGAGCATTATGCATACCATGGACCTCCAGAAAGATAAATAAGTGGCTTTTAGATCAAATAAATCCTGAACTCTCTCTGGAAACTAAAATTGCTCAGCTGAGATGTTTGTACTCTGGATATATCATGAGAATCCAAAACTCACTGAGAAACAAAGTAATGTTAGGAAAAGTGAAAGCAGTAGGAAAAGAGGAGGGCTGAACATGAGATGAATCATCTCGGTAAAGGAATCCATTGTCTTTTGTTTGCAAGACCTGAGCAGCCCTCTTAACAGAGGGAGATGACTCTGAGTCATGAGTTATGCCATGAAAATCACATCTCTTTTTGCCACTTGAGGAATTCCTTCTTTTTGTCAAACAGGGTTATTGTAGGAATGTTATTTTTTTGTAATGTATATTTTTCTCTCTCAAAGCAGACTTTTAAAGTGGCTACAGCTGGTGTCAAAAGACCAGTTTATGGCTAGAGAGAAAATAGTCATCTGATGTTACCTAAGGAACCTGCAGTAGCTGAACACTGTAAAATAAAGCAAGAGATTCAATTCAAGAGATGCTGGCTTCTGCAGCCGCGACACAAGCCGCTTGGGATTTGAAGGTCTGCTATAGGAAGTGTAGAAAACTCATCATTAAGTAGGTGACGTTTTGCTTTGGGCATGAGAAAAGCTGGTTGAAAGGATACTCACTTGTGGCCTGTGTATGGTTGAAGATGAAGCTCCTGTCATACCTCAGCCATTTCACATGGGCAAAGGGGGCTGGAAACAGGCCCTTTAGAGAGTTTCACTGTGTTAAATCCTTGTCAAGTTCTGGAACTAAATTATATCAACCCCCAGTCTGCTGTAGTGTACCCCACAAAAGGTTATATATCTGAAGAGCAGAGAGGATCTTGGGTAATGAGATGCAAATTGAGGAATAGACAATAAGCCTATATTGCAAATGCTTGTGGAAAGGGGGGTAGCTTTTAAAAAGTCACTGTGATTGCCTCTCTGGCAATTTGCATTGCATTAACCAGAGATATTTTCTTTTTAAACTTGAACTTTTTTTTTCTTCCAGAGGTCACCTCAAACTAATTACATCCCCAATTCTGCTTCACAAAAGAGGCTCCATGGAAGTGATTACAGGGTTTGAAGAGCAACCAGGAGATTTCCTAGCACCGAGGAGGGAGAGGGAGGGAAAGGCTACTATCCATCTGAGCTCAGCTCGCTTTTAATGCATACATTCAGCTCCTTTAATTATAGGAGCCTTGCATGTAGTACTGTTTACACGGAGCATTGGAATATGAGGCTTGTGTCAAGGGTAACAGCAACAGCAGCATGCAAAGTCCAGGCCTCTTTCAAAATAAACAAAAGAGCCCATCTATTAATAATACACCTGCCTCATACCAAATTCCAGCTTCCAGCCGGGAGCAATTTTTAGCTGAAATTTAACATAGCCAGGTTGAGGTGACTCTCCATTGTGGAAGAATCAACCAATATACAAACCATGTCACTATTTCCTTCAAGTGATTGACTCCATCTTTATCTCCCTTGGCTCTCAGTCCATTTTCTGGGGCTTAACATGGGGCTATAAGACTAAGTTTTTCCCCAGAATGGTATTGTGAAACAGTTCAGAGATGGCTCTGGCATAGTACCTCTATTTCTTACTGGATGATGCTTATAAACCAGTGCCTGTGAAAAATATAAAACGGAAGTGCATATTCCCATGAGGCTAAGGCTAATTGCTGAGCTAATTGCTACAGAGTTCATTGTAAGAAGCAGCAATTTCTTAAGTGTTAAAAGCCATCTGAGCATAAACTCATGTGGTTTTCTGAACTGGAGTTGGCAAATCAGCTTACTTTGTTTTGTGATTGGCCATCAGGTGTTAAGCACTGGTTTATTCTCCCATCTACTGTGCATTGCCTGCCAGTCTGCCTCACCCATTCCACCTTTGTGAAGAATATCTCTCACCACATGAAGCAGCCAGGGCTGCAATCTGCCAGTCTAGCCAGGCCTCAAATTTCTGATCGTAAAAAATCAGATGCTCTTAGAGGTTACCTGTGCTGCCTGCATAGGTAGCCTGCTAGAGCACCAACCTAGAGTATCCTATTCTAAGGATACCTCAGAGACAAGCAGTGAAGTCTGGACAGCTCTGCTAAGCAAAACTCTCTGGATCTGTCAGCAGCAAAATCCTTCCCACTGCAAGATCAGCACTGTTCACCGCTCCAAATGCACCACTATCTGGGATGCCCACTTTACTCCAGCTAATGCATGGCAGAGCCATGAATGGTATTCACAAGAGGTTTTCAAAATGTAGCCATAGGCCCCTGAAAATGAGCCTAAATTGAGCCTTCAACTTGCAAATCATCTTCTTTTGAGACCCGTGCCCAAAACTAGATGTAATTTCTTAAGTGGGGTCTCATGCAATAAATTTGTCTAAAGGCTTTGTGATGCTGGCAATGTTATGTCAATTTACCTTGTTGATGACAGATACACATCAGTTCAATATTTTGAGTGAAGTACCCTTAGGAACTCCTGCCAACCTAGCAGTTCGAAAGCAAGAAATTGCAAGTAGATAAATAGTGACCACTTCAGTGGGAAGGTAACAGCGTTCCGTGCACTCCAGTGTCTAGTCATGCCTGCTGCATGACCATGGAAACGTCTGCAGAAGCAGATAGTGCTGGCTCTTCGGCTTTGAAACAGAGATGAGCACTGAACCCTAGAGTTGGGTACAACTGGCTTTTGAGCAAGGAAACCTACCGTTAAGAACATGACTGCAGTGGCTTAGTAGTTAAGATGCTGAGGACTGAAAGGACAGCAGATCAGCAGTTTGACATGAGTGTTTATTTTATTTTGTTTTATCATGTTATTGTTGTTTATTGTTTGTACACAGCCTAGAGTGGGAAATATCCAATATGGGCAGTATAAAAATATAAGAAAGAAAGAAAGAAATGATGGAGTGAGCTCCAGTCTCTGTCCCAGCTCCTGCCAACCTAGCAGTCTGAAAGCAAGGAATTGCAAGTAGATAAATAGATACCACTTCGGTGGGAAACGTGACTCTCTGGTGTCTAGTTATGTCTGCCACATGACCATGGAAACGTCCACAGATGCAGACAGTGCTGGCTCTTAGACTGTAAAGATGAGCACCTCCCCCTACTAGAGTCAGACACGACTGGCTTTCAATCAAGGGTGACCTTTACCATTACCTTACCCATAGGAACAGGTAATGTGGTTAGGAAACATAATTCTGTTCTGTAACTCAAGGGCCATCCAGATGGGTATGAACACCTCAAGTAATGTAATTCTCGCAATATGAAAGGAAGTCCATGACACCTCGACTTATTTTTTTTTTAACCATACAAAAAGTTTTTGGGCTTGGCAGGCGCAGTTGTGCTATTTTTTTTAGCTGCTTTGGCAGCCTCTGCCATTTCCCGTGACAATGGGAAGGTATGGAGAGCATTTCCGCTCTGTTTCTGGAATTTTTCGTCACACTTTCGGTGCATTTCGGCAGCTAAAATGCAGAGTTTTGAGCACTTCCAGGTGGCAGGGGAGCTTACACCTGATTGTTGGAGACAGGTCCAGCACATTACCAGAGCTGGCCACTAGAGGATGCTGTTGGAAGTGCTGAAAATGCATTGAAAACCAATTAATCCCTTCAGGAGGTCAGAAAAAAAGTGGGGCGGAAAGTCTTTTATCTGTTCAAACCTCTTTATAAAGTGGTGAAAACACGGTGATAAATTTGAAAGTGCATGTTATAAAGAGTTTGGAACAGAAAAATACTTTTTAAAAATTTTTTCTTGACCTCCAGAATAGATTATTTGGTTTTTAATGCATTCCTATGGGAAACCACACTTTGAGATATGAAATTTTCATGATATGAAAATCCCCAAAGAATGAACCAATTCGTACTCTACTGGTAGTTAGATCTCTTATGTTGTTGAGATGTGGGGGGAGAACAGGCTAAATATCATTTAGCTCCTCTCTCCAACCTCAACCAACCTGAGGCAGTGCGATCCAGCCCACACCGCAACAGCCAGCAAACCCCAATTTCACTTAGTTAATAAATTTGTGCCATCAAGTCGATTCTGACTTTTGGTGACTATTCAGCTTGCTCAAGGCCAGTTGGCTTCTCAGTGAGGCAGAGTGAGACACAGTGAGGAATCAAACTCCCAGCTTCTGTCTCCTCAGCTAGATAACTAATCCTGCCAAATGGATAGCAATAAAATACTTCTGAAACTGGAAGCCAACTGTGTAGAGTGAGGTTGAAAAGAATTTATGATCATCTCATATACGACTGTTTTTCTTCAACTAATCTAAGAAGGTGCTTTAATTAGGCTTGATTACATAAAAGCAATTGTTTCTATTTTTAAAAAAGTACCTAAAATTGTGAGAGACAAGCAGCAGGAGATAACCAGTGCTATTTTTGTTAGTAAGAATAAGGGAACTTTTGGATGTAAAAAGCCACAGCCAATTGGTAGGCAATATTAGTTAAATTGAAGTTTCATTTATTTGATTCTGGTTTAACAATCTGTGGAAGTGACTGCTGAACAAGGATGTGAAATATGCAACTGCCAGAGTCGGTTTTTAAAAGCTGGATGCATAATTTGATGACCATTAGCAATGTCTGGACTTATGCAGACCTTGTACAGATATGAATAATCAGATCTCATGCTTCAGTGCAAAAGAACTGCTTGCTTCAGTGGGGAATGAGATGTGCTATACAGTATACGGCTTTGCACTATTGGTTAAGTATGTTATTATAATGATTTATTATTTCATATTCTTTCTTGAGAACATCAGCTACCGCATTAGCCCCTGGAGCCAGAGGCAAAGTATAGACCAGAAGGAACCAACAGTATAGTTTAAATTGATCGGAAATGGGGTGTTTGACCAGATAGATGGGCAGCGAAAGAATCTCCATTGGTGATTCTTAAGTTCAAATAAGAAGTTGCTAATGAGTTCTTTTAAAAAGGAGGTTGTGGCATAAATAATGAGACCAAGTTGCATGGAAGATATATAATATCATGTGAAGATTTGGGTATAGGAAACATGCTTTGAATGTCAGGCCACCAAACACTGGAGGAGAACCACAGCAAACCTGCGTTCTTCAGCCATATTGATTAACTTAACTAGATCGTTGTGACACTTTGCCTGATCAAGTTTCTATTGCGATCATACCTCTCTGAGGGATTAAAATTTTGAAAATAACAAGGTTTCTGTGTGTCTTTCTTTTCTTGCTGCTTCTTCTCGTTTTACTTTTTAATAATTCCTTTCCAAAGATTGAGTATAATCAGAGCTAATCAGAAAATTATGAGCTGCCTGATTGCTGATTAGATTCCTAATGTTAATATAGTCAAGAAGCCTCTTTCACTGTTGTATTTTAACAGAAGTGTAAAAATAATGTCTCAGAAGGTGAGAAGGGAAAAGTGTGGTAACAAGAGGATGCCAATGATCTTGGGGAGGAAACAGAGGGAAAGTATCAAATCTCTCTACGCTAAGACTGCATGTTTGGGCTGGCATTTGCATGTGTCTTTAGGCTATCAGCTTTTTTGGGATAAATACTTACTAGTAAATAAGAGACAAATATCTTTTTCTCTTTTCATTAGTAAGCAATTAAGTGCCATCAGGTTGATTCTGACTTGCGGTGATCCTTTGCAGAGATTTCATTGTATAGAGCAGTTAGAAATAGTTTACCCTTTCCTTCTTCTGGTGTCACCCTGGGACTGTGCAACTTGCTGAAGGCTACACCGCCTGGAACTTCTCCTGGGAAGCACAGTGAGGATCCAAACCCCAATCCCACCCATCTCTGGCTCCATGTCTAACTCACTAATATAGGAGTTCTCAACCTTTTTAAGCCAGGGACCAGGTCAGGCTCCCTCAGACAGTTTCGGGGGCTGGATGGCCATTTTGCCATTCCTCCACCACATGGCACTGCCTGGTGTGGAAGAAGTGGGGGCGCCATATGAAATGGTGCTATAGGCTGAATCCGGCCACAGGTTGAGAATCCATGCACCAGGCTATCCAGCTAGCTTGTGTTTTCATTAGCAATGGGAAATAATCAACTTGACTGAGATTGCTGTGGGAGGAAGAAGGCTTAATTCTCCTCAACCTCTGTGTACTGACTGTGAGTGGCATGAAGCATGTGTATACACACGTGTGAGCAGCTGTGTATGCGTGAAGTCTCCAGCCTGCCAACTGACCTCACAAGTGGTGGGCCGAGCCATCTGGCATCATTAGGACTGGATCAGAAATGTTACCATCCCTAAGAAGATGCCCAGTATCCTTGCATATAAATGAATCACAGCTCATTTCAGCAGATGTGTTAGCTTTTACATCACTCCCCATGACAGAACTAATCCAAGGAATGTTGGGATGTTTTACTTGAGAGATGGGGGAGAATAAAGTAGTTTTCAAGAGGTGGGGAGAGGACTAGAAGATAAAGGAAATATATTGTTTTTGTCAAAGAAACAAAGTCAACACCTCATGTCCCTAATCCTTTAGCAAATAGTTGACCACTAGAGCTAGAATGGGATTGTACATCTAAAAATACTTCCTTCTGAAAACAGTGCACAGCAGTTGATTGACATTTGTAGCCAGTTAGTTACTGCCATTCGCTCATTGTCCAACCAGCTACTACACTGACATGTAATTCAAACTCAGGCTTCAACAAGACACCATAATACTATTTTTGCATCAATTTTTGCCATACAGTAATACCTCAGATAAAAATACATCACACAATGCTAAAATCGGATAACGTCAGGGAATTTGAGGAACACTTTTGCATCGCACAACGTTATCTTAATGCTCTGCGATGCAAAAGTTTCCCTCAAATTCCCCGATGTTGATCTCTGTCCCAAAGCCCGCAGGGCTGGAGACCAGCTCTGCAGGCTTTGGGACAGAGATCTCCGGAGGCCCCCTTGCTGGGGGGGGGGGGCAAGCATCAGACCGCCGGTTTCCTCGGGGTGAGAGCACGTGGGCAGGCTCTCCCCCCAAGGAAACCAGCGGCTTGACGCTCAGACTGCCCATTTCCTTGGGGAGAGCGTGGGCAGCTGCTCTCCCTCCAAGGAAATGGGCGGCCTGAGTGTCGGGCTGCCAGTTTCCTTGAGAGCCTGTGCACGCTCTCTCCCCCCAAGGAAAAGGGTGGTCTGAGCGTCGGGCTGCCAGTTTCCTTGAGGTGAGAGCCCACCCGCATCCTCTCACCCCAAGGAAATGGGCGGTCTGAGCATTGGGCCACCAGTTTTCTTGGGGTGAGAGCCCACCTGCGCCCTCTAACCCCAAGGAAATGGGCTATCTGAGTGGTTTCCCCCAAACCAAGCTGGGGATCAGGCGCTGTGATCCCCAGCTTGGTTTGGGAGAATGCACACAGGCACGCCCACCCGTTTTCCCCTAAACCAAGCCGGGGATCACAGCGTCTGATCCCCGGCTTGGTTTGGGGGAAAGTGTGTGGGTGCGCCCACGCGCATTCCCCCAAACCAAGCCGGAGATCACTGGCTTGGTTTGGGAGGAAGTGGGCGGGCGCACTTGCCTCTGGCTTCCCCCAAAGGAAGCTGGCTTTTTTAAAAGTGTGCGATAAATGTATCGCATAATGTTAAAAATCGGATAACACTAAGACTTGTGGAACCAAGTTTTAGCGTTATCTGAGGTATTACTGTACTTGAAATTGATTTAAAAATTGGGAACTACATAATGTACAGATAAATGAACACTTTTTTTCTGAAAGAAAGCAAGTTTTTTAACATCTAAGTGGGGGCTGTTTATTTTAAATTGATTCATGCATTTTTTAATTGTTTTGGCATGCATGATTGCCTGTGTTGGAATAAATTGTGACTCTAGGGTTTGGCAAGTTTTCTGTGGCCAGATAATTGGTTTCAGACTGACACAGTTTTTTTCTGCCATCACCTTAGCCTTCACTGGCAAGGTAAATTGATTGATGTTACCCCTTCCACCTTTTACGTTTATATTGATTGCTTTTTTTTGTTTTGTTTTTGTCACCGCTTTAACCAGCTAACTTCTTTAGAAAAGTTAAGCTGAATCTTAGTTGTTAACAGTGTCTTCTTTCATTGTCTCATTTATAGCCACCACTAAAAGTAGTGGCTAAAAGTCTACTTTCAAAATCTTCTGCTGAGATTAGCCCCATTGCCCATTCTTGGTTCAGCACCTGCCATTTGATACATCTGTCTCAATCTGCCAAATAGTAGACCTGAATTGTGTTGCCTTCTTGAGTCAAAATAAACTGAAATGAAACTTAAAGATAACAAATCCAATTAATGGCTGTTGACCAACATAGATTATTTTACATTGTGCCCCTTCTTCATACTTTGTCTAGTCCCCCCTTCCACATTTTTTGGCTGTTCTTTCTTTTTGTTGTTGTCACTGGCTGAAATCCTGTTCATCTTCACCTAACATCAGTACAAGCCTAGCAGGCTTTATGCCTTCTTTGAGCATCGTATCCTATTCATAATACAGTGATACCTCATATGATGTCCAAACTTGGTTCCACAAGTTTGGACTTTATACAGATTTGGACTTTGTATGAGCCATGCAAAATCCTAGCCGAGATGCCTCATACAACATCCAAATCCTTGCCATGATGCCTCATACAACGTCGTTTCCATAGAGATACATTGTGCTGTAATAACACAGACTTCAGGGCAAAGTCAAGGAAACTGACAGAAATCATTGTCTAAAGGCTAAATACATTACAAAAACATGTCAAACAACCCTGATTTTAGGGGACAAGCCATACAACAAGTTTTTAATTTTTTAAAACTTTATGAAGTACAGGTTTAAAAGTTAACATGTCCCATCATTCAGCACAGTGTTAATCTGCAGCCATGTGGCCGATCTTCCATTTTGTACAAGCTACTGTAAACAATTACTGGATGGAAGCAAGGACAAAATGGATGCCAACATGTTCCATCATGCAGCACAGTGTTAATCCTCCAAACAGCAGCAAACACCAAACAATTGCCCACCCCACCAAACAGTGCTCCCCCAAAAAAGACCAACACAAGAAAAATTATGGAGCACACAATCTACTTTTAAAAACCACAGCAGCAAACACCAAACAATTGCCCACCCCACCAAAAAATTGCCCTCCCCCATCCACCTCCCCACACCAAGCCAATCGGAAACAGAAAACCTCATTTACCTACCCTTCCACTGTGCCAAAGAATGCTCCAAGAACCTGAAAAATGCTGCAAAAATCCCAGGAATGCTTCCCAAAATTCTGATGAAAAAAATCAAAAAAACCCAAAACCGCGCTTAAAACCACTCCTAAACACTCTTCGCCTTGTGCAAAACCCACAAGAGCAATGCATTCATGTGTCCTGCCTTTTATACTGCCCAGGCACAATGCAACCTGGGGAAAACCCCAATGCCTCATACAAAGTCACAGCGACTTTGTATGAGGCAACTTTTTTCAAGGAATTAGGTGATGTTGTATGAATTTGATGTTGTACGAAGCAGACTTTGTATGAGGTATTACTGTACTGTATTGGCTATCCTCGTGGTGATCCTGGGGACAATATAATCCAGTGGGCTTCCATTTGCCTTCTGCATCACAGTGTGAGACCCATACCACTGATCCAGCTCCATGAGTCCCTTTCTGGTCCTTGCCAGACTTTTGCTTTATGCCTATGGAACTTGAATTGTTCAATTAAGTCGCACCATTTTTTTTTTATTGAGGGAGGAAACCAAAGTGGAGCAAGAACACAAGAGCTGGGTCTGGCTTCCATAAAACTGACTAAAGGGGGATTTGGGATTGATCTGAGGAGGGGTGGAAAGGGAAGTAGTGTGTTGTGGGGCATAAGTGGATATATGTGGCTGCACACACTTTGGTCTGTGCTAGGGATCCACAATGGGAGACTGAGGAGCAGCCGTCTTCAATAGCCTCCCTCTCGCCAAGCAGCCTCCCTCCTGCCAAGGTGGTGGGGAAGGTAAAAAAACACGTAAGAAACTCAGGAAAGGAACAAGATGGGGTGCGGGCAGTCTGGAAGAGAAGAACGCATATTTGTTTACTCCCTTTAGCTATAATAACCTGGCCGTCAACTGCTCTGTCTAGCAGAAGATCTTCGTGGATAGCACTTCCGCCTTGCCATAGTTATAGCTACCATGGTCATAACATTGAGTTACATCCATGTAGCTACTTACAGAATTACAACCATTTTGTTATGATAACACCAAGTAAAGTTCATATTTCCTTCCAGTTGGAATGCAGGCTAGCTGACAGTCTACAATTTGGTTAGCAGCTACAGTGATTTAGTTTCGTTCCTTCATCCAGTAACAAAACAAAATGTAGTATTACTCACCTGAAATCCCTGTTTGTCAGCATAGGATATGCATTTGAGCAACTATGTGCAAGTATATGTATAGAGAGAGTCTTTGGAGCTGGTTCCCAAACCACATTACAGTGTGTATTGGAACACATGCTACAGTGGACAAGATGAGCCAGCAGAGGGCACTGCTGAAAAATCACTCAGTCCCTGTCTGGATTGGATAGGTCAGTGATGGCGAACCTTTTAGAGACTGATTTCCCAAACTGCAATCCAAAACCTATTTATTTATTGCAAAGTGCCAACACAGCATCAGATGAGGAAGGAAACGCTCCCATTGGGCTGCTGGGCAGAGGGGTGGGATGAACTCTGTGCTGGAGAGGGAGGAAGCGCTGCTGTTGGGCAGAGAGCCGGGGCAAACTCCGTGCTGGGGTGACTGCACAGGTGCCTACAGAGAGGGCTCCGAGTGCCACCTCTGGCATGCGTGACATAGGTTCGCCACCACTGGGATAGGTGTTTGTTAAAGAAAAAGAATATAACTGCTTCTGGCAATTCTTCAAGATTTGTAGCTGCTGAGCAGACATTATCCTCTTTCTGCATGTTATAAACAGGCTACAAGTCTCACTGTGAACTTTATAATGAAATATTGAAAGGTCCTGGGAGTTGAAAGCTGAGCCAGAGAAGGAGAGAGAGAGAAATAAATGTGAGCAGGGAGAAAATATCAGCATTTTTAGAAAGTTTAAAAAGAGGGGGAGATACCAGAAAAATGGGACTAGCAAAGGTTTTCTTTTCTCATCCTTTTGGAGCACATTTATATGTATACCCGCATTTATTTTTCCGTAGATGTTGTTAGATCTCTGAAGAGCCTGAACAGCACTACTTCATAACACAGCATTTGATGGTCTGTCAAGTGCTAATGTTTGTTTGTGCCTTTCAAACAAGTGCAGACTCCATTACTACTGTTCTTCATGTTGTTGATATGTGCCATTATGAATGCTTCTTCCACCAGTTTTCTCTCCTCCTTCATCTGAATCTAGTCTGGCTTTCCATATGGTATATTATGCCTACAGCTTGAACATATAAGGAGTAAAATTCACTGTTGCCTGACAGCATCGCCTCTGGGTAATTTGTAGTTGTATTATTACTGCTAACATACAATTAGTTTAAACTATGTATTTGTTGCCTTTTATTTTTCTAGAATTTCAGCAAGGCCAAGAACTGAGAAGCAGGGTGGGAGGATAAAATGTAGTTATTATAAACTGTATTAGTACTAATACATTGTTTTTACAGCTATCACGAAATTAATACTTCAGAGATGAAAATGAGCAGGGAAATTGCAATAGCAATATAAAAACACATAATAGCTTTCCATTTCCTCTACATTTCCATGAAAACTCACAACAGAAACATATCAGTTGTGACTAAAATTATATGTTTTAATTAGAGCATACAGTGTATTTCTTCTCCCAAAAGGCAGAGGGGAGAAGCAGCAGATTATGTTGTGGGCAATTTATGTCAGAGTTTAAGAACTCTGAAACCTCATTGATTTCAGCACTGGAGATTTAAAGTGGCATAGAATTCTTCCACTGAAATCAGAAGGTTTCATTAGAGAATTGTAAGATCAGACAGGTGGGCCTCAGGTTAGGCCAACAGGACTGCTTTTCCAGATCTTAGAAAAGTTACCCAATCAAGGAGAAGAATGCTGATCAAACCTTTGAAAAACAAATTGAAGAACATCAAAGATACATGATGTAGTAGTAATGGGAGATTTCAATTACCCTGATATCTGTTGGGAGACTAATTTTGTCAAATACAGTATGGCCCTTCCAAGAAACTTCAGGATTGTGTGTCTTACAATTTTCTCCTCCAAAATTTGAGGAAGGAACTAGAGGAGCAGTTGATTCCAACCCATAGAGATGATTTGGTGGAAGAAGTGACAGCAAGAGGAACTCTGAGGGAAAGTGACCATGTTTTACTTGAGTTCTTGATTTCAAAGGAAATTAAAGCAGAGAACAGCTGTACGTACTGTATACACTGTACTTTAGGAAAACAATTTTAATAAACTCAGTACAATAATAGGTAAAGTCCCATGGCAGAGGATCCTATCAGGAAAGGGAGTCCAAGATGGGTGGGTAAACAAAACAAACTAAAAAGACAACAAAAGCTGTGGCCCCTTAAAGACCAACTCCTGCGTTTTAATGTTAGCTTTCGTGGACCAAGTCCATGGGTGAAAGTCGTCGTTGTTTTTAAAGGAAATTGTAAAGGCACAACTCCAAACAATTCCAGTAAGAAAAAAAAGGTGGAAAACCAATGTAGCTCCACAAAAAACTCAAGAGTGGAGTTAAAGCTAAAAAAGGTCACATATAAGAAGTGGAAGGAAGGCCAGGCTACAAAAGAAGAGTATAGACAAGCAGCAAAGAATTGCAGGTATGGTGTTAGGAAGGCAAAGGTTGAGAATGAGCTGAGGTTAACAAGATATATTAATAGCAAACTCCAAAAAGAAACAGTGGCTCAACTACACAATTGGAATGGGAAAATGATAACAGATGACAAAAGGTAGACGTGCTCAATTCCTACTTCAGCTCAGTCTTTTCCCAAAAGGTATTATATGACTCTCCAAGCAGGTGTGAAGTATTAAGTGTGGGGAACAGGATTGCAGCTTGAGTGAGTTCAAATCCCCAGGGCTGGATGAACTGCACCCAAGAGTATTTAAGGTACAAGCTGAAGAGATCTCAGAACTGCTGTCTCTCAGTCAGCACTTGTATGTTGGGAGCAGTTTGTACAGCTAAGAAATTTAGAGCTCCAGATCTTCATCATCTTATGAAGCCCTCATTTAGGTTGTCTTGATTAGCAAAAAGTGTTGATAAATGCTTATCAATTAAATAAACATAGGAAATGATTGGATCCATAATTTATTGTATCCAGGTAACCACTGATGTGCAAACACAATGCCACCCATTGTTGTTTAGTTAATGTTTACAGGTTAATTGCTCCATACTGTGGACTCTCTGCCAGCGTTTTTTAAAAGCAAGAGCGATTTGTTTTCAGACACTTTCACATTACTTACAGAAGAAAGGATATGCTTGGTTTGAGACCCATAAGATGGCAGAGAGGCAGAAACCCAGTAGTTAGTTGCAACCAGTGTAGACCCATTAAAGCAGTTGAACTGCTATAAGAGTTGACTCTTGAGCATATCCATCATTTCGCCAATACCCTTACAGGGTCCATTGAATCATTGGGGATTTGGTGAGCTCCAGCAGTTATGAGTATTTGCGAGTCAGCCTTTCAAACAGTTTACTTGTGGAATAAGAAGCAAAAGTTTGGAAATGTGTTTTGTATACAAAGGCAGAGGAACCAGAGCCAAATAAAGTGACAGCTAATGCATCACATCTTTGTTGTTAAATATTACATGTTAAATTTAAACTTCAAATTAAATGATTGCCTGGGCATTCTTGCATTAGTGGCCCATCTCCACACTGTGATGGTGACAAATAGAGGTAGACACATCTTCCCTATTGACAGGGAACCACCATGCACCCCTCCCCTGTCCCCTTTTGTAATATTTGTCTTCAGTCTCTCCAGCCAACTGTGTGGAGCACAGAGATAAATGCTCAAACTGAATAGCAGGTATTATATTCTGCTACACTAATGTTCTGATTAATGAGTTCTTTCTATTCATTGTATGCTTTCACTTTGATTCATCCTGATGGCTTTACTGTACAATAGATGATGTACAGTAATTATCTCCCCCCTGATTCCATTGTTGCTGCTTAATAATTTGGCATGATATTATCAGGATAATTTTTTACTAACCTCAAAGAATTACATTTTCTTCTAATTCAATTTTTTTTAAAGTCCAGAATGTTGATTGTTAAAAGAATCAGGTAAGCTTTCCTTGCCCATCATCCATTCTATTTCCCAATTCTAGGGATGTGATTAATTTTTTTTAGAGTTTCAAAATAGCCTCAGAAGCTGGGCCCTGCTTGAAAATGTGATGAACTCAGCTGATATGATTTAAAATTTTCAGAAAGCCTTTTAGTGCTGTCTGTTATTTATTAGAAAAAGTTCCAATTCTAGAATTGAGTTTGCTTTATATAGTTGTCGAGAAACTGTAAAATGTGCATAGTAGAATTAATTTCATGTTTCTTATTCAAAGGAGAAGCCTTTCTTTCTGTATTTTTGTTTTAATGGTATAGAACACTATTTTGCTGTCCCATTATGGTGGATGGGCAATGGAGTTTTGTCTGGGTGCTCAAGTCCTGAAGTGCTGGCCATGAAATTGTTGGGAAGTTTGCAACCCTATCTGGAAAGAATTGCTGTAAATATATAAATACAGAAAAGGGAGAGATAGGGATGAGATTATATACCATCTCCTGCACTTGGGTGGATTGAAAAATGTCAGCATGTTGCCTATATCCACATAACTGCACCACATAATTAAATTATTTGCTTGGAAATGATGGGCATGCACAAAACAGCATTTGCATGTTGGCAGCAGTTCACATAGCTAGGAAATTTAGAGATCCAGATCTCCATCATCTTACAAAGTCCTCATTTACAGTGTGTCTTGATTAGCAACAAGTACTAAATTTGCTTTAGTTTTACCAGGTTCAAAGAAACGTGGAACAAAGTTATCAGGAAACTAACAAACTATAGATGGTGAGCTCAACCATCCATACATCAGCTTTGTCCCTGAGCATCTCCACAGCAAAGCATGCTGCCCCAGTATGGAGCACATCCACACATGCAAAAGAAGTTGACATTGCTGCTAATGAAGCCATGCATATAGAGACAGGATGCTTCAAACCTACACCAGTTGAGAAAATATACCCTCTTGTTGGTATTGCTCTACCTAAAATCAGGAAAGAAGTAGCAGTGGATGCCGAGAGAACTAAGCAAGAGAATAACCTTTGACATCCTCTGAATGGATATGACCCTCAATCCACAAGCTCAGATCCAGGAATAGTTTTATGGCAAGAACAAAAATTCTTGAGGGGTACACAAGAACAAAAACAAATTAGAAGATAGAGAAAGGAGCTCACTGGACAAGGAACAGCATTAAAGGAAGATATAGTTGAGGAACTCAACCTCCTGTATGTCACTTAGAGGACCTTTAATAGGCTTGCGGTCAGTGCCCCTAAATACAAGACCAACATGCTCAAGTGGGTCCTGCTAGCAGACAACAACACACACTGTGATTGTGGAGAGATACAGAATCCGGCTCAATTACTGGTCTGCCAGAAACTTTCACTATATCACATAATGTTAAAAATCAGATAACGCTAAGACTCGTGGAACCAAGTTTATCTACGGGGTTCTACTGTAGATAAATATATACTACTTCGGTGGGAAAGGCAACAGTGTTCCATGATCTCCGGTGCCTAATCATGCTTGCCACATGACCACAAAAATGTCTCCAAACGCAGTCAGTGCAGGCTCTTTGGCTCTAAACAGAGATGAGCACTGTACCCTAGAGTTGGATACGTCTGGCTTTCGAGCAAGGATGACCTTTACCAAGGTTTTTTAAACATAAAAACCTGAGCTCTTACACAACTAAGCAACAAAACAGAAACAAATACTGTAAATAGAAGAACATGCAAATAGAAGAACTGTGCATCACAGATTCTAGGATTGCACAGTTGTCTTGTTCCTCAGACTCAAGAACTTCCCTCAGTTGGGCCCTGGAGTCCACTTGCTTTGCAGTTGCAGGTGGTGTGTTTTCCTAGGACAATGGTTGCTGGTTCCCACGAGTGGCCAGCTTTCTATATTACACATCTAAAACAGTGTAAAAAATATATTATAAAATGTAATATTGCCTTGGCACATTCCTCCCAGAGGCCTTGATCTACAGCTCCCTCCCTTGTACACAATCCAGTTGGAGGTGGGATGAGAGCAAGAAATCTACAAGTTCTGAAATTCTATAACTAGGTATTTTAAGTATTAATTTAGTGAACAAATTGCATTGTCATTGCAAAATCCCTTTCTATAGCACTCCAAATGTCTGGTCTTTTCCTGAGTATATTTGATGGAATGAACACCAGGAATTACAACCTTGTTGGGTGCCAGATTGAGCACAGATTAAGAGAGATCCTCCTAGTGAAATTTCCATGTTTATAGGCAATATACTGTATATCTGAATACTAGAGAACAATCGGTTTGGCAAGGCCTTGCTTATTAGGAGATACATTAGGAGGTGCTATAAAAGGGACTGTGGCGGCTCAAGTGGTTAAGACGCTGAGCTTGATGACTGGAAGGTCAGCAGGACAGCAGTTCGAGGCCCAAGTAGTGCATAATGGAATGAGCCCCTGTCTCTGTCCCAGCTCCTGACAACCTAGAAGTTCGACATCAAGACAGCACTGGCTCTTTGGCTGTAAACAGAGATGACCATTGAACCCTAGAGTCAGATACGACTGGCTTTCGAGCAAGGGCGACTTTTACCTAATGGGCCACTAAATCATTGACTGTCAATAACAAATAACTTTCTGGCTTTTTACGGCACCTAAAATCTGCTGCCCAAAGTGAGGAATGCCTACTACCCTCCTCTGGCAACTTTCAGCAGTGTTTCCTAGATTTTGCACAGAAAAGTATGAATAAGCAGCTTTTACACTGGATTTCTAAAATATGACATTGACGTTGTGTTTCAAAATTTCTATGATTTTTGTAAATTGGCCCTCTGTGTCCTCTCCCTAGCTTCTGAGTTGATTAGAGATAAATCAGGAATACAGAAGGATTCTGGAAGCAAGGGATGTTTGGTGTTCCTGCCTTTCAGGAACTAAGTGTGGCAACTGGGAGTGATGAGAGCTACAGTTCAAAGCATTTGGAGGCCACCCAAGGAAGGAAGGCTGCTATAAAGCCACCTGTGCTTTAAGCCTTCAAGGCAGGAGTTCTTAACCCTTTTAAGCCAGGAGCCGGGTCACACTCCCTCAGACAGCTTTGGGGCCTGGACAGCCATTTTACTCTTCCTCCACCACATGGCATTTCCTGGTGTGATGGAGGCGGGGGGGGGGCAAATGAAATGGTGCCACACTCCACATCCAGCCCACGGGCCACAGGTAGATAATCCCTGCTTTAAGGGGATGGGATATCTCCTCAAGTTGGTAGATACTGCTGGGTGTTTCATTTGAACATCAGGTGAAGGGTTGAAAAATATCTTGCTTTCAGTCACCATCATCTACCACACATCAAGGTCTACTGCCATTATTTCCTAGGAAGGTGCCCATGGAAAGGAGGGATTGCTCAGAGCTCCATGTTCATCCGGCTTTGACATGAGCTGTTTCCCTGGTTCTTGCCAGTATGCTGAAAGCCAGATCCTTGGTAGGAAAGTAGCCAAGTACCACCAGTTTCCTGTGCAACCAACTCCTTGCAGGTAATGGGAAAGTGACTTTTGCAAGATGGCGACTTCTCAGCATTCATTATTTGTTCTCTCCTGCTACCTGTTTGGTGTTTTGTTTTGCTAGCCCAAGCACTTATTGGCCACTTTTGAATAACTACAACCGGCTGTTTAATTAGTATTTGGCTGCTGGGGTGAAAACAGCAAAAATGTTCAGGCACAAAGTACGTTGGAAGCAAATAAACAAATCAATGAATCAGATCCACAGCATTAAAAAAAAGTCTCTTGGGGAGGAGGGAAGCTGAACTTCTATTTTTGAGAGGCAGTAGGTAGAAATCTAAATGGGTTTTCTATAGAACACATGTCCTGACCTTTTTTAAAAAATGAAATCCATTTTATTAATTTTTTTATCAAGTTCACCAGTGAAAGATTAAAGATACGACTGTAGAAAAGGTCAGGGAATGTGTAGTTGAAGAAACCTTGTTTCAGTTGATGGCGTTTCCCTGAGGGGAACACACACACTCTCTCTCTCTCTCTCTCTCTCTCTCACACACACACACACACACACACACACACACGCACACGCACACGCACACGCACACACACACGCACACACACACTTTCTCTCCCCCCTCTCCTTCTCCTCATTTATTCTCTCTCTTAAAATAAAATGCATGTGCCAGTTGTTCTTTAGGTTTTCCACATATTTATATTTATAATGATTTTTTCTTCCAGAGCCAGAATGAGAGAGACTGGCAAATTCAATTTGTGTCTTGCGGTTTCTTTTGTTTTATGCAGGGTTAGATCTCATGTTGGTAAAAAGCTAAAAATGCATAAGGGAAAATAATGGGATCTGAATACCTTACTCTCCAGTCATATAATGAACAGACTAGGTTCATACTGATGTTTGCTTCTTATGTTCATTTTTCCATGTAGCCATTTTCTCGCACACGGAAGGAAGCCTCCATATAATAGGTGGATTCCTGAAAGCAGTGTTATTGTTTCTCTGTCTGAATCTGTTGCATGATGTAGCCAGATTTATTTATCCCAATGGTACTCCACTTTGTCATCACAGGGTTGTTGTTAGGATAAAGTGGGCAGGGACGAGGGAGGGAAATACATACATGGAAATGAGGTGATATAAATGCAGCTGATGGGTAGATGGACTTTAGATGGATTCTAAAAATGGAATTCATGGACAGAACCCACACATCTTTGTGGGAAGTTTGTTTTGCTTCAGAATTGGACATGATAAAATTTGCGAAACAGAGATAGTGGGGTCTAACTTCTTTAGGGATACTTTATCATTATCAAAGTCTTTGGTAGCCCTCTGTCTACCTGTTGAGTCCGGTGCTAAGAAGTACTCTGACCAGCAGGATTTGGTCAAACACAAGTGATTTATTATCAGCTCAGGAAATCGGACTGGGGAACATGTACAAGGTGGCTTGCTTATATACAGTGAGAATGGCAGTTACACAAATGGATACATTTCGACGGGCCTCCGGAAAGGCAGCAAAATATGAAGTGATGAATCAGCATTGTAAAAGACAGCTATTTGAATTTGGCGCCTTCCAAAAAGGCGCGCTTCTGGTTTTGCCACTTGGTGCGGCTTGGGCTTAAACACCAAACAAAACATATTACAGTACGGTAATACCTCATACAAAGTCCGCTTCGTACAACATCATATTCATACAACATCGCCTAATTCCTTGAAAAAAGTTGCCTCATACCAAGTCGCTGCAACTTTGTATGAGGCTTTGGGGTTTTTTCCAGGTTGCATTGTGCCTGGGCAGTATAAAAGGCAGGATGCATGCGTGCATTGCTCTTGTGGGTTTTGCACAAGGCAAAGAGTGTTTAGGAGTGGTTTTGAGCGTGATTTTAATTGTTTGGTGTTTGCTGCTGTTTGGATGATTAACACTGTGCTGCATGATGGGACATGTTGGCATCCATTTTATCCTTGCTTCCATCCAGTAATTGTTTACAGTAGCTTGTACAAAATGGATGATCGGCCACATGGCTGCAGATTAACACTGTGCTGCATGATGTTAACATGTTAACTTTTAAACCTGCACTTCATAAAGTTTTCAAAAGTTAAAAAACTTGTTGTGTAGTTTGTCCCCTAAAATCAGTGTTGTTTGACATGTTTTTGTAATGTATTTAGCCTTTAGACAATGATTTCTTAAAGTTCTGTCAGTTTCCTGTCTGTTTTCTTGACCTTTGCCCTTAAGTCTGTGCTGTTACAGTACAATGTATCTCTATGGAAACGACGTTGTACGAGGCATTGCGGCAAGGATTTGGACGTTGTATGAGGCATCGCGGCTAGGATTTTGCATGCCTCATACAAAGTCCAAATCCGTATAAAGTCCAAATTTGTGGAACCAAGTTTGGACATTGTATGAGGTATCACTGTATTAATAAATAATACTTGGACACAACATTACCAAATAGGTTTAGTCTTTAAATAAGCAATGCTAAATATTCAGCTGAGTGGGAATACTGCCTTTCTTTAAATTCAAAAAAGAAATTTCACACAGAAGGGGGGAAAAGATGCCACATTCTAGCCCTGTATGAACCTAGTATTTTTCAGAATATACTCACAATGTCATAGTTGCTTTTTTAAATCTTGCAGCATCTGCTTCACTTGCTGATGCTCAGATACAGATATTCAAACATTGATACCGCTCCAGTTTTATGCAACACATAGGCAGAATGCATCAGGTACTTTTATTAAAATAAAAATCTAAATTATAAAGTGCTAAAAAAAAGTACAAGCAAAGTCTCAGAAAATGCTAACTAGGTAGCCACAACACTAACACTTATTTCGTGCATATTCTAATCCCTATACCAATTAACTTCATCCCCAGTGAGTTGAGATAAGATAAGATGCACTGTAGTATTTCTACAACAGAAGAACAGCCTTGAAGGAAAATGTAAAAAACTGTACATAAGAAATGGGAAGCAAATGTTTATTTTCCCACAGAGAATATGTGGCAGCAATGCTCTTGATTAGCAGATAATGAATGTTCAGATAACTTTCGTTTTCAACATTGAATCCATATTTTGTGTGTCAGAAAAATGATTTGAGGCATTTTGCCCAAAATTAATTTGGGTGTAGATTTTTCTGTCTCACCCATGTGATTCAGCATGTCATTTCAGATGTATTTTTTAGAAAACAGAAAGTGAGAGAAACTTATAAGAAAAACATGCCTTGAATTCCTCAAAGATCCATAAAAGATTTCATTAAAAATGGGTAGTACTTCCACTGGTACAGATGATTGTTGTGTTCACAGTTTTTGTAGCCAACAGAAGGTTAATGGCAATGAGACTTTCTGTACTTAGCTAGGTCAACCCTTGGCCAGCTGGTACACAGTCTTCCTCTGTGGCTATGCTCATAACCTTTCCATCTTGGTAGAATCTGCTGGGACTGCAGTGACTCAAGTGGCTAAGACGCTGACTGGGAAGCGGAAGGTCAGCAGTTCGATTCCCGAATACTGCAGGATGGAAATGAGCTCCCGTCTTCGTCCTAGCTCCTACCAACCTAGCAGTTCGAAAGCAAGAAATTGCAAGTAGATAAATAGGGACCATTTCGGTGGGAAGGTAACAGTGTTCGTGTGCTCCAGTGTCTAGTCATGCTTGCCACATGACCACGGAAACTTCTGCAGAAGCAGACAACGCTGGCTCTTCGGCTTTGAAACAGAGATGAGCACTGCACCCTAGAGTCGGATACGACTGGCTTTCGAGCAAGGGAAACCTTTACCTTTACCTTAGAATCTGCTAGAGTTCTTGCACCCTTTTCAAGAATCTGGGATCCTCTCTGGACCATAATGAGGCAGCAGAGAATGAAGTTAAAAAGGAGTGTGCCTTTTTTCTTCTTCAAAATAAATATTCAACATTCAAGCAACCTGGGGAAAACCAGAACAGACATACTGATGTTTTGTGATGTCATTTGCTTGAAGGGTTTTAGGGCATCTCTTGAACCTCTTATTTGGTCATTCAGTTTGCCCTGTGTTTTGTCATCTTTGTCTATGCGGTGTGAGTTTTAAATTTTGGTTTTAAAGCCCCATTTTGTAATTTGTTTTTGACGTGGCAAAATCATCCAGAAATTACTTTCCTACCCCATTCCTAGTTTGCCTGTTTGTTCTGCAGCTGATGACTTATCATGTCAGCTTCGTATGTCATAATTTGTTTGAAAGTGTCTTCTCCTCTAAGCTTGTCTCGCTTTTCAAGGGCTCTCAATCTGTTTTGGTAAATACCAGCTATCACAACATGAATGTATATTCAGAGAAAATGTCAGTGTGTGAAATTGATCTGCCAAAAACATCACAATGTGAACTTTTTTACCTAAAAAAATGAAAATCTGGTTGTGTGTCTGTCTTCACCCATGAATCTGCAACATTACCTTGAAAGAAAAGAAAGGCAGATACTATAGACTGAAATGTGTTGTTCTTGTGCATGGTCATTGTAATGGCTTTTCAGAAGCAACACCCACAGTTTACTTGATGGGTTGTCTGAGCATTTTTATGTGTTGTTGACAAAGAACAGTACAGATGGTCAGAGATCAAATAGGTCATCCAATCTGTGCCCTGTAGCTATTGCAAGGCTGCTTCTGGGAATAAAATACGCTGCACTGTGACTACTATATTTGTCAGTGTCTTAAGTGATGGGTCAATTCTGCTTCCTCCAAGGGACAATCTCCCTGATCCCACTGTTGCCATATCGTCCTTTAAAATACATATACATGTTGTCTTAACTCTGATAATGTAATTTCTCAGCTAATGCCTTGTTGCTCCCTGTTATAACTCCTGACAATTGTGCTTTTTTATCTTTGCTAATATTTTGCACAGTATTATGTGCAGGGTGGTGTAATTGGTCTGTGCTGCAAGCCTATCCTGCCAACACATTCAGATTGAGCAGGCAAACACACATCTTAGTATTGCAAGTAAATACTCAAAGGTCTCTCACTCACTGGGATGTGGGGGCAGGCGGGGGCAGCTTCAGGTCCAGTAAAGGGGGGGCAGTTGGAGAATGCCTTGTTTTTACCATTGTATCTTTTATCAATCCTAATGGGCAGAGAGACTACCCATCCCATACTTCCTTGTAGTTCCTATGGAACTTTGCCATTTCCTTCTTATTTAGAAGCAATTACCGTATTTGCCAGCATATAAGACACATCAGAGTATAAGATGCACCATGTTATTACCAAAGTAGCCCACTATAGGCCACTATATACAGTACAAGACACACTCCATTTTCCAGTGTAGTTTAATGGGGGAGTGGGTCTTATATGCCAGCAAATACAGTAGATCTCCAGAAGCTCACTAAAGTTCATGTTTAATGAGAATAGCTCTGTGGACATTGGTGGGCTTTATTTTATTTTATTTGCTTTTTTTGCTGTAACTTTCAGAATTCTGCCTGTGGGAATTCTTGGTGAATTCTGGGAGTTGCGTTAAAAAAATCCAAAACCCCATAACAAAGAAATTCGCTGAATCAGCCTACGAGAATATCTATTTATTATTTTATTTTATTCAATTTCTATGCCGCCCACTCGGCCTGGGCCAACTCAGGGCGGCTCACAATCATAGAATAAAAAAATAGATAAAACATAAACGGGCAATTATAAAAACATTAAAAACACTGTCATCATAAAAAACATTTAAAACTACCCACCCCATAAAAGAGTGCTGGAGAGTGAGAAGGGAAGGATTCTGATAAACACCAACCAACCAACGGGGGTCACCCTTCCACCAGCACCCCATACTTGGCCCGCCAGCCAGGTTTTGAGTTCTTTTCTGAAGGGCAGCAGTTCCATTTGGAGCTGTAACTCTGTTGGCAGGAGGTTCCAAAGGGCTGGTGCGGACATGGAGAAGGCCCTCCTTCTTGTGCTAGAGAGATGAGCCCCTCTAGCTGATGGTACAATTAGAGATCCCCTCCGTTCTGCTCTGGTTGGACAGACAGACGTTCTTAGGGAGACGCGGTCTCTTAGGTATCCTGGCCCACTACCATGTAGGGCTTTAAAAGTCATAACCAGCACCTTGAATTGTACCCGGAGGCAAGCCGGTAACCAGTGCAGCTCCCGGAGTAGTGGCGAGAATAACAGAAATGAGCTTCCTACTTCTGAGTTGGAAGTCTTACAAGTCAGAGATGGGTACTAGTGCTTACCAGCATGTTCTTGGTCCCATCATTCCTCGTCATTGACTAGTCTGGCTGTGACTAATGGAAGGGTCACAGTTGGTCACTCTAGCCTCAGTTGGTTCCCATTGTCACCTCAAAGCTCACCCTTTTTTAAAGAGGGAAGCTGCCATGCATGTGACACATCCAAGATAACAGTGACTGCCCATTGCTTTTGTCCATTCTGTGGCAAGTTTGATTTCAGCTTCCTCCCAGTAAGATGCAGAGCCAGTGGTTTCTTTTTTCAACCTGGACCATTGACCTGTGTCATACTAAGCTGTGCTAATTACAACCCATTTTTGTCTTTGTGGGATTTTTTCCCTTTCACTCTATCCCTGCTCCAGATGTTAGCTACAGGCTAAGCTGCTGGGCAGAGTGTAAGGAAATTTCATGTTTTTTGTTGTTGTTATTGTTTGTTTGAGCTGCTGGCCCTTTGCCACTTCCAGCCACCCTTCTTTAATGGCTATTACTCTCCACTTCAAAATGCTAAAGGAGGGCTCCTTGGTTCTGTCACAACTTTTTAGTTAGTAGCTCCACCATGGTTTGTTTTCCTTTTGGTTTTCTTGTTTTGTTTCACTCCTTCACCGACATCAATCTTGCTGCTGTTTGGAGTTCACTTCAGTTTGTCTGTTTCAGGGTGTCACCATGATGGGAAATGTATAAAGCACCCCAGCTGGGTCCTCAAAATGGATTTTATAAACAGCGACTAGACCAGACCAGCTCTCTGTGCTTGTAGGGGGGCAGCAGCATGGGTAGCAATTCTGTATTTTAGGCTGCTTTGTGATTTGTAGAACTGAACTCCTACTGTTTCACATTGTAGTGACTGAATGTTGCTGCTGAATTTAGTGCAAAGCCTCTTTCAGAGACAATTGATTTCCCTGACTCCCCTCCTATTCCCCCCCTTTCCTCTGGCTGGAAATATGTTTTCAAATTTGAAAATAGAAGTATTTCAGTAAAACTTCTGTCTGAAGTTGTTCTAGCTTTTGACTCTTTATGGTTCTCCATTTAGAGCAGGGGTTCCCAAACTTTTCGCATCATGAGCCTGACCACGCCCCCTGGTCAGCTGAGCAGGCCGGTTACATGGTTCTTCTTGCTGTAATTTATGCTGCAGTAAAATGCATCCATGGCTGTTGTAAACACAGGTGCAATTATGGCAGCATTTATGGCAGGTGCATTTTATGGCTGTTGTAAATGCATCCAGTTCCACTTCTGGCAGCGATGAGGGCGGTGGCGGGCCACATAAAATGGTGAGGCAGGCTGGGTCTGGCCAGTGAGCCTTTACAGCCAGTCCATTTGGCATGGCCTCTTCCACCTTCATGACCGTTGGGAATCAGAGTTCCTTCTCCGCTCATTTTGCCGTTGGGCCCAATATGATGGTTTCCAGTGGCATTTCCTTCACTGAGGGGGACCATCATCCCACCTAACGGGGCTCATCCGTCCATAGCCATTGGTCCCTTCAGGGAGTCAGGTTAGTTAACTGCCACCTGACACTTGACGTTGAGTCGCTGGCTGTATGGTCTACTCCATTACCATAGAGGGACGTCTGGCCAGACAAAAGATTCAAAGGATAATATTATTTTAAAAGGCAAGGTTAGCTACAAGATCTCATGTGCATGAAATCAAGTATTATTAGCTACCAGTTTAGATGGTATGTAAAGGTTTTTCATCAGAGATTGAAATCCTGTTGCTTAGGGTAGGAAATCAAACTAGAGTTGTTGTTGTCATATACAATCAAGTCACCCCGAATACATAATATTGTAAACCTATGGATGAATGATGTCCAAAATGCCCTGTCTTCAACATTCCTGCTGAACTCTTGTAAACTCAAGTATGTGGTTTCTTATAGTATGTGGTTTCTTCAAATATCCATCTCATATTTGTCTTTTCCAGGGAGTCTTGCCTTCTTATGATTTGCCTGAAATACGTCAGCCTCCGTTTCATCATTTTTGCCTCAAAAGGATGTTCAGGCTTGATTTGCTCAAGGATCCATTTTGTTTGCCTTTCTTGCAGTCCAGAGTATCTGCAAAGCTGCCCTCATACACCACATTTATACAATTTTTATTGCCAGCTTTCTTAACTGTCCAGCTTTCACATCTGCATAAACAAATGGGAATACAAAAGTGTGGGTGATTTTTGTCTTGGTCTCCAGTGACATATCCATACACTTGAAGATATTTTCTAATTTCTTCTTTGTTGCTCTTTCAAGTATCAATATTCTGATTTTTTTGGCTACAGTCTCCATTTGGATTGATAAATTAACCAAGATATATAAAATCTTTCACTATTTCAATCTTTTCATTGTCAACATCAGAGTTGTGTAGTTCTAATATGTTCTCCTTTGCATTTCCATTCATTTTACTTTGAATAATCAGCTATAACAATCTATATTTTTATTTTCTCAGTACATGGCTGGAATATTCTGTTTTTGCATTTTAGGTGTTCTATGAGTTCTTGAGAAGGAGGTAAATGTATGATATTTAATTTCAAGCCATCATTGTGCAAGCAGAAAGCATATCAGAAGACAGATTCTAATTTGTTATGACTCAACTGGGTAACCCGCCCATGCAGTGCGTACAGGCACGCGTGCGCACATGAGAATGGATAATGTTTTATCCCAAAATAACCTCATTAGTTTGGAATAAAACTACTTCTCCAATCAGTCTTTCTGTCTGTTCCCATTCTGGACAGTTTACAAAGCCATGGAAAAAAAGATACAAGCAAACAAACACATTAAAATAGACATTACAATTATAACACACTCCCCAGGATTAGCTTCTGTTTGCTTATACTCTCTTCTGGAGCATGTTAATAACAGGCTGTCAACTCAAATGGTCTTATTAAAAGTTCACACCAGACAAATGACAGTTGCTAGTGTCACCAAGAATTTCCAGTTGGAGACACACATGCAAATGACGACTCCTCTGTAAAAATTCTGGCCTGGGAAATCCATGATTAGGTGACCTGGTTTGATCTTCCAAACATTCATAGTATTTGTACCATTCTCATCTTATTATTTTGGGGGTTGAGAATCACATTTGTGCAGTTCAAAGCAAGGGGAATGATTTATTACATATGTGGTGCTGTATCTTAAGCCGAAAACAAGGCATCATATTCTTAATAGAGCCTACCAAGAAGCATATGTTTGTGCTGTTGCCCCAAACGTACTTTTTAAGAATTAAGCATTAAGTAAAAATGCTTTTCAAATAAAACTGTCTCCTACAATTGTAGTCTCAGTGCCTTCTGGTTATCAGAAAGGATTTGAACTGTGGCAAGACCTGCTCCATGATCACAACTTGAGTTCCACAGATGATTATTATATAATTTAGGGAATCTGCCTGGCTTTCACTTTTCTAAGAATTTTTCTCCTTTTATTCCCCTCCTGAGTGAGGAACTAAATCAGGATAAATAACTCAAAATGCTGACTAGCCCAGCCCTGACCCTATACTTCTTGCTTCTGCTCCTGATATTACCTGCTGTTCAAGCCGGTTCACTACAGGTTGCTCACTCCTTTTGAATGAACTTTATGACCTGTTTTACTTGCCTGTTTTGCCTTCTCATCTCTTATTTAATGAGATTTCAGAAGCCACTCAAGTGTCAGGATTCTTCCAAAAAGTATGCCTTTGCTCTACTCTAGAGAAAGGTAGACTGAGTTTCACACAGAATTACCCGTGCTTTTGGCTTCCTATGACTAAATGCAGCGTTCAGGATCTGTTTTTCTTATGATATATTTATTTATATCCCACCCTAACTAGCGATTAATAACAGCATTATACACATGTAATATAGGCCCATCCTGTTGAGGAACAACATAGTACTTTGGAGAAAATTACATGGAAAGACAGAGGTTGAGGGAGCACTCTGAATACAAGATTGATAATGCTTTTGACAATTATTTTAATATTTTAGAAGGATAGATGTGAATTTTTACCTCTTTTGAGATATTTGTAGCAAGACCATAAATATACTCTGGGTTTCTATTGTGCCACTTTAAAGTATCTGATTCTCAAAGATCTGTTAGGTAAACAACAAATACACTGTAACAGCTACTTTGAAAGCACTTTAAAGAAAATATATTAGGAATTTGTACAATGGCAACTCTGTCAGGAACCCTGGCGGCGAGGTGGTCAAACTGCTGTACTGCAGCCAAAACATTATGAGTTTGATCCTGATGTGACACAAGGTTGACTCAGCCTTCCATCCTTCTGAGGTCAATAAAATGAGTACCCAGCATGTTGGAAGCAAAATGCTAATTAACTTGTGAACCACCCAGAGAATGTACTAAGCGCTAAGTGTAATTGCTATTGCTATCACTTTATGGTCAGCAAATTTAGGTAAGCTGTTAGACAGGCAGTAGGGGATCTATACAGTGATCTATCGATTCCACAAAACTTGTTGATAGAAATTAGGGATACTGGGAGTTAACAGAGGTGGAAGTCTTGCTTGGGGCATGTCTACATTAGTTTTAAAAAATAGTCCCACATTTGTGTTGATTTCTCAGGTTTGAAATCAATTTAAAGATTGACAACTATACAATGCAAAGCTAACTGTGCAGTATTGAAGGTTGCAAATATTGCAGTTTCTTGAATTGGTGTTTTCTAAATTGGTTTGGGATATGTGAATGCATGTGTCACATTCACACATACACCCGCAGCACCGCAGTCCCCAAAGCAAAATGGGGAGAGGCAGCAGAGAAGGAACTTGAAGAAATATTACAGAAAGAATCCTCATAGCAAATGCCACATAATACCAGTAGTTCAAGGGTTAATTGCAGAGAGGTAAATCCAAGCTATGGTTCTTTGAAGGGAGAAATTTCCTTTTAGAGCCAGAGTTTGGATTTGCCTCTCTGCAGTTAATCCTTAATCCAGGGGTTTGTAATCAATGGCCTGTGGGCCAGACTCAGTCCACAGTGCCATTTCATGTGGCCTGCTGCCCTTGCCGCCACCAGAAACGGTGAAAAAAGCAAAAAATGTGCTGGAAATGCACCCATAGCTGTTGTAAACATGGCAGTGGGAACCAAGTGTCTGCCCCGCTCAGCTGTTTTAGGGGACGTGGTCTGACCCATGGCAGGAAAATGTTGAGGACCTCTGCCTTAAACTGTTTCTTCTAGGGAGGGACTGATGGAGCAAAACAATAAATGTTTAAAAGTAGAATAAAGATAGTAATGTTAAAATATGATTAAACCTAAGCACTGTTAAAAACATAGTTTGATAAAAACAAATTGTTTCCTGATAGTTCAAGATTATTCCAGGTCTTCCCAGTTCAGTAGTTTTTATTATTTCCCATGGCTCCACAGATCCAATAGAATTCCTATACAGTGGAACCTCGTATAACGAACGGCCCCCTATAGTGACTAAATCGCATAACGAATAGGTTTTTAAAGAAAATGGCACACCGCATAAAGATTTTTCCTATGGAAAAAATCATACAACGAATTTTTAATCGGAAAACTGCTTAGTGAAAAAAAATCATTGTGCAATTTTTTCCATAGGAAAAATCATACAATGACAAAATCACATAGCGAACAGACCCATAGAATGAATTAAAATCGTTATACGGTGTTTTACTGTATGCCTAAAATAAGAGTTCAGAATAATATGTGGCAACAAAACCATGGTAACCAAAATAATCAAATGGGTATGTATAGCCAGACTGGACTGGCTCAAGGCAGTCTTCTGAAGAGAGCCAGAAAAGCAGGATGAAGCCAGTAGTCAGAAACAAAGAGTAAGTCAGCCTTAAAAGATAAGCCATGGATCAAGAAGAGAGGAAAAAGTAAATAAAAAATTTAAAAATTCAGAATTGAAGAACAGGATCAAATGACATCCAATGGTTCAGTAATACAATACAGCTAAGAAAGACTCCATTGTCCTATCATAGCTTAATTAGAAGAGGAAATCTCCTTAATCTTGTAACATTCAGGAGGATCCAATAACCAGTGTCTGTGAGGTCAGTGCAGGGCCTGAAGATCCAGAATCACCTTGAATCCACCATCATCAGTAGCATTGGCCCCGGGGGTGATGAGGACTTGCGGAACTGGATCAGTGGTATTTGTGTCATGCATTATAACTGCATTATATTGTGCCCAGGACAATCTTCATGGCTGATTACCATGATGATAGCCAATATTCAGAAATGGATATGGCACTCAAAGAAGAAAGGCACTTAACTTTACTTGCATCATGACAACAATGGAGAATTGCTGATTTCAGTGGGATTTGTGATTATATGCTGTAGTATGTTTAGTGTATGGGACCAAAGACACCAGGACAGCCGAAGAGCTGGCTTAACACAACTTTATTACATGCTGGTCAGAGGGAACATGTGGTAATGGCGGACGAACAGCTCAATATATACAGTGGCTATACATTTGGATGTGGCTCCTTGACAGTCTATTGGCTACTGTCCGCGTGACCTCATTTCAGGTCACGCCCTTCTTGTCCAGGTGAAGGTGGTGGCGGGAATCTTCCCGCGCTGTTGCTCTTAGGTGAGCCTTGGACCAATGAGCTTGGACGCTCGCTATTGCCATCTAGTGGTCACTAGCTCGCGTCCTATTAGGGTTATAGTGATGCAGCTGAGGTTACAATGTTACACATGGAAAAGGTTACATTGGATACACATGGATAGATACATTGTTTAAAGGCACATGCTTTAGAACACAACATCCCTCCCCCCTAGGATGAGACGAAGTCTCTTAACCAAGATGGTTTCTTGCACTCGCGTTTGGGCCGCGATGTGGGTTGACCCCCCCGGGGGCCGCTCCCGTTTCCTTGTTCCCTGGACCCTTGTCCTGTAATGGGAGAGGGAGACTCGTTAGTGGCTTGCTGCGGTTTTGCAGCTTTAGGGGAAAGGGTAGATTCTGTTGTGGGTGAACCGGGGGCACCAGGGGCTAACGTAAAACCCCTCTTCTCGCTTGGATGGGTGGGGGACCACTCCGGAAACCCCCCCCCCCCCCGGTTCTGTAACTCAAAATTAAACTCTGCTGGGGAATCCCGCGGGATATCTACGAGGACAAATTCCTTCTCCTCCCCCCTTGGTGGGGACTCTGGGCCCCCTCTCCTCCCCCTTGGGCTAAACGGGTGGGGGAGAACCCTAACGCTGAATTCGGCTCCGCGCTTTCAGCGCCCTGCTTCCCCGGGACCCGGTTCCGTAGGTGGTCCGCGTGCCGCCGCCAGAGTAGACCTGTGTTGGTCTCCACGCGGTACGACACGGGACCGGTCTGCTCCACTACCACCCCCAGTACCCAGGCTGGTCCCGCGTTGGCGTAGTTCCTGCAGTGCACGGGGGCGCCTACGCTAAAACTCTTTGTGGCCTCTAGCCCTATGTTCCTTCCCTTGTCTTCTACTCTCGTGGGGTCTAGCCTAGTGAGAATGGTGGTCAGTTTCCTGCGCATTAAGAGCTCCGCGGGGGAGTATCCTGACGCCAACGGGGTCACCCTGTACCCTAGCAGAAACTGACACACTTGCAGGTTGAGGTCCCCGGGGCCCATGCGCCGCAGCGCGTCCTTCGTGGTGCGGACGAGGCGCTCCACTTGGCCATTGGTGGCCGGATGGAAAGGGGCGGAGGTGATGTGCCGGATGGCGTTAATCTCTGTGAACGCCCTGAACTCGGCGGACGTGAAGCAACTAGCGTTATCGCTAATTAGAGTGTCGGGTATGCCGAACGTGGAAAAAATTCTCCGCAAATGCTTAATTGTCGCGGCCGAGGAGGTGCTCGTGACTGGGATGACCTCCAACCACTTGGAGAAAGCGTCCACAACAAGGAGAAACAGAGTTCCTCGGAACGGGCCGGCGAAATCTATGTGTACCCGGGACCACGGCCCCTTAGCCGCGTCCCACTCCCTGTGGGGAAGACAGGCCTCTTCCGGCCTGGAGCATTGGCAACTCTCACAAGTGCCGACCATGTGCTCGATGTCGGCGTCTAACTGGGGCCACCAAAAGTAACTACAGGCCAGCGCTTTGGAGCGCACGATTCCGGGGTGGCTGACGTGCAGCAGTTTAAGCACCCGCAGCCGAAGGGACGTGGGGATCACCACCCGCTGCCCCCACAAGAGACACCCCCTCTCTAGGGACAGCTCCAATTTTTTCCTGAAAAACGGAGCGAATTCCTCCGCTGGGGAAGACGTTGGCCACCCTTTCTGCACCCAGGAGCTAACCGCCGCCAACGTCTTGTCCTTGCCTGTCGCTTTAGCGATGTCGGCGGGTAGTATGGGGGGACTATCCAAAACCTCAATCATGAGCACCTGGCGGTCTCGCCCCTCCCCGCCCACGTGGTTGTGCTCCTGGGGGAGGGGGGACCTCGACAGAGCGTCCGCATGGCTAATCTCTTTCCCGGGCCGGTACACCAACGCGTGCTGGTAGGCGTTAAGAAAAATGGCCCACCTGAGCATCCTCGGGGACAGGATTTGTGGCGTGGGCTTATCTGCGGTAAAAATGCCTAGCAGGGGCTTGTGGTCAGTCACGATGGTGAAAGGGCGGCCATAAAGGAAATCGTGAAATTTTTTGGTCCCTGCAATTATCGCCAGCGCTTCCCTGTCTATTTGGGCGTAATTCCTCTCCGCTTGGGACAGGGACCTGGAGTAAAACGCTATTGGGGCCTCCCTCCCGTTTTCCAACACGTGGCATAACACTGCCCCCACCCCCACAGGGGATGCATCACAGATCAGTACCACCGGCCGTTTGGGGTCGAAATGGGTCAGAATGGCGTCAGACGCCAGGAGTTGTTTCAATTCCATGAATGCCCTCTCCTGGTCATCGCCCCACTTCCATGCCGCATCTTTCTTGAGCAACTTGTGAAGCGGCTCAGCCACCGCAGCCTTCCGAGGAAGGAAGGAGTGGTAGAAATTTAAGAGCCCTAGGAACGACTGCAACTCGGGCTTGGAGGTGGGGCGAGGGGCTTTCTTGATGGCAGCCACCTTGGATTTGGATGGTTTTATCCCCTCGGGTGTTACTCGGAACCCTAAGAATTCAACCTCCTTCGCGAAGAAGACGCATTTGTCTTTTCGCAACCTCAACCCCGCTTGTTCGAATGCCTCCAAGACCTTGTTTAGCCTTTCAGCCAACTCAGCCTCACTCCCCCCCGTTATCAAAACATCATCAAAATATGGCAAAACGCCGTCCAGCCCTTTGAGGAGGCGTTCCACGAGCGACTGGAAGATTCCAGGCGCCGAGTTCACGCCGAATTGGAGGCGCGTTACCTGGAGCGCCCCCTTATGCGTGACTATGGTCTGTGCAGCAGCTGCGGCAGGGGTTACCATGAGTTGCTGATAGGCCTGAGCCAGGTCGAGCTTAGCGAAACACTTTCCCCCATGTAACCTGGCTAGCAAATGGCTGACCACCGGCACCGGATACGCATTAGGGCGGATTGCCTTATTAATGGTGCACTTATAATCGGCGCAAATGCGAACCTCCCCATTGGCCTTCAGTGCCGTGACAATTGGAGTTTCCCACTACGCAGAATCAACAGGAACAAGAATCCCCTGGCCCACTAATTTGTCCAGTTCCGCCTCTATTTTGTCCTTTAGTGCAAAAGGCACTCTGCGTGGTTTGAGTCTTATTGGGCGGACCTCCGGGTCCAGATCGAAAGTTACTGGGGGTCCATTGAATTTCCCAAGTCCCTTTTTGAAGACTTCAGGGTGCGCATTGCACACCCTCTGTATTGGATCAGTCCCAACGGCGTGCACCCCCCAATGAATAAACCCAGGGGCTGAAACCATTGAGTCCCGAGGAGGCTGCAATTTCCCCCCTTAAGAACGACTAGGGGGAGTTCTGCGGCGTGCCGCTTATACTGGACCTGGAATTTCCCAACCCCCAACACCGGGATACTGTTCCCTTGTACGTCCCGAAGCGTGGACCTCAACGCTTTGAGCTTGGGCCGTACGTGGGGGGCAATTCTCAAAAACTCCCTCTGGGAAATGATGGAATATGAGGAGCCAGAGTCAATCTCCATCCTAACAGGGGGCCCTTGCACCAGTACCTCAACAAAGTAGCGGGGGTGTCCCAAGGACACGCTGAAAACTGGAGCGTCATCGTCGCTGTCGTCGGAGATGCGGCCCACACCGTCCTGCTTCCTCGTGGGCCGGGCGCCATCCTTGATTCTCGTCGAGCGGTCTGGCCTCGCCGCGCGGTCGGGCGAGCTCCCCAGGTCCTTGCGCCGTTGTCTGCATACTTTGGCGATGTGCCCGCGTCGTCCACAGTTGTGGCACTCGGCTTTTCTGAAAGGACACCTGGCGCGGTCGTGAGCCGCTCCGCAGCCGTCGCAGCGCCGGCCCTCCTTCCGGACCCTCCGGACGTCCTCGTCGTCGCTGTTTTCGGCGGACGATTTCGAAATTCGCCGGGCTGCATGCACCGAACCCTCTGTTTTGTCGGCCTTCGGACGCCAGTCCTGGAGCTCCTGTACCCCGGCCTTCGTGGCTTCCGCGGCCTGTGCCGCTTTCACGACCTCCTGCAATGTGGGGGGTGGCTCCTGATTCATCAGCATGTGCTGGATTTCGGCATCCTTCAGGCCGCATAGCACGCAGTCCCTGAGGGTGACTTCCAAGTTCTCCCATTTGCATGGGCCGGCAGCCAGACGCAGGGCCGCTACGAAGGCAGCAACCGACTCACCAGGCGCTTGGACTCGCCTCCAAAACGCGCTCCGAGCGGGAAACATCGCTACCGAGGGCCGGAAATGGTCTCGCAACACCTTCAGGAGCTCTTTCGCCTTGAACTCAGCCGCCTTTTTGGGTGCGATGAGGTCAATCAATACCCTCTTGGCGTCGTGCCCGAGCATTCTGGTGAGGATGGCTCTCTTCTTTGCCTCGTCCGTCACCTCGGACTCCACCAGCGCGCCTTGGAAGTCCATTTCGAAAAGTTCCCAGTCTTGCGGTTTCGTGATGTCGAAACCGGCGTATGTCTTGGTCCCGTGGGCAGCCATGATCCCACCTTCGTCGCCAATTTAGTGTATGGGACCAAAGACACCAGGACAGCCGAAGAGCTGGCTTAACACAACTTTATTACATGCTGGTCAGAGGGAACATGTGGTAATGGCGGACGAACAGCTCAATATATACAGTGGCTATACATTTGGATGTGGCTCCTTGACAGTCTATTGGCTACTGTCCGCGTGACCTCATTTCAGGTCACGCCCTTCTTGTCCAGGTGAAGGTGGTGGCGGGAATCTTCCCGCGCTGTTGCTCTTAGGTGAGTCTTGGACCAATGAGCTTGGACGCTCGCTATTGCCATCTAGTGGTCACTAGCTCGCGTCCTATTAGGGTTATAGTGATGCAGCTGAGGTTACAATGTTACACATGGAAAAGGTTACATTGGATACACATGGATAGATACATTGTTTAAAGGCACATGCTTTAGAACACAACAGTATGCCTAAAACAGGGATGTTATTTTTATTTTTTGGAGTAAATACAAAATAGAGTAAGATCTAGGTGTTTCTCACTTCCTGCCGTTGCTATTAGGGCACATCTTAACAGAGGAGACTGCTACTCTATGAAGGGTGAATGATCAATCAGTCCATAAGTAGAATAGTTTTGTGCTTCAGCATTAGTGTATTGTTTATGGTGCCATCTATATTTTCCCCTTAATGAGTCTCTGCAACACAAGTTGTGTGCATCTTCCCCTCCTGCTCAAAGTGCCCCTTTCACTACATGAATATGGATCTCATACAACTGATAAAGTTTGACAAAGGTACTCTTTGGATTACAGTTCCCAGAGTCCTTCAAGCAACACGACCATGGGCCATATAGTTGTAGGATGGTGTTGGTAGAAAGAAGCTAACTTTCCTAAGCCCTTTGCCACATATTTAGGGAGACTGCAGACTCAGGCCCTTTGCCAGTGGGAACATGCTAACTGTTGCTTTGAAGAAAGAGGCGACTTCTAGTGCTCATTTTCTATGAGGTTTAAAAATCACCCCCCAGAAGCCAGTTTCCAAATAAGGAAATAAGGCTCATTGGTATTGAAATTGCCCAGAAATAGAAAGATGGAGAAATGAAAACCTTTTGCAGTGCCTGCCCACCCATAACAATTGAAATGTACTGGCAATAGGCTTGAGGAACAATTGGCACACGGGGGAAGGGAGGGGCAGCAGATATTCAAAGGTGTGGCCACTGGCATATATAAAAGGCAGCACCCGTGCAACACAACCCCTTTAGCCAGAGTAATAACTGTAATAGACGAAGGAATTAAATGTGACCGGGAGGAGCAAGGCGCTTGATTAGTATGTGCCAAGAAGAGAAGTTGCCACTCAGCAGCCATGGGGCCCGAATAAAGGACATCCTGTTCCCCTTCTATTCTAGAGTAAGAAGCAATGCTCAACGGGACAGAAAGCATTCATTGCCTTTAAGCATTTGGTAATGAGAGCTCAAGGCAGAGGAGCCATCCCCAAGCTTTCAGTTCACAGCTTGGTGCTGTGTTCTCCTTTGACGGGGCTCTCATTAGAAAGCAAGCTTCGAGCCAGAGAAGCACAGAGAGTGGGATGGGGTGGAAGCTTACCATTTTACAAGCAATTTTTCCTGATGAAAACCATTTGCCAAGTAAACATGGCTTTTCTCCACCAGTGGCGTGCCCAAGTGTTAAGCAGATTCAAAAAGTTGCCATCCGGGGAGAACTAGTTCTTTCATCCCTCCTTCTGTCCTGCTTCCCGCCTGGATGAGAAGGTTTAATGTCAGCCTCATGATCTGGATGCATTCAAGATTAAACTAGAAGAAACAGTATATTTTAAAAGAGTCTGCATTCATTTTAAAAAAACAGCAATAATTACTCTGCTATCAGTGTAAAACAGCTGCTTTTTTAAAAAAAAACACAAAACATTTTTTTTACCATTTATGTATTTAGTGATGTTAATTTATTCCCCAAGTAGTGTACACATACTTTAAATAAAATAACACAATCATACAAAGAAAACAGCTACTCGGCAAAACAAAAACCCTCAATCTACTACCAAAAGACATAAGAAAATAAAGACAAATCTTAAGTTGTTTCTGGAAAGCTAACAAGGGAAAAGTCATAGGGCATGACAGAATTATTGTGTTGTGATAGAAAAGGGCCTGTTTCTTGAGGAGGGGCAGCAGACTGGGTGGTTGCTCATATTCTGATAAAGGAGGGGAGATTTAAGCCTAAATAGCTCTGAGCAGCAGCATTCAGTGGCTGCATTGTTTGCAGAAAGGCAACATTTCTTAATCTGGAATGCCATAACAGAATAGGTTCCCAAAAATGCTCTAAACCATGCTTAACCAGACTTAGACCTGGTCATTCCCTTCTGTATTGTTACCCAGAGAGCAGCCAGTGTCCAAAACCCTGTTCTCACAATTGCTGATCTCACTTCCTTCTCACATCTTTCTTTTGTTCCTTTAAGGAAAAGACATCTTCCCTTTGTTCTCTAGTCATGAAAGAGATATCTGTATGAGTGCAACCACACAGTAAGGAAAATGTGAACTAACTCACATTCTCTTGCTTTGAAGTGGCAACAAGGCATTCAGTTTCTGTTCAAATTAATATTGGTGGCCACATAGGCATAAGGAGGGGGAAAAGTCTTCTAACTGCAGTTCCATTCATAGTCCTTTAAGGTGGCGCAGTTCAAAGGAACTGCCTTAAAAAAAGGCTTTCCTTCCTTTCTTCTGTGTCTTTTCTTGCTAGTAGTAAAATTTGTGAAGCTGTTAATAAACAAACAAACAATCAGGATTGCCCACCCAAAGCCCAGCTGTTAAAAAAAAATAAAAGTATCTTGGAAGAAGATAGGCTTTGTAGAAAGATGTGTGTCTTGGCACTGTATGTGTGTGTATATGCATTAGTGTGCGAAAGAGAGCTCCTCATAATCCCTTGAGAGGCATGAGGCAAGGAAAAGATGCTTTGTCAAAGTTCAACTTTGGGTGCATGCATGCACGCTTGCTTGGTCTTTTATTTCCAGTTATGCACAAGTATTTTTTTGAAACATATAAAAACACACAAATAAAGAAGAAGGAAAAATATGGAAAACAACAATACTTAACTTGCAATGAAATTCACACTGTTTAGTATATAGCAATCATAAACCTATTAAATTTTTGGAATAGTAGCTGTGTTAGTCTGTGTTTCAGGCATATCAGAGAATAAACAAAACAAAAACGCTGTAGCACTTTAAAAACTACCTGTTATATTTCAATGGATCTGATGAAGTGGACTTGATCCAGGAAAGCTCACACTGAAATATAACAATTAGTCCTTAAAGTGCAATAGCATTTTTGTTTTGTTTATTCTCTGATATGCCTATTATTTATCCTTATTTAAAATTGCATAAAGCATATATAACATTTAACAAGTACATCCACAACCCTTGGGACCTTCCTTTCCTTATTTCTTAATTCTCTAATTTAATTCTCTAATACCATATTTGTCGGCATATAAGACACATCAGAGTATAAGATGCACTCCATTTTTAGACACATTTTAAAGGAAAAAAATAATTTTCTACATTTTAACTACCACCTCTTTTTAATGTTTCTAAAAAGCAAACACTTTTCTTCTTCTCAAAAGAAGTATCAATGTGACTCCTTTACAAAGGTGGGCATGTAGTTATATAATACTTCTGGGTTTCAAAGGCCTAAATCCACAAGTCAGGATTGCTTCTGTACTACTGCACGCTAACAGTTCAATGGTTCAAAGATTTGTCTCCTTCCTGACATTGTTTGCTGTGAGAACCCTGCTGTGGTGACCCGGGAGAGGGAGAAGAAGGTCAGTGAGACTGTGTCAGCACCTGCCGAAATTATTTTCCCCAGGATAAGGGCTATTTCAACCTCTACAGCTCCAAAACTCCAGCCATGTAGCTTGTGCACTACCCCAGGGTTGGCCTCTCCTCTCTCCCGGCTCATGATCTCTAAACAATGAGCAATGGAAGGTTTGTGTGGTAGCATTGAAAAATAGTTTGGTAGAATAGTTGGTAAGCAAATCCCCAAATTCCTTGGAAATAAGACCTAGGGCGGTCTTATGCATTTATTTCAGTGTGGTACTGTGGCCGGTTGTCACTGGTTCTAGCGAACCAGTAGTAGAAATTCCAGGGGCCGCCCACTTGGCCAGCCATGCCCACCTCTTAGCCTCCCCCTCCCAGTGCTGCCGGAAACGCATCCCATTTGCCTCACCCAGGGTCGAAGGCACACTTTCATTTCCGCACTTCCCTTGCACCTTCAGCCCTGGGCGAGGCAAATGTGACATGTTTCTGGCAGCGCTGGGAAAGGGAGGCCAGATGGTGCCAGGCCACCAACATGCCCTGCTCACCTCCCAGCAGCACCGCCAGCAGGGACGCATTTCTGGCGGCACTGGGAAAGGGAGCCCAGCCAGCACCAGTCCACCAACTCGCCCTACTCACCTCCCAGCAGCGCCGCTGCTCTGGGACTCCTCTGTCCTCTTCCTCATTTTCGCAAAGAAAGAGAACAAGGTAGGTTTCTTTTTTCTTTCTTTTTTTCCTTGGAGGAGGCAGGGCAGGGGGTTTGAGGCCATGCCCACAGATAGCCACACCTACAGATAGCCACGCCCACTGAGTGGGTAGTAAAAATTTCCACAGTGCATCACTGGTTTATTTGAATAAAAAGCAAAACAATGTCAATAAAGCAAAATATTGCTCCAATAGGCAAAGCATAGCAAAACCAAAATGAAATATCCCATTCTTGGGTAAAATCTAAGCTACTAAGCTTCTAAACCTCTCTCTATCGCTAACCTGTTTCTAAGCGCAATGTCCTACCTAGCACTTACCTGGAAAATAAAAACGCAATATTTCTAAGAGTAACTTCTCATTGTGCGAGCTGAGAAATTCTAAGTTCCAAATTTTGGGAAATCTGTCTAAGTGCGATAGCTGGAAAATAACCTAAGTGTCAAGATTGCAGAATTTCTTCTAAGTCCGGCGGCTTACCTCCTTTCCTCTGATAAGCTTTGACGGGACGGCCTCTTTAGGCTGCATCTCTCTTCAGATGTCCATCCTCCGGCTTCTCAGAAATGTGTTCCCTTGAACTTCAAAGGCTTCCGCAGCTACTCCAAAAGTCCTCTCTAACTCTGCTCTGACTGCTCTTTTAATAGGGTTTTACAAAGTGATTGCATCTGTTTTCCCATGGTAAAGTGATGTCCTTGGGATTAGATCATTATCTAGGGATTACCCCTCCCACATCATCAAGGTCATCATTCCCCCACTCTCGAGGTCGATGACAAGGCTGCCCCTACACTCTTCAAGGCTACCTTTCCCCCACTCGTGGGTAAGTGAAACCTTGGGGTCAAAGTGTGTGAACCTGTGTGAGGTGTCTCTGGGTAAATTCTTCTAGTACTACTAAAGTGAGCCGCTAGAGGCTTTGTTTAAACTTGGCACAATCTCCTCCTCATCAGGAATTCTAAACAATAACAGCTCGAAACTGTTTCATTTCTTCACAGCATAACTCAGCAGACTAAGTAAATCACATTGGCACATTCGTATCCCTGTTTAAATGGTAAAAGCCATTCAGATTCTCATTACCCCCTGCCACTCTAGCTGTGTAAGACTGGGTTCACTCGGGACCAGAAGGAACATAAGAATATAAGAACAGCCTTGCTGGAACAGGCCACAGCCCATCCAGTCCAGCATTCTGTCTCACACAGTGGCTCACCATTTCCTTCAGGGTATTCCCAAGGAGATGCCTTCACCTGCTTAGGATTCCCTGGAAATGGCATTGAGAGATATCCTGACTATCTCTCCAACCCCGAGGTTGTCCTTAGGTAGCCATAATTATAGCCATTGATACACTTGTCCTCCATGAACTTGTCTAATCCTTTCTTAAAGCTGTCAAGACTGACAGCTGTCACCACTTCTTCTGGCAGGGAGTTCCATAGACCAGTAATCCTCTGGGTGAAAAAGTACTTTCTCTTATTTGTTTGAGAACTAGTACCCAAAAGTTTCATGGAGTGTCCCCTAGTTCTAGTGTTGTGCGATAGGGAAAACAGTTTTTCCTTATCTACTTTGTCCACACGGTGCATGATTTTATAAACTTCAATCAGGTCACCTCTTAGACGCCGTCGTTCAAGAGTGAAAAGGCCCAACCGTTGCAGCCTCAGATGGTAAGGAAGGTGTTCCAGTCCCCTAATCATTCTGGTTGCCCTCCTCTGTACTTTCTCCAACTCCATAATATCCTTCTGGAGGTATGGCGACCAGAACTGTACATAGTATTCCAGATGGGGCCTCACCATAGATTTATAAAGAGGCAAAATGACACTTGCTGACTTATTTTCTATACCCTTCCTAATGATCCCTAACATTGAGTTTGCTTTTTTCACTGCTGAGGCACACTGGGTTGACATCTTCATTGAGCTGTCCACCATGACACCAAGGTCCCTTTCCTGGTTTGTCGCAGAGAGTTCAGACCCCATCAGTTTATAAATGTAATTGGGGTTTTTTGCCCCAACATGCATCACTCGGCACTTACTGATGTTGAAGCTCATTTGCCACTGCTTTGCCCACTCCCCCAGTGTCAAGAGATCCCTCTGGAGCTCCTCACAATCTCTCACAGTTTTCACTATCCTGTATAATTTAGTGTCGTCAGCAAATTTGGCTACCTTGCTTTTTACTCCTACCTCTAGATCATTTATGAAGAGGTTGAAAAGCAGGGGTCCCAGTACTGAACTTGGGGGACCCCACTCTTTACTTCCCTCCACTTGGAGAAGTGCCCATTTAGTGCTACCCTCTGTTTCCTGTCCCTTAGCCAGTTGCTGATCCAGGACAAGACCTGTCCCTTTATTCCATGACTGGTAAGTTTATTCAAGAGCCTTTGGTGCGGGACCTTGTTAAAATCATTCTGAAGGTCCAGATAAACAATGTCAACAGGATCACCCTTATCCACATGCTTGTTGACACTCTCAAAAAATTCCAACAGATTAGAGAGGCATGATTTGCCCTTGTAAAAGCCATGTTGGCTCTCCTTTAGCAGCGCCTTCTCTTCTATGTACCTATTAATTCTATCTTTTAGGATGGTTTCCATCACTTTACCTGGGACACATGTCAAACTGACAGGTCGGTAATTTCCTGGATCACCCCTGGATCCTTTTTTGAAAATTGGTGTTACATTTGCTACCTTCCAGTCATCAGGCACAAAGCCTGATTTGAGGGAAATATTATATATTTTGGCTAGGAGATCAGCAATTTCATCTTTAAGTTCCCTGAGAACTTGTGGATGGATGCCATCTGGTCCTGGTGATTTGTTAGTGTTTAGCTTAACAAGACATGCAAGGACCTCCTCCCTGGTTATTTCTATCTTGCTTAATTCTTCGGTTTCCCTCCCTATGAAGATAGGCTCTGTTTTGGGCATGTGGTCTCTGTCTTCTTCAGTGAATACTGAAGCAAAGAATTCATTGAGTCTCTCTGCAATCTCTGTTTCCTCTTTAATAACCCCTTGCCTTCCATTGTCATCTAATGGTCCAATGGCCTTCCTAGTTGGGTTCTTACTTCTAATGTACTTAAAGAAGTCTTTGTTATTTCTCTGAGTATTTTTAGCTATACGCTCCTCAAAGTCTTGCTTTGCTTTCCTGATTGTTGCCTTGCATTTGTTCTGCCAGAATTTATGTTTCTGCCTGCTGTCCTCATTTGGACAAGCCTTCCATCTTCTAAATGAGCTTTTCTTGCTCTTGATCACTTCCCGAACAGCTCCTGTAAGCCACATCGGAGTGCTCTTGGACCTGGCAGTGCCCTTTTTCCTTTTGGGTATGCATTCCAATTGAGCCTCTGTTATTGTTTTTGTAAACAGCCTCCATGCCTCTTTGAGTGTTTGGACTCTCTCAATTTTCCCTTTCAGTTTCTTTTTTACTAGTTTCCTCATCTTTGGGAAATTTCCTTTTTGTAACTTTAAGGTCTCTGTGTTAGATTTTATCAGTGACTTGCGGTCTATGATCAAGTTAAACATAATTGAGTTGTGGTCACTGTTCCCTATTGGACCAGTCACATTAACATCTTGCACCAGTCAAGGATTCTTGTACCTCTAGTTGGGTCTTCAACCATCTGTCCCAGGGAACAATCATTTAACATATCTAGGAACTTTATCTCTTTATCATGTGCTGAACAACAGTTCACCCAGTCTATGTGAGGGTAATTAAAGTCCCCCATTATAACCAGGCTTCCCTTCTTGGATGCCTCCTTTACAACATTCTCCAACTGCCAGTCTCCCTCAAGAGTTTGGGTCGGAGGCCGATAGTATATGCCTACTGTTAGACCATCCTTGTGGCCTGGTACTCTTACCCACAGAGCTTCTAATGGTGACTCTAAATCACCTAGATATTCCAATTCATACGATTTTATCACTTCTTTGACATACAAGGCTACACCACCTCCTGTTTGCCCCTTCCTATCCTTCCTGTACAGTTTGTAGCCTGGGATAACTGTATCCCATTGGTTATCATCCGTCCACCAGGTTTCAGTGATACCAATAATATCAATATTCTTATCTATTGCTAAGTATTCCAGCTCCCCTATTTTGTTCCGGAGGCTTCTGGCATTTGTATACAAGCATTTATATATGCTTTCCTGATACAGTCTTTTGAGTCCAGTTGCATTGTTAGACTGCCTCTTGCATCCTTCTGCTAGAGTGCTGGTGACTAGCTCCTTGCTCTGCTCAGTAATTTTTGCATCCTCCTCACTACTCAAGTACACACTTTCCCGAACCGGATGCTGCCCAGCTCCTGTCGGCTTCCCCCCAGTTATCAGTTTAAAAGCTGCTCTGCAGCCTTTTTGATGTTAAGTGCCAGCAATCTGGTCCCATCATGGTTTAAATGCAACCCATCCCTCCTGAACAGATTTGGCTTGTCCCAAAATGTTCTCCAGTTCCTGACAAATCTGAAACCCTCCTCTCGACACCACCGCCTCATCCACGCATTGAGGCTTCTGAGCTCTGCCTGCCTGGTAGGTCCTGCGCAAGGGACAGCCAGCACTTCTGAAAATGCTACCTTGGAAGTCCGGGACTTCAATCTTCTTCCTAACAACCTAAATTTGGCTTCCAGGACAGACCGCTTGGCCTTCCCAACAGCATTGGTACCAAAGTGTACCATGACAACGGGCTCGTTCCCAGTTCTCTCTAACAATCTATCTAGATTTCTTGTGATGTCTGCAACTTTTGCACCTGGCAGGCAAGTCACCATACGGTTATCATGTGCATCACAAATCCATTTGCAGGCGCACCCCCCCCAATAACGGACACAGACAACATTGAAAGTGGATAACAGCACCGGGCCACATTTATTGATTCAATGCCCTAGTCCGAATTATAAATTTGTATTGGTAAAACGACCAATCATAATTCATAAGGCAAGCAGGCCGAAGTAACACTGGTAAGGTACCACCCCAAAATTGCCAACGGCAATTGGCTACAATGTATCAATTTGTATCAATTTGTTTGTTAACAACAAACAAATTGTTGACCGTAGTCAATAACTAACTCATGACCCCACCCTCTGACGCGTATCCGTGAAATCACAGGGGTGATGCATGCTGGTTAGCAATCGTCATCACCCCATCGCCTGGTTCGTCGTTGACCGGACAACGTTTAACTAATTTATTCCTGTCTAGTGTTGTCCAGTCAATTGCGAACCTGCCGGATACTTGTGGGTCATACTGTTTACCTTACCAGTGCTACCCGCCAATGTGACCAAAGTCAACGTTATGAACACAGAAGACCCCTATATCAAACCATAGCAACAGTGTGGGATGGGCAAAAAAGCCAGGACCCGGAAGCCAATATGGGTCCCAGCCAAAAATTCCCACCCGGCCCCGAAGCGACCAAAATATCACACTGTTAACTAGGGAGGGGGTGGAGGGGAAAAGACTTCTCCGCTCCGTCGCTGAGGTAAAATGGCAGCTCGGCTGCCTCGTGGCCATCCCTTTTATAAGGGAGCTGGCCACGCCCCTAACTACCCGGATTCTCTGTCCTGTGGGGGGGGGCCCCGCAAAGGGCGCGGCGGCCATTTTGGCGCCGCGCTTGCATTGCAGGCGCACCCCCCCAATAACGGACACAGACAACATTGAAAGTGGATAACAGCACCGGGCCACATTTATTGATTCAATGCCCTAGTCCGAATTATAAATTTGTATTGGTAAAACGACCAATCATAATTCATAAGGCAAGCAGGCCGAAGTAACACTGGTAAGGTACCACCCCAAAATTGCCAACGGCAATTGGCTACAATGTATCAATTTGTATCAATTTGTTTGTTAACAACAAACAAATTGTTGACCGTAGTCAATAACTAACTCATGACCCCACCCTCTGACGCGTATCCGTGAAATCACAGGGGTGATGCATGCTGGTTAGCAATCGTCATCACCCCATCGCCTGGTTCGTCGTTGACCGGACAACGTTTAACTAATTTATTCCTGTCTAGTGTTGTCCAGTCAATTGCGAACCTGCCGGATACTTGTGGGTCATACTGTTTACCTTACCAGTGCTACCCGCCACACGGAGGGGCTTCAAAGAAGACCTGAGGCCCCCCCCCCAGACCGTCAGCTCGGTCAACAGGCCTGCTCGCCAATCACCCAACAGGAGGTCCATACCTCCATACCTATCCCATTGGTTATCATCCGTCCACCAGGTTTCAGTGATACCAATAATATCAATATTCTTATCTATTGCTAAGTATTCCAGCTCCCCTATTTTGTTCCGGAGGCTTCTGGCATTTGTATACAAGCATTTATATATGCTTTCCTGATACAGTCTTTTGAGTCCAGTTGCATTGTTAGACTGCCTCTTGCATCCTTCTGCTAGAGTGCTGGTGACTAGCTCCTTGCTCTGCTCAGTAATTTTTGCATCCTCCTCACTACTCAAGTACACACTTTCCCGAACCGGATGCTGCCCAGCTCCTGTCGGCTTCCCCCCAGTTATCAGTTTAAAAGCTGCTCTGCAGCCTTTTTGATGTTAAGTGCCAGCAATCTGGTCCCATCATGGTTTAAATGCAACCCATCCCTCCTGAACAGATTTGGCTTGTCCCAAAATGTTCTCCAGTTCCTGACAAATCTGAAACCCTCCTCTCGACACCACCGCCTCATCCACGCATTGAGGCTTCTGAGCTCTGCCTGCCTGGTAGGTCCTGCGCAAGGGACAGCCAGCACTTCTGAAAATGCTACCTTGGAAGTCCGGGACTTCAATCTTCTTCCTAACAACCTAAATTTGGCTTCCAGGACAGACCGCTTGGCCTTCCCAACAGCATTGGTACCAAAGTGTACCATGACAACGGGCTCGTTCCCAGTTCTCTCTAACAATCTATCTAGATTTCTTGTGATGTCTGCAACTTTTGCACCTGGCAGGCAAGTCACCATACGGTTATCATGTGCATCACAAATCCATTTGCAGGCGCACCCCCCCCAATAACGGACACAGACAACATTGAAAGTGGATAACAGCACCGGGCCACATTTATTGATTCAATGCCCTAGTCCGAATTATAAATTTGTATTGGTAAAACGACCAATCATAATTCATAAGGCAAGCAGGCCGAAGTAACACTGGTAAGGTACCACCCCAAAATTGCCAACGGCAATTGGCTACAATGTATCAATTTGTATCAATTTGTTTGTTAACAACAAACAAATTGTTGACCGTAGTCAATAACTAACTCATGACCCCACCCTCTGACGCGTATCCGTGAAATCACAGGGGTGATGCATGCTGGTTAGCAATCGTCATCACCCCATCGCCTGGTTCGTCGTTGACCGGACAACGTTTAACTAATTTATTCCTGTCTAGTGTTGTCCAGTCAATTGCGAACCTGCCGGATACTTGTGGGTCATACTGTTTACCTTACCAGTGCTACCCGCCAATGTGACCAAAGTCAACGTTATGAACACAGAAGACCCCTATATCAAACCATAGCAACAGTGTGGGATGGGCAAAAAAGCCAGGACCCGGAAGCCAATATGGGTCCCAGCCAAAAATTCCCACCCGGCCCCGAAGCGACCAAAATATCACACTGTTAACTAGGGAGGGGGTGGAGGGGAAAAGACTTCTCCGCTCCGTCGCTGAGGTAAAATGGCAGCTCGGCTGCCTCGTGGCCATCCCTTTTATAAGGGAGCTGGCCACGCCCCTAACTACCCGGATTCTCTGTCCTGTGGGGGGGGGCCCCGCAAAGGGCGCGGCGGCCATTTTGGCGCCGCGCTTGCATTGCAGGCGCACCCCCCCAATAACGGACACAGACAACATTGAAAGTGGATAACAGCACCGGGCCACATTTATTGATTCAATGCCCTAGTCCGAATTATAAATTTGTATTGGTAAAACGACCAATCATAATTCATAAGGCAAGCAGGCCGAAGTAACACTGGTAAGGTACCACCCCAAAATTGCCAACGGCAATTGGCTACAATGTATCAATTTGTATCAATTTGTTTGTTAACAACAAACAAATTGTTGACCGTAGTCAATAACTAACTCATGACCCCACCCTCTGACGCGTATCCGTGAAATCACAGGGGTGATGCATGCTGGTTAGCAATCGTCATCACCCCATCGCCTGGTTCGTCGTTGACCGGACAACGTTTAACTAATTTATTCCTGTCTAGTGTTGTCCAGTCAATTGCGAACCTGCCGGATACTTGTGGGTCATACTGTTTACCTTACCAGTGCTACCCGCCAATGTGACCAAAGTCAACGTTATGAACACAGAAGACCCCTATATCAAACCATAGCAACAGTGTGGGATGGGCAAAAAAGCCAGGACCCGGAAGCCAATATGGGTCCCAGCCAAAAATTCCCACCCGGCCCCGAAGCGACCAAAATATCACACTGTTAACTAGGGAGGGGGTGGAGGGGAAAAGACTTCTCCGCTCCGTCGCTGAGGTAAAATGGCAGCTCGGCTGCCTCGTGGCCATCCCTTTTATAAGGGAGCTGGCCACGCCCCTAACTACCCGGATTCTCTGTCCTGTGGGGGGGGGCCCGCAAAGGGCGCGGCGGCCATTTTGGCGCCGCGCTTGCATTGCAGGCGCACCCCCCCAATAACGGACACAGACAACATTGAAAGTGGATAACAGCACCGGGCCACATTTATTGATTCAATGCCCTAGTCCGAATTATAAATTTGTATTGGTAAAACGACCAATCATAATTCATAAGGCAAGCAGGCCGAAGTAACACTGGTAAGGTACCACCCCAAAATTGCCAACGGCAATTGGCTACAATGTATCAATTTGTATCAATTTGTTTGTTAACAACAAACAAATTGTTGACCGTAGTCAATAACTAACTCATGACCCCACCCTCTGACGCGTATCCGTGAAATCACAGGGGTGATGCATGCTGGTTAGCAATCGTCATCACCCCATCGCCTGGTTCGTCGTTGACCGGACAACGTTTAACTAATTTATTCCTGTCTAGTGTTGTCCAGTCAATTGCGAACCTGCCGGATACTTGTGGGTCATACTGTTTACCTTACCAGTGCTACCCGCCACACGGAGGGGCTTCAAAGAAGACCTGAGGCCCCCCCCCCAGACCGTCAGCTCGGTCAACAGGCCTGCTCGCCAATCACCCAACAGGAGGTCCATACCTCCTCGCGACAGATGGACCCCATCCCCTGCGTACAATTCATAATTTTGCAGGCTAATATCGGGGTGATGACTGACCCGTCCCCAAGCCCTGTTGGCAAGAAACCGCGCCACCGCCCTATTGACCGTGCGCCTAGCACGGTCAAGGGCCATGAGGTTAACGCCCCCTCTGTAAGAATGGCGCGGAACAATGTCCGACCACACCAGGGTTGTGGCAGGCCAGACATAATGCAAGTAGGCGAGTTCCTCGCAAATCGCATGCTTGAGCGATAAGCCGGTGACCTGGCCCAAATCATTGCCCCCTAGGTGGATAATGAGAATGTCAGGCGGGTCAGCACCCAGGCCAGAAAAAAGGAAAGGCCACAGCTCCCGCCATAACATCCCAGGCTTACCATGCCATGCGAGACTGGCGTGTTCACCCAGTCCCAGTCGGGGTTCCCACTCTGTCGCCGCAGCGTAACGCGCTGCCCTGTGCACATAGCTGTGGCCCACCAGCCATACTGTCACCGGTGTAATACGACACCCAGGGTCTGCAAGAAAATTGAGAAAAATGCGGTAAGGTGACTGGATTGGTACTCATGGCGGGAGTGGGCGCACATAAAACTGAAAACATTGCGAGCCCCACCTCCCCATGCTGCGTATGTCAGCCCCAGAGTACCCAAAAGCAGCTGCTGTAGAGGCTGCACCAATATGGAATGAATGTGTGCCATAACGGGCACCTGGTAGGCCCACCCTGGTGAGGGCTCTGGCTGTCACCTTCCAAAACTGAAATTTAGTAAGGGGAGACCCATCTTGGTGACAGAAAAACGGGCCGTGGTGCATGCCACGCAGTGCCAGGAATTCCTGTAGGGCACCAACCGGACAGATGTCTGCCAAAGAACACCGTAGCAGTCTTACACCACTGCCTACGCCATGCTGATCTGTTTTAGAGGAGCGTATCCTCAACTGGGCCCAGTCTTTGGCTACATAGACATCTTCGAGTTCCAGTGCCCTACCACTTGCATCCGCCTTAGACAGCATCACGAGTTCGCTGACGCGGAGCGCTCCAAAAAATGCCACCGTTGTGGCTGCATGGAAAAGGGCTGCCTCATAATGATCAAAACAGAGGCCTGGCCAGCCCCGGGCCAACTGGGTAAGAACCCCTGGGGAAATAGGGTGCCGGTCGTCCGGGCAACGCCCGCGCTCGCGCACCCACCCCTCCAAAACATGTCTCACACGGAAGTCAGAGGTGGTATCCACATGACCTCCCACTTTGGCCATAAAAGCCAACGCCGAGAGCTTGGATGCTATGGTGCGAGGTGCGAGGCCCTGTGCATGCAGGTGAACCATGAACCGCAGAACATGGTCCACCGGGATAGGCCAGGTCTCTGGCAGGTGACATTGAGCCGAAAATGCCCTGTAACAATTGAATGCTTGTTGGTACGCCTTACGCGTGCGTGGCGCTAGTGACAGGCCAATCGCCCGGTTCACCTCTCCTTGCCAATAGTCCAGATCTCGTCCAGGAGTGGCGAGGGAAATTCCTCCGCATCCGGGGCCAAGGCGCGGAACCGGGAGATCTGCAGGCGGGACAAAGCGTCAGCAATATCATTATTAATCCCAGGGACATGCCTGGCCCTGAACAAGACGTTGAGGCGCAGGCAGCGCAGCACAAAATGGCGCACTAGTTCCATAACCCTGGGCGATTTGGAAGTCTGTGCATTAACGATGTGGACAACAGCAGCATTGTCGCACCAGAAATGCACCACCGAATTAGCCCACTGTTCGCCCCATAGCATCAAAGCCCCCAGAATAGGGAAAAATTCCAGGTATGTGAGATCCCGCAGGCGACCTGTGCCTGCCCATGCCGGTGGCCACCCACCATAGGCCCACTTCCCATTGAAGTACATCCCATAACCCAGGGATCCTGAGGCATCAGACTGGATCTGGAAATTGGGGGATGCCAGGAGGTCAGACCTCCAAAATGAGACCCCATTGAACTCCCTCAGGAATTGCAACCAGACAAACATGTCTGCCCTGATACCCCGGGTAAGCCTGACTCTGTGGTGGGGCCTGGATAACCCTGCCATGGCGTCGCATAAGTGCCGGGCAAAAGCCCTGCCCGGTACGACCACCCTGCAGGCAAAATTGAGGTGACCATGTAGCACCTGCAGTTCCCTCAGGGATGCCTTACGCTTGGCCAGCAATTCCGAAATAAGGGCCACTATCCTGGACACCTTATCACCCGGCAACCTAGAAGCCTGCACTACTGTGTCAATCTCAACCCCCAGGAATACTAGCTTGGTAGATGGGCCCTCGGTCTTTTCGGGCGCTAAAGGGACACCAAGTTCCTCCATTAGCGTCTGAAATGTGTTGAGGAGACGTGTGCACGTGTCCCAGCCCCGTTCACCCCCGAATAAAAAATCATCCAGGTAATGGGCTACAGACCGGGACCCTGACCTGCGGACGAAAGCCCACTCTAGGAAGGTACTAAAACGCTCGAATGCCGAGCATGATATGGAGCAGCCAAAAGGCATGGCCTTATCAAAATAATATTCACCCTTAAATTTAAAACCCAGCAACTCAAAGTCGCCCGGATGCACTGGCAAGAGGCGAAAAGCCGACTTAATGTCACACTTGGCCAGCAAGGCACCCGGGGCACACGAGCGTACCATGCGCAATGCATGGTCAAACGATGTATACCTGACTGAACAGAGGTCATCAGGAATAGCATCATTGACCGATCGGCCGGCTGGGTAGGACAAATGATGAATAAGGCGAAACTCGCCTAGGGACTTTTTGGGGACCAAGCCCAGTGGCGACACCTTAAAATTGGGAAACGGGGGTGCAGGGAAAGGTCCAGCGACCCTGCCCGCATCTAACTCTTTCTTAATGCTGGCCGCAGCCACATCCTCCCTCCCTCTGAGGGATAACAGGTTGGGGGCATCCTGAGGGGACCTATCACCCATGAAAGGAATACGGAATCCCTGCTTAAAACCCTGAAGGAGATACTCCCCATCTTCCCCCTTCGGGTACGATGCGAGCCAACGCTCCAGCATGTCCACATTAATTGGGGAGGGGGCCTTTTGGAGAACCAGCTCCATCCGAGGCAGTCTTGCCAGCCCACTGTCCACCCCTCCCTCTGCCTCGTGCCCCCCCAGGTCTGGGACAGGCAGAGGCTGCGTGGGGGCCCGAACATGTGGGACACTCATGCTTATACCTGCAATTCTTTCTATTGCAGGAACCATTGGACGAGAAAGTCCAGCACAGCAGGCGGGCTGGAACCCCCTGCCCCGCCGCCTGGCGGGTAACCTGCGCTGGAGCCGCTCGCTGGACCGCATGTCCGCAATGGTATCTATCTCCCGGGGCGGGGCGTGTAGGCGTCATATACAAGAGCCAAAGCCTCTGGCACGGCTCATCCCATCTCATCTCGGGGTGGAGGGGAATCCTCATACGGAATTCCTCATCATACGCTAGCCATGAGGGGCCCGGGAAATCAACCATTGCCCTGTATATATTGTCCAAATATTGGACCATGGGAATAGCTAAATCCGGCCGCGCCCTCAAATACACCGGCATGTATATTAAATAAGCGGGGAGCCAATTGGCCCAGGTACGCGGCGGCTTACGGCGGCGTGCCTGCTCCTTGTCCTTCTCATCCTGTCCCTCCCTTTCCTCCTTGGTGGGCTCTCTGTTCAGGAGTGAGAAGATATCTACGTATTCCCCCCACCATATCTTTTCTCTGGTAGTCTGTGCCAAGTGATCACCTAGTGGCAAGGAATACCCCGCCGTCGGCAAAGCCGAAAAAGGCACAGCCGGCCTAGGAAAAGGGGCCTGAGCTAAACCAGCCACCCCCAGCACATTCCCCGGAGTGTAAGAACAAGTACCCACCCCAGTACCCAAGGTGGCAGTCGTCGTCGCCGGGTGGGTTGCCGATAGCGTGGCCCCCGCACCACCCGCGCGAGGCCAAGGCCATTGAAAGACCCCCCCATATTGGGGATGTGTGTGGATGTACTCGCTTGCACCGTATACTCACATGCCGCACCCCCGCGGGCCGCCCCCACCGGGGGTTCCGGCCCACTGGGGGCGTCGGAGCTCACGACCGACGTAGAGCTCATCACCGGGGCTTGACCCGCACCTGGCTGCTGGCTGGGGAGCTGCGAGGCAGTGGCCGGAACCGCGCCACGCGCCTGCAGCAGCTCGACCCTCCCTGCCGGCTGTTGTCCTCCTGCCGACATCGCCTCAAAAGGGACCCCGAAGGGAGCGCCCGCCTGACTGGCCCGAGCCAACGAGGCTTCCAGGGCCGTGGAGAAACCTGCCAAGGCAGGGAGCCGCACCACCCCCCGAGGCTGGAGGGCCCCGGGGGAGGCTGCGACCCAAGATGAGTAGGCCCAACAGGGTGGGCAGATGGAGGAGCGGTGTCCACCGCTCGCGGGCCGCGGGCCGGAACGCCTTCCGCGCCCGCACTCTGATCGGGCCAAGGGGCAATAGACCCCATTCCGCTGGCCCCGGCAGGGGCCGGCAAAGGCGGCTGTTGAGGAGGCGGCACCGCGGTCCTCCGACCTGGGTTGCGCCTCCTAACAGTGCGAGCTGCACTAGAAGCTGCCTTCTTCTTCGAAGGCATCTCCCCGAAGCAAGAAGGGAAGCCAGCAAGTAAGAACCGCTACCAAAAAGGCTTCCCGGTAGGCTAAAGCGCGACGGAGACACAGGGGAAAAGACTTCTCCGCTCCGTCGCTGAGGTAAAATGGCAGCTCGGCTGCCTCGTGGCCATCCCTTTTATAAGGGAGCTGGCCACGCCCCTAACTACCCGGATTCTCTGTCCTGTGGGGGGGGCCCCGCAAAGGGCGCGGCGGCCATTTTGGCGCCGCGCTTGCATTCTCTGTATTTCTAATTATTGAATCGCCTAGTACAAGGAGCCTCTCTCCTGCAATCTGTTCATCTACACGCATCTCATCAACCATATTAAGGGAGAGAACCTCAGTTTGTTCCTGTTGTTTATCTTCCTGGATCTCATCAAGTGTGATGAAGGAGAGATCATCAGGTGAAACCAGTTGTTCCTCTGTGTGTTCCTTATCAGGTGTGATGAGGGAAAGAGCCTCAAATTTATTCTGTAATTTCAGTCTCTCAGAGTGATCCCCTACTCTTCTCCTCCTTTGAGTCACATTCCTCCAACCATCTCCCTCCTGAGTTAGTGAAGGGCCTTCTCCCTCAGAACTGTGCCCTGTCTCTTCTTTGTCCAGCATAGTCTGCTCCGCTCTGTCCAAGAACAGCTCAAGCTCCTTAATTTGTTGGTGGTTAGATATGCGGGTCTCTAGCTGCTGGACCACATGTGTGAGATCCCCCTGCTCTATGAACTATACTCTTCATCTGTTGCCCACTAAACTTAACATTTCATTTTATCACACAACAGGGTGCGCTGTAATCAGGAAGATATGATGAGAACCAGGGTATCTGTGAAATATATGTTGTTGTAAAAATGTTGCTGTTCATATCTCTGGTAGGAAGCAAATATATCTAAGGGGAATGGGGAGAAGTGCTCAAAACAAATGACCAGCAAAGTTTCAAAGTTTATTCACTTCTGCAGCAGAAGGGAGATGACTCAGGACTCATGTCCAAAGTGAGTGTCTTAAGGCATTTCCCTGTAGGTATAACTTACATAGGATCCTTGTCACATACACACTAGTATTAATTTCCATTAGCTATCAAAAGAATCAACTGATGATCATCAAAAGAATCAAAGGAGTAAGCATATTGTTTTTGTCTGCTTTCTGTTTATTGAAGCATATAGCCTATACTGCATTCTAACTTGTTTCAATATGATAAGTGATATAGTTCTTAATCAAAGATGTATGTTATGTTTCTCATGGGTAGCTATGCTTGCCTTTCTGACTTAATCTGTAACATATCTATAATCATTTTATAAGGGACCTTTGTCTTTTATTACCTGCTAGCTCTAACTTTCCACAAAGCTCAGTACATTATTTCTATAGGCCAGCTCTGCTATAGAATCCTCAGTTTGAGGCTGGATTAGCTATTGGAAGCAGCATCTGTTTGGGGTGTTTGTCCACCATTCACTGTAAACTGTCCATCTTATTATGACTACTTATCTGCTGCCTGATCTTAAGCTGTGTTTTGTTTAAGTTATAGAAGCCTACCGATTTGTTATCTGTCTTAGCCCTGCTCATGCTTTGACTGTGAACTTCCTGAACCTCTCCTTGTATCTCCTGTCATTTGGTTCTCCACTAAGAGCTACTTGACATTGACATGACTATTGACCCTGCTTTTGACTTGATCCATCTGAACTTTCTGCTGCTGGGTTGCCCCCAAGTGATGACCCATGGACTGGACAATAAGGTCTTGCTAAGCAGAGTTTGTCTAATCTTATAGTGGGACAATTAGGATGCAAATTCAATGAGTGGCCAGAAATGCATATTTGTGAGAAAGAATCACTGAGAAATAATCAGAAGTTCCAAGAAACAGGGACTCCCTTAGGTACTCCTTTTAATCATATTTGTGGCTAACTGGTATATCATTGGGGTCAGCAAGGACCAGGTCTGTTAATGGCCTGCAATATTGTTATTCACGGGAAATTACAGACTTGATTTCAGCCCAGTTCTTCAGCTTATCTACTTTTCAGTAACCCTATTCATATTGATTCTGCAGGTTGTCTTTGTTGCAAATCTCTCTTCTCTGATGGGTTGCGGCATTTACTTCCAGCACCGGCAGATTTCATACCTAAACATGGAGACATTAAGGATGACAGAAAATCTATTTTAGAAATGCCTAAAAGGGATAAGTGATTGTTTATCTTCTCTTGGGTCTTGTAGTAACCAAGGCAGGCACCATGTCTTTCCATAAAGAAAAGTTCCCAGTGTGGTAAGAATATATCCTTTCCAGCAACACATGGTCTCCCAGTGACAGCTCATTAGAGCCCAAGTCATGTTCAGTGCAACACAAATGGTTGTTTCCTCAGGTACTACACCAGTGTCTAAGGGTATACAGGGCAGAGGTAGCAGTACAACCACAGAGTCTTTGACCCCTTAAGGTTTATTTGACAGTAGCTACTATACCAGGTTGCCTCCAGATAGGAAAACTATTAGTTCAACCTCCGCCCTAAGGCTCTATCTCTTTTCTCTACCCTACCAACCAGTGATGCACTGAAGCCGGTCCTATCCTGTCTGACTGTACCGGTAGAAGAACTGGCTGGCCATACCCTCCTCCCTCCCACACCATGCCCACCTCCTCCTCATCCTCTCCCCACACTCTGGATGTGACCAGGAGCCAGGAAGAAGAGGAGGAGGAGGAAGAGCAGCTGTCGCCGGCACTGTTGGAAGGTGGGCTGAAGGTGCGCTTTCATCTCTGCACTTCCCATGTGCCTGTGGCCCTGGCTGGGCAAGGCACATGGGAAACATTGCCAGCACTCCTGGGAGGGGAAGGCCGCCAGCCCCCACCCCGCCCACCTCCTAGCAGTGCCGGCAACACTTCACATGCACCTCACCCAGGGCCAAAGGCGCGTGGGAAGTGCGGAGGTGAAAGTGCATGTCCGTGAGGGGGACGGGCTGACCTGCCAGCAGCGCCTCGCTGCTCTGGGACTTCTCCTCCTTGTCTCTGGGACAACTGGCGAAGCGGCAGCGGCCGAGGCCTAGGCGCAATCACAACCCATGCCTGATCCTCATTCGGCCAGGCGGGCTGCATCAGGAGACTGAGCTGGCTGTGCCGGGGTAACCTGCCTCTGCTTGGAGCGATGCTCTGAGAGCAAGGTAGGTACCTGCCCAGATTCTTTTTTTTTTCCCCTTGGGGGGAGATGAGGCCACGGCCATAGTTAGCCACGCCCACAGTGTGGCAGTAAAAACTTTTTAGAGTACATCACTGCTACCAATTTATTCTTCCCATAGGAATTTTTCCCTCGCCACCCTCATACTCACTCCATGCAGGACACACTTCTATTTACATGTAAATGGAGATCTTTATTCAAACATTTGGGGATTCTGATTTTAGAGTTTCAGTCATCCAATTATTACCATTAAAGGAACAGTATTTCAGCTTATGTTGCCTGTAAGGTTTGTTTGTGTCCTACTGTCTCCTTATCTAACCATTTAATTGGAATATTGATTACAGCGCACCCTGTTGTGTGATAAAATGAAATGTTAAGTTTAGTGGGCAACAGATGAAGAGTATAGTTCATAGAGCAGGGGGATCTCACACATGTGGTTTATAAGACACAGGGGACGCCATAAAATGCCTGTGATCAGGTGCTAGAAAATTCAAACTATTTGTGGGCCCACACGGGACTCTTAGGGAAAAGATTTTGAGACATAACCAACCATGTTATTAAGTTGGCAGATGTGCAACATCCATACAAATGTGTATGTACCTGTTTTCTGTCAAATATCTTTTGGGACAAACACACTTTTGGAAATATCGATACAGTTAAATTCTGTGTACTTTTGTCTGCTTCATATGCTGCATCGGATGTTGCCTCTTTGGGTCAATATTTATACACAAAGGGTGGAAAAAAGAATAGAAATGTAAATGGTGCAAACAATGATCTTAACAGGGGTTGTTTAGCAATCAATAATTGACAGATGAGGATCATTCTGGTAAAGAGATTAACACGTGTATGATAATGCAGTCCAAGTATAGACTATCTAGTGTTGGCAGTGCATGAAATCTGAGTGGAGAAGCTCAGCAATGTTAAATGAGCATGCTATGAATCCTTGAGGTGTTTGATGACACTCCTTACAATAATGCTATCGGAATGGGACCAAGTGAATTTTATAACTGGGAACCTTGGAACTGGATCTTCATCAGATCACACTTTAAAGGTTGGGAATGTTCAGGGCAAAGTCAAGCCAGTTCCCATGGAAAAATACTGATCTTTGACTGAATCATGTTTTCTGCATATATTTGTTCAAATGCATTAACATTGTAGTGTCTAGTTCTAAGATTAGTTTTTGTTTTTCCACCAGGAGATACTATGTACTTTGCTTCATATACAAGGTAAAAAGAATACATATTTCCTTATCGGATGACTGCCATGCAGATATGTCTGTATATTTGTCACACTTTGCCACACACTGTATGTTGTCATTCATACTTTCTCCTGTAGAGAGAAACAGTCAGTATTAAATGCAGTGTAAATACCATAAAAGCAGGTTGAAACATGTATAGAAATTGTGGGGATATGAAAGTTAGAAAGAAGGCACTGTAGCAATCTATCATATTTTACGGACCGTAAGACGCATCTGACCATAAGACGCACCCAGTTTTTAGAGCAGGAAAAAAAAGGGGGGGGGGAAATCTGAACCAAATATTGTACTTTCACCACCAACCAGTGGTGGCGCTGCAGGGGAAAAGGGCGGGCAGGCCAATTGCACTGAGGCAGGAAGTGATGCTCTAGACTAGCCTCTTGCTCTCCCTGCAACCAGAAAGCATGGCTTCCCTCTCCATTTTGACCACGTGTACCAGGGACAAAGGAGCAGGGACACATAGAGCAGGAACAAGAAAGGTAAATGAAACCCTTTCTTTTTATGCACAGATTTGGTTTCCCACTTAAATGTATTGGAAACATACAAACAGAAAAGCTTTAGAATACAAGAAATTGATTTCCAATGCATGTAAATGGGAAATTGCAATTTCTGCCCTCTTGTGGCCACCTGTGGTAATGGCCTACTGAAAATATGTTTTTCTTTCCCCTCTCCTGAAGCCAAACTGCACTGGAACAGCTGTGGCAGCAGTGGTGGAGGTCTTCGGCCAGCCGCGGCTATTGCAAAATATAATTTTACAACAGCCTTGCTGGACAGCATTTGGACTATAAGACACACTCTCATTTCCCCCCCCCACACACACACACACACACTTTTTTTGAGGGGGAGTGCATCTTATGGTCCAACAAATACGGTATATGATGGAGTACTGTACTGTGAAAGGGATGAAATGAAAACATTGTGATGCTTGGTTTCAGGATGCACAGGATGACCTTTGAAAATCATTTTATGCTGAATCCCTAATATTAAAGGCTTGCTGCACTCAGAAGTAGAGATTAAAGGGGAGGGACCAGGGAAATTTTGGTTTTTTACCCAGGAAAATTGAGAAGGGAAAATTGACTGGGGGGACAGGAAAATTGGGGGGAAATGCAATTGACGCTTCTATAGTTCACGGACATGAGTTATTTCGTAAGAAAAGCGTTTAGCAGGCTGGGAGCATACAATTCCACATGGCACAGAGCACCTTAAACTCGAATAAGTCACATGCTAGAGATGTAAACCTTCGGGAATTTTGAAAGGAGGGAAGTTCACGCAAGTAAAGTATGTTGAGTGTAGAGGGGAAAATAACTGCATTTCAAAAACAATAGATTTATCCAAAAATGCCATCCTTTTTATTCCTTTGAATTTTATTTCAGATAGTAGTTCCCAAAATCATTCCATGGCTTACATTAAAAAATGAGGTTTACATATACCATTAATGAAATAAAAATATTTATTTTACTAACAAAAAACACAATAATCTATTTAACTGAACTAATGGAATAATTATAATTGGAAATTTTAGACTAACAAAATTCAGTGAGTAAGTAGAGGATAAAAAGTAATGAGGTTTTTTTACATTTACTTTACCTTCCCAAAAACGTCTACAATTTTAATTACTTTCACTCTCATCAGATGAGTCAAAACTTGCACTTTCTTCAGCTTCAGTTGTAATGGCACTATTGTATTCTTTTGAACACCCACCACTTTTCTTTTCCTCCAGATCCATTTGGGAATGGATAGCCACTAATTTATTGACTCTTGTGTTTGTCAAACGATTTAATTTAATTTTTAATTTAATTTAATTTTTATGCCACCCACTCAGACGAACCCAACTCAGGGCGGCTTCCAGCAGATTAAAAACATATAAAAACAGATTAAAAACCCCAAATCACCCACCCACTTACCCACCCTCCTACCCCCACCCTATTCATAAAAGAATAAAAGGGATACAGCAACACAGAGGGAGGGACACTAAATTGAAATGAACCAACAAGCTGGAGCTGTATTCCCATTAGGGCCCACACCTGTCCCGCCAGCCAGGTTTTCAAACCTTTCCTGAAGGGCAGGAATTCTGTCTGTAACCTCAATTGTGTTGGCAGGAGGTTCCAGAGGGCTGGTGCAGACACGGAGAAGGCCCTTCTTCATGTGTTAAAGAGGCGGGCCACTCTAGCTGAAGGCAAAACTAGGGAGCCCCTCCGGTCCGCTCAGGTTGGACGGGCAGACACTTTTGGGGCAATGGTATCCTGGCCCACTGCCATATAGGGATTTCAAGCCGTAGTGTGTGTTTTCCCATAGGCAGACCAGATGCATTCAGAAGACGCTGGCGTTGGGGGAATGGATAGTAGTTTTTTGGCCACACTACTAAGGATCTGACTTTTGCAGAGCCCCTTCCACCATGCAAGTGGTGAACTGTGTTCTACACTTTTTCACAAAAACTGCTTGCTCCAAAAAAAACCATCCTTACTTTGTATTCTGCTATGTTTACAATGACTTTGCCCCAATCATGTCCCAGTTCTTCTGAATTATTTGTTATGAATTCCATTGCCCTGGAGACCTCATCATCTGATAAGTGTTTTCCTTGGAAACATGGATCAACTAGATTTGCAGCAAAATGAATATCTCCGCAACAAAAGTTCTTTCTTTCCCTTATTATATCCAAAAATCTCTACTCCTCATTCTTTAGTCGGGGTGTTTTTACCAACAGTCCTTCAGGTCCTGTTATTTTCCTTGTTATTTCAGAAAACATTTCTGGTGCCTGAGACAAACGTGTGTTATCAGATTCTATTCTTGCTATAGCAGTAGTTATGGGTTTCAGAAGAGCAGCTGTAGATTTTACATAAGCCCAGAATACATCATTGTCCAAAACAATCTTCCTTATTTGTTTATCGAGTGGTAAACGATCTTGAATAAAATTTGCTTTTAGAGCTTCTTTTCCATCCACGAAACTTTTCGGCATTATCATTATTCCTCCCCATCTGGTAACAGATGGCAGTTTCAGTGTTCTTGCAGAATTCTTCCGCAACTCTTTACTTTTCTCCTTTTGAATGCTTATGAATGTTTATTGAACAATGTGATCAGTGGTGGGATTCAAATTTTTTACTACCTACTCTGTGGTGTGGCCTACTCTGTGGGCATGCCCAGGGGATGTGCCTCATTCCCTCCCCAAGTCGGGCAGGTACCTACCTTGTAGGTGGAATGGACTCCCAGCTTCCCAAGCTTCTGGGGGGGCAGAGCGGAGCTCTGGCATCAGTGGTCCAGCAGGGGTGGGAGGTCCCAGTGCAGCCACCCAGCCTCAGCCATGCCACAGCCTGCCTGGCCAGATGAGGTTTTGAGGGGTGTGGGTTACGGTTTCAAACGCTGCTGTGCCTAGGCCTCTGCCGCCGATGCTGTCACTGCCACCATGTCAAGGTCTCTGCCGCCCTTGCCACTGCGTTGAGGTCTCCACTGTGCCATCACCTCCACTGCTTCCACCACAGATGCTGCTGCTGCAGCATCATAACCTCCACTGCCCATGCCACCATCTCCGCTGCTGCTGCCGCTGCCGCTGCCGCCTCAACCCCCGCATTGAAGCCTCTTCCAATGCCGCCAATGCTGCCATCATCACTGCCACTGCACCTAGGTAGGCCTCCACTCCTCCACCTCCACACTCAGCTCCCTGGCGCAGAAAACCACTGCTTGGTGCGCATGTGCTAAGCTATGCAGCAGTGAATGCACATTGAGCTCTGCAGCTGCACATGCATGAAGAGGGAGATGGGTGTGGCCAGTGGATATTTTTACTACCAGTTTGCCCAAACTGGTGTGAACGGGTAAAATCCCACCACTGGATGTGATGCTTCTTAACAAATTTAATAATTTCTTGGCATCTGACTGAAGATCTTCCATTGCCTTTAACTTCATTATGTCATGAAGTAGCAAATTTAAACCATGTGCTGCGCAACCAAATGTTTCCACTTGCGGAAATTTTTTGTGAATAATGTTCCATGCACATTTCATGGCTGCTAAAACTATTTTTTAGTTTTTATACTGTATATGAAAAACTCATTTTTTTATATATTAGTATTTACAAAAATATGCATTTCTTGTACTGTTTATACACATATAAAATAAAAAATCTGAATGTAGCTTGCAGAAATTACAAAGAAATAGTATTTCCCCAATTTTCTAGGTTTCCCCCCTCTTTTCAAAATTCCCAGGAATTTTACATCTCTACTCAGAAGTTACTGCTTTATGCTGTGGTAGCAAGTTGTTTTGTGGGTGGATGAGAGATACATCATAGATGCATGTACAAAATTTGATCCTAGCTTTTGACAAGTTTCTTTAACCCATGTAACAAAGTAAAATGTTTTCTAACTTAAAATTGGAGTTCTGTAGGGTGGGAAAGGTAACAACATTCCGTGTGCTCTGGCATCTAGTCATGCCTGCCACATGACCACAGAAGTGTCTACAGACAGTGCTGGATCTTTGGCTGTAAATGGAGAGATGAGCACCACTCCCTAGAGCCCTGGTGGCAAACTTGGCACTCTAGATGTTCTTGAACTTCAATTCCCAGAAGCCCTGATCAGCAGGAGTGCTGACTTGGGCTTCTGGTAACAGAAGTCCAAGAACACATGCAGTGCCAAGGTTTGCCACAACTGCCCTACAGTCAGACACAATTGGCTTTCAAGCAAGGGAGACTTTTACCTTTAGGGTGCTGTCAGTCTCAGCACTCCCCTTAATAGTGAAATGATGTTTAATATCCTCATTTCTTTCATATATTCTGATGAGCCCTGTTGATTCTTTTATGACACTGAAGAAGAAGCTGGTTGAGAAAAAGGAATTTGAGGACTGTACTTCACAGATTTATAAAGAAGAAAATTATTTCAAGTTTGCATTATGGTAATTATGCATTCAATGTAATATTTTTAAATCAGATTATGCAAATTATTATCGTGGAAATGTTCTAAGTGTTGGCCAGAAACAATGGAAGCCTTAATATTATTGGGCAACTTTGGGTATTCTTCTTAGATAGCAGATTACGAGGTAGAAAAAACAGCAGCAGCACAGAATGCATATTACATGTGAAACTGATATAGACAAGAGAAAAGATTTAAGTCATCTATCCCTAATGTAAATCATATGTAGAAAGGCTCAGCTGCCTGGTTGTTAACTCCGTTTTCTCCATCTGCTTACAAAACCTCTGAGCATTGGATTTATGTAGGCAGTACACTTAATGTGTGGTTAGACAGCATCGTTGACTGGGTGGGTGTGGATCTGGGCAGTCTCTGGAGGATGACAAATGACAGATGAACCTGGCATGCTGTGGTCCTTGGGGTTGTGGGTCAGACCCAACTATTTGATTAAACAACAAAACATTTGTTGTGTGCTGCAAAAAGAAGTAATTTAGAATACAGCACTCCAGATATTTTGAACTATAACTTCATACCGCCAAACTGTTGATGATACTGTCTGCTGTTGATTAACTTCTGGGAATTGTAGAACAAAGCATATGAAGTGCATCAGGTTGGCTTTGTTGATATTTTGTGAGATTTAACACCAGAATTCCATCCCATCCCTCCACAGTTTACATACAGTATAATCATTTATGAAAAATAGAGTCACTATTCCAAATTTCTTTACTAGGAAGCAATTCAGGGTACTTCAGCTTGGCTATATCTTTGACCTGTAAAACAAAGCTGACAATTGGAAATCAACTTCTATAGCTAATATTTTCCTTAATAATGGTGTGAGTGCCTGAAATAAATGTCTGATTGTCTACCTGCATGAAAATTACGAGAGATGGGTCAGTGAAGATCAAATCATGTTCCTTGATCTACAGTGTAAGTTATTTGATCTCCTACACACCCTACATTTTCTCTTACAAACCAAGCAGCTATTATCAGAATTGAACTCATCTACAAGTATTCTATAGCTGATGGAAACTATCCATAAGTATTTCATGACTACTCCTAAGGGGGAAAAAAGGTGACCTCCAGATAAGCCTCACAAGCATGAAATGCACTGCTAGATTAAGATATCTTATTTGACATTGGTGTGGTGTTTTCCTCCCTATGGGTTAATGTACAACCCATTCTAGAAGACAGATTTTTAGAATACAGGAAATTTCTTCGGCAGATGTCATTCCTTGTCCATGTTTAAAGTCAGGCACCCTCGAGATGAATACACACAGACATATATGAGGTAAATGTTTCTGTTCCAAAGAACATGATAGTGTTTTCATTTAATTTTGAAGCACATGTTTTGTTCTGAGTGAAGTAGATTTCTTGTTTGCATCTCTGTCCTCTCTCACACATACACACGTAGTGTTCATCTTACATGTAACAAGAATAAATTTAAGAACTTAAGACACTCCAAACTCCTTTCACATTAGCTATTTCCCAATCAAGTGATAAGAGTTTGGCCACATTTTTCAAAGAGGCATAACAGAAATGTAAACAGTATGAGACTGGTCTGGAATTGTGTATGCATTTTATTTCAGTTAGACCACATAAACCCACAGTCTGCTGAATGGAAAAAATAAATAATGATATTTATAAAGCAAAAAACAAAGTGTATTCAACAAACAGGAAGGCTAAAGTAGCCTAAGAGAAGGGAATGAATTTCAGGGTAGAGTGTGGCAGTACCAAGAAAAACAACCTTACATTTAACTCTTTTCTTTATTATGTTAGACACCTGCCACCAAAATGGTTCCTCCCAAAGGCAATGGACTATTCTTTATCAGGCTGTGAGATTCTGAGAACTGTTCTACCTGATTACAGATTCTGTTCTAAAGATTCCTCTTACAGTTTCTAAATGAACTGATGGGACTTTTGTGCAGGAGTCAAACTCATTGGGAATATTGCAAGTGGCCATCTGGGTAGAGAATTAGAATCACAGACATTTCTTTATTCACCATCCTCCCAGCCAAGTTTTCATCAGTTTTCTGAAAGTATCAGAGCCAAATTGCCTTACTTTTTCCCTGTGACAAAACAGGTTGAAGGAATGCCGTACACTGCCTAGCTAGTGAAGCTACAGTGGTTTTGAATGCTGTGTGGCAGCCTTTCCCAACCCAGGAGCCTTCACAGGTGTTGGATCAGAACTTGCCAACTACAAGAGCAAATTCGCAGCATGGAATATAGGTGTATGAACATCAGTGTTAGCTCATACTGGCTGAGTTGTAAGGACATAATGAATACTCACAAGTTTTCTTCTCCTGAATGGAAAAGGAGTGGCTTGATACATTGAAAGACCCTAGTTTGTATCTTCTTCTTCTTCTTCTTGTTCTGCAGTTTCGAAATCTGAATACAGTACTGTATAGGCAATTCTCATGGTGATCAGCCATGAAGACTGTCTTGAGACTACAATGCAGTGGTCTTTGTATCTGCTGTGAGAATATTATTATTGGAGCTTTGAAAAGTGCATACATTTTTATGGATCTGTCTGTTATCTTGAAAAAGAAAAAATAAAGTTTTTTCCCCTGCTAGCAGCAAAATAACAACAAAGAAGTTTTTCTTATACAAAAATCCTTGGGGGTTTCCCCCCTCAAAAGATTTGGATATTGTCCAAAATATATGGGGACATGCACAAAGAAGACTTTTGTAATTTTTTTGCTGTGTTTGAAAATGTGCAAAAATTGTGTAATTTTGTCTGATGAGAAATGGAGTTTTTAAAATTGCTACTCTTTGTGAGAACAAAATGCATAAAGAGTTGCATGCATACTGAAGTGTCACCAATGAGAGACAAACCTTGATTTCTCCACTCGATGCCATTTTATGAGCATTTATTCTCCTATTATGAACTTCATGATTATTTTCCATAATGGTTCAGGTATTTAGGGGAACTGGGGTGATATCTGTCATGAAGCTGCCTTCATGCTGCTTTCCATCAGTGTTTAAAGCCAATTAAACTAATAAAATCATCAGAGCCTTCAGAAGACAGTTTGACAAGGGATAGTGATCTTTTAAGCCATGCAAATTGGGGGTGGAATTACAAGCCAACTTGACTGGCACCCTAGTATCTCTAGAGAAGGCTTATTTATGGATTATAGTTGAGGCTAGCAAATAATGTCCATAGCATATTCGTTTTTAAATTCCTTTTCTAACACGTGTTAATTCCCTCTCTTGAAGACCTTCTATTTTGTGCCAGATGGGTCCATAATCCTTCCATAATGCTCTCCTGTGTGAGGAGGCTACTGTATGTTCTATTGAAAATCAGCTCAGCTCTTTTGTTGAAAGAAAGACTTGCTTTCTTGCCAACAACACAAGGCTTTATCTCATTTAAGCATAAATCAATTATCCCACCCTTTGCTTAATTAATTTTCTTACCTGCTATTTTCCTGGCAAAGGCAAGAGAGGGAAGGCATCTCTAGCCTCATCCTAGCAGGGATGAAGGGCTCTTCAAAGTAATTTGGGTGGGTGGGTGGGGGAGAGGATAGTGTTTTATTTGTAACCCTTCGTTCCTTCTCTCGTAGAAAACATGATCTCATAGGTAAAAGATAACGGACAGATCCATAAAAATGTATGCACTTTTCAAAGCTCCACTAATTTAAATGCCTTCTTTCTTTGCATCATTGATGTTACATCATACCTGTCAACCTTCCCGATTTAGCCGGGATTACCCCATAAATTGACTTCGATTGACGTCATAACCCGGCCCCCGCTGCCAAAACCCCGTAATTTGGCAGTGGGGGAAATGCTTTCCGCGCATGCGCGGAAGGGTTTTACCCCTTCCACGCATGCGCGGAAGTGCTACGTCACTTGCGTAAGGGCTGCGCAAGTGGCGTAGCACTTCCGCACATGCGTGGAAGGGGTAAAACCTTTCCACGCATGCGTGGAACGTGACCTGTGCACAAGCGATTTGCGCAGGTCCCGTTTTTCTGGAGCCGCGGGTTGACAGGTATGTGTTACATAGACCTTTCTATAGGTTTCCTATCTAGAACTCCATTGCATATCTGAATTTTGAGAATTAAAACAGAAATTCAATTTTTTCTGCCATAGTGGAGAGCTAAACTTTTGTTAACAAAGATATCCGTACATTAGTACATTGCTTAAAGAGCATAACACATTCCATGGGATTGCTCTTTAAGTGAAACACCAATGTAAGTGACCAATTGTGACTTCAGGGGTGGGATGGGAACCCCGATTTAGTTGTTAAGTGAGTTTTTGGTTGGTTTTACTTGTTAAGCGAGGCGGCCATTCAGAGAAAATTCTTTTCTTTAAGCGAGTTAGTCTCTAAGCAAGGCGCTCTTTATGTGAGGTTTTACTGTACAGTGATACCTCATACAACGTCCAAACTTGGTTCCACAAGTATGGACTTTATATGGATTTGGACTTTGTATGAGGCATGCAAAATCCTAGCCGTGATGCCTCATACAATGTCCAAATCCTTGCCACGATGCCTTGTACAACGTTGTTTCCATAGAGATACATTGTACTGTAACAGCACAGACTTCAGGGCAAAGTCAAGGAAACAGATAGGAAACTGACAGAACTTTAAGAAATCATTGTCTAAAGGCTAAATACATTACAAGAACATGTCAAACAACCCTCATTTTAGGGGACAAACCATACAACACGTTTTTAACTTTTGAAAACTTTATGAAGTGCAGGTTTAGAAGTTAACATGTCCCATCATGCAGCACAGTGTTAATCTGCAGCCATGCGGCCGATCATCCATTTTGTACAAGCTACTGTAAACAATTACTGGATGGAAGCAAGGACAAAATGGATGCCAACATGTCCCATCAAAAATCAAGCAGAAATCCGTCCGTAGGTGAGACCTTGAGTCTTACCTACGGATGGATTTCTGCTTGATTTTTTTAAACATGTCCCCTCATGCAGCACAGTGTTAATCATCCAAACAGCAGCAAACACCAAACAATTGCCCACCCCACCAGTGTTCCCCCCAAAAAGACCAACATAAGAAAAATTATGGAGCATGCAATCTGTTTTTAAAAGCCACAGCAGCAAACACCAAACAATTGCCCACCCCACTAAAAAATTGCCCTCCCCCATCCACCTCCCCAACCCTAGCCAATTGGAAACAGAAAACCTCATTTACCTACCTTTCCACTGTGCCAAAGAATGCTCCAAGAACCTGAAGAATGCTGCAAAAATCCCAGGAATGCTTCCAAAAATTCTGACGAAAAAATTCGAAATCACGCCCGAAACCACTCCTAAACACTCTTCACCTTGTGCAAAACCCACAAGAGCAATGCATGTGTGTGTCCTGCCTTTTATACTGCCTAGGCACAATGTAACCAGGGAAAAACCCCAATGCCTCATACAAAGTCGCAGCGGCTTTGTATGAAGCAACTTTTTTCAAGTAATTAGGCAATGTTGTATGAATTTGATGTTGTACGAAGCGGACTTTGTATGAGGTATTACTGTATCTCTTTTTAAAAGTTACTTGTACTGTAAAGTGATGGCAGAATAACTTGTTGTGCTGTGGTCCATGGGGTTGAGAAGGGTCAGACACTCCACTATGCAACTGAACAACAAAACACCTGATTTGTGCTGCAAAAAGAAATAATTTAGAATATGCCAGATATTTTGGACTAAAGCTCCATACTGCCAAACTGTTGATTATACTGTCTGCTGTTGGTCAACTTCTGGGAGTTGTGGAACAAAGCATTTGAAGAGCATCAGGTTGGCTCTGTTGATATTTTGTGAGATCTAACACCAGAATTCCACCCCATCCTTCCAAATTTTACATACATTATAATCATTTATAACTATAACATATATTTACTTGTGCCGCAAAGTGAACTGTTTGCTATAGGGAGGTCAGTCTTGGCAGCTTCTCAGTCTCGGAGAGATACAAAGAAAACAACCCACCACTCTTTGGTTACTCTGATGACTCTGTGAAAGATCCACTTTCCCTCACGAAATCTTGAGGGAAGAAATTCACAGGATGTTCCAGAAGCTGTGTAGCCATATTTTTTTCCAGGAAGAAATGCCAAGCCATACAGGAATATTCCAGCCAGTGTGGAATGCTCCTTTTTTTCCTTCTCGGGGATTCATCTGGAAAGGGCACAAAAAGCTTCCAATAGGATAGGATTTTGTTACCTTTCCCAAGCAGAATGCAGCTTTAATGTGAACGAGTATCAGAAAGGGCATTAAGCTGCACAGAATTAGGCCATTTCCTGTGTAGTACAACTGAATACAGGGAACAAAGCAAAAAGAGGTAGCAAGATCTGATTTTTTGGAGTTCCAGGTAGTTTTCTTGAAGTGGGGACGAGTCTTGAGAGGCTATCTCAGCATGGCAAGACTCAAAAAATGTGAAGACGATGAGAAATTTTGTGACTGCTTTTCTAATCCCTCTATGTGTCACTTGACAGTGTAAAGCAGGGGTGCTCAAACTATGGCCCATGAGCTGGATCCAGCCCAATGGGCTGGATTGCCACCATCGCCTGAAGTGCCCTGTCACTGCCGGAATTACAAAAATTGTGCAAAAAATTTGGTGGAATGCAGCGAAAACACCACAAAATGTTCAAAAAGTGGCGCAAAAATGTGCTGCTCTTGTTCCCTTCTCCAAGGGAAGCGGTGGAGGCTGGAAAAATGCCCAAAATGTATGGTAAATTCAAGCACCACCAGAACCATTGGGAGAAACCATGTGACCAGCCTGCTCAGTTGTTTGAGGGAGCATAAAGCAAGCTTTTACTATTTCTTATAGGTACTGTTATACAGGATGGATAAAAATCAATTATTATTTTTTTAAATAATCAGAAAATCAGATTTTTTTGATTTAAATCGGATTTTTTTGATTTAAATCGGATTTTTTTGATTAAAATTGGATTTTTTTGATTTAAATGCTTTTTGAGGAAAAAATCTCTGTAAATATTGTGTGTCCAAATATGAATGATTAACCTATTAAACTGGAGATAGTTCACCTTGCAGTAATTTCATAATTATCTATCTATATATTTCTATTGGTATATAACCACCAAATCAGTAATTTTCTGATATAGCTGTAAAACTACTGTAATCTGAAAAGTTATTATTCTAAAAATGAAATCTTTATCTGGTTGTTAATATTAAGATTAAAATAACTCCAGCAAAAATTAGTCTTTATGTAGAAAATCATGATTTAAATCGAGCCTTACTGACTAGTGATTTAAATCGTGATTTAAATCATGATTTAAATCAAATCCACCCTGCTCTTATATTACATTGCTGACATGTACTAGCAATAACATAGATAGGAGAAGCACATGTAATGTGTGTATGAAGACAGCAGACTGCTTCCTTAAAAAAGAAAAGGAAAATTAAAGCTTTAATTGCTCACGTATATGTATAAAAGCATTAAAATTGTGATTCATCATATTATCATGCCACAACATAGCTGTAAACATGGGGAAGTTATACAGCACAGTGTATAATAAGGAGTGTAAATAAAGTGTAAGAAAGAGGTGGAAGAAACTTATATTTAGCGTATTGGCATGGTAATTTGGCAGAATTCAACTTCCGGTAGAATGGACAAGTAGGCCAAATTTTCCTTTGTCTGGTTCTTGAATCAGCCGTGCAAATAATGGAGCAAGATAGCAAAGAGCTAGGATGAAACTGGAAGGTCTGCCTCTCAGCTCTGCAGCTACTCTGAAGATAAACTTTTTCCAGCTTGACCTCTAGGATTACAAGAGCTTCTTCCAATTTTCTGTGTGGGTGTGAGAAGGATGCCTGTCTGCTTCACCACAGCAAAGGTGAAATTATGAAGGTAATGAGATGGAACTGAGTAGCACCTTCACTGTAGAGGTCAATGTGACCACAGATCTGACAGTAAAGAAACTTCTTCAAGTTCATTGCTAGAATGAGGAGAAAGCTCATTATTTTCACTACTTGTTCTTCGCAGCCTTGATACTAAATAATGTTCAGTTAGGGTTGAACTTTCTAGGACTAGCAGCTGGATGAAGAAATCACCCTCAGCAGCGAAGCAACAAATAGCCTTTGAAGTGGGAGATGCAGTCATGCACAGAAAATGTTTGGAAGCTCTCTGAATATTTATGGTAGATATTCAAAACCAGCAGCAAACTATAGAAATAAAGGGGTATATTTCACATTTTTCTCCTTAGTTTGTTCTTGGTTAAAGCTGAAGTAAAATTGCTTACAGAGAGTTCTTTTTAAAAAAAAAAAAAAATCTTTTTCAGCAGTGCTGAGAACTGTTTTCCTGCTTTTAGTGCTTTTCAACGCACTGTGAAAACCATCAGTTCTCCACTTACGCTGCTTTTACTTGCCTTCTCTGATGTCATCATATAGTCAAAATATAAATGATTTAATAAATACAGAAATAAAAATTGATGGAATGTGTTTGATATATCACTTTTCTTCCAGAATTAGTAGTAGTAGTAGTTCCTTCTCATGCTGTCTGGCACCTATCTCCACCACTACAGCATATCAGGCAACGAGGCTTCTTCTTGTTTCTTCAGCAATAAGGTTTTACGAAGCTGGGGTACTAACCTGATGCCCAACCCTCTTCATTTCTCATCCAGGTTTGGGACTGGCAATAGCTGTGTTTCCAGAACTGGTAAAAGTAAAAGTCTCCCTTCCTTGAAAGCCAGTCGTATCTGTGCTCATCTCTGTTCATAGCCAAAGAGCCAGAGCTGTCTGTGTCTGCAGACATTTCCATGGACATCTGGCAGGCATCCCTCAACACCTGAGTGCACAGAACACTGTTTACCTTCCCACTAAAGTGGTCCCTATTTATCTACTTGTAATTTCTTGCTTTTGAACTGCTAGGTTGGCAGGAGCAGGGACAGAGATAGGAGCTCACTCCATCATGCAGTACCCGGGAATCAAACTTCGACATTCCAGTCAGCGGGTTCAGCATCTTAGCCACTCCATAGCAAACATATGATGCTGTAATAATAGCAGCAATAATAAACACTCCTATTTGTTGGGCCTTTTCAGGTTTGGACCCCTGGGACCCTGGAGGAAAATGGAGGAATGGGTATCTTCTCTATCTGTAGATGAAAAATTGAGAGATTAAACATCTCCTCTGCAAGAGGAAATGGCCTGTTTTTATATATCTTGTGAAACGTGTCAAGATGCTGCAGAATGGGCTATGTTTGCACTGACATTCCTCGTTGTGACTATTAGTCAATGTCTTCTTCTTCAAGTGCCATATCTGATTCCGAATATTGGCTCTCCTCATGATGATCAGCCATGAAGATTTTCCTGGGAACAATATGTCATAACCCCGGGGGTCGCAAATGCTGCCCAAAATTCAGCGCTTCCCTCTTCCCTCTGTTGCTTCGAGGCCCAGGCTGAGGTGCTCTGCTTTCCGTGCATTTTAAAGGCGGTATGGACCTCAAGCTCAATTAAGCTAATATTGGGAAGATTGCTAATCTGCTTTCTAGTGGAATGGTGGTAGCAGTTAATGTGGCAAAGCAGCAGTCTATATAGTTTATATGTGCCAACTCCCAAACAACCACGGAAACAGACAGAGAGGGTATGGCCCTGGGAAAGTGATATGGCATAAAAAGTAACTTTTACCTTCAAAGGTGGAATGTCCAGCCTATAAAGTTTCCCAGGCCGCTGAATTCGAAAGCAAACCTCCCTTCTGGGATTCATGGTAGCAGTCTCTTATCTTAAATAAATTGTCCCCTTTTTGAGAGGCTTTGCTCTCAAGGTTGTTTTGGTGTGCATGAATAAGTGCAGCCTTATTTTCGGCTTTGCAACCCTGTTATCAGCACTCCGGCGAAAAACTCCCCTTCTTCAGCAAAGACGCGACTCTGGAGCTGTCTTTTGGAGTTTTATTTGAAGTATAAAATCCATCCATAATAAACAGGATAAACATTGCAAAGTACTAATCTATTTCTATTCTAACTTAGAATCTAAGAAAATAATAACAAAGAAATTGGCTAAACTCATTAGCTTGTAAAATGCGGGCTTTGTAGCCCTCATTCAAGACACAGATTTTTCATGGTCCTAAATTGGGAGTGGCAAGGGCTCTCACCCATTTAGGAAGAGGCTCCTTTCGAAGCTAAAACCTCCTGGCTTTATATACCTTTTTCACCTACTCCTCACACCTTCCTTTAGAATGTAAAAGATTTAAGATGTTTGATTGTTTTGACTGTTGTCTTGTTGATGTCAAATTATCAGGTGTTTGTTTGTTACAATGTCCCAATCCCAGAGATTTCCCTTTGATTGACATCCCTATTCTTAATCACATGCTAATGTGTGGAGTGTGCTGGAATGTTTAATGATTTCTCTTTCTGTGAATTAGCCTTTCTCAACCTTAAGGAGAATCTTAAACTACAGTGTAACTTAAATGATTATAAAGTAATTCAAAAATAGTTATGACCGCTAAGGATTCTCACGACACAATATAATGTAGTGGCCTTCTGTTTGCCTTCTGCTTTGCAGCATGACTCCCATGCTACTGATCCAGTTTTGTGAGTCACTTTCAGATTCTGAGCTCTTTTTGGCACACAAAGTCTCCCTCAGCCCCAAAACAGTATTGATGAAGATGGATTCAAGTGGGATTTAATCCACCTGGGGACTATCACCCTTCCCTATGGACTTCACCACCCAAGGCTGTTAATCCTTAGGGTTGTCAGGTTAGTTAACCATCCATCACCTGACGATTGGCATTGAGTTGCTGGCAGTATGGTCTACTCTATTGTCATAGCAGGATAACCTGGCCAGATCTTCAGACAATTTCTGGCCCTCCTCAAATGTTTACTTGTGCCAGTTTCTATGGATAATGGTTATTGTAGACCAACACATTTAAAAGGGTCAGAGCTAGGAAATGCTAGTTAGTTTTCTGAAAAGTAGGTTGCTTTGAAAGCACTGACTTGCTTCAGTGCAGCGTTATTTTTGCATACAGTTGGAGTCTTATTCTCTGGAGCTTCAGATAAACAGGAGGAAGGAAGAAAATTTTAGGATTACAGACACACAATGCTTCAGGCTTCTTGATTTCCATTGTTTCTAAAAGAACAGGCCACTTCTTTCTTTTCCTACTGTTTCCCGCAAATGGGGCCAAACTGAAACATGTCTCTCATTTGCATAAGCAAAATGCTTACTGATCAGAGGTTGGATGCCTCAGCAAAGCAAAGAACTAACTGTCTTACTAGCCAGAACTTGAAAATAACTTGTTGATTTTAATATGGTAAATTTAATGCATTTCTTCTTTGCTTAACAGGGTGGGATGTTAATAATTTAAAGTTTTAACCTAACATGGCAACTTCATTTTAATGTTATTGAGGTTGACTGTTATTAAATTTTGTTTTCATAAGCTTTGTATGTCTTATCTTTATGAAGGTACAAACTAGGCAGTTTCCCATCACTTAAGGTTTACTTAATATGAATAAGGGTTGAGTATTCCAATGTGGAACTGGGGGGGGGGGGGAGAATCTGTCAGCAGTTGGATTTGACAAACTGAGATGGTAGCTAAAATTTGCAGACTTGAGCTTGTATTCTGCCTTACCGTGCTTTAATTTGGATTATAATGTGCCCTGCATGGGCACTGTAAATATTTGGGGTGCTTTTCCAGATGTTAACTCTTCTTGCTTTCTCAAAAATACAATAGCACATTTAGATTGCTGCAACTCCCCAAATATTACAAAAATATGGTTTTATCATTGTGGTATTTGAACGAGGTTAAAAACCTTTCCATCTTCTTAGTACATAATAAAATGTCACCTGTTAATCAATATTTAAAATCAAATGCCTTTATCATAATGTTTCAAGGGGGAAATGGAATATGTGCATTGTCCCTCCCTAATTCTTTCATTTAAAAAAGCTTTGCAAAAGTGTAGCACAATAAAATACATTTCTACTTAGAATTAAGTTCCACTGGGGCTTAGTCCTAGGTAAGAGGATTGCAGCCTCTATTTCCAATAAAACCATTTGTGCAGATGATCCAGCATATAATGTTTAGATCCCTTGGATAGGTGATGTGGAAAATACTTGAACATTTTTCTCATTCTCAGTTATTCTGCAGTCTCCCCTTACAGAGATTTCACACAAAGAGCTTTCTTTTTATACCAACAAGATTTCTCCGTTTCATGTTTTAAAAAAAAGAAGCTCACTCTAAAAAATTTTTTCCCCTGTTGTGCAAGAAACTGCCAAATTCTCTGTGGTTTGATGCTCTTTCTAAGACATCTTGTTCAGGAGAGATTCCATTTTCTTCAGAAATTGTAAGAAACCTACACAGATGGTGTTCCAAGCACACATCCAGGTGTGCCATAAGCACCTCATTACTTAATCTGTTAGCCACCTCTTGCTACCATGTATGGGAGGGGAAAACCCTAATAAAATTTTGCCTAAAAAGCACTTTTGAAGGAGCCACTAATGGTTAAATGTAATAACCCACATGTCAGTCTCTGTAAATCCTGCTATTTATTTCAGAAGAAACAATTTAATCAACAAATTACATAAACATCAGTTAAACATTAATAAATCAAAATGCAAAATTTTTTATTGCAGTACTAGCAAGAAGATTAAACAGCTTTATGGGCAACTGTATTAATAAAGACCAAACAGGCTTCCTTAAAGAAAGGCATATGGTGGACGTAACAAGGAGAGTTTTAGACTTGATAGATATTACAGATCAAAGCAAGGAGAAAGTGGGGCTACTAGCATTAGATATTTTTAGGGCATTTGATTCGCTTCAATGGGAAACAATTAATGGGATAATTAAAGGTTATGGATTTGGGAACAAGTTCAGTAAGATGATAGAACAACTGTATTGGCAGTGGTCCACCAAGGTTAGGGTTAATGATACTTTTACAGAAGATATAAAGTTGGAAGCAGGAACGAGACAGGGATGCCTATTATCGCCAATTTTATTTGTTATGGCAATGGAATTGCTTGTGAATGCCATAAGAGAGGATAAAGGCATTGAGGGCATAGTAGGTAATAAGATAAGTTTGTATGCTGATGATACCTTGATGACTATGAAAAATCCTATGAAGGCACTGGAAAGGATACAGATACATTTGAAGGAATTTGAAGAGATGACAGGTTTAAGGATAAGTTGGGATAAATCTGAAATGATACTGTGTAATGTGAACAAAAAGGAACAGGAGAAAATAAAAGACAGGTATAAGATACAAGTCAAAGAAAGTCTGAAATATCTGGGAGTAAATATTTCAAATAAGGTAGAAGATTTTAAGATATTAAATTATGGAAAACAAAAAAGGGATATTAAGGATAAAATACAGCAATATAATAAATGAAAGCTGTCTTGGTGTGGCAGGGTTGCATTGTGCAAAATGATGTTGTTACCAAAGCTTAATTTTTTGTTTGATGCCTTACCAATTCAACTCAAGGAAAAAGAAATTAAGGAATTTCAAAATTTATTAAACAATTATTGTAATGATGGAAAAAAGTTAGAATTACTAAAAAAAATTGTGGTACTTATCTCAGAAAGGAGGAGGACTGGGACTTCCGAATATCAAGAATTATTATTGAGCTTTTCAGATTAAAAATATTGTGAAGGTTTTGATGAGTGAAATGGTGATATGGGAGGATATTGAGATGAAAGAATTAGCACAAATTGGTAAAGCAGTATTTTTAGATAAAGAGGTAGGTAAAATAATAATTAAAAACAAAATGGTGAAAACAATGATGGCTGTATGGAAGAAGATAAAAAAGGAATTAGCCCCAGATATTTCTCCGATTATAGAAATGGAGGATATGAAAAACTTTCCGCTAAAAATAGATGAGAGGGTGAAGGAAATTTATATTAGAAATGGTGTTTTCTTGTTGAAAGACTGGTTACGGGTTTGTGAGGATAGAGAGAAGAAAATAGAAATATATATGCAATTTAGGATGAACTGGTTTCAGATTGCATTAGTAAACAAGTGGAATAGTAAATATTTGATGGAAACCAGTTTGGGATGGAGTAAGACTGAGTTTGAGGAGTTGGTGTTAAAGATAAGAAAGGGGGAACGGGAATTAAGGGCATTGTAGGCAAGATCTATAAGATGTTAAATAAAGAAGGTAATCCACAAGATGTATTAAGAAATCTTTGGGAGCAAGATCTCAATGTAAAGATTACAGAAGTGAAATGAAGAAACAAATTAGGGAAAAGGATTATGAGAACTATGTCAGTCAGAATAAAATAATATAATTATAAAATGCCGTGAAGATGGTACTTGAACCCAGTGAAGTTATATCAGATGTGATATTTTAGATAAAGAGGTAGAGATAAAGAGGTTTCACACTGAGACCAAGAAGCTACAAGATTCATATTCCTATTGTAGGATATCTTTGCACAATCAAGCATTCCATATTTTTTTTCAGGACCAGCAGATGGACAGAGCCTTGAAGGGGGGGGGGGGGGGCAGAATCAACCAAAATCAAAGGAACACAAAGTGCATCTGCAGAAGGCAGATAGAATATAATTAAATAAGTCAGCGTAGTTGGATACAAAATGTAATTGAACTGGTTCGGAGATAACCTTCCTTACAGCTAGTCCACCGAGAAAAACCTTCCAGATCAGAAAAGTTTGCTTTAAAGTAAACTGAAACCAGAAAGGCTATTAGTTTTTAGTAACTCAGTTACAGATGTTGTAATCAAAGCTAATTTACCAAAGTGTGAGCTGTATACCTGGTCATGTTCCAATCACACATCCGGGTGTGCCATAAGCATTTCATTACTTAATCTGTTAGCCACCTCTTGCTACCATGTATGGGAGGGGGAAACCCAAATAATTTTTTGCCTAAAAAGCACTTTTGAAGGAGCCACTGATGGTTAAATGTAATAACCCACATGTCAGTCTCTGTAAATCCTACTATTTATTTCAGAAGAAACAATTAAATCAACAAATTGCATAAACATCAGTTAAACAAATTAAACAATTCTAACCCACCCACCCCAATTTCAATAGCAATGGATTTTCCAATGTTAAATGAGCTCAATAAACATGGGCTCAATAAACAGAGTAGAGGCAGCCTTTCCCAAACTATGTTCTGCGGAACACTGTTGGACTTCAATTCCCAGAAGCCTAAGTCAGTACACTGGCTGATCAGTGCTTTGGGGAAATGACTTAGGCTTCTGGGAATTGAAGTCCAAAATCCATAGTTTGGGAAATGCTGGACTAGAGGAACACTCTTCTTTCTGGAGGAAAAGGAGAAATGTGGCAAAGCTACCATGGCAATTAGGTGAAATTTCAGAGAATAAATTGCTTGCCAAAACTTTGATGGATAATTAATTGCTGTACCAGTGAATGAAATAGACCAATAAAGTGACTGGCAGTCTGTTTGTCATTAGTTTCTCTTAGGTAGTAGGGATGAAAATACAAGGATTATGCTATGTGGTTGACATGGGAGGCTCACCCCATTAATTGACAGACTAGTAGAGGTTGCCCGGCGTTGCCGGGCTGTTTTAAATTGTGTTGGAAGGTTAAATTGTGTTAATTTTTTTCAAAATTGCTTAGTTTGTAATATTAATTTTTTAAATGGTTATTTACGTAAAAAATTTTTGGGCTTGGCTGTTATTAACTGTGATCTGCATTTTATGGGTTTTCTTTTTGGAGGATTAATAAAAGAACAAAGTATGATATAATGTTTTCAAATTTTTTTATGTAAGCGAATAATGTTTTAGTTTTTTGATTTTTTTTAATTAGTTGTACCATAGGTAATAATTTTAATAATGTAAAAGTAAATGTTTTTTACATTCAATGTTTTTAAAATGTGTTTAGATGTTTTGGGTTTTAATTTGAGTTAAAACTCAGCACAGGATTTTTTAAAAGTTTCTATTGTATTTTATTGACATATGTTTGTGATTCGTGTTAAAGTGTGTTTTAGTGTAATTTTTTTTGACTTGTTTGTATTGTTGTAACCTTTTGTGTAAAATTGTGAATTTGTGTTATTTTTTTGATTTGTTGTTACTCTTGTGGCCTTTTGTTTGGGGCTGTTGTGTGTTTTTGAATTGTTTTTACTATTGTGGCCAGCAGGTGGTGCTGGTAGGGGTTATTGTATTTTGACTGTTTTTTCTCTCCTGGCCTCTGGGTGGAGCTTCTTTTGGTAAGTAGTCTCTTTCTTTATTCATTTCTTTTCTGGTCCTCGTGGAGGTAGGACATCTTTTGGTAAGTTTGCTTGTTTTCTTTCTTTTTTTGGGGGGTGTTGGAATTTGTATTTTTTTACTGTTTGTTTTGTTTTTTATTGTGTTTTTGTTTACTTCATATTGTTTTTTGGTGTTGTTTTTGTTTGTTTTTGTGTATTTTGGATGTTTTTGACTGTGTTTTTAGTAATTTTGTAAAAATTATTTATTTGGTGGTGGGGAGGGGGGCGTGGTCGTTGGGGGTTAGGAAGGGTGGGCTAGGTGGTGGGGAGGGGGCGTGGTCATTGGGGGTTAGGAAGGATGTGCTAGGTGGTTGGGAGGGGGCGTGGTCATTGGGGGTTAGGAAGGGTGGGCTAGGTGGTGGGGAGGGGGGCATGGTCGTTGGGAGTTAGAAAGGGTGTGCTAGGTGGTGGGGAGGGGGTGTGGTCGGTGGGAGTTAGGAAGGGTGGGCTAGGTGGTGGGGAGAGGGCGTGGTCATTGGGGGTTAGGAAGGATGTGCTAGGTGGTTGGGAGGGGGTGTGGTCATTGGGGGTTAGGAAGGGTGGGCTAGGTGGTGGGGAGGGGGGCGTGGTTGTTGGGAGTTAGAAAGGGTGTGCTAGATGGTGGGGAGGGGGCGTGGTCGGTGGGAGTTAGGAAGGGTGGGCTAGGTGGTGGGGAGGGGGCGTGGTCAGTTGGAGTTAGGAAGGGTGGACAAGGTGTTGGGGAGGGGGCGTGGTCGTTGGGGGTTAGGAAGGGTGGGCGTGGTCGGTGGGAGTTAGGAAGGGTGGGCTAGGTGGTGGGGAGGGGGGCTTTATTGTGTTATGGTGCTTTGATTGTGTGGATTCGTGAAAGTAGATCAGGGTTTCCCCTTTAATATCAGTGGGTGGGGGGTTGCGACCCCCCTATCTGCTGGCTCCCCAGGGGTTGGGAGGTTTGGGGGGACAAAAGAAGTATGTCCCCCCAACCCTTCTGGACCTAGGAGACCAGGGAGAGTGGATTGATTCCCCCCCTCCTTAAAAAAATTCCATTTTTAAAAGAGAAGAAACTGCTTGGTTTCTTCTCTTTAAAAATGGAGTTTTTCTTAGGGGTGGGAGTGGAATCGATCCACTCTCCCTGGTCTCCTAGGTCCAGAAGGGTTGGGGGGACATACCCCTTTTGTCCCCACAAACCTCCCAACCCCAGGGGAGCCAGTGGAGAGGGGGATCGCCCCCCCACCTACTGATATTAAATGGGAAACTCCGATGATCGGGAGCTTCAGGCGCTGTTGGGGAGGGAAAGAAGGCTGGCTGGTGTTTGTGCCTGTGAGGCGGTGAGGTTTTTTTTAAATTTTTTGCATGCCGGATTCCTCAGCGTTCTGCGTGGTCATGGCGCGCAGGACTCTGGGGATTGTAGTAATGGGTTTGTGGTTTGTGTTTGTGCTGCGTTTTTTTTTCTGGGGCTCGCTTTTGATTGGCCGTGGCGCGTTTCTCAGTGTTCTTTGTGGTCGCACCTCTCAGCCTGATTGGCTGCAGTGTGGCACGGCGCAAAGAACGTTGGGTATTGAAGTTGATTTAGTTTATTCGTGTTTGTGGGGCTCTTGCCCCCCTGGCGCAATTCTCAATCCTGCATTTACCTGCATACCCAGTTCGGCCGTGTGCACGAATGGTGAGTGCAGGTTAGTGGGGCCTGGCTAAGGAGCCTATATGAAGTTCCAACAGTTAACCCTTGATTTTATAGGTTAAGATTATCACTTGGAACCAGTGGAACAGAGGCAGCAGGGACATTGTTGCCATCTCTACAGGCCAAGCTGCTGGCTGCTAAGTAGAAGTGAGCCTTCATGGTGCTGCTTCAGCCCCTCTTCTCTGCTGTCACCATGCAATAAATACCTTTGTCAAAGAAATCTGTGGCCTTTCCATGTTTTAGACTGCAATTCCCATGATCCAATGATGTGGATTCCCCGCCTGCTGGCTGATCTAGGAAGAACGCTCTCTCTCTTTCAATCGGTAAGGGTTGGGCTAATTTTTGATAGTCATTTTTAATGGGTTTTTTATAGGATTTAGAGTTTTTAACTGTGATGCTGGTTTTTATTCTTTATGTGCCACCCAGAGTCTTTTGAGTTGGGCGGCAATATAAATCACAAAAATAAATAAACAAATAAATCCCTTTCCACTAACTAGGCTAGCTCTTAGTCTGGCCAGGTTATCTTGCTATGGCAATAGACTGGCCAGATTATCCTGCTATGATAATAGAGTAGTAGACCATACTGCCAGTGACTCAACACTGGTTAACTAACCTGGACTGCAGTGACTCAAGTGGCTAAGATGCTGACTGGGAGGTGGAAGGTCAGCAGTTCGATTCCTGAGTACTGCAGGACGGAATGAACTCCCGTCTTTGTCCCAGCTCCTGCCAACCTAACAGTTCGAAAGCAAGAAATTGCAAGTAGATAAATAGGGACCACTTTGGTGGGAAAGCTCTGTGCGCTCTGGTGTCTAGTCATGCCTGCCACATGACCACGGAAATGTCTGCAGAAGCAGACAACGCTGGCTCTTCGATTTTGAAACAGAGATGAGCACTGAACCCTAGAGTCAGATACGACTGGCTTTCGAGCAAGTTGAAATTTGAATTGAATTGAAATTTATTCTTATATACCACTTTCCTTGTCCAGCAGACAACCCAAATCGGTTCACAATGCATAACGTACAGAAATACAATATAGCACCAATACAAAGTAAAATACAATTTCACAAGCAAAACAACAATGCAAAATTACTTTGAAACCTTTACCTTTACTTAATTAATCTGACCATCCTGAGGACTAATGGCCTTGGGTGGCAAAGTCCACAGGGAAGGGTGATGGTCCCCAAGTAGATTAAATTCCACATGAATTTATCTTGAGGGAGGGCAGCAGCTTCATCAATACTGGCCTGGGGCTGAGGAGGACTTGGTGTGCCAAAAGGGGTCAGTACCAGAAAGTGACTCACAGAACTGGATCAGTGGTACCGGTGTCATGCTGCGATGCAGAAAGCAAATGGAAGGCCACTGCGTTATATTGTTCCCAGGAAAATCTTCATGGCTGATCACCATGATGACAGCAAATATTCGTAATCATATATGGCATAAGATGGAGCAGTAGGAGGAGGGTAGCTGGAAGTTGAAGTCTGAACCTTCTGGATAGCCAAAGTTCTCCTGTGCTTGCTGTAAGAGCATCAAGCTTCGCTCCTTTCAGCTGCTACTCCATGCTGCCCTGTCTCCTGTTTCTGTTGCATAGTGTGGTAATGTATAGGAAATTGCAAACTAATAACATTGGGAGTATTGAACTTGCCCTTATAACTGAATGCAATATCCACTCCAATGGGAGAAAACCTGCCTTTTGTAATCTGTTACCACTCTCATCCAGCACTGGTTTGTGTAGGCAGTGATACCACCTACTGAAGTTTCACCCAGGATTGAACATTCTCCTTTCTCTTTGCCCATTGCTGTTTATATGAAAGGGGGGAAAGGACATCCACATGCAGTGTATAGATTTCAGTGCAATCCTAGAGGCATCGCTCTTTCTGTTTGTCCTCACTCTTGCATTCTGAATTGTGCTCTGAGGCTTTTTCATTGTGGGCCTGGAACTCTGAGTAGGAAGTGCAAAACTAAATTTGCCTGAGGTGGGGAAATGGAGTTGAAAGGTTGTGAGAAGAATATTAAAGTTCAAAGCTGAAATGTAGTAACCTGGTGGTGTTTGCCCTTCACAGTCACCTATTACAAATTCAGGTCCATGCAAGCTGCCTGCTGCTTTTGAAGAACTTAATCCACCTTTCCCTTGCTTCTTCATCCCAAAATCTTTGCTTTTGATTGAGTTTTCCTGTTCTCTTAACTCAAGCAAATGTGTTATTTTTGGTCTCTCTATCTCTTCTACTTAGCCACAAGTGGCACTCTTAAGAAGGTAAAACACTGATTTTGAAGGGTGGTGATGGAATCTGTTGGTCTTTAGCATGCTTTAGATTTAGCCTTTTCATTTGGCTGAATTGGCAGATATTTCATTCTGTTGCTTTCCCCTCTTTAAAGCTTCTAATAGCTCCTTTGTTTTCATTTGATCATTGCAATCAAGAGATTTGCTATCCAAAGTGTGTACATGACAATTTCCCTCTATAGTGCCATGGAGATAATTAAGGCAACACACACACTGTTCAAGATGCAGAAAGGACTTTATGTAAGTCAGATGTCTACTGGAAGAACAGCTGATTTCTCAAGGAGTATTGTAAGAGTTTAGTGCAGCCATGAAATAAAAAGGCTACTACCGCATTTACGCGAATATAAGCCAACCTGAATTTAAGCCAAGGGCCTAATTTTCACCTGGAAACCGAGGGAAATTGATTGACCTGAGTATGAGCCAAGAGTGGGAAATGCAGCAGCTGATAGTGAGTTTCAGTAATTAAAATACATGAAAATACAGTAAAATTAATTATTTTAGTGATTTTTAAAAACTGTATTTGCACCACCCACCAGTGGTGGAGCTGCAGGTAAAGTGGGTGGGCAGGTCAATTGCACTGAGGCAGGAAGTGTTGCTCTAGCCTATCCTCTTGTTCCCCCTGCAAGGAAGGAGAATGGCTTCCTCTCTCCATCTTGGCCACATGAAGCAGGCACGAAGGTAAGTGAAATCCTTTCTTTTTCCACACCAGTTTAGAAGGGGGACACGATTGCATTGTAGAGCTTCTTTCTTCATCTGCTATTTTCCATAGGAATTAATTGAAAACAAACTTCAGAATAGGAGAACTTTATTTTCTATGTATTCTAATGGAAAATCACGGTTTGTGCCCTCTTGTGGCCAGTTGTGTAATCGCACCTCAACTTATTTTGCCGCAGAAGTCCCAAAACTTACTTTTAAAATGCCTGAATCACTCAAGAAAACATATTTTAGATCCTCATGGTTATTGACCCATGTATAAGCTGAGTCCCCTTTTTGGAGCTCAATTTTGGGGTTTAAAAACTCAGTTTATACTTGAGTATATACGGTAATTCTTGGGAGGCAAACTATGAGAAATTTGGGGAACATAGTTAAAATAGAGACATCAGCTTTCAAACAAAGGTCCGCACAGTCAAAGCAATGGTATTTCAGGTAATAATCTATGGTTGTGAGAGCTGGACCAAAAGGAAAGCTGAGCGCAGAAGAATAGACACCTTTGAAATGTGGTGTTGGAGGAGAGTTTTGAGAGTCCCCTGGACAGCGAGATGAACAACCCTGACTGCTCCTTAGAAGGTCAAATTGTAAAGATGAAGCTAAAGTACTTTGGACATCAAATGAGAAGAGAGGATTCACTTGAGAAAGCCTTGATGCTGGGAAAGGTCGAGGGCAAAAGAAGAAGGGGCGGCACAGAATGAGATGGATAGATGCCATTGTTGATGCAATGGACATAAAGCTGGGCAGGCTGAGTAGGATGGTGGAGGATAGGGGTGCCTGGCGTGCAGTGGTCCATGGGGTAACGAAGGGTAGGAATCAACTGTGCGACTGAACAACAAAGTGGGATTTTTCATTTCCTTCAGTGACAAGCTTACCCTGCTTCCTAAAACATCATCACACATGTCCCTGATTATGCATATGAACATCCTTCCTGCCACTGGCAAGGGGTTGGGAGATATACAGTTTAAAAGGCAGTCACATCCAGTATATAGGCAGATTGACAGCCATACAAGAAGGTGAATTTACAACAACTGCATTTCATGTTCCCTACACTCTTTTGCTTCACCTGTGATTAGAAAAGAAATGAGGAAGGGGCTGACAGTGTTTTACCTCATCTTGTAAGTTTTGCTAAATTACAGGACAGTGATGAAAATGGTGCAGTGGGCTAGTAGGCAATGCAGAAAAGGTATCATTCACTGTTAAATCAGCCATCCCATAGCTCATGTTGGGTGCCAACACCAGAATGTGAACACTGTGGCAGAGATACGAAGTGCCAGTAGGGGACATACTGACTGTGGCATTCTGGGGTTATAGTCAAAAAAGGTAATTTACTCTCTCTCTCTCTCTCTCTCTCTCTCTCCCTCTCTCCCTCCCTCCCTCCCCCCCAACCATTGGGCAGTGTGACTATCATCCAGAAGAGGCAATAAATAGAATTATCTCCCTCCCTCCCGCTCAAACAAACAAAGCATGTAAGGTGACATTTAAACTGGAGAAATCATAATTTCTGAATGGTGCAGTTAAATGAGGCAGGAGGAGAAGGTTCTCAAGCAATCATTTTGGTGTTGCAGAATGCAATTGTTATTTTGACCTACATCCTATTTCTGCATGAGATCGCATAGTTTTTGCAGAGAGTCTGCCAACTGGTTTTTCCCTGGGGGGAATCAATATTTGTTTTCAAAACAGTAAACCCAAATCAAAAGATGGAGTTTATGAAGCATGTCTTTCCTCTCTAAAGTGGAAACTTATAGGGGCTGATCCCTGCTGGCAACATGAAGATTAGAACCAGAATTGCCATTAATAGAGGTCTTAAGAGCTAAAGCAATCCTTCTTTGCTTGTTAGGAAGGTGTTTTATACATTTTTAATCAATTGTATATATTTATACCATACCCATCAATACATACAGTATATTGAAGAGGGCTTACAAAACTTACGAAGGAACAAGAGAACCGAATTAGGATGGCAAATAACAAGAAGCTTTAAAATATTAGCTTTCTATAGCATCTTATAATCTATATTTGAACACTAACAGCCCTCAAAGCTGGTTAGGCAGCTCAGTGTATATGACCACAAAGGTTATGAGTTTAATTCCCCACTTGTAGTCCCTTGTTGAAGAACTACTCTTTGTGATATCAGATGAAGGGCATGGCAAGCCACCTCTCAGTAGAGTATATCTAGGAAACCCTGAAAGGATTGTTATAAATCAGAATCAACTTGGTGGCTAGTAGTAGTAGTCGTTAACAGAATGTGAGTTTCCTATAACTAAAAAACTTCTTTTCAAAAAGCTGGGGTGCTTTTGTTTTCTCAGTGCTGGTTCTGTAATTAGCTTAGTGGGTTCCATGTGTTGCTTCACACTGAGCGGAGGAAATGGTAGTACTCAACAAGAGTGCCATGTTTCTGTCAATGTGTTGGCATCTGCATGCAAATATTTTGTCAGCATGCTTGCTTTCTCCTGGCATATGCAGGCTCAGTTTATATTCAGAAACATATGGTTATTAGGGAAGAATTTTTGTGATATGCCCTAAAGTAGGGTATGTTAACTTCCCAAGAGGAGAAACTCTGTACTTCTTTGCCTTGGGAATCAGTTACTATTGCAATAAGGCAAGAATTCACAACCTACGGCCCACAGGCCTAATCTGGCCCACAGCACCAATTATCTGGCCCATGATGAGTACCTAGGCACCGCCAGAAGCTCCCTGCTGCCTCTGGAAGTGCCCAAAATGCCACTGCCGCCAAAACCAGAAGTGTCCAAAATGCATTGAAAACACAGCAAAAAATTATAAAAACGGAGCAAAAATGCTCCACACACTCTCCCACCACCATGGGGAGTAGTGGAGGCTGCAAAAGCAGCTGAAAAAATGACACAATTGTGTGTGTCACCACCACCATGGAAACCAGAAGCACCGGAGGCAGCAGGAAGAACCATGCTTTCAGCCCATGCAGCTGTGTGTTGGGGGTGGGGGTGGCCCATGGCAGGAAAACGTTGAGAACCCCTGCAACGGGGACTGAATGGGCAGGTGTTTACGATAAGTTATTTCTGCTTCTTAAATGAGATTTAGGTGAAATTTTGCTACACCCTGGCAGCACAACAATAAGGCATTGGTCCACAACATCTGTTGTTCTAATGCAGGGGTTCCCAACCTTTTCAAGCCAGGGACCGGGTCATGCTCTCTCAGTCAGCGTCGAAGGCCAGATGGCCATTTTGCCCTGCCTGCACAATGGGGGTGACCATTTTGTCCCAACAGTTTCAAAGGGGTGGCCATTTTGTTTCTTGAATGCCCTTGGAAGGGGGGGCACATGACATGGCGCTGTGGGCCAGATCCAGCCCATGGGCCTTAGGTTGGGAACACTTGTTCTAATATGTCATAAAGTCACATCCCATTTATGGTAACCCTCATTAGGTTTTCAAAATATGTGAGATACTCAAGGAGTGTTTAGGCATAGACATTTTCCCACAATTTTTAATGACTGTGGAGATTTGAACCAGACCTCTTCCTGAGCTTTTTAATGATCAGTCACAGGAAGACAAACACAAATTTAATTCATTAATCTGGTAGCTGGAGCACACATGCCTCTAGAAATCCTGCTGGGTTCTTAAGAAGAAATATGCATGTCCCTGAATAACTAGCTTGACCTCCTGTGTCTTCACTGTACCATGCAGCCCCTAGCACACTGTGATTACTTGAAAAATTGCCTAGGAAGAGTAATTATATGAGGGCATATCTACATTAGCAAAAAGTCCTGTATTTGCATCTATTTTGCCAGGTTCAAAATCAATTTTAAAATTGAAGAATACAGTACATGATAAACACCTGAGGTGTACATTAAACTTGCCAAAATATAGGTTATTTTAAACCACACACTGGAAGTTGTTTATTTTGCACAAATTACCAAATTGCGGTGTTTTTCGTAAGGGTGTTTGAAGACATATGTCAGTGAATATTGTGTCTCTTGGATTCCCGCACAAAGATAACAGCATTTTAAAAATCACAATTATAGTGCTACAGATCTATATGGTTTGAAATGGTTTGGAACTTTTTGTGCAAAAGAGTTAATGGACATAACACAGACATCTGGAATGCCAACACAGAGAAACCTGTTTCAAACCATTTCAATCTACCTGGACACTCTTATCTAAGACCTGAAAGTTGCAATTCTGGAACAGAGAAATTACAAGACTAGGATCCAAAGAGAGACAACAGAAATAAAATACATCCATCTGTTGGACACCCATCGCAAAGGTTTGAATATTAGCCAAGGGTTTCTGGAACATTATCAAATTTGATACACAGACTGTTCTATGCTGCTATATATTTTGTATACTATATTTTGTTATATTATACCACATTCACAAATGTTCTTGTAAAATTCTCTTTAACAACATGTCTCACAGAACAAAGATTGTGCTCACACAGTAACACAGAGGTTAAACTCATTAGCAAATGTTCAATACCAGGTGTTTGTTTTGTATCTTCCCACTATTGACCTACACAACATCCCTAAAGAATACACGGTGGAGGTCACGAACAGATGTAATGTCCTGTACATGATAGACAGAGTACCAGAAGAATTATGGACAGAGACGCGGGACATCATGAAGGAGGCAGCAAGAGAAACCATACCAAAAGAAAAGAAGTGTAAGAAAGCAAAGTGGTTGTCTGATGAGGCCCTTAAAATAGCAGAGGAAAGAAGGAATGCAAAAGTCCAAGGAGAAAGAAAAAATACCATCACCTGAATACAGAATTTCAAAGAAAAGCAAGGAGAGATAAGGAAAACTACCTGAACGAACAGTGCAAAGAAATGGAGGAAAACAACAAAAGAGGCAGGACTAGAGATCTTTTCAAAAAAATTGGGGAAATCAAGGGAACATTTAAAGCAAAAATGACCATGATAAGGGACAAAGATGGAAAGGAGTTAGCTGAAGCAGAAGAGATCAAAAAAAGATGGCAAGAGTACACAGAGGAACTCTACAAAAAGGACCTCAACACTCCTGATAATAACAATAATGAGAAATTTGAACTTGAACCAGACATTATGGAGAGTGAAGTCAGAAAGGCCCTAAAAAGCACTGCAAACAACAAAGCTAGTGGAGATGATGGTATCCCAGTTGAATTTTTCAAAGCCCTAAAAGATGATGGAATCAAACTACTGCATTCAATTGGCCAGCAAATTTGGAAAACAAAACAGTGGCCACAGGATTGGAAAAGATCAGTGTACGTTCCAATCCCCAAAAAAGGCAATGCCAAAGAATGCTCAAATTACCGAACAATTGCGCTCATCCCACATGCCAGCAAGGTGATGCTCAAGATAATACAGGATAGGCTGCAGCAACATGTGGAGAGAGAATTACCAGAGGTGCAGGCCGGTTTCAGAAGAGGCAGGGGGACTAGAGACCACATTGCCAACATACGTTGGATCATGGAGAAAACAAAGGAATGCCAGAAACAAGTCTATTTTTGTTTTATTGACTACACCAAGGCTTTTGACTGTGTGGACCACAACAAAATGTGGCAAGTAATTAAAGAGATGGGAATACCAGAGCACCTCATATGCCTCCTGAGAAATCTGTACACGAACCAAGAAGCAACAGTTAGGACAGAACACGGAATGACAGAGTGGTTTGGAATAGGGAAAGGAATAAGACAAGGCTGCATTTTATCACCCTGCTTATTCAATCTATACACAGAGCACATAATGCGCAATGCTGGGATGGAGGAATCACAATATGGGATCAAAATTGCTGGGAGAAACATCAACAATTTGAGATATGCAGACGATACCACCCTAATGGCAGAAAGTGAGGAAGACCTAAAGAACCTCTTGATTGAATCGAAGGAGGAGAGTGCAAAAGCTGGCTTGAGACTTAATATCAAGAAAACCAAGATAATGGCAACAGGTCAGATCAGTCCCTGGAAAATAGATGGGGAAGAAGTAGAAGCAGTGACAGATTTTACTTTCCTGGGATCTAAGATCACTGCAGATGGCGACTGTAGCCATGAAATAAAAAGACGACTGATTCTGGGGAGACAAGCGATGAGAAACCTGGGGAATATAGTGAAAAGCAGAGACATCACCTTGAAAACAAAAATTTGCACGGTCAAAGCAATGGTATTCCCGGTGGTAATGTATGGTTGTGAGAGCTGGACCATTAGGAAGGCTGAGCGCAGAAGAATAGATGCCTTTGAGATGTGTTGGAGGAGAGTCCTGAGAGTCCCTTGGACAGCAAAGAGAACAAATAGGTCAATACTGGAGGAAATCAATCCTGACTGTTCATTGGAGGGACAAATAGTGAAGATGAAGCTAAAGTACTTTGGACATCAAATGAGAAGGGAGGACTCACTTGAGAAGGCCATGATGCTGGGAAAGGTGGAGGGCAAGAGAAGAAGGGGGCGTCCAAAGATGAGATGGATACATGGTATTGTGGACACAATGGGCACAGAGCTTGGCGGGCTGAGGAGAATGATGGAAGACAGAGGTGCCTGAAGGAAAATGGTCCATGGGGTCGCAAAGGGTCGGAATCGACTGTGCGACAACAACAAACTATTTAAAATTGAAAAGGGGACATTTAGAGCTAATCTGAATAAGGATTAGGAAGCTGTATTGGTTTGTGTGCTTATCTGTCATTCTGATTAATCACTCTATGCCTCTGTATCTGGTGTATATAAGTTCATGCCTTGAAGTCTCATTCCTATGTCTGATGAAGTGAACTTGATCCATGAAAGCTCACATTAAAAATATAGCAGTAAGTCTTTAAAGTGCTGCAGTGTTGTTGTTTTCTGATATGCCTAAAACACAAACTAACACTGCTACTATTCCAAGGAGGTCAAGGAGTTGCTTTCCCCCCCAGTTATAACTATGACAGTAACTAGTGACTTACTAGGCTTTGAAACTATAGTTACAACTAATTACTTTTATAATACAAAGCCCTGGAGTTGCAGAAGCAGCATTTTTCTTCCTTTCTCTGTTCACTGCCAACCTGCACTTAAGCAAGATGACTTTGTGAGGCCTGCTTTTCTTCTCTTTCATGATCTTTGTTGTTTGGCTTCAAAATATCTTGCAGTCTGTGCACGTGGCATTCCTTGAGATGGACCAATTGATCTGCCAGCCTTTAAAAAGTAATGGTTTAATCATTATTAGGGCTTAAAGGTAATCCTTTGGTTGTATTGATCCCGATAAGATTATTCATGATGAACTCATTTGGTATTAACATGCCTAGCCTCAAAAACTGCCTGTGGTTCCAAACAGACTTTCTTCTTCTGTCTGGCTAGATGCAGACCCCACACTGCTGAAAAGTCAGAGAAAGAGTAGCACCTACAGAGGTAATGAAAAAAAAATTGACTCATCTCTTTCCACCCTTCCTGAGTGTGAGTTTTTCACAGGCTACCATTCTTTTAAATATACAAATATAGGAACACCACAGGGATGTGTGCTTAGCCCGCTCCTTTATATTCTCTATATGTTTGACTGTGTCTCTGTCCACCCTAGCAATAGGATTGTCAAATTTGCAGATGACACAACTGTGATCGGGCTCATCTCTGACAAGGAGGGCGAGACAGTCTATAGAGATGAGGTGGAGTGGTTGACAAAGTGGTGTAGAACCAATAATCTGCTCCTCAACATAAAGAAAACAAAGGAGCTTGTGGTGGATTTTAGGAGGCATAGAACCGATGTTCAGCCACTTTTGATTGACGGAACCTGTATGGAGAGGGTAGCAACGTTCAGATTTCTGGGCATTGAGATACAGGAGGATCTGTCCTGGAGTGCCAACATAAGGGGGCTTGCTAAGAAGGCGCAGCAGAGACTGTATTTTTTGAGAACTCTAAGGAAAAACCATCTTCCACAAAAGCTGCTGCTTGCCTTCTATCGCTGCGCTATTGAGAGCGTGCTCACTTATGGCTTATGTGTGTGGTATGGGAGTAGCACTCATCGGGATAGGATAATGTTGCACAGAATTATTAAAACAGCGGAGAGTATCATCGGCTGTCCACTCTCCACTGTAGAACAAATTTACACCATCAGGTGCCACAGAAAAGCATTAGATATAGTAGGAGACCCATCGCATCCTGGCCACTGCTTCTTTGAGCTTCTGCCATCGGGACTGAGATATAGAACAATGAAGGTAAAAAACGAGCCGTCTCAAGAACAGTTTCTTCTGCACAGCAATTTTGGCCTTAAATGGAAACTCTGGACTCTGAAGTCATCTTATCATATTTTAAAATTTTAAATTTTTTAGATTTTTAAATTTTGGGATTTTGAAATTTTGAAGTTTTAAGGTTTTAAAATTTTAAAATTGTACTGTATGGTACTATCTTAATTGGTGTTTTTGTAGCTGTTTTAAATTAAGGGGTATGCCTTATTCGAATTGATATATAGCAACCGAGAAATTTCGTTGTTCCCGCAAGGGGACAATGACAATAAAGATTTGTCTTATCTTATCTTTAAACAATATTGAGAGTCATGATGCTACTATAACTAGAATATCAAATTGTACATGAGGAATATTGGGTTGAGGCATAGAGAAAATGGCAACTACCATATACATTCGGCACATTTTTGAGAATATTGATTCTTCTTCTTTTCAATTTCAATTTTAATGTATACCCTGCCCCACTCAGCACACGGCCGACTCTGGGCGGCATTACAACATATTAAAAGTACAATATACAATAGACAATCACAATAATAAATGATATAATCACAATAACAAAATAAAAAACTAAAACAATCAACCACTAATTACAATATAATGACCCTGAAATACAGTGTGCTCGACTTCCCCGCGGCCAATGCCAGACTGGGGAAGGAGCAGAGTGAGCCAAGAATAAAACAACATATCAAAACAAATTACATATCCAATACGGTTTAGCATATCACACTATCAAATTACAATGCAGTCCAGGGTCTCTAACTTCCCCATGGCCAATTCTGGACCGGGGAAGCCATGCTGGTTGCCCCACAGCTTAGACCAGTCTCTCCCCCCCCCCCAACTCTCACTGAGGGCAGGGGTCCATCGATGAAACTGACGTTGATGACAGCAGTGTCAGTGGGGTGTGTGTGTGAGCCTCCCCACGGCTGAGCCTCGCATGGCCGGCCAGGCCAGGGAGGGAGCCGGTGGAACAAGTGATGGCAGGGATGGCTTTTTCAGCTTCACGGTGGCGGTGGGGACGAGGCGAGCTGGTCTTTATGGCCACACTGCCTTGATTCCCCTCAGCTGCACTCCCTCTTCCCCCCAGCTGGCTAGACCGGGGGAAGGAGTATTTGCGGCAGTGGCGGCAGCGGTAGTGGGGACGAGGCAGCCAGTCTTTATGGCCATGCTGCCCTGATTCCCCTCAGCTGCGCTCCCACTCCTCCCAGCTGGCTAGACCGGGGGAAGGAGCATTCACAGCGGCGGCCTCTTTTGTATCTAGGTCAGACTTTAAACTGCTAACATGAAACCACCTTCTTGGCTTTGTCGTTGGCCAAACTTAAGTCCACATTGGGGCATGTTTCCAGTAGTAACCAGCTGATGAGCAAATGATCAGGATTCTGCATCTTCACATTCATGCAGCGTGTTATTATCGGCCAGCAGCCCCCACTTGAACATGTTGGTCTTACATTTAGGGACTCCAACCCTTTGCCTATTCATGGTCCTCCAAGTGACATATGGAAAGTTGAGTTTCTCAGCCACATTCTCCTTTAATGTTATTCTTTGTCCAGTGAGCTCCTTCCTCCATCTTCTAATTTGGTTTTACTCTTACATACCCTGAAGAACATTTGTTCTTGTAATAAAACTCTTCCTGGATCTGAGCTGGCAGACTTGAGGCACATGTTTGTTCAGAGGATGTCGATGGTCATTCTCTTGCTTAGTTCTCTTGGTATCTGCTTCTACTTCTCTCCTTATCTTAGGTGGAGTGTTATCAAGAAGAGGATATATTTTCTTCTTGTCCCTGGGGGATGTTTCCAGGATATTGTAATAATATTGAAGAAATATTGATGAAAGACCATTTTCATCATAACATGTGATTTCCCTAACCTACAAACCTTGCATTTAAATCTGAAGCCTTGAAATAGGACTAAAAATAATAGTAGGCACAATTTAAGTATAAATAGGGTAAATATTTTCTTAGCTATATATTAAGGGATGGGTTTGGAGAGAAAAATAACTAACTCATCTAGTTGTTCTCATTAATTAGAAGTGAATGTTTGATTTCTAAACACCTACAGTCTTGTGTCTGTAAGGATGTGGTCAAGAGATTGGTAACTGAAGGGAATCACTGCAGTTTATTTCAAGCTAAAGAAATTTACATTAGGCATGTTTATATTAGTTAAAAAGTCCTACGTTTGTACTGGTTTTGCCAGGTTTGAAATTGATTAAAATATTGAAGAATATGTGACTCATAACTGAAGTGTGCACTATCTTGCCAAATGTGGGTTATTTTAAACCACCTGCCAGAGGCCATTTATTTTACACCAGTTCCCAAAACGCTGCATTTTTCTTTAATTAGGGGTGTGTGAATGTGTGTGTTGCTGTATCTTGTGTCTCTTGGGTTTCTCTCATAAAAATAACAGCATTTTTAAAAATCAATATGTTACAATTATAGCTTTATGATACTTCAGCACTGAATATTGCAAGCAGCTCTATTCCTATTTGTTTACTGTTATACCACTATGGTGTTATAATAATCACAAGGCGTTTTTTTTTTTTAAGGTTCAAAAATTCATAGTTTAAACCAGGAGTACTATAAACCAAAAATCAACACACAAAACACAATAGCCAGAAATGATTGAGAAGCCATGTATCAATATACAGTGGTACCTCATACAATGATTTTAATCTGTTCCATGGGGCTCGGCATTGTACGAAACAATTGCTATATGTTACATGCATCGCATAGCGATTTTCCCTATGGGATGCATCGTACAACAATTTTTTTTGCTAAGGGGTTTTCCCATTGAAAATTTGTTGTATGATTTTTTCCCATAGGGAAAATTGTTACGCGGGATGCCATTCCTCCCCCCCCCCAAAAAAAAAAACACCCCAAACAAACCTAATTGTTATGCGATTTCATTGCTATACGGGGCAATTGGTGTATGAGGTTCCACTGTACTACACACACAGAAACACAGATCAGACAAGAATCACAATGGACACGACATGCACACTGACTCAAACACTATGCTACCTTATATTGATTTCACGCAGACACACAAAAGACATGAAACCTGATTTATTCAACACTCAAGACACACTGTGAATTGACAGAGCACCTGCAGATGCCAACAGCTGTTGTTAACTTTTGGTAGCTATTGTTTACTATTGGTTGCTTCAATTTAAGGCCAAATTCCATGTTATTGTCACTTTATGGAGGCTCCTTTTTGTTACAGTGAATGTTGCCATATTCAGTGTCTCATCGTGGACAACAACAGTATTTTTCTGGCCTTCAGAATTGCCTGAAATAAAAGTTAACCATTGCTTAGTAAACAGTCACACCTGCCACAGGAAGTCATTTCCAAACAACCTCCATTGTACACACAACAGTGCTGAGGCCTATGCTGGTGGTGGGTAGACAAGCTATGGTGCCATCAGGCCTCTCAGGGCTTTCACCATTCCCACCAAACAATTATGGAAGTGACCTAAAGGCCGCATTTTGTTAAAAAATTATTTCCATTCCTCTCCCCAAAATACGCCTTTTGAAAAGCCCCCCCCCCTAAAAAAAAAACCCCACCAAAAAAACAGTGGGACACACATCATTTTAAAGTATGGTTATGACTGAGATGTGTAAGTCTTCTGGGTTAATTAAAAAAACAAGCAAAAAAACCTTTTTTCCCCTCTGAGCTTCTTGGGGATAGGGATAGAAAAACACCCTCTGAGGGGTCCACATGGGCTGCATTGTTTTCACTCCTGTTACACATTTTGTGTATCTTACTGCCATTTCTTCTGCTTCACCTACAGCTGCTATTATGATGCACCTGTGATACAATGCCGTTCAACTGATACGGTACCATGGATAAGTTTCCTTCCACACGAGTTGTCTTTGTGGTGACTGAAAAGGTGATCTGTCAATGCATGGTTGAATTATCCCTATTCCTTTGTGAACCACCCAGAGAGTGGCAACACTAATGGGGTGGTATAGAAATGGAAAGAAAGAAAATATCTCATCCATTCATTCCAGGATTTCAGTCTACCACAAAAAATAAATGAGCTAGAATCAAACGCAAAATTAATTCACAATTTCACATGGGGAGTTGCTTGCAGAGACATTGCTAGCAAAACCACAATACAATCAAATGCATTTCCTCAGGATTTTTTTAAAAGCCTGCTGCAAATGTACATTAAGGACTATTTGGAAATTGTATGGAAAAATCTAAGAATAATAAAAATAAGAGCTTTGTTAAATTTTGTTATAAGGTTATGATAATAATAATTTCCTGTCAGAAATTATTCCGGTTTGAAAGGATTTTTGCTGGAGAAACTTCACTCAGGGGAAGCCTGAATTAGGCTCTTTTCATGTCCCCAAGATCTTTTCCCGCCGAAGTGGTTCCTATTTATCTGCTTGCAATTTCTTGCTTTCGAACTGCTGGGTTGGTAGGAGCTGGGACAAAGACAAGTGCTCAATTTGTCATGCAGTACCCGGGTCTTGAACTGTCGACTTGCAGCTAACAAGGTAAGCTTCTTAACCACTGAGCCACCACAGCCCCTAAGGTTATGATGTTTGTGAACAAGGACTAGCCTTTGAAAGTTCTCTGAATGAGATCTTTAGATGCAAGGTTGTGGTTTATTTGATTTGATATAGTAAGTCCTTCCTTCAGAAAATACAAATACAATGAGGAAGAACTTGGCAGCATCTTCCTTCTGGAGAAGTCTCTCAGGGAGAAGAAGGTACAAAAACTTGCCACTATCCCAGCACACATTTATGTTTATTGCAGAGTTCCTGAAGCAGGCTTTCTTTAACTGAGGATATTCCTTTGATGTTGACCACTATCACTGTTCGTTTGGGCCATGAAAAGAGCCATTGGTTAAAATGTCTCTTTGTATTCATTTCTACTTCTGGTGCTTCTGGACCACCCTAGAACTATGGAAGGTGAGCAAGGAGCTACCATATAACTGGGCAGAACCATATGACTCTCTACCGCCTGGCCAAGAACAACCATGGCTTGTGTGGAAAGCTTTTTAAATAGACTGTGTCCAGGTGTAGGAAGATCAAGGGCTAATCTGAGAAAGTTGGGTTTCCCTGTAGATGACAGCCTATGTGAATGGGGAGAAGTATGTCTCCCATATGATACAATGCACACAATGTCCCTAAACGTGCACTGAGGAGGACCTTATGTTGGCAAGAGGAAATGCTGTTGATGTGGTCTGATATGGGACAGGTGTCATCTAGTCCTTTTTAATTCTTTTTTTAGATGTGTTAGTTTTAGCTTTGTATGTTATTATATGCTGGTGGTGCATCTGATATGAATAAAGAAAGAATCCCAGGACATAGTTCTGAGTGGCAGAGTCCACCAAGTCTCTGCTTGTCCTCTTCCAGGCCTAAAAAACCTTATAGACAACAGCATGAAAATGGCAAATTAAATAAAACACATGGTGGTGGAAGCTAAATGCCATGCTTCCCTGATTGCATTTGGGTATGGCAAGGTTTTAACACAGAGAAACCCAGACATTCCTTCATCTAACAGCAAATTCAGGTGGGAAGTGCTGACAGAAACTGAACTGAAGCAATACCACTGAGAAATAAGATTCAGCTTGCTCAGAGATAGAAGTGTAACTAGGGCAGGATGACCCAGGGTGCTAATATTTAGAGCAGGGATTCTCAACCTGCAGCCCATAGGCCAGATGTGGCCTGTGGCACAATTTCATGTGTGTCCCCACTGCCTCCACCACACCAGGAAGTGCCATGTGGTGGAGGAAGGGCAAAATGGTTGTCCGGCCTCTGAAGCTGTCTGAGGGACCGTGACCCGGCCCCCGGCTTTAAAAGGTTGAGAATTCCTGATTTAGAACATGTAAATCATGTAAAACACAAAACTTGTGTTTCTAGAAAGGTGCAATCGCACTCTCTGATATTTGCTAATGAATTGGTGTAAAACCCACATCCAAAGAGTGTATAATATCTCCAGTATGTGTGTGTGTATACAGTTTCCTCCCTGGGGAAGAAGAAGCACTAAATGGGCAGGCTCAGCGCTCACTCACAATGGCCTTTGGGTCTTGGACCCCAGCATTCCTCCCCAATCCTCTGCCCTATTCTTGCATGTGCCAATTTCACATGGTTTCCATTTAGCCAATAGGACAGTGAAGACTCTGCTTTTAAGATCTTTTAAAACAAGAAACCTAGGGAGCAGCACATCCTCAACAAAGTCCCATAAGTCTTTACACAAATACTACTTGTCTCACACACAAAATCAACTTTCTTATTAATTTATATTATTTTTGAAGCAATGCTCTTGTTGCCCCAAAAATAGAATTACAAGTGAGCTGAATATTTTTAACAAGTTACTTGGAGGAGATGGTTGAATAAAATCCCAAGCACCTGTTTTGATAATGAAGAACACCCTGTAATGTTTTTGTTGGAATTCCAATTCTATCCCTCTATTTCAGTTTGTGAGAAATCCTGATCTCTTACAGATGCCGACGTAGTAGCACTGCAGAGCACTCTGTTTCCTCCCCTCCACACAAAATCCATTAAAATACAAATACGCATACTAGAAATACAAATAAAACCTTTGAGAAATGGGAATGCATTCATAATTGGGCTACAAATCAATAGTTAGGTACTTTCCCTATTAAATTGCATGTTGGATGCAGCATTATTCTCCCAGAAACAGAAACTATAAGTACTTACTGCCCCCAGATTTGCTGTCAGTTTATAATATATTAACTAATATTTCCCCAGCTAACTGTAACTCTGAAGGAATAATACACTGTATAACTAGAAAGTGATAACAAAATAAAATCATTAACATATACATAGAGAGACCCCTTGTAAGTCATAGTTGAAGATGAAGCATGTCTTTCTTTATTATTGATAAGAACTAAGTGTAGTTTACCGAGAGGTGTAATATCTGTAATTACTTGGTGTTTGTTTTTGCTCATCAAATGAGGCTGATCTTTGAGCTCACTCTAAACATACAACATAGATCAAAGTAGCAGAAATGCAAACAAAACTTGAGGTAGGAGTGGCTGGGAATGAATTATGCCAAGGAATCAGTTGTGTAGGCAAAATTATGTTTATAATGCCAAACCAGATGATTTCTAGCCTTAATTAAAACAACAACATGGGAGATGTAGTTCTTTGCTGTATTCCCCTTTCTATTTATGCTGGAAGCCAGAGGTGTGTGCAGGGGGGAGAAGTCTGTATGCACAGTCTTCCTTTTATATCATAAGCAAAGAAAAAACAGACAGATTCTGAATAACCTTAGAATATTTTATGTCATCAAAAGTATAAATTACAAAGGCAGCAGCAATTTTACAGGGTTCACATGTGTCTGTAGAAAATAAGGTGTTCTTGAAATAAAGGAATAAACTGACATCTTACCAAAAACAAAAAACATTCTACCACATTGTTTCATTTCTCTAACTACATAAATAATGAAATCATATCATGATAACAATGTAAAATAATAATAATAATGATCACAACAAAAAATTAGAATGCAAGAAAAGAAATATAACCCAACATAGCTAGCAATATTAACAAGTGATTAGTGAGGAAACACTTTGGGGGGCAGAGAATACTGCCTTGCTTTCTATTAGGATCACAGCTGTACGATCAAGCCTCCCTTACTAGGAGCGGGCCTCTCTTTTCGTTCTCAGAGGAGAAGATCCTCTCCCAAAATACTTAGGATGCTCTCCCAGAGATTAATTAATCAACCAATTCCACAAAATTTTAATGGTCCTTCTGTGCATTAAATATACAATGGCATCAATTGGTTTTCTGTTGTTGCATAGTGATGAGTTAGATACAACTGGGTAGAGAGGGAGCTAGTGGAATGGATGGTGTAGGATAGAAGATTTCAGCTAAACCTTGGGTTCTGAATATAAGGTAGTTGGTGATGGGACAGACTAATATAAGAGAGTCTACTCATTGCTGGAGCTGTTTAACCAGAAAATGGATGACCATCTGTAATGGATGCCACAGTTTCTCCTTGTATTGTAGATCCTGCATTGGGCAGCTTAAGCTAAGCGGCCTCCTTCCATTCAGTGATTCTTTGAGTTGCTTTGTTTCTCATAATGCCACTTAGCAAATGGGAGGAGGGGGAGAAAGCCCAAAATCTACATCACCTTGAAAAATGAATTAAAACTTGGACAAACCACAATAGATTGAAAGCTCTTCTAAACATTTGAAGGAGATTTGAAGTTTTTGCTGTGCAGCTATGGAAAAAAAATATCAAATGATACGTGTAAAATGTTTTGCTTATTAAAAATTATCAATTACTAATGCAACAGTAATTTTATCATTACCCTCAGATCTAACATTCATTGCTAATTCATGGCAATTCTAATTACTTTTTAGTTTGCTACGCACAGCTCTATTATTGTGCCTGAATAAAGATTTTCCCTTGTGGGAAAGAAGAGTAGATGGGCTTTGCTGTTTGGGAGAAAGAAAGAACAACAGTGAACTTGTGTTGGATATAGATATGCACAAATTTTATTCCCAAATTGCTATTTCTCAATAGCTTCTGTCCTACTTGTTTTAAAAAAGAATTATCCTCTAATCTATGGAGAGCTAGTCAAGAGTGCTAAGTAGTTATCTGACGATCTATAGCAGGGGTTCCCAACCTGTGGCCTGTGGGCCGGATCCGGCTTGTGGCACCAAATCATCCAGCCTGCACCGCCCTCTCCACTCCTGAAAACGGAAGTAAAACGCACCTGCGCATGCACAAAATGCTGCCGTAAATGACCTGCAGCTGTCGTAAATGCATTTATGACAGCCGCAGGACTGCAGGTGCATCTACAGCAGTGTTTTGCACATGTGCAGGCACGTTTTACTTCCAATTCTGGGTGGAAGGGACCACATGATCAGCCCGCTTAACCATGTGACTGGCTCATGGCCCAAAAAGGATGGGAACCCCTGATCTATAGATGTCACTTTCCAGTCCTATCCCCTGGACATTAAAGATGACTGCAACAGGAGAATAAATTATTGGGGGAGGTGATTTCAGTCCAAATTATTTTTTTGGAAGGCACCAGTGGAATACATTTTTGTTCAAAGTTAAAGTCTGACAGATCATTGGTGAATCAGGAAGAACTCTCCCCCACTGTTAGAGAAGCCTTGCCTCTCTTGAGCTGAATCATCCACAGGATATTTTTTGTTCTGTGGAAACCTTTGCTTTTTTGAGTATATTGGTTTTCTGCCCATGCTGAGAATGTACATGTAAAGGGAGGAAAACCTGGCTGATAGCAGGTGGTACAGTCTATAGAAATACTGTTTACAGCTTATCTGTAAAGCTATCCTCCAGCAAAGCACAACTCAGAGACCCAACCACGGATAGGTGAATCTGCCTGAGCCATGTTGAGGTTTGTGTTTTTCACCAAACACCATTAAAGGTCCGAATCAGATTATGGACCTCTACTTTTCTTGCAAAGGTGTTCATTTTTATTTCCACCCTTGTTTTTTCCAAAATGTACACATGAGTTACAGCATATATATAACTGGGTAGGTAGGTAGGAAGATAGATAGATTAGATATGTTAATATAGCCCCAGTCCTAACCCACCTACATTGGCTCCCTGTTAGTTTCTGTGCTAAATTCAAGGTCCTGGTTATGACATTTAAAACCATTAATGGCTTGGGACCTCAATATCTCTCAGTATGTCTCTCCCAAAAAAACAGCTCCCCATATCACACAATCTTCTCAATCCATAATGTTAAGGGTGGCCACGCCAAGGGAGGCTAGAAAGGTAACAAGGAAACAGCCCATCTTATTAAAGCCCCCATCTTGTGGGATAAACTGCCAGTTGAGATGTGCCAGGCTCCATCCCCCACAGTATTCAGAAAGTTACTTAAGACTGAATTGTATAGGACATATCCTCAAATTTTAGGTTTTCCATAGTTCACTACACTCCGGTCAATTTTAGCACCATCAGATTATTTTATTACAGGAATGATATGATATGAGTAGAGGTTAGAGAGATGCATGTGTGGGGTGGTGGTGGTGGTGGTGGTGGTTTGTACACCACCCAGAGTATTTTGCATTCATTAATCGGGTCATATAAATTCTCTCTCTCTCTCAGGATCAGGTTTTATACACATTTTTTCTTAGAGGAAATCATTTTGTGCACACATTCCAAAAGTATAGTTTTTGTAAACTTCTCCAACTCGAAACCACACGCGCACACACACACAGGCACATTAGACAACCATGTGGGCTTATTAATGGGAGGGAGGGAATAGGCTACTCATCCTTTCCCTGCCTCTTGATAATAAATCACCTAGTCTTTCAGGTAATAATAAATAGCTTGGTCTTTATCATCATTATCAGCAGCAGTGACACAGTTGGATGGTCAATAAGTCTGTTGGAGGTAGTCAGTTTGCTGCACTGAATGTCAGTTCAGTAATGTATATGTGCCTACTGGACAGAGACCATGGGTATGCCCTTCATGTAGCGATGTCTCGATACTCTTGATTTGTTGCCTTGAAGCTACCGTTGTGCCCAGTGAAGAGAAAGTGGCATCCCAGTCCCAGAATAATGGTTTCTCTAGCGTCAAGGAGAAAGAGAGCATCACTAAAAAGAAAATACCCCTAGAGAGCCTGTGTTCACTGGTGGAAAGAGGTCCTCTCAAACTGATGATGTGTTTCCAGAGTACACAGATTTGTGATCATGAAAGATCTATACCCAGGTTGTTAGTACCAACCAGAAAAGACCCGTACTCATTGCAAACAAGCAAGAACCAAGAATATCTGGATTCTTGCTTTTATATAAAGCCCACATATGAACAAGACCCACAGTGACTTAGCGGTTAAGATGCTAAGCTTGATGGCCAGAAGGTCACCAGATCAGTTCGAGACCTGAGTCCTCTGCGATAAAGTGAGCTCCCATTGTCTGTCCCAGTTTCTGCCAAGGCAACAGTGAAAGGAAATGAGGAATTAAGTTGCATAAAGTATTTCTAAACAGCATATTTATGTCTGGTCATTTGGGATAATAAGCAGCCAATTTAGCAACTGCTATTCTCCCCAGCTCCTTTCCATTTTTGACAGCCGCTATTAGAGAACCTGACTGAAACAGACAAACACTTTGGGATCGTCAGCTCTGAGTTGATGCTATTCAGTATGTTCTGATTATAAGCATTCTCAGTGCTTATAATTAGAAGCTGGTAGCCCAGTTTCCCCTCTGGCATTACAAAATTCATCCCTGAGCAAACAGACTTGGAACAGAAGCCCATTTCTATCACCTGATATGACCAATCATGAAACAAAAGCCAATTAATCTGCAAAATGCAAAAAAAAAAACTTGTGCTAAGTCAGTCAGAAATATGTTATCCCTGCAGGGAACACCACCACTAAATGTCTTGTGTAGCTTGACCATACTTTCCCCAAACAGGGTTTATTTTTAACAGAGATCTCCAGAGTTTCAGTACCATATACAGAAATCTAGAAAGGTGAGTTTGCCAGCAGCAGAAGCCTGAAATATAAATAGTAAGCAACAACTATTAATGATTCTAAGAAAATCTTTGGGAACTGATAGATGACACTTCCCTATTAGGATTGTAAATCTTTGAGAGTCAGCCAGGAGGTAGGCAAGAATATATAAATGATGTGATGCCTCACGGAGCAGTCTGTGGACCTGCTTCAAAGAAAGATATAAAGCCCTGTAGATCTCACAGGCTTGTCTTTTGGAGAACTTTAACCATATTGTCAATCTTGGTCATCACTGTCATTGTCCTTGCCATCACTACCATCTCCTTCTTCCATGTCTAGGTTAGACTTGAAACTGCCAAATGAAGGCACTTTTTCGTGAGTTCATTCTGCAGTTGCCTTCAACTGACCTAGTTTGAGAAAGATTAGCCAGCAACACAAGGTTTCCATTACCAGGATTTGTGGTTCAAAAATAGCACTATCTTCAAGGAGGCTCATGATGTTGTTTATATCCCCATTTTTTCCTATGTTTGTTTGTTGAGCTACCTATATACTGACCTATCTAGAATTAGCCCTACATTATGCAAAAATGCACGAATTGTATTGTAAAACACAAAGTGTTTGTTGCAGGAGATTTTGGAATAAAATTGGTGTTTCCCACTGTAGTTCCAGTGATTTATATTTGACCAAAGAGAAGTAGGTTCCCTGTAGCCAACAGCCTTGGCCAGAGAGTAAATGTGTTGTCCAGGTGTGGGGAAAGGTGGGATGAAAGTGGAGAGATGCCTTTGTCTTCATAGTCATAATAATAATTATTGTGTGATGTTAAGTCAATTCTGACTCATAGCAACTCTTTCTAGGGACAGCATTCTCAGAAGTGGTTTATTCTTCCCTTCTTCTTGGGGCACCCTGTGGGGCTGTGGGGCTGTGCACAGACTGGCTCCTCTCTTAGGAAGCGCAATGGGGAAGTGAACTCCAATTTCTGGCTCCACAGCTAGATACCTTTCTCACTGAGGTATCCAGCCAGCTCCTCAAAGCCATAAAATAGTAAGATATTTTTGGAACAGATAAAGATTGAAATATTCACTGTAGACGGTGTGCGTAAGAGAGAGAGAGAGATACAGAGAGAAGATGTTGGGGAAGGGGGGGAGAGGTATTACAATTGTGACAATTTAACAGAGAAAAGAGCTCTTCCCAAGAACACTAACACGCTTGAAAGGGCCTGAGAAGAGCTGAAAAGCTAGAAGGGTCATACTAAATACTGCTTTCCTGGAAACAATCCACTCCTTCCACAGATCCTTCTCTGTCATACTTTGGCATCCCTTCGGTGAGCCATTTTTAAGAGACATTGTGGAGAGCAATTTCGATCAGCTTCGCCTGAAGTAGCTGTTGCCAGACACAAGATGCCTTTCCCATATGTTAAGCACCCAGGTCGTGAATGTCTGCTTGTTTGTTTATTATTTACATTTATACCCCGTCCTTTTGATGCAAGCACCACTCAGGGTGGCTTACAGTCACATAAAACATCCAACACAAAAGTGATAAATTACAACAACAAAGCAGTATCATAAAATAAATACTCATAACAAAACACAATAATAATCAACTGGAAAAGTGACTTGAGAAAGACCATAAGAATGTGTGGCTCCTTCACTTGAAGAATCAAAACTACAGCTTTAGCTCTGTAGTCTGCTATGTAGAACCAAACCTGTTCTACTGTTACAGTTCTTAACTGCACATGAGGCTAGCTGAGCCTATTCAGGCATTTCAGATAGATGCTAGGTCTGAAAGATAAACTCATTAACAGATGTGTAATGCCACAACGTTAATTTTGAATCCATCTACTAACCATTTACAACTCAACAGAATCAAATTTCACAGTATACATCTGAATACCAAGCAGGGATCTTCTGTTATTACCAGTTGTAAAAAGCCACTGATTTGTAGACTTATCTGTTAAATCAATCAACCACTGTGCATCGACCACTGTACCTGATTTGTATAAAAGAATGCCATGAAGTCTCAATCTTAGGTCTGATGAAGTGGATTTGATCCACCAAAGCTAACATTAAAAGAGAACAGTTAGACTTTAAGGTACCACAACATTTTTGGTCTTTTTTGTTTTGTTTACACTCTGAAATGCTTGCACAGACTAAGCAAGCGCTCAATGACTGCTTTCTCTGTCATAATTTGTTACTTTCTTACACATGCATGTTGATGAGTCTGAAGAGTGAGAAACTCTGCTGTCTGGGTAGGTTCACTACATGAGCCAAGACCATCGAAAGAAAACATGGCCCTGATTTAAATGGAGAATGTCCACAGATGCAGTAGCCCTCCCTATTCAACCTTCCACATAGAGCATGGAAGCAAAACTTGCGATGAAAAGTAGTGGAGCAAGAAGTCTTTCTTCTGTGCCTGATGATGTTTTAATGCCAAGTTATAATGTTTGTCACTGCTAGTTTTTTATTTGACTGTTGCATAAGGATGTTGTAACATATACTCACAGTTTTTCTGATTTTCAGTGAAAAGGTGTATGTTAACACTCTGAGACATCCAGTAGTTTAAAAAAGCTGTCAGCTGTTCTGAAATAGTTGACTCCTGCACAAGAATTTAAAGGCCAAGCCTTTTTCCCCTTTGTCAGCAGCAATGCTAGCCCCTCAGAAGTGTTTTCATGAGAAAACATTATTGTTATTAAAAACTTTTATTTTGCATAAGATACAGGAGACATGGTTAAGATGCTGAACTTGACAACTAGAAGGTTGGCAGGTAGGCAGTTTGAGACCCGAGTGCTGCATGATGGAGTGAGCTCTCATCTCTGGCCCAGCTCCTGCCAACCTAGCAGTTCGGAAGCAAGAAATTGCAAGTAGATAAATAAGTACTGCTTCAGTGGGAAGGTAAACAACATACCGGTGTTTAGTCATGCCTGCCACATGTCCATTGAAATGTCTGCAGATGCAGACAGTCCTGGCTTTTTGGCTATAAACAGAGGTGAGCACTGCACCCTAGAGTCGGATACGACTGGCTGTCGAGCAAGGGATAGGAGACATATGCAAAAATACAAGGGAGGGAGAATATATATATATATATATATATATATATATATATATATATATATATATATATATATATATATATATATATATATATATTCTCAAGAGCTCTTGTAATCTCACACAAGAGTAAGAAAGGTTTTAACATATTTCATTGCAGGCGCACCCCCCAAAGAAAGACTCAGACACCGGTATATGGATAAAGGCATTGGGCCACTTTTATTGAATAATGCCCTAGTCCGAATTATAACTTTCAATTGGTACTCATCCAATTATAATTCTTTAAGGCAAGCAGGCTGCAGTAACACTGGTAAGGTTCCTCCCAAAATTGCCAACGGCAATTGGCTACAATGTATCCATTTTGTATCAATTTGTTTGTTGACACAAACAAATTGTTGACCGTAGTCAATAAACTATCTACTGACCCCACCCTCTGACGTGTATCCGTCAAATCACGGGGTGATGCATGCTGAAAAGCTTGTGCCATCACCCCTTGCCTGATTCGTCGTTGACCGGTCAACGTTATTACACCTGTACCTGTCTAAGTGTTGGCCAGTCAATTGCGAACCTGCCGGATACCTATGGGTCATAAATCTTTACCTTACCAGTGCTACCCGCCACACGGGGAGGCTTCAATGAAGGCTCACCGCCCCGCCCCCCAGACCGTCAGCTCGGTCAACAGGCCTGCTTGCAAATCTTCCAAAAAGAGGTTCATACCTCTATCCGACAGGTGGACCCCATCCCCTGCATACAGATCGTAATTTTGTAAAGTAATGGTGGGGTGTCGGACGACCATCCCCAAACCCTTGTCTGCCATGAACCGGGCAACTGCCCTGTTCACCAAGTGACGAGCGCAGTCAAGGGCACAGAGGTCAATACCTCCCCTGTAAGCGTGACGTGGTATGATGTCCGACCATAGCAGCCTGGTGAACGGCCACACATAGTGCAAATAAGCTAGGTCTCTGCAAATCGCGAATTTTAAAGAAAGGCCAGTGACCTGGCCTAGGTAATTGCCCCCGAGGTGCACTACAAGGACATCAGGCGGTTCAGCATCCCTAATGGAGAAAAGGAATGGCAACAGTTCCCGCCATCTCATTCCACGCTTACCGTACCAACGTATGCATGCGGCCACACGCAGTCCAAGCTGGGGTCCCCACTCTGTCGCCGCAGCATACTGCGCTGCCCAGTGCACGAAACTGTGGCCCACCAGCCATACTGCCACTGGTGTACGGGGACACACAGGGTCTGTAAGAGAAAAAAGAGAACAGTGACTTAAATGGTACTCATGTCTGAAGAGGACGAACATACAATGCAAAACGCATAGATCCCCATCTTCCCATACGGCGTATATCAGCCTCAGAGTACCCAAATGCAGCTGCAGTTGAAGCAGAACCTATTCTAAATGAATGGGTGCCGTAACGAGCCCCTGGGAGGCCAACACTGGAAAGTGCCATACCGGTCACCTTCCAAAATTGAAATTTAGTAAGGGGAGACCCATCCTGGTGGCAGAAAAATGGGCCAGGGTGCGTGCCACGCACTGCCAAGAACTCCTGTAGGGCATCAACCGGACAGATGTCTGAAATGGAACATCGTAGCAGTCTAACTTCGCTGCCTACGCCATGCTGATCAACTTTTGAGGACCGTATCCTCAACTGAGCCCACTCATTAGAAACATAGACATCGTCGAGTTCCAGTGCCCTACGAGTCGCATCCGCCTTAGACAGTAGTACCAACTCACTGATGCGGAGCGCTCCAAAGAAGGCCACCGTGGTAGCCGCATGAAAAAGAGCTGCCTCATACCTGTCAAAACATAGGTTAGGCCAGCCTCGTGCAAGGTGTGTGAGCACCCCTGGGGAAATTGGGTGCCGAGTGTCGGGGCAGCGGCCACGTTCCCGTGTCCACCCTTCCAAAACATGCCGTATGCGAAAATCGTTCATGCTGTCAGCAAAAACCCCCACCTTGGCAACAAATGCCAATGCTGACAGCCTTGATGCTATAGTGCGGGGAGCGAGGCCCTGACTGTGTAAATGAACCATGAATTGTAAAACCTGTTCCACTGGAATGGGCCACACCTCTGGCAACTGAAGTTGCAAACGAAAGCTATTAAATTGAACAAAAGCATGATGATACGCCTTACGCGTGCGGGGCGCCAAGGACATGCCAATCGCCCGGTTCACCTCTCCTTGCCAAATGTCCAAATCTCGGCCGGAAGTGGCGAGGGGAATTCCTCTGCGTCCGGAGCCAAGGCGCGGAACCGGGGGATCTGCAGGCGGGATAAAGCATCAGCAATATCATTATCAATGCCTGGTACATGTCTGGCCCTGAAGAGCACGTTGAGGCGCAGGCTACGTAACACGAATTGGCGAACTAAAGCCATCACCCTGGGTGATTTGGATGTCTGAGCATTGACAATGTGCACTACTGCAGCATTGTCACACCAAAAATGGACCACTGAGTCGGCCCACTCCTTGTCCCATAGCATCAAAGCTCCCAGGATTGGAAAAAACTCAAGGAATGTAAGATCACAGAGACGATCCGTGCCCCGCCATTCTGGAGGCTATTGGCCATAAGCCCACCTCCCCTGGAAGTAAATCCCATATCCCAGGGAGCCGGAGGCATCCGACTGGACTTGAAACCTAGGTGACACTAAAAGGTCGGACCTCCAAAAGGATACCCCGTTGAAGTACCGCAGGAATGAGAGCCAAACCAAAAGGTCAGCCCGCATGCCCCTGGTTAGTCGGACCCTATGATGGCGCCTTGTCAGGCCAGACATGGCATCGCACAGGCGCCGAGCAAATGCCCTGCCAGGCATAACCACCCTGCAGGCAAAGTTAAGATGGCCATGCAGTACCTGAAGCTCCCTAAGTGACAACTTACGTTTGGCCAGCAAGGCCAAAATCATTGCAGAGATCCGGGTAACCTTGTCGATGGGTAACCGGGATGCCTGTGCGACCGTGTCGATTTCTATACCCAGAAATGTGAGGGTAGTGGATGGGCCCTCGGTCTTTTCGGGCGCTAAAGGGACACCCAGTTCCTGCATTAGCGTCTGAAATGTGGTGAGGAGACGCGTGCACGTGTCCAAGCCCCGTTCATCCCCAAACAAAAAGTCATCGAGGTAATGGGCTACAGACCGAGACCCGGACCTGTGAACGAAGGCCCACTGAAGGAAGGTGCTAAAACGTTCAAATGCTGAACAGGATATAGAGCAGCCAAATGGCATGGCCTTATCCACATAGAACTTCCCTTGGAATCTAAAACCCAATAGCTCGAAGTCCTCAGGGTGCACTGGCAACAATCGGAATGCCGATTTGATGTCACATTTCGCCAGGAGGGCACCATAGGGCTTGGTCAAAGGACGTATACCTGACCGAACAAAGGTCATCAGGGATAGCATCATTGACAGAATAACCCGCCGGGTACGATAAATGGTGGATTAAACGAAATTCCCCCGGGGCCTTCTTGGGTACCAACCCCAGAGGGGAGACCTTCAGGTTGGGAAAGGGTGGCACAGAAAAGGGGCCTGCCACACTCTTGGCCCCGACCTCCTTAGCAATACTCAGGGCAGCCACCTCCTCTCTACCCTTCAGGGACAGTAAATTGGGTGCATCTTGGGGTCCCCGCACTCCCTTGAATGGGATTCGAAAGCCCCACTGGAAACCCTCAAGGAGGTACTTCGCATCCTCTCTCCGTGGATAAGTTGAGAGCCATTGTTCCAACATATACACATTAACTGGGGAGGGGGCCTTTTGCCTGGCTAGCTCCCTCAGCAGCCGCTCTGCCCGCTCCCTGTTCACCTCTACCCCTGCCCCGTGACCCGCCGGCTCGCGGACACGCAGCGGCGGCGTGGGGGCCAGCGCAAGAGGGACACTCATGTTTGTATCGGCACTGCCGCTTATTGCACACACCGCTGGCCGAGAAGCTCCAACACAGCAAGCGGGCTGGAACCCCCTGCCCCGCCAGCTGGCGGGAAGCCTGCGTTGGAGCAGCTCGCTGCACGGCATGGCCACAATGGTACCTATCCCCAGGTGCCGGACGCGTGGGGGTCATGTACAATAGCCACAATTTTTGACAGGGTTCATCCCGTCTCATCTCCGGGTGCAATGGCACCCTCATTCTGAATTCCTCATCATAAGCCAACCACGATGGGCCAGGAAAATCCACCATCACCCTGTAAATATTGTCCAAATATTGGACCATAGGAATGGCCAGATCAGGCCGGGCCCTAAGGTACACCGCCATATAAATAAGATATGCGGGCAACCAGTTGGCCCAGGTGCGTGGTGGCTTACGATGGCGGGACAGCTCTTTGTCTTTGTCATCCTGTCCCTCTCTCTCCTCCTTAGTGGGCTCATGGTTCAATAGGGAGAATATATTCACGTACTCCCCCCGCCAAATCTTTTCCCTCGTGACCTGGGACAAATGATTACCAAGGGGCAACGAATAACCAGCCGTCGGCAAAGCCGTCACCGGCACATTAGGTACCCGGGGCATACGCAGCGGAACTTGGACAGTCCCTGCGATGCCCGGCACTGGCCCGGGGGCGGAAACCCCCACCCCCAACGTTGCACCAGTATGGAACCAAGGGGCACTGGGATAAGGTGGCAACTGATGCCCACTCGCCTCGACATTACGAGGCCATGGCCACTGAACCCCACCATTGGAAGTGGATTGTGATGTGGGTGCATTAACTTGAACCTGATACTCACTAGTCGCACCCCTGTGAGCCGCCGGGGGTTCCGGCCCACGGCGGGCGTCGGAGCTCGCGACCGGAATCGAGCTCTGGGGCCGCACCTGACCACTCTCCTGCTGTATCTCTGGCCAGACAGGGAGCTGCGAGACACCGGCCGGATTAGGCCGGATCGTCTCCAGCAGCTCAACCCGGCTAGCCGCTTGCTGCAGTGTGGCGGCCATTGAGGTAGGCGGAGGACCCAAGGGTGCCCCCGCAGCAAATGAAGGGCCACCAGGCACGGGGTTGTGTGCCATCCCTAAGGATGCCTCGAGCACAGCTAAACGCGTTAGCAATGCATCGACTGCCACAGATCCCCCAGTATAGAGTGGGCCGGGTGGGCCGAACGGCCCACCAGGCATTGGACCAGGAACCCCGGTATGAGAACCCGGGCCCGAATAGGGCCATGCCCAAAACTCCGGCCCATGAGGGGCCGGAGGTGGAACGTGCTGAATGACCCACCCCCGCTGCCTGGGCCCATGGCCGGTATCTGCGGGCCGAGGGCCGAAGACCCGGAAGGACCAGCCGAAGGCTGACCGGCCGAGGGCCAAGCAGCCTGCATCGCCCCACCGGTATCGGTGGGGGTAGAGTCCTGGCACGTGGGCGCAGCCCTGGTCCTCCGACCCAAGGGCTGGCCCCCACGCTGCGCAGGGCCAAAAGTCCTCCCCGCGGGCCGCGGCTTCGTCGCCGAGGCCCTCCGTTTGGGAGGCATATCGAAGGAGGAGGATCCCTTTCCAGGGATCGAAGAGCAGAAAAACGGCACAGATAAGCCAGCAAGCCAAAGGCTCCGTGCAAAAACCTTCCTTCCCAGCCGGGAAGGACCAAGGGGAAACAAGCAGCGACGGAGAAAACTTCTCCTCTCTGTCGCTCTTCTAAAATGGCAGCTTGGCTGCCTCGTGGCCACCCCTTTTATAGAGGGGTGGCCACGCCCCCTAACTCACCTGGATGTCTGAGTCCGGGTGGGGGGGCCCCGCAAAGAGTGCGGCGGCCATTTTGGCGCCGCGCTTTCATTCTTCCTGAAATAATGAAATAAGCAAATATTTATATTCTAGTACTTCTGTACTTTGTTTTGTTTTGGCATTCTGTGGCATAAAATTTGTGGTGGAATTTTATTGTTGTTAATTCATTTGTTTGGTATTTTGGGAGGCTTTTTTATGAATGGTGAATTTTTTTTTTTAATTTTTTTAGGTACCTTTCTTTTCTTCCACTAATATTTCTCACACTAGGTCAGGTGAAAAGAACTGCAGATGGATCTCACGAAAAGGTGCCTTCATTTTGGCAGTTTCACATGTGGCCTAGACACAGAAGAAGTTAGGCTGTGATTACTAAGGTGCAGGCCATTTCAGAAACTGGTTTGCTCCCTCTTTCTTTAAGTGCTTAAATTCTCTTCTCTTCGCTTCCATTTCAAAACAATCTGGCTGTATGTGTGGGTAGACCTGTGCCCTGTATCACTAATATTAAGGTAAAGATGATGTTTATAGGTTTCTCACCCACATTTTTCTGGGGGAGGAAAATAAAAACTCAGAAAGGGAATTAGTGTACAAAAAGACTGGTCTCAATTCAAATCATCGGAGGAACCCCTGCTCCAGGGAGATAACCAGTACCCTTAGACAGTTGCAGAGTCCAAAACATAAGACTTTGTGACTGCTATCAACCAACCTCAAAGTGTGGTCTTTTCTGCTCACAGACATTTCACCATTCCCAAAGTATAAGTGTGGCAGGGGAAGGGAGAAAAGAATGCTGTTTTTCTGAGGAACCTTTCTTGTTCAGGATATTTAAAAGTTGATCTAGCCTGAATGAGTCAGCTGGTCAACTCCTTAGTCCTAAGGGCAACATATCATTAGGCTACTAACACTCTCATGTCACCTCTTAAGAGGTTTGCCAGGTATTACTCTGGACAACCTTCTTTGACTACTCTGTATTCAAAACTTTGTTGTATGCAGTGGCTCAAGTGGCTAAGATGCTAACCGGGAGGCGGAAGGTCAGCAGTTCGATTCCCGAGTACTGCAGGATGGAATGAGCTCCCGTCTTTGTCCCAGTTCCTGCCAACCTAGCAGTTTGAAAGCAAGAAATTGCAAGTAGATAAATAGGGAACACTTCGATGGGAAGGTAACAGCATTCTGTGTGCTCCGGTATCTAGTCATGCCTGCCACATGACCATGGAAATGTTTGCAGAAGCAGACAGCGCTGGGTCTTTGATTTTGAAACAGATGAGCACTGAACCCTAGAGTCGGATACGACTGGTTTTCAAGCAAGGAAAACCTTTACCTTACCTTTACTATGCATCTTTGGTGACCACAGCAAGTGCATTCCATTTTGAAATGGTGGAGTCACACACACACACACACACACACACACACACACACACACACACACACACACATGGCAATGGAAGAGCACACTGACTTGCATACAATACATATGTTAACTTGTGTGCACAGATGCAAACTCAGATGATTTTTGAAGCTTAAAAGAGAATGGTTGTGCATCTCACTTTCACAGGGGAGAGCAGTGCGCAGGTAACTTGTGTTCTTATCAAGTCTGCAGCCCAGCAGCTGCTCATTGTGGATAAGCAACTTCAAGGTCCCTGCTCTTCTTCCTTCCCATTCTTTATTTTTAAAATTGGACTCGGAATAGGCAGCTATTTCCATGAAGGACACCTTCCTTTCACACCCCTTCAGATGGAGAATTGGGGGTCTCTAAAAGAGGGCACATGACCATTCTGTCTGTGTTGACTATGGAACCTTTAAACATGTTGTCTCTGACCTTCTCAGAGAAATTTAGTCTTTCTGCTATTCCAGGGCTGTGATGGCCGAAGAGGCTGCCAGCATGATGAGACAGAGCAGCAGGAGATGATGCACTGCTCTTGATCATGCTGAAATCCTGCCCCATGGCTAAGTAATGAGGCGTGCTTCTGCAATCACTTGAATGGCAAACTCTACAAAATCACTTTGGATCCCCACCCCCCCCACCCTCCTTTTTTTCCTTTTTGCCCTCTTTTAAATCTCATACATTTTAAGCAAAGAAGCTGGCTCCTGAATCTACATTTAACATCCCCTTGATTAGATCTTGTCAGGCTGTCTTTAAATGCTATCTCAGCCTGGCGGTTCTTGCTGCAGCCTGTAATTATAGGAAGAGCTTGCTCAGATACCTCACCTGATTTCTCATCCCTCTTCGACAGTTTCCTAAGAAGGGCTGCTGCATTGTGATGGGATAGAAGTTGAACATGCCCACATTGGCTTTTCCTCAGAGACTGAACAGAGAATGAAAAACATAATCTAACAAAGGAGAAAGAGAAGTAAATCAGGTTTGCTAAAGCCTGTAACCACCAAAATAGAATGTGCGGTTGCAACCATGTGTGGGCAAGAAGCTTTCCATGTTGGCTTGGGTATCCTGCAGTTTTCAACCAAGCAATGAAATCTGCTCTTTAGCATTTACTCTGCAAATACAGCTCATGCTCTTGGAGTTGGCAGAAAAGTTGTTTACTCTCTGCAGCAGCAGAGGCCTGGGCTGGATGTCCTTTTCCAGGAATCAATGTACCCTGAGCAACCAGAGACCTTCTCCCTCATCTTGATGAGCCACGGGTATTCCCACCACTGCCATCAGAAGCCTGTCCTACTTATCCTGGTGTAGGTTTGACTGAATGTACTGCCACATAGCGGTCAGAGTCAGTCCATTGGAAAGGAAGTGTGTATTTTAAAATTAAATCAATAGATTCTGCTTGTGGCTCACTGCGTGAACAACATGAGCATCTAGTGCAGTTTGCCTTCTTTTTCTATAGAGGATACACAATTCTAGCACACTTTTTGGGACAATATGTACAAGAAGTAATACGAGGGTAAAAGGCAGAGTCTGGGTGAGTAATGCATTCCCTTTCCACACATTCTGCCCCTTAAATATCTATGTACTTACTCCAAGTTCAATATATGTACACAAAGCACGAAGTACTCTCAGTACAGTGATTGCCAGAAGAGGGTATAAATCTTGACTTGATCAGCATGCAATCTTTTTCTTGAACAATATTTTAACACTTATCTCAGAAAATGATTCTTCCATTAAGTCATTAACTTAGGTTGGGGAGAAGTGTTTAGAAGGCTTGAGCCGGCATGGTCAAAACATGACCACTTTGTAATGGATTTTATAGCTGGGATGAATTTATTTTATTCTTTACTGTGTTCATTTAAAGTTTAATATGCCTATGTTATTATTCTGCTTTCATTTCGCTAGTTTGTTTAACTTTGCTTAGCCTAAACGGGTCCATTTTGGAAGGCTACAGTACGCAGAAGCTGACTTCTGACCAGTTAAAAGCGGCAGGTCAGGCCAACCTCCGTTCACAGACAGAGAAACTGGGAAAGTGTTTGTACTCAGGCTAATTACCTGGGAAGAGCACGGTTCTCAGACGAGCCACCTGTTGGTAGACATGAACTTTAGATGGGAACTTAGATTAAATGTTCTGGTCTCACCCTGGACATCAAAAAGAGTTGCCTGTCACTCAAGATAACTCCTCATGTGTTCTCACCGAGAAACGTATAAATATCGAGGCTCCGAGCCCCGAGGAGATATAGCAGAACAGCTATCTTGATTTCATCCCAATATGCTGTCTGTTTGCCTCCAGACTGGATCCGCACCCTGAACCCGTATGGGCAGCTTTGCCACACTCCTTTTAGATATGTATTTCTTTATTGAAACACAACTTTTCTTTCTTAGAAAAATTTATTTTTCTTAGATTAGTTTAGAGAGGTTTTTATTCTATATTTTGGAACTTTGAAAAAGACTTGTTTTGTCAAGAGCGGTTTTTCTAACTCTTCTCAGCCAGGAGAGAGTTGAAAGGGAATTTTTCAGATAAGGCCTTGTTACTTTGCAAAATAAACTCTTTGTTATTAGGCCAGTGCAGCTGGGCCGGACAAACAAGGAAGGTAAAGGGGGAGAGAGATTTCAGAGTCTCGCCTTCCCAGGACTGAGCTTTCCTTCCCCTCACCTAGTGCAACATCGAAGGCCAAATTCCCATAAGAAAGCCGTGATAAGGGTGAACAAGTTCTAATGGGGGAAGCAGCTACCAGTCCCAGAGGGCTTTGCAGAAACAGTCTATCTGCGACATTTTATAAATCAATGCCATTACCCATTAGTACCCCATTTTCTTTACCAGTTTTCCCTGCTTGGGTAAACTGCATGAAGGCACCCTTTTGCAATGCTACCAAAAGTCCACTTTGCTTTCTCTCGCTGGGAAACCGTTCCATTAGTCTGAGAACGAGGTGACCAGTTCCAGCCAATCAGTGAGAGCAAGTGGAGAAGCGGCCATTGCGCAGTCGGGTCTTGGGTTGGCGGGAATTGGGACAAGCTGAGGCCTGAGGCCAGGCACGTTACCCCTCATCCCTGGTATTGTCCCTAAACTGCAGCTACCTTAAACTGGCCTATAGAAGCCAATAAGAACCATTGCATTTCAGGGCATAACTCAGGTGAGAGATATACCTTTGCTAAGGCAAGTCAGTCACTATCATGAAGGGAAAATAATATGGCCCCAGAAGCAATAAAAGTGTGAGGTATTCAGCCAAATAGAGCATCTAATTAAGTAGGATTGGATTTCCATATAGAAGATGGTCATGGGAAACCATAAACATTTAATTAATCTCTCTCCATAGCAGAACTGGTGTAGTAGGAAAGCCAACAATGCTTTGCTACCTAGCATATGGCAGAAGCAATATAGCTGGTTCCATTGGTGTCACAGCAGGGCTGAAATCTGTCATCTTTCATTACTGCACTCAAACATCACCACACTGTATGGACTCACTCTGGCTCTCCTCTTTTACTTTCAGAGATTGGCCGATGCAGCAGAAAGGTTTCAGAAGGCCCATCGCTGGCAAGACAACATCAAGGTGAGTCCCCCAATTTCCTTTCTGTGGCATTTAACCATAGTCTAACATGCACACCCTACCTCTAGTCCATCTCACAGTCCAACACACTCACTGCTTCTCACACATGTACTTTACAAAACAAAGTGGATCTCAGGGTGAAAGTTAACATGAAGTAAATACAAGTACAGTGGTACCTAGGATAAAGTACGACTCGGATAAAGTCGTGGTTTTCATGTACACGTGATGCATCGCATAAAGTCCAAAACCGCTAAAAATAGACGTTATCTGAGGTATTTGGTATAGGAACCTCAGATAAAGTCCATTTTTGGATGTTATCCAATGCATCGGCCATTTGATTCGGATAAAGTCCAAAATAGGATAAAGTCCAAACTTGTGGAATGGAGTTTGGACTTTATCCAAGGTTCTACTGTACAGTAAAACCCCAACATATGAATTATTTCTGTTACACGAGATTATTTGTATGTAAAAAAGTATGTTGAAAACACATTGCATTACCAGCAGAGGCCACTAGATGTCACCGTATAATTTTTGTATATCAAATTTTTCCTATTAAAAATTTGTATGTCAATTTTTTTACCCGGATTTCTATTTGTACTTCAAAAATTTTTGTAAGTCGAACTGTTTGTATGTTGAGGCTCCACTGTAATGTAAAAGCTGGCCTTTCTATCAGAAGATTTATCGATGTTTTTGGCATTCCAGCAGAAACTTTTGAGTATACAGGTCTACATCTCTAAAAGATAGTCATATTTACTGTAGTTCTCATTTTGTATTGCCATATGACTTTGTTGTTGTTGTTGTTGTTCAGTCGCACAGTTGATTCTGACTCTTTGCGACCCCATGGACCATCGCTCTCCAGGCACCCCTGTCCTCCACCATCCTCCTTAGTCCACACTGCCCCGTACCCATTGTGACTACAATACCATCTAGCCATCTCATCTTTGGCCGTCCCCTTTTTCTTTTGCCCTCCACCTTCCCCAGCATCAAGGCGTTCTCAAGTGAATCCTCTCTTCTCATTTGATGTCCAAAATACTTCAACTTCATCTTTGTTATTTGTCCTTCTAAGGAGCACTCAGGGCTAATCTCTTCTAATATTGACCTATTTGTTCTCCTCGCTGTCCAGGGGACTCTCAAAACTCTCTTCCAGCACCACATCTCAAAGGCATCTATTTTTCTTCACTCAGCCTTTCTAATGGTCCAGCTCTCACAGCCATACATTACCACCGGAAATACCATTGCTTTGACTATGCGAACATTTGTTTGCAGTGAGATGTCTCTACTTTTCACTATGTTCCCCAGGTTTTTCATAGCTTGTCTCCCAAGAATCAGTCGCCTTTTTATTTCATGGCTGCAATCTCCATCTGCAGAGATCTTGGATCCTAAGAAAGTAAAATATGTTACTGCTTCTACTTCTTCCCCATCTATTTTCCAGGGACTGATATGGCCTGTTGCCATTATCTTGGTTTTCTTGATATTGAGTCTCAGGCCAGCTTTTACACTCTCTTCTTTCAACCTAATCAAGAGCTTCTTTAGGTTTTCTTCACTTTCTGCCATTAGGGTGGTATCATCTGCATATCTCAAATTGTTGATGTTTCTCCCAGCAATTTTGATCCCATATTGTGATTCCTCCATCCCTGCATTGCGCATTATGTGCTCTGTGTATAAGTTGAATAAGCAGGGTGACAGAATGCAGCCTTGTCTTACTCCTTTTCCTATTCCAAACCACTCTGTCATTCCATACTCTGTCCTAACGGTTGCTTCTTGACTCATGTACAGATTTCTCATGAGACATATGAGGTGTTCTGGTATTCCCATCTCTTTAATTACTTGCCACATTTTGTTGTGGTCCACACAATCAAAGGCCTTGGTGTAGTCAATGAAGCAGAAGTAAACTTGTTTCTGGTATTCCTTTGTTTTCTCCATGATCCAATGTATGTTGGCAATGTGGTCTCGAGTCCCCCTGCCTCTTCTGAACCCAGCCTGCACCTCTGGTAGTTCTCTTTCTACATGCTGCTGCAGTCTATCCTGTATTATCTTGAGCATCACCTTGCTAGCTTGTGGGATGTGCACAATTGTTCGATAATTTGAACATTCTTTGGCATTGCCCTTTTTTAGGATTGGGACGTATACTGATCTTTTCCAATTCTGTGGACACTGTTTCGATTTCCAAATCTGCTGGTATATAGCATGTAGTAGCTTGATTCCATCATCTTTTAGAGCTTTGAAGAATTCAACTGGGATACCATCATCTCCACTGGCTTTGTTATTTGCCGTGCTTTTTAGGGCCTTTATGACTTCACTCTCTAGGATGCCTGATTCAAGTTCAATTTCCCCCTCATTGTTATTATCCGGGGTGTTTAGGTCTTTTTTGTAAAGTTCCTCTGTGTACTCTTTCCATCTTTTCTTTATCTCTTCTGCATTCGCTAACTCTTTGCCATCTTTGTCTTTTATTGTGGTCATTTTTGCTTTGACTTCCCCAATTTTTGCTTGACTTCCCCAATTTTTGCTTGACTTCCCCAATTTTTTAAAAAAGATCTCTAGTCCTGCCTCTTGTGTTGTTTTCCTCTATTTCTTTGCACTGTTCATTTAGGTAGCTTTCCTTATCTCTCCTTGCTTTTCTTTGTAACTTTAGTGACAAGTATAGCTTTGCCAATTGGCCTGTGACCTTCAAAAACATGATAGTTGAACATTAAGTGTCCCTAAATAAATTCAATAAATATTTTAAAGGAATCTTTTTAAAAACATGCTTATACTCATCTGTATCCTTAAAATCAGTCTCTTTTTGTTCTGCATCCTCACACTCCTTTATACAGCCCTTGTATCTTTGTTTCGTCTACCTTGTGTTTTCTTTCTCTTCCCTTTCTGTTTTCCATACTCCTTACATTTTAGCTCTTGTATTTTTGATGCCAGCTCTGTCTTCTCTATTTCATGTTTAAATTCCCTGCTTTTTTAGGCTCTCAGCACCTGTCAGCCATAATGAAAGTGAATGAAGTCATTTTGAGCTCATCTTTTTAGTATTGTTGCTGTCTACATTTGCAGGTAATAAGACCAGTCAGAGACAGAAGGTCAAGGTCAAGCTAAGTTGAAAATTTTGGTTTCAGGCTGCTGCAGAGATCTCACCAAAGGGCTTATAACTGTTCCACCTTAAAAGCCTAAGAGGAATTACATGGTCAGATATGGATCTATATCAGGGGTTCCCAAACTTTTCGGGCCACAGGCTGGTCACGTGGTTCATGGGGCTGGTCACTATGGCCCACAGGCTGTAGTTTGTGCACCCCTGCTCTATATCCAGGGGTAGTGCTGAAATAATTTGAGAATGGAGCAAGTTTTTTGTGTTCAGAAGGACTATAGAAACCAGGTGTTTTCTTTTGTAGTACATCCACATACATGTGTTATTTGACACAGCTCATTCCAGTTGTTGCCTCTGAACCAACTCATTTAGTACAAAACAGATATCCCAAATAAATTCAAATCAGACATGTCATCATCCCTAAAAATGTGGGAAGGAAGGAGAGAAAAGAAAAGATCTCTGATGCTAGCTGCTTTCTTTAATATTCTGTTAATTTGTCCATGAGTTTTTTCAGATGTGTTTATTACTAGCTAATTGCCCAGGGTTGTTTTTTTCTGTAAAGTCAAGCTGTGGCCAGCTACCTCAGCAGCAGTACCTGTCTGGGCAGGTGGGGGACAGAAGTTGACAGGGCCGGCCTGCGGACCCTGGGAGAGTCATACACCGCATCTTGCAGGCACTGTCCTGGGTCTAACGGCCGGCCCCAACGCCCAGATTCTCCTCAAGTGCTTCAGTAGCTCCTCTGCCCCCTCTCACCCATCCATATAGGTTGGAGCAAAACACAGTCCTGGCACAAAACTGTAGGGAGGATGGCCCGCCCACCCACTCACCCGCATGAAGGCATCTGGGAAATGTAGTCTCGGCTTGCGCATGTGCAGTCCTGTCGTTTTGTTGCATTTTGTCCTGCCGGTGGGGGTGTCCCCTTTGCGACCCATTTTTGAGGGCATAAACCATCAAATGGGGTTTGTGACCACTCAGTGGCCATCTTGCCATGCCAAGGAAGGTGTGTGGCAAGTTTCGGAAGGATCTGTCCAGGGGTGTAGGAGCCCATCACGGACATACAAGACCACACCTTTGTTTTATAGATATAGATTTACCTAGCAGATAAAGTGCTCTGAGTGTTTACAACAGGCGTTCCCAACCTTTTCAAGCCAGGGGCTGGGTCACTCTCTCTCAGCTTCAAGGGCCAGATGGCCATTTTGCCCTGTCTGCGCAATGGGGGTGGCCATTTTGTCCCAACAGTTTCAAAGGGATGGCAATTTTGTTTTTTGAATGCCCTTGGAGGGGGTGGGGGGCCACATGACATGGTGCCATGGGCCACATCTGGCTTGTGGGCCACAGGTTGGGAATCCCTGGTTTACAACAAAAAAAGGTTATGAACATAAAATGTAATGGTAGTTCCTTCTCATGCTGTATGGCGCTTGTTTCCACCACTATAGCATATCAGGCAATTAATCTCCTCCTTGTTCTTTCAGCAGTAACACTTTACATGATGCTTACCAGACAAACAACCCTCCTCCTTTCCCATCCGGGCTTGGGACAGTCAATAGCAGAGTTAAAAACATGAAATGTCGAAGTATAATAAAACACAAAATGAAAGTCAAAAATGAAAACAGATATAGACTGAAGCCAAAGTTAAGCCAGCAGCAGTGCAAGGATCTTAGCAAGCACTAACACAGTTTTTAAAATGAATGATCAAAGTCACCAAAAAGCCTGGGAGCAGAAAAAAGATTTTCACCTGGCATCGAAAAGGTCATAACATACGCACAAGAAAGGCTTGTCTGGAGAGGGCATTCTATAGATGGATGGTATGTGACCACAGGAAAGGCCTTTTCATTTGGGACCATTTGATGGGGCACCTTTTGGCAGGGGCTTTGATCCCATTCTGATGAAAAACTAAATAAACTGGGCAGTTTGCAATACTTTATTCTGTTAAATCACAGCAATCACGAGTGAAATTTAGATAGCATTTGAGTGGTGGTCAGATGTTCTTCTACATAGCAGATACTTAAGTGAAAGGACAGTATATGCCAGAATTTACCTTAGCAGTGACATTGGAGAATCTCCTAGTTTGACAGTGTTTATCTACACTGGCAACCAAAAAAAAAGCAACTACAGAATTATTGTGAACAAATCAGACAGGCAGAAGAAGGCCTTCGGCATTTATTTATTTATTTTTATAAATTTTATTAAGTTTTTAAACAGAAATAATAATAATAATAGAAAAAAGAACAAAAATTACATAAACATGATAGTAAATAATAATAGTACATAAAAAGCAATTAATACAAATTAATCATTTCAATAAACCAGTCTCTTAACCATTCAACTTGTATGTGTGTGTGTGTGTGTGTGTGTGTGTGTGTGTGTGTGTGTGTTTATATCAGGAAAATATAAAAATAAAAACACTGCAGCATTTTAAAAACTAACTGCTATATTTTTACTGTGAGCTTTCATTGATCATTTAGAACTAATCTGAATAACAAACCATGGATCATTTGTTATTGCTAGCTATAGGAAGCTGTATTGATATGCATGCTTATCTATCATTTTACTTGATTACTATTTACCCCATTACCTTGTAACCCATTTACCTTGTAACATCTTGACCTCTGCATCTGGTGTATATAAACAATACCTAGAAATTTTATTCCTTTGTCTGAAGAAATGGACTTGATCCACGAAAGCTCACAGTAAAAATATAGCAGTTAGTCTTTAAAGTGCTGCAGTGTTATTATTTTTATTTTATTTTTTGTTTTTGTTTTCTGATATGCCTGAACCACAGACTAACACGGCTACTATTCCCAAAAAAAAAAATGGTATTTATAGATTGTGTACACAGTGAGTATGTGGCAGTGGTACTGGAATAAGAGAGTATGCCCCTATATCCCACTTTAACTGTTGGAGTGCAAAGTAGTTGCCTTCAGGACATATACAGGCAGTATCATCTTTGGTTGTGGGGTCTCAGGATTTTGCACAGTGGATCATTGGGGAAGGGGCCAATGCTCCAGCCCAGAGTACTGAGGGTGGGGTGACATGCACTGTTTCCCCTTAAACAGCGAAGTGTTGTTGCCTGGCTCTGCACAGGCCACAGAACAGAGTGTGGCAAGGAGCTGAATCTGTTTTTAAAAAACTGGTTCCCTTCCAAGCTTCTCAGAGGGATTTTCTCATTTCTGAACTAAAGCCCTGACTTGCCTATTGATAAATGGATTTATTGCTATAGCAGTGCTATCGTTTTACTTTGTTTCCTCTGAAAGATGCTCTTTTGATAAGCTTAAATAAACAAGAGAAGGTGACTGGGGGGGGGGGGGCACCAGAAGGTCACCATATATAAAACAAGAAATAATAAAGACGCTGACTGGGAGGCGGAAGGTCAGCAGTTCGATTCCTGAGTACTGCAGGATGGAATGGGCTCCCGTCTTTGTCCCAGCTCCTGCCAACCTAGCAGTTCGAAAGCAAGAAATTTCAAGTAGATAAATAGGGACCACTTCGGTGGGAAGGTAAACAGCGTTCTGTGCGCTCCAGTGTCTAATCATGCCTGCCACATGGCCACGGAAATGTCTGCAGAAGCAGACAGCACTGGCTCTTCGGCTTTGAAACAGAGATGAGCCCAAAATGCTTCCCACAGCCTGCCTTTCTGCTTTCTCCAGTGAGACACATGCTTTTTTATAAATGCAATTTGACATTCCTTTTACTCCTTTCAAGGATCAAAGGGCAAGCACTCTGAGCACGGTTAAAGTCTGTTGTTATAACTTTACACCCGAGTGAGTTGGAGACCTTAGACTCAACCGGAGTATCATTTGTGAGAGACAAAAAGGTGGAACACACCCTGAATAGCAATGTGAAACCCACCGAAGCCTCTCATGCCACAATGGAAATTTCTATTAAGAGCGGGGGGGGGGGGGAGCAAAGCAGGGACAGACTCTGTGGCGGATGGGAAAACACAGGGGCACAGAAATATTAAGACACAAATAGAGCCTGGAAGAGCCTTCAGGGATATGTGGCTGTATCTCAGAGACTGCCTCAATAATAAGCCATGCTAAATATCTATCAAAAGCAAAGATTAGAAGCAGCAGGTATGAGAGGAAAATGTCATGCTTGCTCTCCTCTATTGCACAGGATCCAAATAGCTTCTTTCTCTTGGAGAGATGCCACATTTCCCCCCCCCCTCCCCACAACTCAAAGGTCAATATTTTTCCTCCCGCTAGTGCAGGGGTGCCCAAACTATGGCCCGTGGGCCAGATCCGGCCCCGAATGCCAACTCATTCAGCCCACACCACCCTCATTGCTCCCAGAAGTGGAAGTAAAATGCATGTTTTATTTCCACTTCTGAGATCGACTAGGGTGGTACAGGCCAGATGAATTGGTGTTGGGGGCTGGATCTGGCCCACGGGCTGTAGTTTAGACACCCCTGCTTTAAACAGAGAAAATGGCATCTTAAAAGCTATCTCATCCTGTTTCAAAACAGATTGCAAGGTGCATTTACTTCCTCTTCCTGTGGGAGGAACCACATGACCGGCCCACTGAACCATGCGAGTGGCCCACTGAACCATGTGACCAGCCCACGGCCCAAAAGGTTTGGGCACTCCTACGCTAGTGCATCGATTATTATCATGATCATGCTTTTTATCACCAAGAACACCCTCATATTTAATGGTTCTCTAATATAGTTCCTCTCGTCCTGGAGCCATCAGGGGTACCTTGTGAATTTATGCACTCCACTTTTCAAGCAAACAATGTTGCGGGGAGCTATCATTACATTTTGCTTTAGTGAACTCCAGTTTAACTGTCTGCCTTGGGAATAAGCCCGTTCCTTGATCTCTGCTGAATCTGTCCTTGTTCAGCTTCAGTGGATGACCCTGGGCTCCTATATGATGAGTTAAGGAGAAAAGGTTCTCCATGTGTAATTTCTCTGCACCAGGTAATGTTTTTATACATTTCTATCACATCTTCTCTTCCTTGCCTTTTTTCTGAGCTCAGTTGAGTCCTGTAATCTTCTCACATGACTGCATTGGACATCACTAGCCATTTTTCTTTCTTACACATATAAATTAAGCGAGATATCATCACTTAGACCTCCAGTCACTTCCTTGCTGGTCAGTTGAATGATCTAAAATGCAAGACATTTAGTACTTTGATCCCTTTACCATGACTGGAAACCACGTGTATCCAGGCAGAATGATGGAAGATGAGCAAATCTTCTCTTTGAAACCCTGCCCCTTGCTTTTGGAACATGATACAGTACTTTATATCATTGGGCATGCGTCATGTATACTCTGAAATAAAAAAGCGGCCTCTTTGATTAGTGGCAATTCCCTGTGGGTGATGATATTAGTCCCGTAGCACTGCTATTTACTACACCAGTATCTCATCCGTACATTGGGACTCCTCAACTTCACTGGCCCTAAGCATGGAATATGTAGCGTTTTGGCTTTCCCTTTCCTACCTGTTGTAACATAGAATCATAGAATGAATGAGTTGGAAGTGGCCTTTTATGCCATCGAGTGCAACCCCCTGCTCAATGTAGGGATCCAAATCAAAGCAAGTATGACAGGTGGTTGTCCAGTTCTCTCTTGAATGCTTCCAGTAGAGTGCTCATCACCTCTTGAGGCGGTTGTTTCCACTGTTATACTGCTCTAACCATTAAGAGGTTTTCCCCAATATTCAGCCTATATCTGACTTCCTTTAGTTTGAGCCTGTTATTATGCATCCTGCACTCTGGGATGACCGAGAACAGATCCTCTCCTTCCTCTTTATGATTACCTTTCAGGTATTTGAAGAGTGCTATCAGATCCCCTCTCAGTCTCCTTTTCTCAAGGCTAAACATGCCCAGTTCCTTCAGGCTTTACTCATATGGCTGGTTTCCAGTCCTCTGATCATCCTTATTGCCCTTCTCTGTACCTGCTCTAATTTGTCTGTATTAGGTTGGAACGGATTTATTGCAACCGTAATAGGGCTTTCAAAATAAGTGAGCTATTTCAGGGAGTAGCTTTACCAGTTGCATACATGGCCAAGTGGGATTCCAACCCAGGTCTCTTGAGTGTGAGACCTAGTCCATAACTCTATCCACTACATTACACTTGGTATCTCACTGCCCCATACTGGATATTCCTACCTAGCAACCTAAATTTGGCTTCCAGGATCACTCAAATACAGGGGTTCTCAACATTTTCAAGTTGGGGGCCGGGTGATGCTCCCTCAAACAGACTGGTTGTTCCTTCATCATTTACTGCTTTCGTAAACACGTTTACGATGTCCGTAAATGAGTCCGCAGCTGATTCTGGTGGCTGTGGCTGGAGTGAGGGCAAGGGCCGGATTATTTGGTGCCCCAGGCCATAGGTTGAGAACCTCTGCTCAAGTACATCTCTCCTGTATCACTGGTGCTGACATGTATTATCAGACTCCACTTCAACACTGGCCAGCAGACTGCCTGCACATTGCAGTGCTTTAACATGAAATCCACCAGCATTAGCTATTTGTGGCAGGCCACATTTGCTATCCTCACAGCTTTATTCCTCTTCATTTTGCTTTACAAGCCTACATTCCCTGCTTGTAAGCCCAAACCCCCAGTTTCTTCACTTCAGAAGTAATTTCCCTGTGCTAGGTAATGTGTTGCTGTCATCATGAATTATTAAAACATATTAAATGAGCAGAACAAATGCTGCTAAAGCAATCTGGCTTTCAGAATGTAAGCTTCAAAACATTAGTTTGATCTTTTATAAAAAATCACATCCTTTCCCTCACTTTTTCCTCTTTAGTGTGTTTGGGAAACAGCTTTAATAAAAAAAAACAGAGTCAAGCTCCACAGCAAAGAAAATTTGAAATATATGTTTCTGACCAGCCGTTTAAAGAAGGGATAAAATTCCTATGGAAAACAGGTGTGACATTAACTTTTCCATTAAGCTCTCATCCTATTTCTGATGATTAAAGATTTGTTACAGTCCAGATGCAGGAGAGCTGTTAAAACTAGGGAGGTTTTATTTATTCACTTCTTTGTTGTTCTTGTTTCATAACTTATGCGAACCTCGCAGAATTATTGACTTCATTCACATGTCTATTCTCTGCATTGCACTCAGGAGGGAGAATCTCCTGGAATTAGTTTGGAGATTATGACTTTTAATTAAATCAGTATATTCTTCTTCTGGCAATATAAGCTACAGTGAGCCTTCTTTTCTGATATACCTTTGCAATATCATTCATATCATCACCTAAATCCAATCTCTAGTCCCAAAAGAATTCCTATATTGAATAAGTGGAGTTTATGTAAGTGCTGATTTACCATTCACAATAGATTTGGTGAGTCTGCTGTAGCTGAGACTAGTAATTGGATTCAGGCCCACATATTTTATCATGTCTCCATTTAGTTCCCCCCCCCCCATCCAGTCCCCGCAAACATTAGCAAACATAGGCTTTTCAATCTGTCTTCATTATTTCTCCAGGTTCTTTGCTGAATACATAAGCGCTGTCTGTACACATTCAATAGTAACTGTTAGAGTGAGGAGGGAGATTTCTGCTGTGTGGCTTGTTGTTATTTTTAAAGCTTGGGGGTGGGGGGGAAAGGCTGAATTTGGGCTTGCATTTTGATGTGCCTGCCTGTGTCAACCCGCAACGAGACAGCTACCGTCATCGCTAATCCCATGATCTGATAGACACTATATTTGGCCCCTCTTCTGTTTGTAGTTCAGTAGCAGCGTGTGCATTCCCTGGGCACTGTAGCAGAACTAGGATATATTAGGAAGAATGATAGCCTTCAGCGTCTGCTGCCAGTGGCAAGAACAGAGAATCTCTTCCATTTTGTTTATATTGTTTTTCATATTGAAAACTTTGTTTTTCCTTAAAGGATATATATGGATAAGATATAGATATAGCTATATGTAGATATAGATATACTGTAGATATTTTTTGCTTCAACTTGGCAAGAGAAATGCCAGCCAATGTCCGTTTTATCCTTGGAAGGGCAGCAAGATTGTTGGGCTCCAACTTCACATCGCTGACAACTCTAAATTGCTAGCTCTGAGCCCTGATTCCCATAGGATTAGCTCCATTCCCATCAAGATATGATTAACATCACAGAAGCACATGGAGCCAGAGGGCAACCCAGTGTGTTTCCTCTATGTTTCTGAACAGCAAGGCTGGCAGGCAGTGGCTAATTCAAGTCAGCAGATTTGAAGTCAGCAGCAAATGTTATTGTTCCAAGAGAGTCAGAGAAGGCCCATAGTACAGGGACTGGGCTGTTCTACCTTGATCTGTCCCTTGCTATATTCCAGTGATGGCTAACCCTGGCACTCCAGCTGTTCTGGAACTTTAATTCCCTGGAGCCCTGATCAGCAGGAGTGCTGACAGGCTTCTGGTATTTGCAGCCCAAGAACACCTGGAGTGCCAAGGTTCACCATCACTGTTATATTGTCTCATAGCTAACCCAACAATTAAAAAAGGTCATTTATTTTGCAGTCTCTGATTTGCTTTGAGTAAAAGTCACAATAGAGTTGCTTCAGTAACAACACAGCACTTAGGTTTCAAATGTATATGTGCTATTTATTTAGCTTCTTATTAGCATTCAAAGGTGGTGGTGTTTCCTCAACCCTGGGTATCCAGTTATGATTAGATTACATACTCAGGAATCCTGACCACTAGCAATGCTGCCTGAGGTTTCTGGGAGTTGATATTTAATACCATAGGGACACCACTTTCGCACCACTGCTCTAGAGGACATAGGTAGTCAAATGTGCTTAACTTTAGAGGGCATAAACCTCTATTTCCACAGCGCCAGTTAAAGCCACCAATGGAAGGATCACACTGATTCAGCAAGGAAATGTTGCTGGTTGAAATAATGGCCATAAAACCTTGCAAGAAGAGATAGAGGTCTGAATGATTCTGAGATCTGAGGGACACTTATACAAGTTAAGGCAGAATATTATTTACACAAAACTCATGTGAAGTTCAGTTGTACACATAGTTTTACATTTTCTAAGCATGCACAAAAGGACATACTGTACATCTATACAGGAAAGTCTCATTTGTTCTAATGCCCCAGGGCCACCTGCATGAAAGCAAGCCAGAGGTCATGTAGACTTATACCAGAAAAGCAGTATTCTCCAAGGGAAGTTGGTAGGATTCTTACCTCATAGTTTGGTGTAGAATGTCACGCTTTTCCCATGTGAGCAGATTGGTGTCTGAGGCTTCCTTTTCTCTCTGTGATGTTTTTCTTCCTCCTCTGCTTCTACCCTCAAGAAGAAGGAAATATGTTATTTAAAAAATAAGAAGGGGTGGTTTGTTTTTTTTTTGCCAGCACCAATTCAGAACCATGATACTAGTAGTAAACAGACAGTGACAAAAATGCATACACATTTTAAGAGATGTAACTTTTTGAAGTTTAATTGAGTTATGGTAGCAATGTGTAGTATGATATTCATTCAAAAGAATTAATACTAGCATCACCATGCAACAGGCAGGGCAGTCAAAGAAATGTGAGACGTGAGAACTTACCTCGACAAGAATTTGCCAAGATAATGGATAGGACAAAGAGGTGCAGTTGAGTTTCACTCATGTTCTCCTGACTTAAAACCCCTTGACTTCTCCTTATGGGGGACCTTAAAGGATGTGGTGTATTGGAGAAAACCAGCTACACTGGTGGTACTTCAGGAAGGAATTTAAACAGCATGCACAGCAATACTGCAGGGACTGCAATGGCTCAAGTAGCTAAGACGCTGACTGTGAAGCAGAAGGTCAGCAGTTCGATTCCTGAGTACTGCAGGACGGAATGAGCTCCCGTCTTTGTCCTAGCTCCTGCCAACCTAGCAGTTCGAAAGCAAGAAATTGCGAGTAGATAAATAGGGACCACTTCGGTGGGAAGGTAACAGCGCTCCGTGCGCTCCTGGTGTCTAGTCATGCCTGCCACATGACCACGGAAACGTCTGCAGAAGCAGACAGCACTGGCTCTTCGGCTTTGAAACATAGATGAGCACTGCACCCTAGAGTCGGATACGACTAGCTTTCAAGCAAGGGAAACCTTTACCTTTACAGCAAAACAAGTGAACACCTTTGGCCAATGTTGCTCAAGCAGTAGTTCGCTGTAATCAGAAATGTCTGGCCACTGATTGTAACCACCTTGAGCACCTCTTATAATTGTAGAAGCCAAACATAACCTGTATTCATTTTTTGTTATCAGCATATATTGAGTATTACAATTTTAATACAGTTTTTTTCCTTTCTTAAAATGTGTATACATTTTTCACACCATCTTGTATATCCCCCCCCCCCCCAAAACTGGGACTGCAGTGGCTCAAGTAGCTAAGATGCTGACTGGGAGGCTGAAGGTCCGTAGTTTGATTCCCAAGTACTGTAGGATGGAATGAGCTCCCGTCTTTGTCTCAGCTCCTGCCAACCTAGCAGTTTGAAAGCAAGAAATTGCAAGTAGATAAATAGGGACCACTTCGTTGGGAAGGTAACAGCATTCCGCGCACTCCAGTGTCTAGTCATGCCTGCCACATGACCACGGAAACGTCTGCAGAAGCAGACAGCACTGGCTCTTTGGCTTTGAAACAGAGATGAGCGCTGAACCCTACAGTCGGATACGACTAGCTTTCGAGCAAGGGAAACCTTTACCTTTACTTGTATATATATTCCCAATGATTATGCTGTTTGAACACTGCTGCTTAAACACTTAGGCCTAAATCTTATTGATAATTCCAATTAGAGTAGATTCACTGAATCATTTTGTAAATCACCAGTTATGGAAATCCTATAAGAATTCTGGCCTTACTTTGCATATGGTTAATTTGCATCATCATCATCCTGGGCTAGTAAGCCACATGTACAAACCTTCCACAGCCACTTAGAAATCCATGGTGGTGGCAGTGCTCAGTTGTACTTCTTCCCTTGAAACTACAGATACACACAATCTTACACACTTAAGATGTGCCACCTAGAATTTGCATGTACACATTATCAGGGGCTACATGGATTTGTCTCCCTTATCTTCCCCAAGAGTCCATCAAGTATTTTTCATAGCTCTTTAAACAAAGAAGAAGAGATTCAAGGTATGGCACTTGTATCATAGCATAAATATGATACAAAATTGTGAATTGAATAAAAATAGTTAGTAACAGCAGCAGCCTACTAGGAAAGCAGACCAACAAGTAACTCAGCATTTCTATTAAAAGGTAAGTCTGATCATGAATAACATGATGGATTCAAAGGTCACTTAGTCCATTTCCTTGGCATTATACAGGTCAGGTTAGATGATGATAAGGTCTCCCCATAGATGTGCTAATCAACTCCCATAGCAAGTAGTTTACCCTGGCAGATGATCAATCTGGGAAAGGGCAAGATCCCACTTCCTTTCTCTCCCTTTTCCTATGCGTAGCAGTCTAATCAAATAATCTCTGTCTACTGCCTCAAGGGTGGGGAAGATTTGCTATGGGAGTGAATGGAACAAAACACCCCAACAGGGTGACATCATGTTGGCTGTGGTTATCTGCCACCGGCAGCCGCATCACCCTCCTCCCGGGCTGGTGACATCGAGAGGCACTGACCTCATGGAACAATGCAAAGGCCTTTCCCCACCTCGAGTCAGAGATGTTTCCTTGCCCGTTGTTTGCGTCCCACGGGCATTGTGCCATCATGCAAACATGAGCAAATCATATTTCATCTCTGTTATCTCAAACATTCAGAAACCCCTGGTATAAAGAAGAGCTTAAAGGCTGCACTCCCGCTGTCCTTCATCATCTGTGATAGGCATAGCTCACTCATTCGCCTGTCTCATGTCCCTTCCATCCTCTGTTTGTCTCCTTTTTCTGAATTCTCCCTCCCCGCCCCCGCCCCCTCAACTTTTCATTTATTCTTCCTGAAAAGTGCTGGAAGTTCAGGAAAGTATCACAGAAGGTCCTGAGGCTGTTGAGGGGAAGCTTCTTGACTTTGATCCCTCTGAGCCAAAAGAGAAACAGCTCCAAGACTGGGAGCTAAAGGGGAGCCTAGTAGTTGGTCTCAAATGCTCTAGGAGACCTGAAAAAGAGTCACCCACTTCAGGACTTCTCATGCTTCTTGGAGTCTTTCCTTCCCATCCTTCCTCTGGGTGGGATGGGGTGGGGTGGGGGGACTTGCTCACCAGTCTCAGATTAATTCGGGGGGGGGTGATTAAAGAAATACAGAGACTCTTACTCCATTTTGTCTTTTCCTCCTCCCATTCCATAAATGGACAGAGGGCAAAAGCTGCCAATGAAGAGCTACAGGCAGGAGGGGGTCACTCTTATGTGTGCCTTCCCCTCTCCTTTTTTATTTTTCATTTGGGGGCATTTGGTGCCTCTCTCACCCTTCCTTTGCAGAAAATTTCCAGCAGAGGAAATTTGTAGGTACAACCACAATATTAGCACAAATGAGGGTAGAAAGGGAAATAAAGGAAGTAAGGAAGAATTGTGCCAGCTCCTTCCTTTTACTAATCCTCGCTCCTATTTTCTCTCAATCCTCACTCTCACCCAACTTATCCTTACACACACAATCATGCACAACCGCCATCCTTCATGTTAGCAAAAAGACAGCCTCAATGACATTATAAACCTCTTACTGCAATTGCTGCTAGTGGTGCAGTCCCTCTCTGCTGCTGCTTCTACTGCAGATGATGATGATGATGATGATGATGCATCTCATGGTCCCCTTGTTCTGTGTCTGGAGTGTGTTTTTGGAGCTGCCTGTCCTGATTCACAATTAAAACTGAGCAGGAATAAAAGAAAATGCCCACCAGTACCGGAAGGCATCATTTGGATGATTCCTCCAGATTTTGTCCTCTAGCTGTACTCCCTGAGTCATTGTAGGGCAGATTCATTTCACATCCATGAAAGCAAAGAGTTACGGGTGTCTTTAGGCCATGCAGATCAATAAGCAAGCATTTCACCTCAATCATCAACAATTCCACCCAGGCAGTTGGATGCTTTTGTAGTTGTACATTATTCATCCCAATTTTTAAATAGCTTACAGCTAGAGTGATGAAACAATATCAACAATAAAGCAAAAACATTCACCAGCAATCCAACAAGCACCAGAAAATAAGCTTACATGGAGAAATCGCAAATAAAAAACAGCCTTTAAATATCATTAAATGACTATGGTGAGAAATAGCTTACTTTTTCCCCATAGAAGGCCTGGGTTCACATTGGACAATGGGAAACCATTGGGGGGGGGCACCTAACTACTACAGTAATGGGACCTTTATGCAAGATCTCTTTTACAGATCTCAAAAAATCCTGCTTAGTACAATGTTTTCTCCTTGTTCTCGTCTCACTCAAATCCCTCTCCTGAAGTGTCCTTTTTCTTGGGCTTTCACTCTCTCATCCTCAATATATATTTTCCCTGGTGGAAACCAATAGGTGGTTGCTGAGAGGTACACTCTCATTGCTTACAAACCCTTTCAATCCTGAGTTGTAGACTTCACTCAGAGGGGCAACAAATGGTTGCCCACATAGGCTGGTTCTTCCCTAAGCTACACCCTGCTGACTAGGCAGCACCAGTCCTGTGTTTGAGTCTGCCAAGGAAGATATATTCCATAATGTGGCCAAATCGAAGACAATGGAGCACTGGATGTAGTTGCAATAGGCATGGTCAAGGGGTAGGATGAGAATAGACTCCCCATGGACCCATCGCACCAGAGGCTTCAGCCCCAGGGACAGTGTTTATGTTCATCAACTCACCTGTAGTAAACTAGCTTGAATTATGGCTCTAGGGCTCAGCATTCCTTCATCTGCCATAGATTCTGGCACCTTCTCCACAGCTGATAACCCCAGAAGCCTCACTACAGTCTACTTGTCGAGGCAACTCTGTGAGGTCTCCATTTTGTTGTTGTTGTTCAGTCGCACAGTCGATTCCAACCCTTTGCGACCACATGGACCACTGCATGCCAGGCACCAATATCCTCCACCATCCTCCTCAGCCCACCCAGCTTTGTGCCCATTGCGTCAACAATGCCATCTAGCTATCTCATTCTCTATTCCCCTCTTATTCTTTTGCCCTCAACCTTTCCCATCATCAAGGCCTTCTCAAATGAATCCTCTCTTCTCATTTGATGTCCAAAGTACTTTCACTTCATCTTCAATATTTGACCTTCCAAGGAGCAGTCAGAGTTGATTTCTTTTAAGATAGACATATTTGTTCTCTTTGCTGTCCAGGGTACTCTCAAAATTCTCCTCCAGCACCACATTTCAAATGTGTCTATTCTTCTGCACTCAGCTTTCCTTATGGTCCAGCTCTCACAATCATACATTACTACAGGAAATACCATTACTTTGACTATGCGGACTTTTGTTTGCAAGGTGATTTCTCTATTTTTAACTATCTGTAGTGATCTTGGATGCTAAGACTGTAAAGTCTGTCACTGCTTCTACTTCTTCTTCATCTATTTTCCAGGAGGTGATAGGGCCTGTTGCCATTACTGTACAGTATCTTGGTTTTCTTGATGTTGACTCTCAAGCCAGCTTTTGCACTCTCTTCTTTCAACCTAAGCAATAGTTTCTTTAGGTCTTCTTCACTTTAGTTTAGGATCATCTGCATATCTCAAATTGTTGATGTTTCTCCCAGCAATTTTAATTCCAACTTTTGATTTGTCCAGCCCTGCATTACGATGAGCTATAAATGGCTCAGCACTCAATTCCAATGCTTCTAGGTGAAATCATATTGCATAATTGATTGATTAAGCTTAGACTTCTTGGTTCTCTTAATTTCCCTCATGGATCAGCTAGGTCTACTTTCTCACACCTGTGGAGGCTCATGAGGCTCTCTCTAATTTACTAAGCCAATGTTTCCCAACCCTTGGTTTTTGGATTTCAATTCCCAGAAGACTAATTCAGTTTCCCAAAGCACTGATCAGCCAGTGTGCTGACAGGCTTCTGGGAATTGAAGTCCCCTTGTGTGGTGTGTGCCCCATGTTGGAAACTACTATACTAAGCCTTGCCATAAGATTGTCTAAAATGGACATGTCCACCCCATCATATGAAGAGGAGAGCACTGGAAAGGTAGCCATGACCAGACTGTTAGCAGGACACCCAGCACTCTTCTTAGGGTCCATCTTAACTAACCAAACGAATGTAATTTGTTATAAATCAATTCATTTTTTTTGACTAACCCTAATAAATAAGTTTATTTACACAATAACATTAATGATATTAATTAACTATTTATATAATCATAAGTAGTGTAATGTTGTACTTGAAAACGTGTAAACATATCAGTAATCTTATGAATTTAAGCTATTTATTAGCATTCATAAAATTGTATATAAAGTAATTATATTAACTGTTCTTATATGTGAATGTGTGTGTAATAATCAACTCCACTAATTAATTAGACTAAGCCTCTTACTAATCACCACCTCCTAAAATGTTCCCAGAATAAAGACTGATGTAATTGGCAAAGGGGGGGGGATCCTCCCCTTTCTCTCTCATCTGAATAGCCATTATTCTTACAAAATGGTGCCCAACCATGCTGCAATTAACTCTACTCCAAGAACCAGACAGAAATACAACAGAAATATAACTTAATATAAGTAAAGAGAATGGAAAGGGGGCAGATAAATTAATAGGGAAGCACACACACACCCAATGACTGCTGTGGCCACAGTGCGAAAGAAAATGCTACCCAGTCCTGTTTTAAAAAATCTTTTTATTTTTAAAAATGCAAAATAGCCTGATGCAGATAAACAGCAAATTAACAAAAAAACCTATTACAGCAGTCTTATTCATGCTGAGGCAGTGTCTAGGTCCTGCTGCTTCTCATCAATGCTGAAGCCTCCATCATCCTGCAGCAAGAAGGAGGACTGAGGCAGGGAAGCCCTTAAGAGTGGCCATAAAAGCATCACCTCCAGTTCTTCCCAGGTAGCCCATCCAGCCTCTTGAGCCGGAAGGGGGAAAGCTCCTCTCCCAGCAGAAGTTTACAGGTGTGTTTGTAAAGTTAGTCCTCAGACATATGCAACTGAATATGGGGGCTTGTCTTATTCTCCTTAACCCTGTCTCCCACTGACTGCTGTCCATCCACATACTGTGGGATGCATTTGAATTCCATTAACTTTTGTATAATAAATTCAAACACAGTGAGACTGAACATCCTATTAGGAATGTTTATGTTTCTAGTCTCTTTAAGTGAAACAATGCACTCAGTTTATCATCTCAGATGCTTCAGAAGGCCAAGCATGTCAAGGCAGGTGTCTATATGCTAAAGAAACACAACATGTAACAGAAGGAAGAAGCCTTTCAGCAAAATGTGATGGTGACACAGGAGTGGGAAGTTGGCAGCGTTTGATACACAAAAGTTGTCCCTGTTTTCATATGTAAAAGGTTGGGTAGAAGCTCAATGTGAGTACTTCTGATCATCCTACACTGTGGCTTACAGGAGCTGTTCGGGAAGTGATCAAGAGCAAGAAAAGCTCATTTAGAAGATGGAAGGCTTGTCCGAATGAGGACAGCAGGCAGAAACATAAATTCTGGCAGAACAAATGCAAGGCAACAATCAGGAAAGCAAAGCAAGACTTTGAGGAGCGTATAGCTAAAAATACTCAGAGAAATAACAAAGACTTTTTAAAGTACATTAGAGGTAAGGACCCAACTAGGAAGGCCATTGGCCCATTAGATGACAATGGAAGGCAAGGGGTTATTAAAGAGGAAACAGAGATTGCAGAGAAACTCAATGAATTCTTTGCTTCAGTATTCACTGAAGAAGACAGAGACCACATGCCCAAAACAGAGCCTATCTTTGTAGGGAGGGAAACCGAAGAATTAAGCAAGATAGAAATAACCAGGGAGGAGGTCCTTGCATGTCTTGTTAAACTAAACGCTAACAAATCACCAGGACCAGATGGCATCCATCCACGAGTTCTCAGGGAACTTAAAGATGAAATTGCTGATCTCCTAGCCAAAATATATAATCTTTCCCTCAAATCAGGCTTTTTGCCTGATGACTGGAAGGTAGCGAATGTAACACCAATTTTCAAAAAAGGATCCAGGGGTGATCCAGGAAATTACCGACCTGTCAGTTTGACATGTGTCCCAGGTAAAGTGATGGAAACCATCCTAAAAGATAGAATTAATAGGCACATAGAAGAGAAGGCGCTGCTAAAGGAGAGCCAACATGGCTTTTACAAGGGCCAATCATGCCTCATTAATCTGTTGGAATTTTTTGAGAGTATCAACAAGCATGTGGATAAATGGGATCCAGTTGACATTGTTTATCTGGACTTTCAGAAGGCTTTTGACAAGGTCCCACACCAAAGGCTCTTGAATAAACTTACCAGTCATGGAATAAAGGGACAGGTCTTGTCCTGGATCAGCAACTGGCTAAGGGACAGGAAACAGAGGGTAGCACTAAATGGACACTTCTCCAAGTGGAGGGAAGTAAAGAGTGGGGTCCCCCAAGGTTCAGTACTGGGACCCCTGCTTTTCAACCTCTTCATAAATGATCTAGAGGTAGGAGTAAAAAGCAAGGTAGCCAAATTTGCTGATGACACTAAATTATACAGGGTAGTGAAAACTGTGAGAGATTGTGAGGAGCTCCAGAGGGATCTCTTGACACTGGGGGAGTGGACAAAACAGTTCAAATGAGCTTCAACATTAGTAAGTGCAGAGTGATGCATGTTGGGGGGGAAAAACAATTACATTTATAAACTGATGGGGTCTGAACTCTCTGCGACAAACCAGGAAAGGGACCTTGGTGTCCTGGTGGACAACTCAATGAAGGTGTCAACCCAGTGTGCCTCAGCAGAGAAAAAAGCAAACTCAATGCTAGGGATCATTTGGAAGGGTATAGAAAATAAGTCAGCAAGTGTCATTTTGCCTCTTTATAAATCTATGGTGAGGCCCCATCTGGAATACTGTGTACAGTTCTGGTCGCCATACCTCCAGAAGGATATTATGGAGCTGGAAAAAGTGCAGAGGAGGGCAACCAGAATGATTAGGGGACTGGAACACCTTCCTTACCATCTGACTGCAACGGTTGGGCCTCTTCACTCTTGAACGACGACGTCTAAGAGGTGACCTGATTGAAGTTTATAAAATCATGCATGGTGTGGACAAAGTAGATAAGGAAAAACTGTTTTCCCTATCGCATAACACTAGAACTAGGGGACACTCCATGAAACCTTTGGGTACTAGTTCTCAAACAAATAAGAGAAAGTACTTTTTCACCCAGAGGATTAGTGGTCTATGGAACTCCCTGCCAGAAGAATTGGTGACAGCTGTCAGTCTTGACAGCTTTAAGAAAGGATTAGACAAGTTCATGGAGGACAAGGGTATCAATGGCTATAATTATGGACACTTAAGGACAACCTCCGGGTTGGAGAGATAGGCAGGATATCTCTCAATGCCATTTCCAGGGAATCCTAAGCAGGTGAAGGCATCTCCTTGGGAATACCCTGAAGGAAATGGTGAGCCATTGTGTGAGACAGAATGCTGGACTGGATGGGCTGTGGCCTGTTCCAGCAAGGCTGTTCTTATGTACACTGGTGGTTGTTGATCTCTCACCTAAGTCTAGTCAGATGTGCTCCTGTCATTACTGTTCTGAAGTCAGTAGAGCCCTATGCCATTACCTTTCAGGGCCAAAAGCTGAAATCAGAAAATAGTGTGGCTTTATAGAGGCAGGCTAGGCAAGCACTCAGAGGGAGGCAAGAACAATATATGCAAATGTCTTTACACTATCCAGGGTGTCCTGGCACCAACTAGGAAAGGGTGGAAATAGGTGCTCAGGTTTCAAAGCCCTTTCACACACAAGAACCAAAGAAAGAGAGCTATTCCCTAAGACTTTAGGGCAGGCATTCACAACCTACGGCCCATGGGCCAGACCTGGCTCCTGAATCCATTTCATCCAGCCTTCGATACCCTCGCCACTCCTGGAAGTGGAAGTAAAATGCATGTCACGCATGTGCAGAACCCTGCTAAATGCATTCTGTGCATGCGTCACATGCGTTTTACTTCCACTTCCAGGTGGGAGGAACCACTTGACTGGCCTGATCAGCTGCCCAAGAGCAGCCTGAAAACATTGTGAATCATTCTGTGTTAAAACTGGAAGAATGGTATAAAGAAATGTGGAAAATTGCGTTAAATGGTAAACTTACATGGGAGATGAATAAAAGGACGGGTATAATTAAAGAAAGTAAGTTTTGGGAAATATGGAGACCCTTTGTGGAACATACATTGGAAAAAGATAAATGAGGTAAACTAGTATCAAAACAGATGAGTTTTTGGAAATGATAGACTTGTGATAAAACTAATCTTCAGGGCTTTGTATATATCATGGGGTGGTATTATTTTCTTATTAGTATTATGTGTTTTAGTTATTTTTTCGATGAATGAGTTAAAAATGAGATCAGATTAAAATGAGTTTAAAATGAGATCAGATTAAAATAATAAACAAGATACTTTTATTTTCATTATGTATTGTTTTGTATTTTGTACTGTATGAAATGCATTGTGTTTTGATTTTATTTGTGATATTTTTTGTTTTGTTAATGTTTTTCTTTTATTTTTGTATTTTTTTTAAAAATAATAAAAATATATAAAAAATAAAGAATCGCTGCTTTAGGGAGCTGATGCTTTGAGATCTGATATCCCTTTCTCTCTGCCACATAAATATGATATTTTCTGGAAACAATTTCCATCAATGAAGATTGGGGAGGGCATTTTGGAGACATTTATAAAGGAAGCAAAAACCATCTTACTTTTGAGTAGGTGAGAAGGGTCCCTAGTATGTTATATAATATATTAATTAATTGAGAGGCTTCCTTGATCATCCCCCATTACCCATTCTGTGAGAGGAGGAAATAGCTACTCTCTCTACACACATGGTCCAAACTGTTGGAAGGTTTTCCACACCCATTCCCAGATCTCATCTAATTACTGAAGCCTTGGCTCTGCCTTCCTTTGCCCACTGGCCTGTAATTCCTAATCCACAGGGCTGGAGTGTCCTTTTCTTTCAAATATCAGGTTTACCTCTGATTAATGTCAGGATTCTTTCCCTACAGGCATAAATTACCTTAGATGAAGAATGGGGACTGACAACCATCGATTTTGATTCTTTACTGAACACAAGGAGAGAAGGCACCCTTCTCTTCTTTTAATGGTCGGATGGCAGCAACTGCTTTAAATTGAAAGTACTCTGGGGAGGGGGAAAGTATAAGGAATAGTGGCAAGGATGCAATAAAAACTCTTGCAGAGTTGTAGAAGTAGCTAAAGCTGATGATTGTGCTCTGGTAAGGTCTGGCCAGGTTATCCTGCTATTGTAATAGAGTAGACCATACTGCCAGCGACTCCATGCTCCTCATCAGGTGGTGGTTAACTAACCTGAACCCCCTAAGGACTAATGGCCTGGAGTGGCAAAGTCCACAGGGAAGTGTGATGGTCCCCAAATGGATTAAATCCCACTTGAATCCATCTTGATGGAGGACAGCAGCTTCATCGAGACTAGCCTGGGGCTGATGAGGATTTGGCGTGCCAAAAGGGCTCAGGACCAGAAAGTGACTCATGGAAATGGGCACCACATCACGCTGTGATGCAAAAGACAAATGGAAGGGGACATTATATTGTCCCCAGGAAAATCTTCATGGCTGATTGCCATGAGGATTGCCAATATTCGGAATCAGATATGGCACTTTAAGTAGGAGTACATAATCTATTTGTATCTGGTTTTGTTTGGTACAGTACCTGAACACCTCACTGATTTTAACATACACAAGATATGGAGGGGAAGGGGAAGGTGGAGAAGGAGAAGGAGGATTCCTGGGCTCATTGCACAGCTCAGCTACTGACTCATCCCCTCCACAGTTCCATATGTACATTTATTTCAGACGTTCCCAAAAAAGAATGCAAAAATTTGGAGCACCAAAGTCTGTGTCTCCCACCCACCCCAGATTAGCATACAGATGTTTGTACAGAGAAAATGAGAATCCGTTTATGGGTTTTGGAGAGTAAAATTCACAGCACTGAACATCGAGATGAGACATCTTTCTGTATTAGCCACAGCTAATTTTGTTGTTGTTCAGTCATACAGTCGATTCCGACCCTTTGCGACCCGATGGACTATCGCATGCCAGGCACACCTATTTAATTTAATTTAATTTAATTTAATGTTCATTTTTCTATCCCGCTTTCCTGACACAAGTGCCACTCAAAGCGGCTTACAACATATATAAATACAATAACAGAGCAAAATATACAATAGAATACAAACGCCAATACACAATTAATACAATCAAAGCATCAAATTATGCAAAAAATACAATACAGAATAAACAATATACAGTACTGTATGATAGGAAAACAATACATATAAGCATAATATCATACATAGAATGACAATAAGGGGGAAGGGGAAGGGGGAAGTCATATAAAAATAATAACACATACATTATAAAAATTACAACATTAACCTCAACAACCCAGCAGCCACAAAGGTGCCCAATGGTTCAAAGACCATAAGGGCAGCTGCGTCGACAGCAGTGGTTCCCACCTGTCACTCCCTTCGTAGAAACGAGTCCCAGACAGGGCAGAAGGCAAAAGTTCTACAGTAAGCGACGGCAGCGGCGTCGGCGGCGGGCGCAGGTGGGCTCCATCCCCGAGCGATGGAGTGGCTACGGGGAGAGTGCGGGCCTCTCTGCGGCGGCGGCGGCGGCTTTTCACCCCTCCAGCCAGGCGTAGCTCGGAGGGGGCGGCGTCGGCGGCGGGCGCAGGTGGGCTCCATCCCCGAGCGATGGAGTGGCTGCGGGGAGAGCGCGGGCCTCTCTGCGGCGGCGGCGGCGGCTTTTCACCCCTCCAGCCAGGTGTGGCTCGGAGGGGGCGGCGTCGGCGGCGGGCGCAGGTGGGCTCCATCCCCAAGCGATGGAGTGGCTGCGGGGAGAGCGCGGGCCTCTCTGCGGCGGCGGCGGCGGCGGCTTTTCACCCCTCCAGCCAGGCGTGGCTCGGAGGGGGCGGCGTCCTCCACCATCTGCCTCAACCCACCAAACTCTGTGCCCATTGCATCCACAATACCATCTATCCATCTCATTTTCTACCACCCCCTTCTTTTGCCTTCAACCTTTCCCAGCATCAAGGCTTTCTCAAGTGAATCCTTTCTTCTCATTTGATGTCCAAAGTACTTTAGCTTCATCTTCACTATTTGACATTTCAAGGAGCAATCAGGGTTGATTTCCTCTAAGATTGACCTATTTGTTCTCCTCGCTGTCCAGGGGACTCTCAGAACAATCCTCCAACATCACATCTCAAAGGCGTCTATTCTTCTGCGCTCAGCTTTCCTAACGGTCCAACTCTCACACCCATACATTACCACCAGGAATACCATTGATTTGACTATGCAAACTTTTGTTTGCAAGGTGATGTCCCTGCTTTTCACTATGTTCCAGCTAATTTTAAATACTGCCATTTACGATAGCAAAGTGTGTTCTTTTACTGCAGAGCCAATTGTGATGTGCTTTGTAAGATGTATCCACAATTGTCCAACAGCAGTACTCTGGGATAATGGCAGCTGTTCCTTTCCTGGTACAAGAACATATTTGATATTGCATCTCTGTTTTTAAAGCTGTTTCCCAACAAAGTGTAACTATGATGGTCTCAGCTCAAAATCAATGTTTTCATAATGTTGTCCTGGAAAATCCATGCTTCCTGCTGCTTCTCTTGTTGGATCATTCTTCTTCTGCTGCTTTTTCTCCCTGTGCTCTATTGATGTCAGCATTTTATCAATGCTTTACCTTAGTTAGCTTAGGCAAACTTTCTGATGTTCTAGGGTTGAATTTGCTTTTCTGCACAGAAGTACCTATTTACACCTTCTGGGACTGCCAGTTCAAAGGAAAACATCTTGCCTTTAGAAATCGGTACTTTTCACAAAGCTTGTGATTCATTCCAGGAAGACAAAGAGATCACAAAACCATTTGTACATTTTAAAGAATGAAACCTAGTCAATGTCATTCCTCCAAACAAATTTTTAATCACACTAACTGTAATGTGTATGCTTGGGGAAATGTGCACATATAGTCAGGGCAAAAATAATTACAGAAATGAGTCCATTAGAGAAATGCATTCATTTTACAAAAAGCAGAACACACATTCTACATGGAGAGTGAGGGTGGAGTAAGGATAGAAAATAGAAATAGAACAATTTATTTATTACATTTGTTTATTACATTTTATATTGCCCATCTGGGATATTTCCAACCTGGGTGGTGCACAGACAAATATGCAAAAGCAATATAATAGAACAAACAACCAAAAAAGCGCAACAGAATAAATACCTGAAAAAAATTAAAATTAAAATAAAACAATGCTTTCCTCAATTTCTATAGATAAATTGAGGAAAGCATTGAGAATGTGACTCAGCCATTTTCACACCCTTGAAGATTTAAGGATGATCCATAGCCGCCGCCACCCCTAGCACCACATTTCAAAGAAGAGCTGAGGCTGAAACGTGTCACTTTGCATTTCAGAGGCTGCTGGAGTACTTTTCCAAAAAAACGTATTCCACCACCATCACACTGGGCAGCCCTGGGTTTATAACTGCAAAAGACTAGTATGGCCAAAGAGAACTGGCTCTACTTTTTGCTAATAAACCCTTGCTACTCTTTTCTCCTTTGAAGCAACACTGGTGTTTTATAGATTAGAGCAGAAGTAGGGCGGACTTGGCCTCTTGATATTGCTGGACTGCAGCTCTGAGCCGCCATAATCAGAATAGCCAATGGTGAAGAAGGATAGTAGTTCCAGCGAAACCACATGTGGAGGACCACACCTTTTCCTTCTTTGTGCTAGAAGCTGGGAAGGCATCACAAGCCAACTAGATTCCTTCAACTCTGCCGTGTGGCTCATTTAATGTTCTATGCTCTTCTCATCCTCCTTTCCTTGCAACAAAGAGTATCAGTCTTCTTCTGCAGCGCCCAATCTCCAGCGCTCCTGTTGCTTAAATATAATGACAAAAATATCTCAGAGACTTGTCCATAGATGACTACTGACTTTTCAAGCACATGTGGAGTAAGGTATTAAAGTTGCCTCCTGTGCTGTTGAAACAAATCTGTCCAAGTGAAGGGCCTCATTCAGCGGTGTTTTCCAGGGGGAAGAGAAATGCTAAAGCCAATGTGCATTCCTTCCTAAGGCGACCGTAACTGTTAAACCATACATTATACATATCATGTCATTAGAATAGCGAATCCTTTAAATGCTGCAAGATACCTGATTGTGAGAGTATGAGCTTTTTTGCATCTCCCACAATTTGCACATAAGCTTGCACTGCTATATGATTGCTCATTAGGAGGTACCACAGGTTTCCCTTACAAGTACAGTTTTCCAGACACAAAAGTCAGCTGAAATCATATCTCTAGACTAGGGCCAATATAGACCTTAGCTGCAATTGTATGCTGTGTGTAATATATAGCACATTTCTTAAAATGGGAAGGAAAGGAAAGGAAAAGTATTTGCTTAAGCCAGGGGTTCCCAACCTTTTCAAGCCGGGGGCTGGGTCATGCTCTCTCAATCAGCTTTGAGGGCCCAATGGCCATTTTGCCCTCCCTGCATTATGGGGGTGGCCATTTTGTACCAACAGATTCAAAGGGGTGGCCATTTTGTTTCTGAAATGCCCTTGGAGGGGTGGGGCCCCCACATGAAATGGTGCTGCAGGCTGGATCCAGCCCATGGACCTTAGGTTGGAATTCCTGATTTAAGCCCTTAGCTTCTCTGACCAAACTCCCTGCCAACTAGTAGATCAGACATTGCAGAACATTTGCTTCAGAAGGTCTATATACACATGAGTGTACTGACATGGGAGAAACCCACATTACATTTTCTATAACTTACTCCTAAGTCAACCTGCCTGCCTGAATTGTTGCCTCACAGATGGTGTCCTTGGAACTAACCAAAAGGATCACTTCAGCTGGACTTTGTAGCTGCAAATTTTAAACATAATTTCTATCGGCTTTACCATTTTTGCAGATCAGGCCCAAAGAAAAAAAAAGTGTAATATTCTGACCAACCAGCTAGAACCCCTTCCTTGCTTCATTGCCAGCTTTAGTCTCATTCCACACAGACCACTAAGCATTACGCAGATGGAGAGGGGTATTTGGTCACTGCCAGCATCAACCGTATCTGATTCAGTGCCTTCGAGGTGCATAAAGAGGTTAATTATCTTCTTTAAAATGACTTTTCATGCCTGTGGGCTGCTAGGTTATTTTATGCTCCAAACTGTTCAGCAATCCACAGGAAAATATTTTAATGGGTCCAATCATACCAGTTCATCAGGACACAGGTAATTAGGAACAAGCCACCCAAATCCGATATGCTCTGGTACCTCTCCGCAGAATTCAGCACTGCTTTATCAGGATAGCCCAGAGCGGCATTCTCACATAGCTGGGATACCCTTCACAGCACACCTTCCTCACTGAGCCAAGCCTTCCAACTGGTCAGGGCACTCATTTGCAGCTCAGCAAAGGAAATACTGCCACTTTCATTACTGTGAACCAGAAACTGGTGTAGCAAAGGAGCAAATCGTCCAAACATGAGTGCAGTGATCTTATACACACTCACATCAAAGAAGTCCTGCTGAGAAGACAGAGATGGACTCCTGGGTAGATATGTACATATTATAGATGTACTGTATATAGTTCAGTAGTTCTCAACGTGGGACCCACACCCCACAGGGGGACTTCAATTCCCAGATGCCCAAGTCAGTATACTCTAAGCTTATAGATTCTACTCAGGCGTACAACTCTGTTTGATGGCAGTTACTGCTTAATAATTCTATGGGACTGCAGCCAAAGGCATTTTATGACCTTACAGAGAAGAAGGAGAAACTCTGGTAGCAGCACTAGAGGTTCAAAACATTAAAGCAGAGGTTCGCAACCTATGGCCTGTGGTCTGTATCCTGCCCACAGCATCAAATAATCCGGGCCCTGATCTTGCTCCAGCCACCCCCGGAATTTGCCGCAGACTAATTTACATCCACGTAAATGCATTTACACAGCTGTAAATAAGTATGCAGCCACTATAAAGGCATTTATGACAGCCATGGGTGCGCTTTACAGCACCAGTCCGGCCTACTCAGCTATCTGAGGTTGCATGGTCTGGCCCACGGCTGGAAAACATTGAGAACTCCTGCATTAAAGAGAATAGGTGCCTTTAGTCACAGGCCAGCATTCTTTATATGGGCATAAGGCTGAAGGTTACTCTCTAGGTAAGGGGGAGCAGCTTCAGCAGCCACCACAGCTCTTCTGTTCTCAGTCTGCCTGCCTGCCTGCCTGCCTGTCTTTTCCCAGTCTGGGCAGTTTACAAAATTGAGAAAAGAAATACAAGCAAATAAACACATTAAAATAAACATATCTATCTATCTATCTATCTATCTATCTATCCTGCCAGATTTAGTGCCAGGCACTACTCACAACCGTTTACAATAAGCACATCATAAAACAAATACAAAAATCAAAATACAGTAATACATACCTGTATAAAAATACAAATTACACAACCCTTGATGGTGGCACATTTCTTCGAGCAGGTGATAGTCTAATCCAGGGGTAGGCAACCTTCGGCATGCAGGCCGAGTCCAGCCTGTGGCACCAAATAATCTGGCCCCCACCCTCACTCCAACTTCTGCCGCCACTGCCAGAAGCGGCCGTGGATGCATTTACAACAGCTGTGGATGCATTTATTGCAGCCGTAAAGGCATTTACAATAGCTGCAGACATATTTATGGGGGGACCACCAGTCTGGTCGTCTCAACTGTCTAAGGGAGTGTGACCAAGACCCCAACTTTAAAAGGTTGCCGACCCCTGGTCTAATATAATCCTAAATTAGATAGAGGAGGAGAGATTTTTTTAAAAAAATATTTCCCCACTTCCCTCAGAGATCAATCCTGCAAAGGCCTCTTTAAGAGCAAGCTTTCTATCTAAACTGATAAAAAAATTCTCCCATGAAAGGGGTCCACACTGGTTTTTGGATTGCTCCAATTTATCCGTCATTCAATTATTTATGCTCACATCCCTGCCTGCCTCCACCCGTTTTTTCCCAAAAGCTGCCATTCAATAGGCAACAGCAAAGACCACTTTTTGTTAAATAAGTGACATAGCAAAACAGCATTGCATGATGGACATAATGTCATTGTGTGTTTTTGTCTTTAAAAATCACTGTATCAGGAGGAAAATATATCTTAAAATTTTTAAATGACAGGATAGATATAGAGGAGATACATGCTCTGTTATTTTTCTTGTCCAACCCAAGATGGCACAGAGTCTGGTTTAAAATCCTGGTGTATTTTGCATAATTACTGTTCAATTTTCTGAGACCTTGTACCCTTAAAGTGTGAAGTAGCAATAGCAATAACAATTATACACTACCCTATAGCATTTAGTGCAGTCTCTGAGTTGTTCACAAGGTAATTTGTCCCCAACATGCTGGGTACTTATTTTACTGACATTGGAAGGATGGAACTCATAACATCAGTGGTTTTTGGCTGCAGTAGAGCAGTTTAACAACTGCACCACAAGGGCTCTTCATGACTCTCTTAAGTTATTTTTCTGTTAAAAGGTTTGTTAAAGATTGTGATCTTAAGCATTAATGTTAAGATTTGATCTTAATGAGTTATACTGCTTGGAATGTGTTCTTTATGGGTTACTACCATTGTTTTCAGAACCTTACGAGAAAAGGCTCTGTTAAAAGTGAGATGTTTGAATCCTGACTTAGACACCTCAGTGCAATTTGGGCTTTTGGGATGGGTGGGGAGAGAATGTCCTCTGATCAACAATCAACTTGAAACTTTCATGTTTCATTGTGTGGTTTGGGCTTTCAAACTAGCAAAGATAACAGTGCCTTTCCCACTGAATTGCAGGATTCAGGTTGTTTTATTATCTTCAAAAGAGGAAAAGGTTTTAATTGCAATGAGGTTGGGAATTCCCATCAATTCCACACCCCTTTCAATGTCACAACCCACCAAATATACAAGTTTGTTGCCTCAGCTAATATTGTCCCCAACTCTCTTTGAGTGCGAACTAACCATCCTCACTGGCTGCAGAACAGAATAATTAGGAGCACTTAGAAATGCACCTTCCCCCCCAAAACAACAACAACAACAACAAAACCCAACAGCCAGAAGAACGAGGCAACATTAAAATGGGGGTAAGGTGGAGCACTCTAAGTCAAAATATTATTATTATGATTGGATTCAAATCTACCATTTGATTCACAGTTCAGGACTGGAATAAAATTAACAGTTCAAACCCTAACCAAGGACCCAAGAACTGTTAAGGTAATGTCTGAGTATATACGCAGTTCCTAGTAGAGTTGTTTTTTGGAGAGTTAGGATGTTCAAGTCTGATGTCCAAAAGTTCCAAATATCTAGGGAGCCCTTCAGGGCTCCGATCACTATGGGTACAATGATTTCTTCCTCCATAGACACTCAATTTCAATTTGCAAATCACGATATTTTGTGATTTTCTCCAGTTGTTTTGTCTTCAATTTATGCATCTCCTGCTATAGCAATGTCAACAAACCAGACCTTCTTCTTTTCCACAACAGTTATATCAGGTGTGTTGTGATGTCTATACTGTTTGAATTATAAAGTCCCATAGGATCTTGACTCATTTTCTAAAACTTTCTCTATTTGATGTTCCCAATGATTTTTATGGCATTCAAATCCAAACATCTGGCAAAGTTTCCAGTGAATAATTTTTGCAGCCCTGTTATGGCGTTGCAAATAATTAGTCTGAAATTTTGCTGCATCCACTGATCAGATGGCCTACTGTTTCAACCTTTTCATTACAAATAGCTGGAATTTGCTATTGTTGGATATGTGCTGTATTTTTGTCTTCATGCCATTTGTTGGCAAAACTTGTTTCTGAGCTGCCAAGATTAATCATTTTGTTTCCTTTTTTAAAAAATCCTGCTCTTAATCATCCTCATGCCAGCTTTTGGTCAGGCTTTCCTTCTATGTTTTCAAGTATTGATCAGGTTATGATGATGGCGATGGTGCCATCCAATTAGTATGATCACTTTTGAACATTTCATAGCAATTATTAAAAGCAGAAACCTTCCTCCATTCATGGAATTGTATTATTTTTATATTTAATTTTTAAGCTTCTCTTTGTGTCTAAAATGGTAGGTTTTTATGCTTTCCCTGTAACTTTCTACACCAATTATAGGAATGATTTGAAAGAGCCCCTTCATACAGTAATATATCCTATTATTGCCTGTGTACTATGATTATGTTGTCTCTTTTAAAGGAAGAAAATCCAAGCATAAGAATTATGGAGTGTCAAGGAGCATAGAAGGGAGGGTGTGATATGGCATTATTGTAGCTGTTAGATACTAACAGATAGACCAGTCCATATTTTATTTTGCCCATAGCAAAATACTCCCTTAGACGGAGACCAAATTTCTTCTTATGTGTCTTCTTTATTACATTTGCTGACTGTAATATGTTCCTCTGTAGCTAAGGTATTTAATCCTATCAGTACCAGCCTGGAAAGTTACCTAAGCTCTGACTATCATTTCATGGCGTCACCTTATCAGCAATGTAAGGTGAATTCTGTATGCAAGTCTCATCCTAACATGATGCCACCTTTATCTTTAACTGTTTCTGAGGATTTGAACATGCTGGGGCAGGAGGCTTTCCCTTTTTGCATCTGCAAATGCTATTTGTTTCTACAGAGTGTATTTCCAAATAATTGTTTACCCTCATTTATATGTTCAGATTCCATTCACATTTAGTTGGTATGCTCAGCAAATACTCACTCAACATCTTGGGGAACTACAGCTCCTGATCCACCCCTGCCATTGTCCCCCAGCTTTGGAGAGTCCTGTGAGGGTTTTACCAACCCTCCACATTGTCTATTGTCTCTTCCTTATTCATTGTGTACAGTGTTTACTTTCCAGTCATATTTTTCTTTCCTTTCTTTTTTTTTAAACCAAGTGACTTGTTACTTTTGGCCATTTCTCTCTTTCCCTCTCCTAGTATGTCATTTGATAACCTCAAGCTGGAATTTATGACAGATTGTGCCGAACGAGGTTATTTTTGTGTTTCCATCTGAATGCGCGACAGCAGATGCTGAGTGTTTGGAATGCATTAGTGCTAATGGCAGGACCATTAAACATTAGAGTCACTCACTGCAGATGGGTTGCTATGGAAGTTCAGGGGGAAATGAAACAAGAGCTGGAGTGAAAGCAACTGTTAGGCTGTTTCCAGCAATCATCGGCTGGGCAATCAGTCAGAACTGTGATCCCTACCAAGAAAGTTTCTTCCTTTCCTCCCATTTCTCTCTCTATATATGCTCACCCACACTTCTCCCTCCTTCTGTATTAACCACAAACCAACATTTTCTGTTGCAACAACATCGACCTTTGAAGTGACCTTCAGTTGTCAGCTTTAGAAGGGATGGAGGACATTCCTGGCTCTGACTGTATAGGGATCCCAGCCTCCTGAATTTCACCTTGTACACTTACACACAAAGAGATTCTATTTTTAGATTTGAAGGAGATGCAAATATTTGCTTTGAAAAACAACAGATCGGGGGCCTTAAAAAGATCTTCCTTCCTCCGTAGCAAAATTACTATGACAGCCAGTACACTCAGGGCACAATAATGATAATTTCGTGTCAGAGATTACTCTGGGTTGAAAGGATTTTTAGAGGATGCCTGAATGAAGCTCCTATCATTTTCCCAAGTGCAGCTCTCGGTTATTGAAACCCGACCTTCCAGTCTCCAGCTCAACGCCTTAACTACTAAGCCACCGGAGGAGCTGCAGGGCGTGATCAGACGGCTGCAAAGGTGGCCACCTAAGTGCATTGGAGAGGGTTTCTTTGTTTATTTATTTATTTATTTAAATTTATATGCCACCCTCTCGCCCTAGGGCAGCTCTGGGTGGCTCACAACAAGTATAAAACATATAAAACCATCCCATAAAATCATTAAAAAGACAACCCTGTAAAAACCCATTAAAAGACAGTTAAAAGGCCTCCCCACCCCCACCAATACAAGAGAGGCACTTTATCTTAGAAGAGCCAACGGGCGGGGACCACTTCCCCATCAGCCCCCCACACTTGCCCTGCCAGCCAGGTTTTGAGCCCTTTCCTAAAGGGCAGCAATTCCGTCTGCTGCCATAATTCACCTGGCAGGAGGTTCCACAGAGTTGGAGCGGACACGGAGAAGGCCCTCCTCCTTGCACTAGAGAGGTGTGCCCCTCTAGCTGATGGAACAATAAGGGAGCCCCTCCGGTCTGCTCTGGTTGGGCAGGCAGACACTCTTGGGGTGACGCGATCTCTTAGGTATCCTGGCCTTGCTTTGCAAGGAGTGATCTCTCCTAAAGTGACCCTTCACTCAACTGGGGAGTTGCTCCAGCCTAACTCCCAAAAGTAGAAGCCCTTTGGGGCACAGGTGGAGCATGTGTGGCCACCAGGAAATAGATCGCACTCACCCACTCCACAAGTGGTCCAAAGTGCGATCTATTTCCTCATGTGATCACACTTTCAGTTAGGCCAAAAGCTATAATACAAAGCCAATTGAGAAAAGTAACTTGATTTTCCTTTGGAGTGTGTGCAGACTATAGGTTGAGATCACAAAGATTGTTGTGCTAGTGCTGCTTCTTCTCCCCTCTTAAAATCTAATACAGTAATACAAAACAAAACCTATGATGTGGAAATTTTCTGCCTTCCTAGCTTCACTTCTCTGGCAGGTGCCTGGCGGGTAAATGAACTTGACTTCATATTGTGTGTGTTTTTATGCCCTAATGTGTTTCTAAATAGACCTGCAGCTGCTGCTTTCACCAATGTGCTTCTGTAAAGTCTGCTTCCAGCTTTAACGTGCACTGGATCTTTTGTACTACTTAATCATTTCTTCCTACTGTCTCTTGTAAGAAGTGAGGGCCAGGTGAATGGGTCGGTTAATCACAGGTATGGACCAGCCATTATGCTCTAGCAGAGGAACACATGTGTGTTGAGAGGAGAGGTCACTGAAGGCTAGGGATGCTAGGAAATGTCTTCATGGGTCGAAAATAATCCTCCAGCTCCCATGAGAGTGCTCTCCTGCAGCACAAAAATGAGATTGTTTGCTTGTTTGTTTAATCTTCCTCTGATGCTGCTGTATCCAAATCTGAATCTTGGTGATCATCATGGCAATCAGCCGTGAAGACCGTCCTGAGAATATAATGCTGTGGCCTTTCATCTGCCTTCCGCATCGCAGCATGACACCTGTACCACTGGTCCAGTTCTATGAGTCACTTTCTGATCCTGAGCCCATTTGACACGCAAAGTCCTCCTCAGCCACAGGCTAGTATTGATCAAACTGCTGCCCTCTATCATGATGGATTCAAGTGGGATTTAATCCACTAGGCAACCATCACCCTTCCCTGTGGACATCCCACTCCAGTTGGTCCAAGCAACACTCTGGACAGCTCACAACAGTAAATAAACAAGGTTACAAAAACAATAACAACAATTAAAAATTCAAAGTGGGATAATATGAGAATTTTAAAAACTTACCTAGATGGCATCCACTAAATTAAAAATCTTCCAATAACTTTTATTCTCTGTCAGAAACATGTATATTTTTAATGGCAGTTCCCTCATTTTGAGAATATGTCTGCATAAAACTAGGTCCTTTTCCCTTGAGAAAGCAAAGCATGTATAAAAAGACAAACTGATGGATGAAAAAGAAGAAAACAGTCCATCTGATGCTATCCTAAATGCTAGGTCATGCCAGAATATGACACTTACCATATATATTTTTCATAAAACATGTTTAATAAAAATGTGCAGAAATGCCATCTTGAAAATGTGCAAAATCTCTCAGAGACTAACAAAAACAACCTTTGTTTTTAGTTTCTTATTTCCCACTGTACAGGTGAGGATAAACCAGATCAGGGTTTATTTCTCTACTAGAGGCACACATAGATGACAAAAAACCAACTTAGTTCTCTCCTCTAGCCCTGTGCAAGGGTTGAAAGGTGATTGCTGTTGAGTCCATCATTCACTCCTGGCAGTTCTTATGTGATGCTCCAGCTCCATGCTGCCTTGAGGACAAATGGGTTTTGAGGGGGCATCAAGATCATAGACTTTTGAGAAGACCAATAAGGTACTTTTCCCACCATAATATTGTGTATCTTTAGAAGTCACAGTCCTGTGCATTTCTTTGAACCCTCCATCTGTTAGAAACAAAAAAAAAAAAAACCATTTGGGAGAACTGTCATTTCTGCTCTTTCAAATTTTGTTGTTTGTCTTTATTTACTATAAAAAGATACATTCCTGTAGTTGCAGTTTTGTTTGTTAATTTTTGTTCATACTTAAGTAGCCTCATTACGGCATGCAGGATGGGCTCTGACTGTTTTTCTGCAAATTGATTCAGGAGCAGCAAAACACTGTGTAATGAAGAGGAAGGTTAAGATGGGCCGGGCCATTGGTAACAGTCCCAATGCATCTCTTGGACATTCCTGGACATCTGGCATATTGGATGATTTTTATCTGGAATGAGCACCACAGTATTGCTCTCCAGGTTTCAACCATTCATTTACCACTTCTTTTAGATGAGGAACAGGTGCAAAATGTACCTATAAAAATTACAGAAGGTGATGCTTTTTTGTTGGTGGCAATTTCCCTTTATGTGTCCCTTTCAAATGAAGACATGCTGCAGAGCTAAAGAGCCATGGCATCACTTTTGGGTGGTTTCCAGCCAGCAGCAGGAAATCAGCAGTGGCTGCCCATAAGTTGCTTCTTTGCTTTTTTATTTATTTACAAATAAGCCTACATGTCTATGTTATGCATTACTCTCCCCCTACATCCATTCTGAACTTGGTTGCCCAGTCCCTGTGACTGAATTTTCTTCTCGCTTAGTGGACCTGCTTGTATATTTGTGGGGGCATGTAAGCTACTTTGATTGCATGGCTCTAAGGCAGGCAAATCAAAGAATAGGGCACTAAGAGACAACCAGAAGAAAGCACAAATGCAACAGAGATTGTAGAGGAAAGAGATTCTTCAATGGTGGTCTGAAAGATATGTGCAATGTTTGTCTTCATGCCTGAGGACAACTTAGTAAGTATAAATTGGAAGCACTGTTGAAAGAAAAAGTGAAAGAACAGGAGAAGCAAGTGGCCACCTTAAGTCTATAAGAGAAGATGAAGAGTACATAGACAAGAGTACTCTTGAGCTGCACAGGCAAAGGAGGCACTGGAAGTCATACCTGTCAAGTTTCGGGAAATTTCTGTCAAACTCCCGTATTTTACCCTCTTTCCCACCGTCATCCTGTATTAGTTAGACTGCAGTTAGACTGGAGTTAGACTGGAGGCCAGCACATGATAAGCATAGCTGTCCAGTTTACTGTTTTGGCCGGGAAATTTCCCTTATTTGACAGAAATTTCCCGAAATGTGATAGGTATGCTGGAAGTAGAAGAACAACAAGGCAAATCAGAAGAAGAGAATGCTGATCAGGGAATGTTGGATCCGGCCCTTATAAGCACTAGTCCAGGACAACGATGTAACAAACAGCAACAGTCAAAAAGAGATGAGCTTACAAGGCGTTCCAGGATCCCGAGATGGCTATACAATCCCAGCGTATTCAGTCCTTCCGGACTCTTGCCCGTCTTTGGGCAATATACATGCTACCATGAAGCGCAGCAGTGGAGGGATCCAGGGCATAGCGTTACCCGGCTACCTGACTGGTGTATGGGAAGTATAGATCCGGTCAAGCCCCACCCTGGTGTACCCGTGGGGCTTATATAGTGTCTCTCCGGCGGTAGCTCCTGGATGCAAGGTAGCGACCCGCCGGATGGATGTAACTAACCAGGGGATATATGTAATTAACCAATGGAGAACAGGGTCCAAAAGTGTAACGAATCACAGGGCTTGGTTTAGTCTAACAAGCGCGCCCTTTTGTAAGGGTTTCATGCCACTTTGGGCTTCTTGCTAGAATGGCGGGAAACCGCCATTTTTCTTTTGCAAGAGTGCTCCTGTGCTACTTTGCAATTGTGCTTCAATACGCAACAGGGAACTAATACAGTGGTAGAAGTTTTTTGAAGTGGTAGCCATGTTAGTCTGTGCAAACATATCAGAGAGTAAAGAAAAAAGAAAAGAAAAACCGCTGTGTCACCTTAAAGACTAACTCCTGTATTTTAATGTTAGCTTTCATGGACCAAGTCCACTTCATCAAACATAAGAGTGAATTTTCATGGTATACATTTATACATTTGATATAGTGGTGGAAGTGTGTCACATGAGCAAAAGAAAGAGAAGAGACTCTTTTTACCAGTTGAACTGCAAAACCGCTTTTAGAAGAGGAGTCTGGCAGACAGCACACAGAAGAAGACAAACAGGAGACCCCTTGGAAGGACATCCATATAAATAACACTACAACAGGTCATAACAAGACTGTGTATCAGTCACTTTTTACAGTCTAGCTGAACTACCCAGCAGGTGTCAGGAAGAGGAACAGCAGCTGGTCTGGCCCTCCTCTAGCAGCTGCCAAGGTTCAGCTGAATTGTTTTGTGATTTTCTTCAGATTTTTAGCAATTGAAGACTGGTGAATGCAGGAACTTAAGGAATTTAACACCATGGCATGAAATTTATGGACATTGCCTCCCAGATTTTGTTGGACTGCAACTCCCACCATCTCTTACCTTTGAGTTTGCTGGATATGACAGGTGAAAACTGTAGCCCAACCCATGGTGGGATTCAGCAGGTTCGCCCCAGTTCGCCAGAACCGGTAGCAAAAATTCTGGCTGGCCCCGCCCATCCAAGTTTTGAAATATTGCAGGGCTTTCACCCTGGCTACGCTCACCATACCACGCCCACAGAGTAGGTAGTAAAAAAAATGAATCCCACCACTGAGTCCAACCATATATGGAGGGCCATACATTCTCCACCTGTAGCCTGTAAAGTCTGGCAGCAGTTATCTAGGATTTCAGGGAGGAGTCCCTCCTTTGCAGGCGCACCCCCCCAATGATGGACTCAGACACAAGTGAAAGTGGATAACGGCATTGGGCCACATTTATTGATTCAAGCCCTAGTCCGAATTATAAATTTCTATTGGTAAAACAACCAATCATAATTCTTAAGGCAAGCAGGCCGAAGTAACACTGGTAAGGTACCACCCAAAATTGCCAACGGCAATTGTTACAATTATCTATTTGTATCAATTTGTTTGTTGACAACAAACAAATTGTTGACCGTAGTCAATATCTAACTAATGACCCCACCCTCTGACGTGTATCCGTAAAATCAGGGGGTGATTCCAGCTGTCTAGTGGTAACCATCACCCCCTCGCCTGGTTCGTCGTTGACCGGACAACGTTTAAACAACTTATGCCTATCTAGTGTTGTCCACTCAATTGCGAACCTGCCGGATACCTGTGGGTCATAAATGTTTACCTTACCAGTGCTACCCGCCAATGTGACCAAAGTCAACAGTAGCACAGAACAAACCCCTATATCAAACCATAGCAACAGTGTGGGATGGGCGAAAAAGCCAGGACTCAAGGGCCAATACGAGTCCCAGCCAAAAATTCCCACCCGGCCCCGAAGCGACCAAGAAATCACACTGTTAACTAGGGAGGGGGTGGAGGGGAAAAACTTCTCCGCTCCGTCGCTTCACCAAAATGGCAGCACGGCTGTCTCGTGGCCAGCCCTTTTATTAGGGTGCTGGCCACGCCCCTAACTACCCGGATGGTTTCGTCCGGTGGGGGGGGCCCGCAAAGAGCGCGACGGCCATTTTGGCGCCACGCTTCCATTGCCAACGGCAATTGTTACAATGTATCTATTTGTATCAATTTGTTTGTTGACAACAAACAAATTGTTGACCGTAGTCAATATCTAACTAATGACCCCACCCTCTGACGCGTATCCGTAAAATCACGGGGTGATGCATGCTGTCTAGCTCTTGCCATCACCCCGTCGCCTGGTTCGTCGTTGACCGGACAACGTTTAACCAACTTATGCCTGTCTAGTGTTGTCCAGTCAATTGCGAACCTGCCGGATACCTGTGGGTCATAAATGTTTACCTTACCAGTGCTACCCGCCACACGGAGAGGCTTCAATAAAGGATCGACGCCCCCCCCCCAGACCGTCAGCTCGGTCAACAGGCCTGCTCGCCAATCACCTAACAGGAGGTCTATACCTCCCTGCGACAGATGGGCCCCATCCCCTGAATAAAGCTCATAATTTTGCAAACTGATGGTGGGGTGCCGAATGACGCGCCCCCAGCCCTTGTCGATAAGGAACCGGGCAACAGCCCTGTTCACCATGCGCCGAGCACGGTCAAGGGCCTGGAGGTCGAACCCTCCCCTGTAAGCGTGCCGCGGTACCATGTCTGACCAAACGAGGGTTGTGGCAGGCCACACATAATGTAAGTAGGCGAGATCACCGCAAATCGCGTGCTTCAGCGATAGGCCAGTGACCTGTCCTAAATCATTGCCCCGAGGTGTATGATCAGAATATCAGGCGGGTCGGCATGCCAGCCTGAGAAAAGGAATGGCAACAGTTCCCGCCATAACATACCGGGCTTACCATACCATGTGAGACTTGCGTATGCACCCAGTCCCAGTCGGGGTCCCCACTCTGTTGCCACAGCGTAACGCGCTGCCCTGTGCACGTAGCTATGGCCCACCAGCCATACTGCCACCGGTGTGATACGACACCCAGGGTCTGTCAAGGAAAAAAGGAGGGGAGAAACGGTGCGGTGACTAAACTGGTACTCACGGCGGAAGAGGGCGGACATAAAACTGAAAACATTGTGATCCCCACCTCCCCATACGGCGTATTTCAGCCCCGGAGTACCCAAAAGCAGCCGCAGTAGAAGCCGCCCTGATCCTGAAGGAATGGGTGCCGTAACGGGCCCCAGGGAGGCCAACACTGGCCAATGCCTTACCGGTCACCTTCCAAAATTGAAACTTAGTAAGGGGAGACCCATCTTGGTGACAGAAAAACGGGCCATGGTGCGTGCCACGCAGTGCAAGGAATTCCAGTAGGGCACCAACCGGACATATGTCTGCCAAGGAACATCGTAGCAGTCTTACTCCACTGCCTACGCCGTGCTGATCCGTTTTCGAGGAGCGAATCCTCAACTGAGCCCAATCATTGCAGACATAGACATCGTCGAGTTCCAGTGCCCTACGACTTGCATCCGCCTTAGACAGCATCACAAGCTCGCTGATGCGGAGCGCTCCAAAAAAGGCCACCGTGGTAGCCGCATGAAACAGGGCTGCCTCATACCTGTCAAAACAGAGGTCATGCCAGCCCCGTGCCAGGTGGGTAAGTACCCCTGGGGAAATTGGGTGGCGGTCGTCCGGGCTACGCCCACGCTCCCGCGCCCACCCCTCCAAAACATGTCTCACACGGAAATCAGTAGTACTGTCCGCATAACCGCCCACTTTGGCCATAAATGCCAGTGCTGACAGCCTGGATGCTATGGTGCGAGGTGCAAGGCCCTGTGCATGCAGGTAAACCATGAATCAGAGGACGTGTGCCACTGGGATAGGCCAAGTCTCGGGTAGCCAAAATTGGGCACAAAAGGCCTGGAAGGAAATGAATGCGTGGTGATACGCCTTACGCGTGCGTGGCACCAGCGACATGCCAATCGCCCGGTTAACCTCTCCTTGCCAAGCGTCCATATCTCGTCCGGGAGTGGCGAGGGAAATTCCTCTGCATCCAGGGCCAAGGCGCGGAACCGGAAGATCTGCAGGCGGGACAAAGCGTCAGCAATATCGTTATTGATACCTGGGACATGCCTGGCCCTAAATAGCACACTGAGGCGCAGGCTGCGCAAAACGAACTGGCGCACCAGGTCCATGACCCTGGGAGATTTAGACGTCTGTGAGTTGACAATGTGGACAACAGCCGCATTGTCACACCAGAAATGTACCACCGAATTGGCCCACTCCTCACCCCATAGCATCAAAGCCCCCAGAATGGGAAAAAATTCCAGATACGTGAGATCGCGCAGGCGACCTGTGCCCGACCAGGCTGGGGGCCACCCACCGTAGGCCCACTTCCCATTGAAGTACATCCCATAACCCAGGGACCCAGAGGCATCAGACTGTATCTGGAAACGAGGAGAAGCCAGAAGATCGGACCTCCAAAATGATACCCCATTGAACTCTCTCAAGAACTGGAGCCAGATAAGCATATCTGCCCTAATGCCCCCGGTGAGTCTTACCCTATGGTGGGGTCTGGACAAGCCTGTCATGGCGTCGCACAAGCGCCGAGCAAATGCCCTGCCAGGTGCGACCACCCTGCAAGCGAAATTAAGGTGACCATGCAGCACCTGCAGCTCACGAAGGGACGTCTTGCGTTTAGCAAGCAAGTCCGATATGAGGGCCACGATCCGTGACACCTTATCCCCCGGCAACCTAGATGCTTGCGCTACCGTGTCAATCTCCACCCCCAGGAATGTGAGCTTAGTAGATGGGCCCTCGGTCTTTTCGGGCGCTAAAGGGACACCAAGTTCCTCCATTAGCGTCTGAAATGTGTGTAGGAGACGTGTGCATGTGTCCCAGCCCCGTTCACCCCCGAATAAGAAATCATCCAGGTAATGGGCTACAGACCGAGACCCTGACCTGCGAACAAAAGCCCACTGTAGGAAGGTACTGAAACGCTCGAAGGCCGAGCATGAGATGGAACAGCCAAAAGGCATGGCTTTATCGAAATAATATGCACGCCGAAACTTGAAACCCAGCAACTCAAAGTCGCCCGGGTGCACCGGCAGGAGACGGAAGGCGGACTTAATGTCGCACTTAGCTAACAGCGCACCCGGGCCACATGAGCGCACCATGCGCAGCGCCTGGTCAAAAGACGTATACCTGACCGAGCAAAGGTCATCAGGGATAGCATCATTGACCGATCGGCCGGCTGGGTAGGACAAGTGATGTATTAGGTGAAACTCGCCCGGTGCCTTCTTGGGCACTAAGCCCAAGGGGGAAACTTTAAGATTGGGAAACGGGGGTGCAGGGAAAGGGCCGGCGACCCTGCCCGCATCAACCTCCTTAGTAATGCTCACGGCAGCCACCTCCTCCCTTCCCCTGAGTGACAAAAGGTTGGGTGCGTCTTGAGGAGACCTGTCCCCCGTGAAAGGAATGCGAAAACCCATTCGAAAACCTTGGAGTAGGTAAGCTGCGTCCGCCCTCCTTGGGTACAATGTGAGCCAACGCTCCAACATGTCCACATTAATTGGGGAGGGGGCCTTTCGCTGGACCAGCTCCCTCTGCGGCAGTCTTGCCGGCCCCTTGTCCACCCCTACCTCGGCCCCGCATCCCTCCCGGCCTGGGACAGGCGGAAGCGGCATGGGGGCCAGCGCAAGAGGGACACTCGTGCTTGTACCGGCAATTCCTCCTACTGCAGGAACCATTGGACGAGAAGGTCCAGCACAGCAGGCGGGCTGGAACCCCCTGCCCCGCCACCTGGCGGGGTGCCTGTGCTGGAGCCGCTCGCTGGACTGCATGTCCACAATGGTATCTCTCCCCGGGCGCGGGGCGCGTGGGGGTCATGTACAGAAGCCACAGCTTCTGGCAGGGCTCGTCCCACCTCATCTCTGGGTGCAGGGGCACTCGCATGCGGAATTCTTCGTCGTAAGCCAACCACGACGGGCCCGGGAAGTCAACCATCGCCCGGTAGATATACTGGACCATCGGGATGGCCAGATCTGGCCGGGCCCTGAGGTAAACCGCCATGTATATGAGGTACGCTGGCAACCAGTTGGCCCACGTGCGTGGCGGCTTACGACGACGTGCCTGTTCCTTATCCTTCTCATCCTGCCCCTCCCTCTCCTCCTTGGTGGGCTCTCTGTTCAGAAGGGAGAAGATGTCCACATACTCCCCCCGCTAGATCTTCTCTTTGGTAGACTGGGCCAGATGATCCCCAAGGGGCAAGGAATACCCTGCTGTCGGCAATGCCGACACCGGCACGGTGGGAACGGTGGGCATAGTAAAAGGAGCCTGAACCAACCCCGTAACCCCTAATAAGTTCCCGACAGAATAGGAGGCACCACCCCAAGTAGGGCCCTGGGTTAGAGGTGTAGTCGCCGGGTGGGCCGGCGGGGGCTGAACCGCCACGCCACCCGTGCGAGGCCACGGCCACTGGAATGCTCCCCCCAATGTAGTTAATGGTGTGGGTGCACTAGATTGAACCGTATACTCACACGCTGCACCCCCATGGGCCGCCCCCACCGGGGGTTCCGGCCCACTGTGGGCGTCGGAGCTCACGATCGGAACTGAGCTCATCGATGGGGCCTGGTCAGCACCCGGCTGCGGCGCCTGTTGTATGGGGAGCTGCGAGGCAGTGGCCGATGCCGGCCCACGCGCCTTGGGCAGCTCGACCCGTCCTGCCGCCTGCCGCTGCCCGGCAGACGATGCGTCGACCTGGGATCCAAAAGGCGCCCCTGAGGGGTTGACCATCCCGAGCGATGCCTCGAGGGCCGCTACGCGGGCCAGAAGGGCATCCACATTCACATAGCCCCCAACGCTAAGGGGGGGCAAAGGGCCAGCCGGCCCACTGGTGGCAGGCGCCGGTCCAGGTCTCTGGACCGTGGGGCCCGAATACGGCCACGGGCCCAGTCCCAGCCCCTGGGGGGCCGGAGGCATGCCATGCCAGGGAATAGAACCCAACCACCCCCCATGGCTGAAGCCCACCACAGGAAGCTGCGGAACAAGGGGAGAAGGCCCCGTAGTATGAACCAGGCCAGGGGCAGTGGCCATCGATTGCGGGCCGGGGCCCGCGACCCCTGCCGGGCCAGTACGCGGACACCCCGGCTCGGGCCAAGGGGCAATCGACCCCATCCCACCGGTCCCGGTGGGCTCTCCCGGCAAGGGGGGCTGCTGGGGAGGCGCAGTCGTGGTCCTCCGACCCGGCTGCCGCCTCCGCACAGCGCGAACTGCGTTCGCCGTTGCCTTCTTCTTAGAGGGCATTGCTTCAACTTGCTGGGAAGCCGAAGGAAGAAGGAAGAAAAACCGCTGCGCCAAAGAGGCTTCCCTGCGAAAGGCAAGAGCGACGGAGCTAAGGAAAAAACTTCTCGTCTCCGTTCGCTTCGCAAAATGGCAGCTCGGCTGCCTCATGGCCGCCCCTTTTATAAGGGTGCTGGCCACGCCCCTAACTACCCGGATGCCTTCGTCCGGTGGGGGGGGGCCCGCAAAGAGCGCGGCGGCCATTTTGGCGCCGCGCTTGCATTCTCTCTCTTTCTCTGTGGAAAAAAACCACTGGCTTGATTATTAATACATGGTAAAAGAAATGTGTGGCTAAATAAAAAGCTCTTCCTCATATGGCAAAATTATTTGCAAGAGAGTGTATCTGTCTTCTGGAAATGATATAATTTTACAGCTTAGAAGGTCTTGGCACTGAGAAGGCCTTTTCTTTTGTCTCTGTCACCCATATTTCTATCTTAGGTGGTCTGGTATGGATGGAATCAGTCCTGAAGTTATCCAGTGCAGCCCAATGTATCATTTGAACCCAGAAATACTAAAATAATAAAGAAATAGCTCAAAGTTCTCTGTTAAAATCTAAAGCCCCAGTGCTACAAAGATAAATTAAAAGTCCCTCAGTTTTATTCATGCTTTAAAGGTTTTTTTAGTTTCTTATAGTTTGCATTTAATTTGCCTTGCAGTGACATCACACATGCGCTTGTACCCTAAACTCTTTAAAGCATCATCCCGGAAGCCATAAAAGAGGCATTCAGAGGCCTTAAAAGTGGACAGCAGCTGTTAGGTTATTGAAAGACTTTTTGGCCACCATGGCTATTATCTATCACAAACAAAGAAACAAACAAACAGGAAGTACTGTATAGAAAGGGGGGAGAATGCTTAGTGAGAATCAAAAATATGCCTTCTGCAAATTCTTTCTCCTCTTGCACAGTTGACAGACTTTACTGAAAGTGGGCTGCCTATCATTATCAGTGTTGTTTTTGGTAGGCTTGTTTGGGCATCAAAATCCCTTTGCTGAAGCTATTTGTCCTGTTTAAAGAAATGCTTAGTGGTTGCAGAGAGAGCTATATTTCCATTTATGTGGACTTGGCAGGATTATATAAATTGCTTTTAAATTTTGACTTCTTTATAAGCTATTTTCTGCTTCATAAAATGTTTATTACTGTTGTTTCTCTGCTGCCTCTTCCTTCCGCCTCTTTCATTTTGATGCTCCCATCTTCCCAAACCTCCTCCCCTTTCAATTTTTCTAGTCTTAGATCAGACTCACGAAGGACTTATATTGACATGAGCATCTCGTATAGAGCAAACCAATATATTTACAACACAACTCATTTGCTAAATATCCTTATGAGCAGTTTTCACTCACACGTTTATCCTCCTCATTAGAGAAGCACCCAAGCAGAGGAAGTTTATGGCAAGAATTCCATGATATCTTATGATGAATAAATATCATGGCAGATCTGGAATACAGGGATCTCCCCAAGTAGAAGTCTCCTCCCTAGCTTAAAAATATGTGTTACCATGAAATACACATAAGTAGTTGCTGTATATATCTTATGCAAAATTCCTGGGACATTTCAGATACTACTACATAGTGAATTCTTCTACCTCTGTTTCCTAGCCACTATCTAATAGGATTCATACGACCCAATCAGTCCAAACATGGTATGCTCACCAGTTAGTTCAAACCATGCTGAAATATTAGGTGTTTATATTTTATAGCAGAAATCGCGGCGGCCGGGCGGTGGAGTCTCGTTCCCGCCCTCCGTCCCTTTTCCTCCAGGCTTGGCCTATAATTAGAACCTTAGAGGTTGCTGAGACTTCAGCACTTCTGTTTCTCTTTTTCTGGGGTTGGGGTGTGTGGAGCAGGGAATTGTTGAGCCAGTACTATTACGGTTTTCCATGGTATGCTGTTTTTTACTTTGTATTGTAGTTTGTAATATTGTGTCTGGGCCTCTGGCTATATTGTAATTTTGAATATTGTATTTATTACTGCATTTTGAATTGTATCCTGTATGTAAACCCCTTGGGTTACCCTGGGGTTATTTATATGTTGTTAGCCACCCTGAGTCGGCCTGTGCTGAATAGGGCAGGGTATAAATTGAATAAACATAAACAAACAAACAAACATAAATAGGTACCACTTCAGTGGGAAGATAAACAGTATTCTGTGCACTCTGATGTGAAGGCATGCCTGCCACATGTCCACAGAAATGTCTGCAAATGCAGACAGCGCTGGCTCTTTGGCTATAAACAGAGATGAGCACTGAACCCTAGAGTCTGATACGACTGGCTTTCGAGCATGGGTGACCTTTACCTTTATTATATAACAGTATTTTTGTTCATGTGTACAGGGGAGACCCTTAGTCTTGAAATTTCTCATTTGTGTAACAACAGTGCAAGAGAATATGTATCCGATGTCAATTATCTGTGCACATTGTATGGATTGCAAAAATGAAGGAAACAGGGAGCGAACATTTCTACATGCTCGCCACTTGTACATTAGTGCTATGCCTTGTCCCCATCTGTCCTTTCCCATGCACTTCCCTTTTATGTCAAAATAGCCAGTCATCCCCTTCCCAGTCATACTGAGAATTTCTGCAGAGTGTCTGCTCATGTTGCTGTGGGGCTTCAGTGCACACTTTAGTTTAACAAGGAGCATGTGCCTTCTGTCTTACAAATTAATCTCTATTTGCCTCTACTTTGCAAATTGCTAGGACATCCCAGAAAGCTCCCTGGCTTTTCCCCATGGTGCTTTCTATCCCTGCTTCCTGTATGATCAGTAAGGCTTTTTTTTGTCATTGTTGTATAAACAACTAAATTAGGGGCAACTTTTGCTTTCTAAAACAATCATAACAAGAGATGTTTGAAGGACTTCATACTTTTTTCCATTCACATACAGCATGGCACGTAAGACCCTACCCGTCCATATGTATTATATATTTTTTCCCATAGATGTATGGCCAATTTAAGCCCATTTACACCTGAAGTGTAAATGCAGTGGCTCAAGTGGTTAAAATGCTGACTGGGAGGCGGCAGGTCAGCAGTTCGATTCCCGAGTACTGCAGGACAGAATGAGCTCCCGTCTTTGTCCCAGCTCCTGCCAATCTAGCAGCTTGAAAGCAAGGAATTGCAAGTAGATAAATAGGGACCACTTCAGTGGGAGGGTAAACAGCGTTCCGTGTACTCCATTGTCTAGTCATGCCTGCCACATGACCACAAAAATGTCTGCAGAAGCAGACAGTTCTGGCTCTTCAGCTTTGAAGCAGAGATAAGCACTGAACCCTAGAGTCGGATACGATTGGCTTTCGAGCAAGGGAAACCTTTACTTTTATTTTATTTATTTTTTATTTATTTAAGATACTTCTATCCCGCTTCCCTCACTCAAGAGTGACCCGAAGCGGCTCAACAACATGTTTAAAAACAACAATAAAACAATTTAAATACCCACCCACCCCTCAATAGCCCAATTTTAAAAAACAATTTTAAAAACCATCTAATAAATATCCCTTCCCTCCCACCAGAGTTAAAATTGCTGGGAGATAGGCAAGATATCTCTCAATGCCATTTCCAGGGAATCCTAAGCAGGTGAAGGCATCGCCTTGGGAATAATACCCTGAAGCAAATGGTGAGCCACTGTGTGAGACAGAATGCTGGACTGGATGAGCTTCTGTGGCCTCTTCCAGCAAGGCTGTTCTTATTATGTTCTTATGTAGCTGCCAGGACAGAAACCCATATAGGCTAAATGATCCAGCTGGATTGGAAAGTTGATGCACCCATGCATCCATGCCCGCTAGCATAGCCATGTTTTTAGTTGTTTTCTAACAACAATTCACTTGAAGCGTGTATTGTGACTAGTACGTGGGTACAGGGAACGCAAGAATACTGGTGACATCCTGGATGCAATAAGTGGCAAATTTAGAGAAAGATTCAATAGGGATTTACAGGCCACCCTGTAGTATCTGCAACGAGGAATCCCTTACCTCTGTGAGAGAACACACAACTGTAAGCAATGCATCACACAACAGTTGGAGTGATGTAGTAGCAAATTACCTCTCATTCCTCTGGTACTGTGGGGAGATATTAGGTTGGTATTATAATTAGCTAAACTGGAATTTTACCAGGACAGTTAATCAGCAAAAAGATCTAGGGAAATCTTACATAAAAGATTGTACACAGTTCTGGATACAGCTGCATCTCGACCTAAACTCAATTTTAAATGTGCTTTCTTTTAAAAAAAATCACAAGCACAAAAGGTTGAAGTGTTCATAAGATGAAAAGGTACAGGTTTCTCAGAAATGTCAGACTAGTCACTTTAAATAACAGCAGTGATTTAGGATGAGATATTTAAACATCTCCAAAGCGCAATATTTTTTTCCCTTTGGAGTCTGACATGAAAATTGGCAAAGCCCTTTAAGCTGCTTCATTTCTTGGCAAGTTCTGAATAAAGAGCATGTTCTAGCTACCTGTTACCCCATGGGACCTCCAGGTCTCTCCTTCCTTGAGGCGTAGTGGAAGCCCTAAGCGGTTGCAGCTTTTCATGACTGTTTCCCATTTATAAGTGGTAGGGGATTAAGTTTTTTATAAGAAAAGCTTGGTTTTTTTAAAAAAAAACTGTGAAAAGCATTTTCCATTAGATAAAGGTCTGTGCTGTCATGGTTCTGCATTAAAATGACATTATTCCTTGAAATATTCTTTATCGTCCCGTGAAATTTTAACTTTGTATTTGTATTGCAAGAATTAAAGAGTTTGGTAGCAGCCCCTCCTTTTCATGAAATCATAGAATGCCTGAGTTAGAAGGGGCCTTTTAGGCCAGCGAGTCCATAGACAGTGGCCTTGCAGGTGGAAGCCGTAGTCTGAAAAGGTAACATGTGTAAGCTCTGCATTATGTGAATAATGCCTGTATCGAACAACTCAATATAATGCTGAGCAAAATTAGGCGTGGAGACTAAACTGGGGGATATCAAACCCTGTTGTAACTATTGAAAAAATGTGTGGAAGATATCAAACCACAGTATAAATGTCTGTTAGAGCAGGATTTTTTTTTTATCAGACAGTCATCCTTAGATTGAAGGTAATAGTTTGCTCCACTTCTGTGCTTACCAAGTCCAAATATCATGTCTTGTCCTCTCATGTCCTACTGGGAGCATGTGTGCACATGCAGACACATACATGCACGCGCATGTGCACACGTGCATGCACACACACACACACACACACACACACACACACACACACACACACACACACACACTTTTCATGGATTCACTTCTACTTTTCAATTAATCCCTAAAATGGTATTAATAAGCAGGCTCTTTTCTTCAGGGAGAAGTCAGCCTTTTTCTTTGCTGCTGGGTATTCCTCATATTGCTTGACCTTCCATTTTCAACCATTTAATTCTTCTATTTAGTTTCCTCTCACAGTTTCAGTAAAGATATCTATCTCTCTGCACTATATTACTGCATTTTGTATGTTCAGGACCCATTGTCTTATCAAAACAATTTTCTTTATAATCCAGAAGGCAAAGTATTTATCATTCCCCTCCCCTGGAGTAAAATGCAGACGTAAAGCTTGTAACCATGCTGACAATTACCTAACCATGTATTCAAGTACCTGTACAAGTATATTCCACAAACCTCTATTCAATTCTCACCCCCACCCCCACCCCCACCAAGTGACTGAACCACTTTCCCCATTTTAAAGAAATGGCTGCAGACTGGTCTTGGAGCATAATATGACCACACCTTTACCTGTCCTATACATTATACAGGCTTGATTGAGTGAAGAAATGGATGAAGAGGAGAAATAAGACTATTACTATTACCTGAGGCAGAAGTCAGCAACAGCATCTTCATTGCCTCAGCAATTCCCCCATTTTCCAGCAGTCAAGAAGTGGACTTCTGCCTCACGTAAAGGACCTTTGTGGAAGAGACCAAAAGGTAGGGAGGAGATTTGCTGGAAACTGTTAAGTGGCCCAGTGACAAAGATTGTTTTTGGGTTTATTTGAAACAGGTTCATTAGTAGAGGACCGAGTTCTAGACCTTAAAACTCAGCCTTAATACCAACTGCATGGATGGCAATCTGCAAATACATCCTTTCCCACATAATCCCACCACAGTGAATAATGATTTCAGTCAAATTCTTCTTTCAAACCCCTGGGATTTTCTAGTTAGCACGTATTCCACAGGATCATCCCTGTGTGCCCATGGGGAGTTGGGGAAAGGGGGAAGTCCTGCCCTCGTCAGGAAGAATGGAAACTGTGGAGGAAAGGCAAGACTAAATAGGAGAGCCTCTCCTCCCAGCTGTAAAATAAAGGGCCGCGTCTAGCCAACCAAGCAAAGGCAGTCATTGAGTTATGAACCTACCAAGGAATGCTTAGTGCTCCTCCACCACCACCCACCCCAGTTTTGGATTGAGGCATATACTGTACACCCTGTTCTTGTCACACTCTGCCTAGAGGTCCTCCAACACTCTTAGAAGATATTGTCCACTATTGATCACAGCTGTTTCTTTTCACAGTGTCCTCTATGGTGTGTTACAATCAAGCGTCAAGTCTCCGTCCTCTTTGGGATCAATTCAGGCTCTGAAACTCATGTATTTGTTTTACTTCAGTTATGAAAAGCATATATAAATGCTTGTATACAAATGCCAGAAGCCTCCGGAACAAAATAGGGGAGCTGGAATACTTAGCAATAGATAAGAATATTGGTATTATTGGTATCACTGAAACCTGGTGGACGGATGATAACCAATGGGATACAGTTATCCCAGGCTACAAACTGTACAGGAAGGATAGGAAGGGGCAAATGGGAGGTGGTGTAGCCTTGTATGTCAAAGAAGTGATAAAATCGTATGAATTGGAATATCTAGGGGATTTGGAGTCACCATTAGAAGCTCTGTGGGTAAGAGTACCAGGCCAAAAGGATGGTCTAACAGTAGGCATATACTATCGGCCTCCAACCCAAACTCTTGAGGGAGACTGGCAGTTGGAGAATGTTGTAAAGGAGGCATCCAAGAAGGGAAGCCTGGTTATAATGGGGGACTTCAGTTACCCTCACATAGACTGGGTGAACTGTTGTTCAGCACATGATAAAGAGATAAAGTTCCTAGATATGCTAAATGATTGTTCCCTGGGACAGATGGTTGAAGACCCAACTAGAGGTACAAGAATCCTTGACTTGATCCTGGATCTGGTGCAAGATGTTGACTCAGGATCTGGTGCAAGATGTTAATGTGACTGATCCAATAGGAAACAGTGACCACAACTCAATTATGTTTAACTTGATCATAGACTGCAAGTCACTGATAAAATCTAACACAGAGACCTTCAATTTTCAAAAAGGAAATTTCCCAAAGATGAGGAAACTAGTAAAAAAAGAAGCTGAAAGGGAAAATTGAGAGAGTCCAAACACTCCAAGAGGCATGGAGGCTGTTTACAAAAACAATAACAGAGGCCCAATTGGAATGCATACCCAAAAGGAAAAAGGGCACTGCCAGGTCCAAGAGGACTCCAATGTGACTTACAGGAGCTGTTCGGGAAGTGATCAAAAGCAAGAAAAGCTCATTTAGAAGATGAAAGGCTTGTCCGAATGAGGTCAGCAGGCAGAAACATAAATTCTGGCAGAACAAATGCAAGGCAACAATCAGGAAAGCAAAGCAAGACTTTGAGGAGCGTATAGCTAAAAATACTCAGAGAAATAACAAAGACTTTTTAAAGTACATTAGAGGTAAGGACCCAACTAGGAAGGCCATTGGACCATTAGATGACAATTAGATGACAAGGCAAGGGGTTATTAAAGAGGAAACAGAGATTGCAGAGAAACTCAATGAATTCTTTGCTTCAGTATTCACTGAAGAAGACAGAGACCACATGCCCAAAACAGAGCCTATCTTCGTAGGGAGGGAAACTGAAGAATTAAGCCAGATAGAAATAACCAGGGAGGAGGTCCTTGCATGTCTTGTTAAACTAAACATTAACAAATCACCAGGACCAGATGGCATCCATCCACGAGTTCTCAGGGAACTTAAAGATGAAATTGCTGATCTCCTAGCCAAAATATATAATCTTTCCCTCAAATCAGGGTTTGTGCCTGATGACTGGAAGGTAGCGAATGTAACATCAATTTTCAAAAAAGGATCCAGGGGTGATCCAGGAAATTACCGACCTGTCAGTTTGACATGTGTCCCAGGTAAAGTGATGGAAACCATCCTAAAAGATATAATTAATAGGCACATAGAAGAGAAGGCGCTGCTAAAGGAGAGCCAACATGGCTTTTGCAAGGGCAAATCATGCCTCACTAATTTGTTGGAATTTTTTGAGAGTGTCAGCAATCATGTGGATAAGGGGGATCCAGTTGACATTGTTTATCTGGACTTTCAGAAGGCTTTTGACAAGGTCCCGCACCAAAGGCTCTTGAATAAACTTACCAGTCATGGAATAAAGGGACAGGTCTTGTCCTGGATCAGCAACTGGCTAAGGGACAGGAAACAGAGGGTAGCACTAAATGGACACTTCTCCAAGTGGAGGGAAGTAAAGAGTGGGGTCCCCCAAGGTTCAGTACTGGGACCCCTGCTTTTCAACCTCTTCATAAATGATCTAGAAGTAGGAGTAAATAGCAAGGTAGCCAAATTTTCTGATGACATTAAATTATACAGGGTAGTGAAAACTGTGAGAGATTGTGAGGCGCTCCAGAGGGATCTCTTGACACTGGGGGAGTGGGCAAAACAGTGGCAAATGAGCTTCAACATTAGTAAGTGCAGAGTGATGCATGTTGGGGCAAAGAACCCCAATTACATTTATAAACTGATGGGGTCTGAACTCTCTGCGGCAAACCAGGAAAGGGACCTTGGTGTCCTGGTGGACAGCTCAATGAAAGTGTCAACCCAGTGTGCCTCAGCAGTGAAAAAAGCAAACTCAATGCTAGGGATCATTAGGAAGGGTATAGAAAATAAGTCAGCAAGTGTCATTTTGCCTCTTTATAAATCTATGGTGAGGCCCCATCTGGAATACTGTGTACAATTCTGGTCGCCATACCTCCAGAAGGATATTATGGAGCTGGAAAAAGTGCAGAGGAGGGCAACCAGAATGATTAGGGGACTGGAACACCTTCCTTACCATCTGAGGCTGCAACGGTTGGGCCTTTTCACTCTTGAACGACGACGTCTAAGAGGTGACCTGATTGAAGTTTATAAAATCATGCACGGTATGGACAAAGTAGATAAGGAAAAACTGTTTTCCCTATCGCTCAACACTAGAACTAGGGGACACTCCATGAAACTTTTGGCTACTAATTCTTAAACAAATAAGAGAAAGTACTTTTTCACCCAGAGGATTAGTGGTCTATGGAACTCCCTGCCAGAAGAAGTGGTGACAGCTGTCAGTCTTGACAGCTTTAAGAAAGGATTGGACAAGTTCATGGAGGACAAGGGTATCAATGGCTATAATTATGGATACCTAAGGACAACCTCCGGGTTGGAGAAATAGGCAGGATATCTCTCAGTGCCATTTCCAGGGAATCCTAAGCAGGTGAAGGCATCTCCTTGGGAATACCCTGAAGGAAATGGTGAGCCACTGTGTGAGACAGAATGCTGGACTGGATGGGCTTCTGTGGCCTGTTCCAGCAAGGCTGTTCTTATGTTCTTATGATGATGCCTGCTGAGCAGGTGCATTTCTTTTAAGATGATGGTACGGAGTCTGTTCCAGGTTGTGGGGGTATTAGGGAGAATTCCAGTTTTAAATTATTATTATTATGAGAAACACAGCCCAACTTTCAGGATCAGTTTGCCTTGCTAAATGCAGCAGCAGCAATGCTGTTTCATTTCACAGATTAATTACATTGATAATGTCTAAATTGTATGGAAAATATGCACACTGTATCTCTTAGGCACATTGGGCATATTAACGTGTGTGTGTGTGTGTGTGTGTGTGTGTGTGTGTGTGTGTGTGTGTGTGTGTGTGTCTGTGTCTGTGTCTGTGTCTGTGTCTGTGTCTGTGTCTGTGTGTACATATGATGCCTATTATCCTGTTATTTCCACAGCTATATTACTGAAGTCTTTTCTTTGTGTTCAAAGCAAGAAAAGGGCAAAGGCAACTCAGCCCCCCGCCTCAATTTCATTTCTTATTCTCTCTTAATTATTGAGCTGAGCCCACTTATCGGCGGAGACCAGAAAGATTGTCTGTTTAACCTTCCACTTGCCCTTGCAGAAGGTTTACCGAAAAAGCTAGAAAATAAAACCAAATGCTCTAATTTGCAATCATCTTGCCATTTCAAACCTAGTTTTCATTACAGCACAAAAAGTGCTTTTGAAGCTGTATTTATAACTGCCTTTCAGATAACAAATCACATTTTCTTTTGGCTGGTGAATGTGTAGAATTGATATTTGCCCCCCTCCCTTTAGTTTAATAGGTTTGTGTGTTCAGGAATGATCTTCATCAACTGAGACTCTTTATTGTGTTTGATATAATGTCAGCTTTCATTATGCCATGAGAGTACACTTGGAATTCCTGTGTTAAAGCACCAACCTTGCTGTAGAATCATTCTGACTTAAAGTAAAACAAGACAATTATTCCGAGTGAAAACAGACACCCGCATGACTCTGGCATCTATTTTTAAAAGTAAATGGAGTACATCAAGGAAAGTCATTTTTTGCTTCTTTTGAAAAAGAGAAGAAACTGCTTAAAATGCCATTGGCATGATAATATGATCTCAGATGCCCTTTGTTTTCTGGCCATAACAGAGCAATTTTATGTGAAAGGCAGAATATCCTTTCCATCTATAGTCTATAGATTGGGTTTCTTTTAAAACAACTCTTTTATGGTGATCACCTCAAAATGTGATTTTCAAGAACTGGTCCATGTCTACCTAAACATCACTTTATTTAATCTATCATTAGGGTTGAGACTTTGAGGACAACCCAAATGGAGGAGAGAAGCATGAAAAAGAAGCTTTCTTTCATATTTTTGGAGCATTTGTAACTTCATGATAAAGAGCTTCTGAAATAGGATAGATTTGGGATTCTGAAAGAGAGGATAAGGAAGCTATGTTATTTCATTTGGGTTTCCTCATTCCGAAGGTCATATGTCTGCTACGTGTTGATGGCAAAAGTCTGATGACTTTGATGAAGCTTTTCTTTCTCACGTGTCCTGTTTCCTCCTGGTGATGTTGACAAAGACTTGATGTGAAGTGCCTATTACATAGATCTGTTTGTGGGTTCCTTTTTCTCAGACACTGTTGCTGTTTTGTTTGCTTTTGCAATAGGCAATTGGGTGTTGGCTTGCCCCTGACTTTGAGAGTTTGGTAGGGCTGAACTCTGTCACAAATGGCATGAGATGTGCAGTCTGTTTTTTTTGATATTGCATAAGAGACTTCTTCTCCTTTAGTTTTCTTTTCTTTCTTACTAATTACACTGAAATCCAGTAATATGTCACAACTAGAGTAAGCCTGTAGAATAAGTGCAACTTACAAAGAAGTTGACTTACCAAATTCCTACTGATGCGCCTACTCTAGTTGCATGTTACTGCTAGATTTCAGCTTCTGTTATCTTATCTTGGAGTCTTTGTTCAGCAAGGAGTCCGAGCATTGGTAGACTTCACCTCGTTGACATTCCACAATGCAAATAGACCTGCAGTTTTTAGCCATTCGGATATCACGGCATCTACTGGCTAGGCGGACCATGACATGTGCCCTCCGCTTTCACCTTACCCAAGGGATCCAATGAAGGATGCTTTGGTGAGTTTTAGTCCCAGCCTAACCTCATTAACAAGAGATGGGCAACACTGCCTAGTTAGACCGCTCAAGTCTCTGACAAGGCTCTCACCTAGCAGGGGTCATGTTAGTAAACATGGCATTTTGAAACTACCATGTTATGTTCTTTTCTCCTGCCATCTTCATTTTACATTATTATTTTTATTATTTTAATTCTAGGAGATTATTTGCATGCACTGACAGATTTTTTTTGAAATGGCTGCTACTAGCAGTACTGCTTTTGCTGCCTAATAAAGCCTTGGTTCTGCAGACTATGTTCACTGGTAATGTGAACACAAACAAATTAGGGCTGAATTCCACCCAACCCCACAGTTGATTTGCAGACAGCTATGGCATAATATAGAGAAGACAGTTGCATAAAAGGAATTTACCTGTTTTCATCTTGACATGTCTTCAGCTGAGAGACAGAAAGCAGAGACTCCTAAGAAAAGAAAAGGTTGTCAGGAATGCATGATTAGATTAAAATGCCCTTTCCAATGGGAGGAAAGGCCTGTTAATGGGTCGCTTAAATATTTCTTCAGCTCTGTCAGAGAAGCAGAAGAGAAAATTGCTTTTCTAAAACAGAGATGCCAAAGTGGATTATGCCAGCTGTTTCCACCTGTGTTCGGCAATGCATTTTGCATGTGTAATACATGGGGGTGGGGGTAGGAATTACAAGGCAGAAATCTTTGGGAGAGACAGGTATGATCTCAAAACTCATATTTGCAACTCTCTCATTTCCATCTAAAATACCAGATGACCACTGCAATCAGGTATTCTTTGGGGTCTGACTGGCAATCAAAGCCCACATACTGGTCCTTTCGCCTTCCAAATAAGACCTTCTCCTAGCAGTTCGAAAACCAGGAAATTGCAAGTAGTTAAGTAGGTACCACTTCGGAGGGAAAGATTACAGCATTCCAAGTCTAGTCATACCTGCCACATGACCATGGAAACATCTGCAGACACCTCTGGCTCTTTGGCTGGAAATGGAGTTGAGCACCGAATCCTAGAGTCAGATATGACTGGCTTTCGAGCAAGGGCGACCTTAACCTTGACCTCCTGCCCAAGCCTATGAAGTAACTCACCATCTGAACATCCTAGAGAAGCTCCTGAACTGACAGGGCAACACCAGGTCCAAAGGCATTCCAGACTTTAAAGCTGGAAGATATGAAACAGGGAGAAGCAATGGAAAATGGAGAGCATCGGTCAGGCAATGTGGCAATGCAGGGATGGAGGAATCACAGTATGAGATCAAAATTGTTGGGAGAAACATCAACAACTTGGGATATGCAGATGTTACCACCCTAATGGCAGAAAGTGAGGAAGATCTAAAGAAGCTCCTGATTAGGTTGAAAGAAGAAAGTGCAAAAGCTGGCTTGAGACTCAACATCAAGAAAACCAAGATAATGGCAACAGGCCCTGGAAAATAGATAGGGAAGAAGTAGAAGCAGTGACAGATTTTACTTTCTTAGGATCTAAGATCACTGCAGATGGGGATTGCAGCCATGAAATAAAAAGGCGATTGATTCTTGGGAGACAAGTGATCAAAAACCTGGGGAACATAGTGAAAAGTAGAGACATCACATTGCAAACAAAAATTCATATAGTCAAATCAATGGTATTCCCGATGGTAATGTATGGCTGTGAGAGCTGGACCATTAGGAAAACTGAGCACAGAAGAATAGATGTCTTTGAAATGTGGTGTTGGAGGAGAGTTTTGAGAGTCCCCTGGACAGCAAGGAGAACAAATAGATCAATCTTAGAAGAAATCAACCCTGACTGCTCCTTAAAAGGTCAAATAGTAAAGATGAAGCTGAAGTACTTTGGACATCAAATGAGAAGAGAGGATTCACTTGAGAAAGACATGATGCTGAGAAAGGTGGAGGGCAAAAGAAGGGGCAGCCAAAGATAAGATGACTAGATGGTATTGTATATGCAATGGGCACAAAACTGGGCAGGTTGAGGAGGATGATGGAGGGCAGAGGTGCCTGGAGGACAATGGTCCATAGGGTCACAAAGGGTCGGAATCGACTGTACAACTGAACAACAACAAATAATGTATGTGTAATATAACACCCTTGTTTTCTCTTCCTGACATCCTCCTTAATAAATCTCTCCATATCAACAAATGAAGAACCATTTTTAAAAAGTTAATCGCTCTTAATTATCCTCTTAAGACTAAACTACAGTACTCTCATATTCTTCACATTAGAACAAGGGTAACTTGCAAATAATATCAGGAAAAATCAGTTTACTTATCTCCCATATGTTATGGGAATCGTAGCTAAGCTCAGATGGACATCTGGTGGGTGGTGGCAGACAGTGTCATAATCACTGCTACCCAAAAAGACCAGAGGCTTTAGATCCTGTGACACCTAGTCCCACTAGCCCACTGATTGCAGGGTAGAAATGATCTAAAAAGAACTGACATAACACCCTGAACAGGCACAGACAAATGTAACCCAGAAGCTTTGTTTAAGAGTCTGTGCCATTCATGTACGAAATCATGGTGGAGAACAATTCTTCATACAATACCTTTCATCTCTCAGGTAAACTGATGTTGCTCTGCCTGCTTCACAGAGTACAGACTAGAAAGCTATCTTCCAATTCCCTTTCCTTAGGTAAGGCAACCTGAGAAAGAAAAGCTATATAGATCCAAAAGCTCTATGACTATTTTGCCCACATGTTTTATTTATTTATTTATTTATATCCATATTTATATAGCTGCCCAACTCACAAAGACTGTTTTCCAGAAGATTTCCCCTTGCCTTTTGAAATTAAAAAGTAAAGGTAGGTGGGGTCTGGAAGTTACAAAGGATTATCAATGAAGCTCTCTTTAGCATATAGCAATCTCCCTGGAGGGTACTAACTGGAATAGAATAGCACAAGCTAAGAGGAGATGAAATGATATGAAATTGTTCATTTTGTTTCATTTTATATCCCACTTCTCCAAGTCATTGAAGACAGCACCATGGTCCTCACAACAATCCTGTCAGGTAGCCTACTTGATGAGATCTTCTGCCATTTAAAACTTTTAGGGCAAAACCATGTAGCAATCTTCTTAGGATCGAGAAGATACATTCGAAGCAGAACATCCGCCAGTGGATCAGTGGCAGAGGAATGATGCCACCTCTGTTGAAAAGAGTACTCCTTTCTCCATTGCTCCATGTTACAAGTCTCACACTATGGATCATACTGAAGCCCTCAACCTAGGCCACTGGTGGTGAACCTATGGCATGCGTGCCAGAGGTGACACTCGGAGCCCTCTCTGTGGGCACTCATATAGTCACCCCAGCACAGAGTTTGCCCCACCCCTCTGCCCAGCAGCCCAATGGGGGTATTTCCTTCCTCCCCTGTTGCTGTGTTGGCACTTCGTGAAAAATAAGTGGGTTTTATGTTGCAGTTTGGGCACACAGTTTCTAAAAGGTTTGCCATCACTGCCCTAGGCACTCTTCTGCCCCATCAACCACCCCATGGGACATGCTCCAACTATTGACAGGGCAATTTGTTCAAGAGGCTCTTGGACATTACCACCTTTAGTGGCCAGCCTGTCGCCACTTTGCTCTATGTCTTTACCACCCCTAAGACCGGGGAAAAGATTTGGTGTAAGGCTTTTTTCATGACATGCAAATTAGAGAGCAGTTGGGGGAACGCATAATACAGTTTGAAGCTATTTTGTGATTTCTCTCTTTGGAGGACTTGTGTGGATCTCCATTGCCAGAGTTCGTTTATTTTCATATCTTAAGTTAAGCTAGAAGGCCTTTCTCAAACTTTTCTTTCTCTGTATGCTATTTTTCCCCACCATGCGCTCACGTTTGAAGAAGAAAACCCAGAAATATAGAATCATTAATTCTAACGTGGTGAATTGTCATTGATAATTACACAGTCTAGAAGCATGTGATCATGAAGAGACGGGGTGAGAAGGAAAGAAGGGGAAAACATTTCAAAAGAAATGAAAGGATTTTTAATTGAAAGGCAGCCAGCAGAGATATGAGAAAAAGCCACTCTTCCTGCTGTGTAAAAGCAGGGATTCTCAACCTGCAGCCCATGGGCCGGATGCAGCCCATGGCACCATTTCATTTGGGCACCCACTGCCTTTACCACACTAGGAAGTGCCATGTGGTGGAGGAAGGGCAAAATGGTCATCCAGCCCCCAAAGCTGTCCAAGGGAGCATGACCCAGACCCCGACTTTAAAAGGTTGAGAACTCCTGGTGTAAAGCAATAGCTGCTATGGTTGGATTTCTGCCTGTTCAAAGCGAAGAGAGAAGAGACTTTGGAGACTGTTAAACAGTGCTGGCCCTTTAAGAACAAGAACTTCACCAAAGCCCAAGTCTCACTTACTCTCCACACTCAATCCCTGAAGTTTTATATAGGGAATTAAGGGCAAACAAAACAAATCTTTTGAATCATTGTTCTTTGCAGGCGCACCCCCCCAATAACGGACACAGACAACATTGAAAGTGGATAACAGCACCGGGCCACATTTATTGATTCAATGCCCTAGTCCGAATTATAAATTTGTATTGGTAAAACGACCAATCATAATTCATAAGGCAAGCAGGCCGAAGTAACACTGGTAAGGTACCACCCAAAATTGCCGACGGCAATTGGTTACAATGTATCAATTTGTATCAATTTGTTTGTTGCCAACAAACAAATTGTTGACCGTAGTCAATAACTAACTCATGACCCCACCCTCTGACGCGTATCCGTGAAATCACAGGGGTGATGCATGCTGGTTAGCAATCGTCATCACCCCATCGCCTGGTTCGTCGTTGACCGGACAACGTTTAACTAATTTATTCCTGTCTAGTGTTGTCCAGTCAATTGCGAACCTGCCGGATACTTGTGGGTCATACTGTTTACCTTACCAGTGCTACCCGCCAATGTGACCAAAGTCAACGTTATGAACGCAGAAAGACCCCTATATCAAACCATAGCAACAGTGTGGGATGGGCAAAAAAGCCAGGACCCGGAAGCCAATATGGGTCCCAGCCAAAAATTCCCACCCGGCCCCGAAGCGACCAAAATATCACACTGTTAACTAGGGAGGGGGTGGAGGGGAAAAGACTTCTCCGCTCCGTCGCTGAGGTAAAATGGCAGCTCGGCTGCCTCGTGGCCATCCCTTTTATAAGGGAGCTGGCCACGCCCCTAACTACCCGGATTCTCTGTCCTGTGGGGGGGGCCCCGCAAAGGGCGCGGCGGCCATTTTGGCGCCGCGCTTGCATTGCAGGCGCACCCCCCCAATAACGGACACAGACAACATTGAAAGTGGATAACAGCACCAGGCCACATTTATTGATTCAATGCCCTAGTCCGAATTATAAATTTGTATTGGTAAAACGACCAATCATAATTCATAAGGCAAGCAGGCCGAAGTAACACTGGTAAGGTACCACCCCAAAATTGCCGACGGCAATTGGTTACAATGTATCAATTTGTATCAATTTGTTTGTTGCCAACAAACAAATTGTTGACCGTAGTCAATAACTAACTCATGACCCCACCCTCTGACGCGTATCCGTGAAATCACAGGGGTGATGCATGCTGGTTAGCAATCGTCATCACCCCATCGCCTGGTTCGTCGTTGACCGGACAACGTTTAACTAATTTATTCCTGTCTAGTGTTGTCCAGTCAATTGCGAACCTGCCGGATACTTGTGGGTCATACTGTTTACCTTACCAGTGCTACCCGCCACACGGAGGGGCTTCAAAGAAGACCTGACGCCCCCCCCCCCCCCAGACCGTCAGCTCGGTCAACAGGCCTGCTCGCCAATCTCCCAACAGGAGGTCCATACCTCCTCGCGACAGATGGACCCCATCCCCTGCGTACAAGTCATAATTTTGCAGGCTAATATCGGGGTGATGACTGACCCGTCCCCAAGCCCTGTTGGCAAGAAACCGCGCCACCGCCCTATTGACCGTGCGCCTAGCACGGTCAAGGGCCATGAGGTTAACGCCCCCTCTGTAAGAATGGCGCGGAACAATGTCCGACCACACCAGGGTTGTGGCAGGCCAGACATAATGCAAGTAGGCGAGTTCCTCGCAAATCGCATGCTTGAGCGATAAGCCGGTGACCTGGCCCAAATCATTGCCCCCCAGGTGGATGATGAGAATGTCAGGCGGGTCAGCACCCAGGCCAGAAAAAAGGAAAGGCCGCAGCTCCCGCCATAACATCCCAGGCTTACCATGCCATGTGAGACTGGCGTGTTCACCCAGTCCCAGTCGGGGTCCCCACTCTGTCGCCGCAGCGTAACGCGCTGCCCTGTGCACATAGCTGTGGCCCACCAGCCATACTGTCACCGGTGTAATACGACACCCAGGGTCTGTAAGAAAATTGAGAAAAAAGGCGGTAAGGTGACTGGATTGGTACTCATGGCGGGAGTGGGCGCACATAAAATTGAAAACATTGCGAGCCCCACCTCCCCATGCTGCGTATGTCAGCCCCAGAGTACCCAAAAGCAGCTGCTGTAGAGGCTGCACCAATACGGAACGAATGTGTGCCATAACGGGCACCTGATAGGCCCACCCTGGTGAGGGCTCTGGCTGTCACCTTCCAAAACTGAAATTTAGTAAGGGGAGACCCATCTTGGTGACAGAAAAACGGGCCATGGTGCATGCCACGCAGTGCCAGGAATTCCTGTAGGGCACCAACCGGACAGATGTCTGCCAAAGAACAACGTAGCAGTCTTACACCACTGCCTACGCCATGCTGATCTGTTTTAGAGGAGCGTATCCTCAACTGGGCCCAGTCTTTGGCTACATAGACATCTTCGAGTTCCAGTGCCCTACCACTTGCATCCGCCTTAGACAGCATCACGAGTTCGCTGACGCGGAGCGCTCCAAAAAATGCCACCGTTGTGGCTGCATGGAAAAGGGCTGCCTCATAATGATCAAAACAGAGGCCTGGCCAGCCCCGGGCCAACTGGGTAAGAACCCCTGGGGAAATAGGGTGCCGGTCATCCGGGCAACGCCCGCGCTCGCGCACCCACCCCTCCAAAACATGTCTCACACGGAAGTCAGAGGTGGTATCCACATGACCTCCCACTTTGGCCATAAAAGCCAACGCCGAGAGCTTGGATGCTATGGTGCGAGGTGCGAGGCCCTGTGCATGCAGGTGAACCATGAACCGCAGAACATGGTCCACCGGGATAGGCCAGGTCTCTGGCAGGTGACATTGAGCCAAAAATGCCCTGTAAGAATTGAATGCTTGTTGGTACGCCTTACGCGTGCGTGGCGCTAGTGACAGGCCAATCGCCCGGTTCACCTCTCCTTGCCAATAGTCCAGATCTCGTCCGGGAGTGGCGAGGGAAATTCCTCCGCATCCGGGGCCAAGGCGCGGAACCGGGAGATCTGCAGGCGGGACAAAGCGTCAGCAATATCATTATTAATCCCAGGGACATGCCTGGCCCTGAACAAGACGTTGAGGCGCAGGCAGCGCAGCACAAAATGGCGCACTAGTCCCATAACCCTGGGCGATTTGGAAGTCTGTGCATTGACAATGTGGACAACAGCAGCATTGTCGCACCAGAAATGCACCACCGAATTAGCCCACTGTTCGCCCCATAGCATCAAAGCCCCCAGAATAGGGAAAAATTCCAGGTATGTGAGATCCCGCAGGCGACCTGTGCCTGCCCATGCCGGTGGCCACCCACCATAGGCCCACTTCCCATTGAAGTACATCCCATAACCCAGGGATCCTGAGGCATCAGACTGGATCTGGAAATTGGGGGATGCCAGGAGGTCAGACCTCCAAAATGAGACCCCATTGAACTCCCTCAGGAATTGCCACCAGACAAACATGTCTGCCCTGATACCCCGGGTAAGCCTGACTCTGTGGTGGGGCCTGGATAACCCTGCCATGGCGTCGCATAAGCGCCGGGCAAAAGCCCTGCCCGGTACGACCACCCTGCAGGCAAAATTGAGGTGACCGTGTAGCACCTGCAGTTCCCTCAGGGATGCCTTACGCTTGGCCAGCAATTCCGAGATAAGGGCCACTATCCTGGACACCTTATCACCCGGCAACCTAGAAGCCTGCACTACTGTGTCAATCTCAACCCCCAGGAATACTAGCTTGGTAGATGGGCCCTCGGTCTTTTCGGGCGCTAAAGGGACACCAAGTTCCTCCATTAGCGTCTGAAATGTGTTGAGGAGACGTGTGCACGTGTCCCACCCCCGTTCACCCCCGAATAAAAAATCATCCAGGTAATGGGCTACAGACCGGGACCCTGACCTGCGGACGAAAGCCCACTCTAGGAAGGTGCTAAAACGCTCGAATGCCGAGCATGATATGGAGCAGCCGAAAGGCATGGCCTTATCAAAATAATATTCACCCTTAAATTTAAAACCCAGCAACTCAAAGTCGCCCGGATGCACTGGCAAGAGGCGAAAAGCCGACTTAATGTCACACTTGGCCAGCAAGGCACCCGGGCCACACGAGCGTACCATGCGCAATGCATGGTCAAACGATGTATACCTGACTGAACAGAGGTCATCAGGAATAGCATCATTGACCGATCGGCCGGCTGGGTAGGACAAATGATGAATAAGGCGAAACTCGCCTAGGGACTTTTTGGGGACCAAGCCCAGTGGCGACACCTTAAAATTGGGAAACGGGGGTGCAGGGAAAGGTGCAGCGACCCTGCCCGCATCTAACTCTTTCTTAATGCTGGCCGCAGCCACATCCTCCCTCCCTCTGAGGGATAACAGGTTGGGGGCATCCTGAGGGGACCTATCACCCATGAAAGGGATACGGAATCCCTGCTTAAAACCCTGAAGGAGATACTCCCCATCCTCCCCCTTCGGGTACGATGCGAGCCAACGCTCCAGCATGTCCACATTAATTGGGGAGGGGGCCTTTTGGAGAACCAGCTCCATCCGAGGCAGTCTTGCCAGCCCACTGTCCACCCCTCCCTCTGCCTCGTGCCCCCCCAGGTCTGGGACAGGCAGAGGCCGCGTGGGGGCCCGAACATGTGGTACACTCATGCTTATACCTGCAATTCTTTCTATTGCAGGAACCATTGGACGAGAAAGTCCAGCACAGCAGGCGGGCTGGAACCCCCTGCCCCGCCGCCTGGCGGGTAACCTGCGCTGGAGCCGCTCGCTGGACCGCATGTCCGCAATGGTATCTATCTCCCGGGGCAGGGCGTGTAGGCGTCATATACAAGAGCCAAAGCCTCTGGCACGGCTCATCCCATCTCATCTCAGGGTGGAGGGGAATCCTCATACGGAATTCCTCATCATATGCTAGCCATGAGGGGCCCGGGAAATCAACCATTGCCCTGTATATATTGTCCAAATATTGGACCATGGGAATAGCTAAATCTGGCCGCGCCCTCAAATACACCGCCATGTATATCAAATAAGCGGGGAGCCAATTGGCCCAGGTACGCGGCGGCTTACGGCGGCGTGCCTGCTCCTTGTCCTTCTCATCCTGTCCCTCCCTTTCCTCCTTGGTGGGCTCTCTGTTCAGGAGTGAGAAGATATCTACGTATTCCCCCCGCCATATCTTTTCTCTGGTAGTCTGTGCCAAGTGATCACCTAGTGGCAAGGAATACCCCGCCGTCGGCAAAGCCGAAAAAGGCACAGCCGGCCTAGTAAAAGGGGCCTGAGCTAAACCAGCCACCCCCAGCACATTCCCCGGGGTGTAAGAACAAGTACCCACCCCAGTACCCAAGGTGGCAGTCGTCGTCGCCGGGTGGGTTGCCGATAGCGTGGCCCCCGCACCACCCGCGCGAGGCCAAGGCCATTGAAAACCCCCCCCCCATATCGGGGATGTGTGTGGATGTACTCGCTTGCACCGTATACTCACATGCTGCACCCCCGCAGGCCGCCCCCACCGGGGGTTCCGGCCCACTGGGGGCGTCGGAGCTCACGACCGACGTAGAGCTCATCACCGGGGCTTGACCCGCACTTGGCTGCTGGCTGGGGAGCTGCGAGGCAGTGGCCGAAACCGCGCCACGCGCCTGCCGCAGCTCGACCCTCCCTGCCGGCTGTTGTCCTCCTGCCGACAGCGCCTCAAAAGGGACCCCGAAGGGGGCGCCCGCCTGACTGGCCCGAGCCAACGACGCTTCCAGGGCCGCGATGCGGGCCAGTAAGGCGTCCACGTTGACCAGGGGCAAAGGGCCGGCCGGCCCGCCTGGTCCAGGCGCGGGTACAGGTCCCTGTACCCCAGGACCCGAATATGGCCATTGGCCAGCACCGAAGCCCGGCAGGGTCGGTGGAGAAACCTGCCAAGGCAGGGGGCCGCACCACCCCCCAAGGCTAGAGGGCCCCGGGGGAGGCTGCGTCCCAAGATGAGTAGGCCCAACAGGGTGGGCAGGTGCAGGAGCGGTGTCCACCGCTCGCGGGCCGCGGGCCGGAACGCCTTCCGCGCCCGCGCTCTGATCGAGCCAAGGGGCAATAGACCCCATTCCGCTGGCCCCGGCAGGGGCCGGCAAAGGCGGCTGCTGAGGAGGCGGCACCGCGGTCCTCCGACCTGGGTCGCGCCTCCTAACAGCGCGAGCTGCACTCGAAGCTGCCTTCTTCTTCGAAGGCATCTCCACGGAAGCAAGAAGGGAAGCCAGCAAGGCAGAACCGCTACCAAAAGGGCTTCCCGGTAAGCTAAAGAGCGACGGAGACACAGGGGAAAAGACTTCTCCGCTCCGTCGCTGAGGTAAAATGGCAGCTCGGCTGCCTCGTGGCCATCCCTTTTATAAGGGAGCTGGCCACGCCCCTAACTACCCGGATTCTCTGTCCTGTGGGGGGGGCCCGCAAAGGGCGCGGCGGCCATTTTGGCGCCGCGCTTGCATTCTAGCAAGATTCTACTGAACGTGCTGCAGAGTTTTAGAAAAGACTGGTTTTGTGTTTAAAAGGATTGGCTTAACTTTTAAATATTTCCATGACTACAGGAGAATAAGGTAATTAATTTTAAGATAAAAACATGAGTTGGTTTTTTGTTTTTTTGTTTTTTTGGGGGGTCAGCAGTTTCTTAACTGCTGGAGAAAAAAGTTGCTTGCATCTGAATCAGGGTGGAATAAACCACCTCTATACTTACCAAATCATAACTTTAAATTTGTCTGATCAAGCATCACCAAAGCAGACTGTCTATTTCTACTGTGTCAAATTTGATGTTGATTGGAAACCCTGTTTAAAAGTAACATTTTTTGGTTTGGCCTGCTCCCATTTTTAAAATTGCCTCATAGACTGCTGATTTAGCCTGCTACATAACATTCTCACTGCATTGTCCTATATTGATACAGTATATCTATCATATACATGTGACAGGAACTTCTGTTGGCACTCAAGAGAATAGACTTTGGTGTAGCCACTGATTTCCCATTAGCCCATCTGATAACTGCTTTCAGACACTCCTAATAGCAGCCAGCGACTCTCCATTTGAACCTCTGTGTGTCCTGTTTATCAGCACTTTACGCAGTTGCCTTGCTTTCTCATTTCCCAATTTTAATTTTAAAGATTTGAATGGCTAAGGTGACAGGAGTGTTACAGCTGTGGAAATAAGAGTTGCACTGTTTCCCCAGGCAGTATTCTGCTATCAGATACACCAGTTTTGCAAAATATCTGACGCAGTGACTATGCTATTATACACTTCTTCTTCTTCTGTGTCTAGGCCAGACATGAAACTGGCAAAATAAAGGCACCTTTTAGTGAGTTTATTCTGCAGTTCCTTTCACCTGACCCGGTGTGAGAAAGATTAGCCAGTAGAGCATAAAGCCCACAACTGGAAACAAGATGTTGGGTGATGTGGAGCCTTCCCCCTAATTTTCTTTTTCTCCAAAGGAAGCTTCTGTGAATATGTTTTGTTTCAGATGGTACTGTCAGGGCAAAAATAACTTATGTAACTAATAACTTATAATAACTTTAATAACTTATTAAATAACACAAGGTTGCCCTTACAAGGGTGCGCCCAGTAGGTTGTGGTTCAAAAATACCACAATCTTCACCCACTCCTTATTTTTAGTTTCACGAGGTAAAAAAATAAACAGGAGATAAACACCTTTGCATTTACCTTGCCATGATCAATTTTAGTAAAAGAAAAATCTATACAATCAAATTAAAGATTTGATTGGGAACAAGCCCGGTTATACCTCACAGGCATGCCAGAACACATCACTTGTCTCCATTGATTGATGGCTAGGACAGGTGAGGTATTCTGTTTTACTGGATGCCCATCTTCATTGCAGTCTTGACATTTGGACATGAACATTGGCTGCACTCATTAGTTTCAGTGATGCATTGAACAGACACAATTTCAAGTGGGCTTATTATGTCATGTTTATTAACTTGAGTCTGTCAAGCTGGAAACATGGAATTGGATTTGAGAGTCCAAAAGTTTAAGAAATTGTACTTAATTCTACTTAGAGTCTGTTCTTCACAATATAATGAATGCAAGGAAGGCTGCAGTATCATAGAAACGTTAACTTTAAATCAATTTGATCCCAACCTAGATAGCATTAATCAGAGCATTGGTGCTGTTTGATAATACTAAATTCTGGCCGTACTGACCTCTACCTCCATCAATATTTAATGGCTATATATTGATTCCAACTTATAATGACTCTCCCAGGAGATTCTTATAAATACTGAGAAATAATTTTACATTAAAATAAACTCCCATTGATGGATCCCATACCCAGCAAACAGAGTGAATCAATAGTGTGAAACAAAACATTAGACTCATTTCTAACCATTTATTTCACAACAGTGTAATGAAATGTGTAATTAGCTTGTCAGAGGATTAGGCATCTCTTGTTGCAAGCCCTTAAGTCTTTCTGACCTGCACAGAAGTTATTTTCGCCATGACAGTACCATCCGAAACAAAACAGATTCACAGAAGCTTCCTCTGGAGAAAAAGAAAATTAGGGGGAAGGCTCCACATCACCCAACATCCTGTTTCCAGTTGTGGGCTTTATGCTCTAATGCACTGTTCCCCAACCTTTGGTTTTTTGACTTCAATTCCCAGAAGCCTAAGTCAATTCCCCAAAGCACTGATCAGTCAACGTACTGACTTAGGCTTCTGGGAATTGAAGTCCAAAAACCAAAGGTTGGGGAACCTGCGCAAAGGGTAATTCCATTGTAGGTCTTCAAACAACTGTAAAATTCTGGACTCAATCTTTATAACTAACAAATATATTTGCAGAGAGAGCATGCTTTCTGAAGCTGCGTAGAAAAGATCAGAGAAGTCAGCAGTTTAAAAACAAAACTCTGAGCTGTGCAGTGGCAGCCAAAGTTCATTTGTCTGCCCATTTTAGTTTTAACCAAGACAAACAAAAGAAAATCAAGGCTCTTTTTTCAAGCCAATTAAAACCTTCAGAGTAGCTTTGTGTACACTGGAGACATGCTGCTGGGACAAATGAAATCCATAGACAGGGATTAGAGAACAGACCCAGACCAACATGACATAGCAGGAATTAGTGGAATCACAAAGGTCATCATGCTGAAAATGTTTATATGGTCTGAGATTAGGAAGATCACCCTTGCAGGACTGAACAAGGAATCCCCGTGAGATATACAGACCTAAAGTGAAGGATTATATAATTTGACTGGCTTTTCAGAAGAATAAATAATAGTGATGTCCATGCAGTTAAGAGCTAAACCGTGTTATAGCTATGTGAACAAACCAGCATATATCTAAACTATAGATGTCTCACATAAAGACATGCAGTATTTTATTCCAAGATACCAAGCTAAGGAATCCAAAGTACTCTTTGGGCATCTTAGTGTATGTATCCCATACAAATAAAAAAAGAACTACGGTACTGTCACATTTCATTCTTTTCTATGCTGTGACTCACTAGAATTAAAAAAGAAAACTCTCCCTGCCAAATCCATGTGAAAATATACTCCAATATATATGCATGTTATCCCAGAGTCTTGCCATAGGCTCACCTATCATTTTTTTTACAAGATGCCATATATCTCAGAAGGCACAGGGAATATAATAGCATATCTAGAGGATCATATGCTTACTTGCTTTTGCTATACTGTTCTCTCAGCCAGTTTTGGTAGGGGACTGTGGTGGCTTAGTACTTAAGATGCTGAACTTGATGACTGGCAGGTCAGCAGGTCAGCAGTTTGAGACCCAAGTACTTCACAACGGAGTAAGCTCCCATCTCTGTCCCAGCTCCTGCTAACCTAGCAGTTCGAAAGCAAGAAATTGCAAATATATAAATAGGGGCCACTTTAGTGAGAAGGTAAACAGTGTTCCGTGCATTCCGGTGTTTAGTCATGCCTGCCACATGTCTATGGAAACATCTGCAGATGCAGACAGCACTGGCTCTTTGGCTATAAGAGTATGAGTGCTGAACCCTAGAGTCGGATACGACTGGCTTTCCAGCAAGGGTGACCTTGGCCAATATTGTAAAATGGATACCTTGCTTAGCTTTGCTCCAGAAGGCTCAATCCTGAAGAGGACTGGGAATGATGTATGTACTGTTCTTCACCTCTCTTTTATATGGCTATGATTGGCAGGCTTCATTGCTGCAAACTTCCACATCAGTTTGTTTGCCTTTGCTTACCTTTTATCTCACTGTCTCCCAAAGGCTCAGGATGGATTACAGTATTTTCACTGAATTACATGTAATTCACCACAGAGAAGCAAGATTAGCAGAGCACAAACAGTGCATGAGAAACATGGAGGCTTTTAGTGTCTTAGACACTAACAAATTTACGGCGGCATAAAATTTAATAGACTGCAATCTACATCATAAAAATGCTTCTGACAAAATGGACTTGTGTTCATGAATGTTTTTACCACAGTTTATTAGTCTATGACAGGGGTACTCAAACTATGGCCTGGGGGCCAGATGCGGCCCCCAATGCCAATTCATCTGGCCCATGAATACCTCGTCGCTCCTGGAAGTGAAAGTAAAATGTGACCATACAGGCGCGTTTTACTTCTGCTTCCAGGAGCGACGAGGGCTTCGCAGGCTGGATGAATTGGCAATGGGGGCCAGATCATAGTGACCAGCTCCCTAAACCACGTAACCGGCCCATGGCCTGAAAAGTTTGGCCATCCCTGCTCTACGAGTTGCTGCATCAAGGCTCTGTCCTATTTTTATTCCAAAAACTGAGGAAGAGAGCTGGCTCTCTGGAGTTTGATCCTCCATATATTTTTCTAGACGTTAGTCCCATCATGTTCAGTTATGCTTCCTTTGAAGTTGGTTTTATGGGACTACATTTTAAAATTCTCCAAAGCAACCTAGTTTTCCCAAAATGAATCCTTTCATCTAACATTTTACCCCAGTTATAGATTATGCCAACACACAGATCATAGGGAGAGCACATGACAGTAAGACAGTAAATATGATACCCAGTTGTGAGGAGCTCCAGAGGGATCTCTTGACACTGGGGGAGTGGGCAAAACAGTGGCAAATGAGCTTCAACATTAGTAAGTGCAGAGTGATGCATGTTGGGGCAAAGAACCCCAATTACATTTATAAACTGATGGGGTCTGAACTCTCTGCGACAAACCAGGAAAAGGACCTTGGTGTCCTGGTGGACAACTCAATGAAGGTGTCAACCCAGTGTGCCTCAGCAGTGGAAAAAACAAACTCAATGCTAGGGATCATTAGGAAGGGTATAGAAAATAAGTCAGCAAGTATCATTTTGCCTCTTTATAAATCTATGGTGTGGCCCCATCTGGAATACTGTGTACAGTTCTGGTCGCCATACCTCCAGAAGGATATTATGGAGCTGGAAAAAGTGCAGAGGAGGGCAACCAGAATGATTAGGGGACTGGAACACCTTCCTTACCATCTGAGGCTGCAACGGTTGGGCCTTTTCACTCTTGAACGACGGCGTCTAAGAGGTGACCTGATTGAAGTTTATAAAATGATGCACAGTGTGGACAAAGTAGATAAGGAAAAACTGTTTTCCCTATCGCACAACACTAGAACTAGGGGACACTCCATGAAACTTTTGGGTACTAGTTCTCAAACAAATAAGAGAAAGTACTTTTTCACCCAGAGGATTACTGGTCTATGGAACTCCCTGCCAGAAGAAGTGGTGACAGCTGTCAGTCTTGACAGCTTTAAGAAAGGATTAGACAAGTTCATGGAGGACAAGGGTATCAATGGCTATAATTATGGATACTTAAGGACAACCTCCGGGTTGGAGAGATAGGCAGGATATCTCTCAATGCCATTTCCAGGGAATCCTAAACAGGGGAAGGCATCTCCTTGGGAATACCCTGAAGGAAATGGTGAGCCAGTGTGTGAGACAGAATGCTGGACTGGATGGGCTGTGGCCTGTTCCAGCAAGGATGTTCTTATGTTCTTATGATGTATTAGGCAGAGTGACAGAATAGGACAGAGAAAGTCTGGTTTTGAATCCCTGCCTAGCTATCGAAACTCTCTGTGGGTGTGGAACTGGTAAAAGCACTCCTTTAATATCTTACAGTACCTTGAAAGCCAAATTAGGTTTATTACGAGTTCTGCTATAACTTGGTTCTGATTTAACAACATGTAACAACAAAGTCATACACAGAGAGATAAATGAATAAACATATATAAAAGGGGGAAAGGTGGTAACTGGATTGGGAAAGAGTTATGAAAGGGCATTTGAGGTTTAGGCATTGCTAAGATAAAGAAAGTTGAAGCGGAAGCTAATGTAAATACCAGACTGCCATCAGACTCCAACAAAGCTCTTTCAGACTTTCCACTTGATAAAACAGAATTTTAAAATATGACCCTGCTTTCTTTCCAGCAGTATGATTGAATCGGTGTGCTGAGATTTTTGCCCCGCTGAAAATGTGAGCTGTCAAAGAGTTCAGCCTCACCTTTCCATTATCACCTATATGGTCCTGTTTTATACTATTTTGGAGATACATAGGCCAGTATGCTCTTAGTAATCTAGACATGTATGATTTGAATTCTATACATGACCACATGCCAGTAATTAATGAAGTACCTTTTGTGTTACAAAGTGTGTGGTCAATTGTGCATCAGGTACATCTCACTGGAACCCAAATGTCACAAAAGAATATGAACTTTCAAGCTCTCCAGAAGATTAAAACTCTTCTTCAAGCTAAATGGCACTAAAATGAATAAATCTGAATGAATGAGAGAGAGACACAAAGAGAAACTGATTGATCTAATATACAAATTTTGCATATTTCAACAGACATTTCAAAGACCACTAAATCTATTTTCAGCTGCAGATGGTAGTTGATCTTTTATTTTTCTTCTCAAAATCTTCATCCTCAATCCCAGTTCCAGGTCTCATTCTTAAATATATTGGCTCACTAATCTTCAATTAAAATGAGAAGTCTATATAGGAACTAGCAAGGGCCACAGGGTCTAAGTTTTTCCTTTACTTCTGTTGATGGTTGGTGGCATCAGTTGCTTCCAGGGTTTATTTGCTGAATATTTGGTTGATTGGATATAGTGGACCCTGCAGGGCTGCCTTTGACTTTTGCTATTCAGGTGTCACAGGCAAGCAGAGTATGTGTGAGTGACTGCATCAGATGTTTGCTTTATTGAGTATTTAACCCAAATCCCCACACTTTCTGTCTCACAGTGAGAGCAGCATACACACTTACCAACAATGGAAATCGATTGAATGAGGATGCTAGTTAGAAATTGAAAATGAAACAGGGTGGCTGACTACACCATCAAAAATGTCAGAATTTGCCACACTTACAAAACAGGTGAATTTGAATTATTTCCTTATGCCTGCATGATGCAAAGGCAGAATCAAATCCACCTGTGGCTTTGTTCTCACAAAGCTGCTTCTTTCTCAGCTGATGAAAACTTGAATCTTTTTCACCTCAGGATTTGAAAAGGTTTTTTCCCCTTTGAGGATGTGTTTAATAGATGGGGGGAGGTGTTTGTAGCTGTTTCGATGATGTAAATTAGGGGCATGATGTTTAGGTCTGAAAGAACTTGCCCCTGCGTTTTGTCCTCTCCCCCGATCATCTTCCATTTTCTCTTTTATTTTTCTATGTGACTTTAGCACTAGTTTGCTCTTTTGCCATATTACCAGGTCATCTTCCCCATATTCATGCTCTGGTCATTGGAGCTATAGATGAACACAGGCTCCTGTCCATGGACAAAGGAGTGTGTTTGTATGTGGGTGTATGCTTGTAAATAAATAAATTTTGTGTCAGAAATTACTCTGGGTTGAAAGGATTTTTTGCTGGAGAAACTCCACTAAGGGGACGCCCGTATGAGGCTCCTTTCATGTCCCCAAGATCTGTCATGTAGCACTTGGGTATTGAACCCCGACCTTCCAGCCTTCAAGCTCAGCGTCTTAACCACTAAGCCATCGCAGTGCTGCTGGTGTGTGCTTGTGAGAAAGGATTGTTATGACTGCAGTTCCAACCAATCAGAATGCAGCAGAGATCACGTGTGAAATGCTGTTAAAGTCAATAAGCAGAAATCACCTATGTGACCCATGAATACAATTAAAAAATTCAGGAGGAAGTGATGCCTTTTATGGAGTCACTTAAAGAGTTACATCACGACTGCAGTGGCTCAAGTGGCAAAGACACTGACACGGAGGTGGCAGGTCGGGAGTTCGATACCCGAATACTGCAGGACGGAATGAGCTACCGTCTTTGTCCCAGCTCCTGCCAACCTAGCAATGCGAAAACAAGAAATTGCAAGTACATCAACAGGGACCACTTGGGTGGGAAGGTAACAGTGTCCCATGTGCTCAAATGTCTAGTCATGCCTGCCACATGACCATGGAAACGTCTGCAGAAGCAGACAGCAATGGCTCTTCAGCTATGAAACAGAGATGAGCCCTAGAGTCAGATATGACTGGCTTTCAAGCAAGGATGACCTTTACCTAAAGAGTTACATATTGATGCAAGCTTTTGTAATTCACAGATTACTTCATCAGGAAAAAGAAACTATCATGGCATGCTGTATAAGCCAGGTACAAAATGCTTAGAAGTTTCCTGGGGACAGTAGCACAGATTACATTTTTCTGTAAACAGGAAGCCCTGTATTTGCATATGCTCCTCCCGAATGGCTCTTTGAAGCTGAAAAGCTTTTCTTGTGGCCAGGGAGGAGCAATTCAAACCCATGTGCTCAAATGTTAACCTCAGAATTGTGCGACACTGTTAAAGTCAGTTTCTCTCCCTGCATCCTAACTGTTTTCTTCTCAAGAGCCATTGCCTCAGATGGCAACCTGCCTTGGACATTACAGCCCAGAGGTAGCCAAAAGGTTTGGCCTGTCAGCCATCTCATAGAACAGCCTTCTTCTCCATTGCCCAACCAGCACGCATGTATGCACAGACACTAAACACAGAGACATTAAACACACACACTACAAAGCCAGGGGCGAGATAAATGAAATAGTAATGCTATACTGTATCAGCACTGAGACATTGCAGTGATCTCCTATTTTATCACTAGATCACTTCTACACTGTTATGTATGCATGTACAATGTCTCTTTAAATGTATGAATGTAACCAGCCACAATCACAATGTATCTCAGCTGCTAAGGAACGCGAGCAAGCCGCCCATAGAGGGCAGCTGCGAGCGTTCAGTCTCACATGGTCCACATTCCCCAAATCACGAACAGCCGCGGGAGATTCCCCGCATGACAAAGGACTACAGAAAACAACTACAAGAAGAGAGGCGTGACCTGGGCGAGGCCACGCCGGTAGCAGCCAATGAGCTACCGTGCAACCAGATTCAAATGTATTATGTACTGTATATAATGAGATGTACCTCCGCCATTACCACATGTTCATACTGACCATCAATAAATAAACCTGTGTTAGTCCTTCCTGCGACTCCTTCTTTGTCTCCCGTGCAAGACACTAAATTGGCGACGAGGATGGGATGGATGGCGAATCCCAAGGTCAAGCCGTACCAGTTCGATGTCAGCGAACCCGAGCAGTGGGAGCTCTACGAGTGCCAGTTTCGGCACACGATGGAGGCCGCCGGCATCGACGACGATGCGAAAATGCGCTCGCATTTCCTGTCCCAGGTGGGACCGGCCGCGATGCAGATCCTGATGACCCTCGTGGCCCCCCGGAAGGTGGACGAAGTGTCCATCGACCGCATCTTGGAGAAGCTTCGTGAGCACTTCCAACCGCCGGTCTCAATCTTCCCAGCCCGGGTCGCGTTCCACCGGCGAGACCAGCGCCCAGGCGAATCCGTGTCCGCCTACGCGGTGGCCCTCCGGCTGGCAGCGGTGCACTGCCAATGGGACGACCTGGACCAGGCCCTCTGAGACCGCATGTTGTGCGGTTTAAAGGACGAGGAGCTGCAGAGGCGCCTGATGACCCGCGACAGCCGCCTCACGTTCAACGAGGTACTGCGGGAGGCCCAAGCAGCCGAGGAGGCCAGGAGTGGGGTCAGGCTATTTAAGTCCCGAGGGGCCGCGGCCGAGAGGGCCAAGTCACCAGTGCAAGCGGCCCGGCGGACACCAACAAAGACTGCCTGGCGGGCCCCCAAGCCGCCCGCCGGCTCACCAGCGATATCCAAGGAGTCGTCTACGATGGCAGACCCCTGTTCCAGCGAGGACGACGACGTCCAGCGGATACGGAAGCGCGGGGAGAAGCGTGAGACCCGCAACAGGCAAGACCGCCGTTGCGACGGTTGTGGGGCGCCCCACGACCACACGAGGTGCCCGTTTCGCAAGGCCGAGTGCCACAACTGCGGCCGGAAAGGGCACATCGCCAGAGTTTGCAGGCGCGGACGGACCGAGGACAGGAGCGGCCCAAGTCACCCCCGGGGACACCAGCGTAAGGCAACCGGCACGAGGAAGGTCTCAACCGGCTTCGACGAGGAAGGCGTCAACCGCGTGGGACTGGAGCACCGACGTTTTTTCGTTGAGGTACAGTTACAGGGGCTCCCAGTGAGAATGGAGATAGACTCGGGGTCATCCTATTCTATCCTATCCCAGAGAGAGTACATGCGCATTCCCCCAGATGCGCGGCCCAAACTGCGGGCCTTAAGGTCAAACTTGCGGGACGTGCAGGGAAATGGGATCCCAGTGTTGGGAGTGGGAAAGTTCAAAGTAAAATTCAAGAACTATTCCGAGAGACTGCCCCTAGTCGTCCTCAAGGGGGGGAGATGCTGCCTTCTGGGAACACAGTGGTTCGCTCCCCTGGGAATCGAACTGTCCGGCATTAACGCCATAGAGACTGACCCAATGCGGGATGTGTGCAATGCGCACCCGGACGTTTTCAAAAAGGGGCTCGGAACGTACAGGGGCCCCCCAGTCTCTTTTGAACTGGACCCAGAGATCCGGCCCATCCGCCTCAAGCCAAGGAGAGTGCCATTCGCCCTAAAGGACAAGATCGAGGCGGAACGGGACAAACTGGTGGGGCAGGGGATTTTGGTTCCAGTTGATTCGGCGGAATGGGAAACGCCGATTGTTACGGCCCTGAAATCAAACGGGGAGGTCAGGATTTGTGCGGATTATAAATGTACGATTAATAAGGCCATTCGGCCAAATGCATACCCGGTGCCTGTGGTCAGCCACCTACTGGCCACGTTACATGGGGGAGGTGTTTCGCCAAGCTAGACTTAGCGCAGGCATATCAGCAGCTCTCGGTAACCCCAGCTGCTGCCGCCGCACAGACGATTGTAACCCACAAGGGAGCCTTTAAAGTGACGCGCCTCCAGTTTGGCGTGAATTCGGCCCCCGGGATTTTCCAAGCCCTCGTGGAACGCCTATTAAAGGGACTCCCAGGTATTCTCCCCTACTTCGACGATGTCCTGATAACAGCGGGGAGCGAGGCAGAGCTAGCCAGGAGGTTAGATGGGGTCCTCTCAGTTTTCGAAAAAGCGGGGCTTCGCCTTCGAAAAGACAAATGCGTATTTTTCGCAAGAGAGGTCGAATTCCTCGGGTTTAAGGTAACCCCAGAGGGAATTCGCCCCTCGGAGTCCAAGGTCGCGGCCGTAAAGAATGCCCCCCGCCCCACCGCAAAGCCAGAGTTGCAGTCTTTCCTAGGGCTCCTCAATTTTTATCACTCATTTCTGCCAAGGAAGGCATCGGTCGCGGAGCCACTGCACACCCTACTAAAAAAGGACGCGGCTTGGCGGTGGGGGGACAGGCAGGAGAAAGCATTTAAGGAGCTAAAGTCACTCCTTTCCTCGAATGCTGTCCTGACCCACTTCGATCCGAGAAAACCAGTGGTTCTAGTATGTGATGCGTCCCCGGTGGGGGTGGGGGCGGTCCTGTGCCACGTGCTAGAGAGCGGGCGGGAGGCCCCGGTGGCGTACTATTCAAGGTCCCTTTCAAAGGCTGAGCGCAATTACGCGCAAACGGATAGGGAGGCCCTAGCCATAATTGCGGGAACGAAAAAGTTCCATGATTTTTTGTACGGCCGCGAGTTTACGGTGGTGACTGATCACAAGCCGTTGCTGGGGATCTTCACTACCGGCAAACCGACCCCCCAAATTTTATCCCCCAGGATGCTGCGTTGGGCTATATTCCTCAACGCTTACCAGTACGAGCTGATTTACCGCCCAGGGAAGGAGATCTCCCATGCAGACGCACTATCCCGATCCCCTCTCCCTAGCCTAGGAGACCCCACATGCGAGGTGGAGCAGGACCACCAAGTCCTGCTGATCGAGGCCCTCGACTCACCCCCCATTGTTCCGGCCGACCTCGCCAAGGCGATGGCGGCCGACAAGACCCTAGCCCTAGTCAGCTCCTGGGTTAGAAAAGGGTGGCCCACTACTTCCCCGGGTGAGGAATTCCAGCCGTTTTGCAGACGCAGAGTGGAGCTCTCCCTGGAAAGGGGTTGCTTACTCTGGGGACAGCGGGTAGTCATTCCCGAAAAGTTGAGGGCCAGGGTGCTAAAGCTACTGCACACCAGTCACCCAGGAATCGTGCGCTCCAAGGCCCTAGCCAGGAGTTTCGTTTGGTGGCCCAAGATAGACGCAGATATAGAACGGTTAGTGGGCACGTGCGAGAGCTGCCAGAGCTCTCGGCCCGAGGAATCCAAGCTACCCCACAGGGAATGGGACACGGCCCGTGGGCCATGGTCCAGGATTCATGTCGACTTCGCAGGCCCTTTCCGCGGGGCCACGTTCCTACTGGTAGTCGACTCCTACTCCAAGTGGTTGGAGGTAATCCCTATGAGCAGCACCTCCTCCGCGGCAACCATTAGGCAGTTGTGCAAGCTTTTTGCCTGCTTCGGCCTGCCAGACGTTCTCGTGAGCGATAACGCGAGTACCTTCACGTCTGCAGAGTTCAAAACGTTCATGGAAAGAAACGCCATTAGGCACATCACAGCTGCCCCGTTCCACCCCGCCACAAAGGGTCAGGTAGAGCGCCAAGTGCGCACTATGAAAGACGCACTGCGGCGCATGGGTCCCGGTGAGTTGAACCTGCATCTGTGCCAGTTCCTCATCTGCTACAGGACAACCCCCTTAGCCTCAGGTTTTTCCCCAGCCGAACTCCTCATGAGGAGGCGTCCGGTAACACTTTTTGACCGGATGGATCCGTCCAGGGTGGAGGATGAAGGGAGGAATATAAGCATGGGGGGAGGGAGCTCCAAAAGTTTTGCGATAGGGGACCCGGTTCACTGCAGAAACTACGCGGCCTCGGGACCAGCGTGGGTACCGGGCACAATTGTGGAGCAAACGGGGCCGGTATCCTACAGGGTCGAAACCAATTCAGGTCTACTTTGGAGAAGGCACGCCGACCAACTCAGAAGGCGAGTCACAGGGGAGGGGGCATCAGCGTTAGGGTCCTCCCCCACCCGCATTACCCAAGGGGGAGACACGGTGGAACCCGCGGATACAAACGCATATCCTGGGTTCCCATCCACAGAGGAGGATACTTTGAAAGAGAGGGATCAGTTTAGTAATGATTTTGATTTTCCGTACCAGGGGGAGTTAGCGGAGTGGTCCCCCACCCGTCCTAGCGAGAAGAGGGGTTTCAGTTCAGCCCCTGGTACCTCCAGCCCCCCCGGTTCCTACACCATAGCTCCAGCCCCTAAAAGACAGGCAGCCGGCGGGAGCTCGCCCACCCCCACCGCAATCTCCCGAACTCCCGAACAGACAGCAGGAGGTGGCGGGACCGCGAGGGCATCCTCGTCGGTCCCGAGGTTCGTGCTGGGAGGGTCCCCGGGCTCCTCAGGAAATAGACAGGGGTTCACTTCCCAGCTGTTCATTCCATTCCCATCCCCCAAGACAAGGGCATCGCAAGCTCCCCACAGAACCACTAACGAGTCTCCATTTTCCGTTGCAGGACGAGACTCCACAGAGCCAGGAGTCACAGGCTCCCCTGTATTAGGTCAGGCGGCCGCACGCCCCAGGCGCACTTGCGGCAAGCCACAATGATTGAGGGACTTCGTCCCATCCTAGGGGGGAGGGATGTTATGTATGCATGTACAATGTCTCTTTAAATGTATGAATGTAACCAGCCACAATCACAATGTATCTCAGCTGCTAAGGAACGCGAGCAAGCCGCCCATAGAGGGCAGCTGCGAGCGTTCAGTCTCACATGGTCCACATTCCCCAAATCACGAACAGCCGCGGGAGATTCCCCGCATGACAAAGGACTACAGAAAACAACTACAAGAAGAGAGGCGTGACCTGGGCGAGGCCACGCCGGTAGCAGCCAATGAGCTACCGTGCAACCAGATTCAAATGTATTATGTACTGTATATAATGAGATGTACCTCCGCCATTACCACATGTTCATACTGACCATCAATAAATAAACCTGTGTTAGTCCTTCCTGCGACTCCTTCTTTGTCTCCCGTGCAAGACACTAAATACACATAACAACAAAATTGGGCAGAAAAAGAAGCAACAAGATGAAGTGAAAGATGATGCCTTGGAATGTAGTCACACCTTAAGAGGAAAGCTGGTTTAAAGTATAGCGAGGGAGGCTGAAATTAAGCAAGATAATAGCAATGGCATTATTTTGTTATTTAAATTATTGCCATGCTAAAAGTGTTCAGACAAGGACCCAGCATGTCTTGTGTCGTCAGGTCAGCAGTTCAAGAACTGAGTGCAGTGCAATGGAGTGAGCTCCCGTCGTCTGTCCCAGCTCCTGCCAACCTAACAGTTTGATAGCAAGTAGCTGCAAGCAGATTAATAGGTACCGCTTCGGCAGGAAAGGTAACCGTGTTCTGTGCGCTCCAGCATCTAGTCATGCCTGCCACATGACCATGGAAACATCTGCAGATACAGACAGCACTGGCCCTTTGGCTGTAAACATAGATGAGCACTGTACCCTAGAGTCAGATATGACTGGTAGTTGAGCAAGGGAGACCTTTACCTTATAAATGGCATATACAGTACTTATGCAGGTGAAAATAGATGGGGGTTAACCTGTGTGTCACCCAGGAGAAAGCTTCAGGAGACTGAACAGGATTAACTTGATGCCTTCAAACCACAGCTATTAACCAAACACAGAAATTACAAGGTCAGGTTTGAATGGGAAAAGAAAGAGTTTTTAGATTTCATCAGCACTTCACTTCTCCCCATAATCTTGTTTCAGGATCTCATATATATGTTAAGCCTTCAAAAATGTGCCCGTTTAAAAAACTGAATTAGAGGAGACTATTTTTCTTTTCCAATTGACATTTATTTAATTTAATTTTTTTAAAAAACATTTCCCTCCCCTCTCCTCCACACCTTCTCCTTGAATTTTCAACGCCCTGGCCCTGTGTCTGTGGATCACAATGAGAGTCTGATTATTGTGCAAAATGGGAAAATCCATTTTAAAAAAAGAAAACGCACTCTTCGACATCTTTATGGTGCATTTCTAGGCAGCAGTTTCTGAGGAATCTTGGCAGCTTAGCAGTGGGGGGGGGGCAGGGGGGAGCTGCATCCGTTCACACTGGATACTCCATCCTGTGTCAGTAAATGGCGATTACTCTTAGAAGGATGTCCAGCAGGAGGGAGGCATAGCCCTAATGTATCCTTTCTTTCATTCCCTTCCTTCCTCCTCAAGAAAAAGTAAAGAAGAAATCAGCAATTTCTATGGAAACTAAGTATTTAGCCAGAAAGTAGGAGCTAATGGCTGCTCCCTGGTGACTAGCATTGTCGAGCTTTGAAATGAATTGCAGGAGTAAAAGAAGGACTTGAAACTCCCTTGGCTGCTTTTCTTCTGTCCCTTTTCCCTTAGTCTGAACTCTTCTTCCCTGTGCCTGTGCTGTTCTAGGCATTTGAAGGGGAGGCGGGAGAGAGAGAGAAAGACAGAGACAGAGGATGTGTCAAAGGGCAGCTGGCGGCTGCTGGAGAGATAACAGGCAGGGAGTGTCATTGCCTGCCAGGTCCTCCGATAACCAGCTGCAAATAGATGGTGGGAATACTTAGCCGAGGCAAACTCTGGCTTTGCACCACTGCCTGCTCTTCTCCCACCTCATTACTCTGCCTTAGGCAGGCGCCTGCCTTCACCTGCTGTCACTGGCACAGCTGCCAAGGCACAGGGGAGGCCTGGCCACAGCGCTTGCCAGATTTCAGCGTCAAGCTGCCATGCTCGCTGAACAGGACATCACTGGGACAAAGACAGGAGTACCTTGTTTCCACACCTCCGAGCCATCCCTCAGCTTACGTCACCCAAGGAAGCCCTTCGCTGGTTGGCTGGCCCTTGTGGGTCTTGCCAAGTTCTAACAAGCTGACAGCTACTTGCCTCTCTACCCACCTACCACCCCTACGTCAGCCAGGTGTCTCTCTGTCAAGATGAAGCGGGTGTGTATCCGTGCAAGAGGCCAGCTCTTTGGGGTTTGGGAACAGGGTTTTTTCAATTACAAATCCCAGAATCTGCTCGGTTTATGCTGTTGCGTGCTTCCTAGAGTGGTTGTTCAAAATTTACTCAAGCTCTCACTTTCGCTAAACGTTTGCTAAATGTCCTTCCTAATCTTCTTGGATAAATCTGTTTCATTGCAGTCTTCCAATACTTTGTTGTTTATGTGCTATCAAGTCAAAACTGACTTTGTTGTTGTTGTTGTTCAGTCGCACAGTCGATTCCGACCCTTTGTGACCCCATGGACCATTGTCCTCCAGGCATCTCTGTCCTCCACCATCCTCCTCAGCCTGCCCAGCTCTGTGCCCATTGTGTCTACAATACCATCTAGCCATCTCATCTTTGGCCACCCCCTTCTTCTGTTGCCCTCCACCTTTCCCAGCATCAAGGCTTTCTCAAGTGAATCCTCTCTTCTCATTTGACCATAATAGGGTTTTCAAGGTAAAAGTAAGGGACTGAAGGATTGGCTTTACCAGTTCTGTTTCCTCAGTGAGTTTCCCTGACAGAGCTCAAAGTTTTCCTGAGCTCTAGTCCATTACTCTGCCCAGTACTCCCCACTGTGCATTTTAGAAGGAATTAGATTAGCTCTTTCACAATCCCCTTGCCAACTCCACCACAGCTTGGACCGGTTACTACTCATCTGCTACAGATACATTGACATTGGTTTTCACTGGATTTATGAGCTTATCTTTCCCAAAGATCTCTGGGAAACATAGTTTTGTGTAGTTTGAAAGTTGGAGATATGTAAAGGTCGCCCTTGCTCGAAAGCCAGTCGTATCCAACTCTTGGGTCAGGTACTGCTGATCTGCTGACCTTCCAGTCATCAAGTACAGCGTCTTAACTACTAAGTCACGGCAGTCCCTGGAGATAGGTACCAATGTTTTAACAGGGCAGTCCTCCTAGACTCTATTGTCAAAGAAGTGAGTACATAAGGGTGTCTTGTTAGATAAACTGTTATGCAGCTAATGCAGAGTTCTTGATGCAATCTGTTCTCCATCTCTGCTAAAAGTCTGCCTTACTTTTCTAAGCTGCATTGCACCAAGGCCCTCTGCTAGCCTTCTGAATGCCTACAAGCTAAGATGCCTGTGTAGAGAACCAAAGCTGCAGATTATTCGTGAAAGAAAAGGCTATAAACAGCTACTGGTCTTCATGGGTGCATTCTTACCTCCAGTATCAGTAGCAGGATGCCTTTTAGTAGCAGTTGCTGGGGAACACTGGAAAATTCTGTTGGATTCGCATCCTACTTGGGCGCCTCCCGTAGTTCAGGGGTGGCCAACCTTTTTACATTGTGGGCCTGACCATGCCCCCAGACAGCATTGTGGGCTGGACCACGCCCCATGGAAATGGAAACAGGTGCATTTATGGCTGACGTAAATGCACCCACTTCTGCGTTTATGCCAGCCAAGGTACATTTGAGCACGAGCATAGGCATGTTTTACAGATGACGTAAACGCGCCCTCTTCCACTTCCAGATGTGGTGGACGCAGCAACAGGCCAGATGGGATGGCATTGGGGACTGGGTCTGGCCCGTGGCCCATAGGTTGGGAACCCCTGATCTAGTTGATCCCTGTGGGAACAAAATGCTGGACTAGTTGCACCCTTGGTCAGATCCAGCACAGTTTTCCTTACCATCCCATCATCAAGGTATTGTGGAAGAACAGAAAAATCTCCCTGGGCTGTGGCTGTGTGTAAGGCCACTACCCCTCCAACTTATGATGTCTAGTATGGTGACAGTAAAAGACCAAGAGTCTTACCTAGTATCTATAAGCAGCCTAGCTTGTTTCTGTTTTCACATTTCCTTTGTTTCACTTTGTGTTTGATGTTTTAAGTAAAAGGGCTTCATTTTCTTTATTTTTGTCTGTTCAGTGTATTAAAATTATTGTTCTCAGGAAACAGTAATAGATAACAGTTGACAGTGGTTTCCTTGAAATTAATTGCATGTCTTTCACAGTTTCCTGCCCCTTTTAAAATACCGTTTCCCCGAATATAAGACACTGTCTTATATATTTTTTAAACTCCAAAATTAGCAAAAGGTCTTAATTTCAGGGGATGTCTTATTTTTCCATTAAGAAGAATACCAGTCTCGATCGCACTTCCCCACCCATAACCAAGGGACGCTTCCCTTGGTTGTGAGTGGGGAAGCGGGATCGAGACTGGCCTCAGCTGTGAGGCGGCCGGCATGGCCCATAAGAAAGCCTGCCGCATCAGAGTCTCGATTGCCTCCCCACTCACAACCAAGGGAAGTTTCCCCTGGCGAGAGCGGGATCGAGACTCCGACATGGCAGGCCTTCTTATGGGTCACGCCGGCCGCCTCACAGCCGAGACCAGTCTTGATCGCGCTTCCCTACTCGCAACCAAGGGAAGCGCCCCTTGGTTGCGAGTGGGGAAGCGCAATCGAGACTGCCCTCAGCTCAGCTGTGAGGAGGCGTCAGAACCGGCCGCCTTACAGCCGAGACCAGTCTCGATCGGGCTTCCCCACTCGCAACCAAGGGACGCTTCCCTTGGTTGTGAGTAGGGAAGCGCAAGCAAGACTGGTCTCAGCTGTAAGGCAGCCGGCGTGGCCCATAAGAAAGCCTGCCGCATCGGAGTCTCGATCCCACTCTCGCCAGGGGAAACTTCCCTTGGTTGTGAGCAGGGAGGCAATCGAGACTCCGACACGGCAGGCTTTCTTATGGGCTGAGGGGAAGAGTGGGTGGCTCCATGCATGCCCAGGTGTTGCCATTAGGTGGGTGATATGCCCAACACGCTGCCCAACGGCTCTACATGAGCCAAGTCCCACCCAGAACTGTGTGCCTGCGCAGTCGGCAATGGCTCTGCATGCCGCCAGGCATTGCCAGCGGGTACTGGCTGCTGTTCATTGGCTCCATGCACAGTGAGTCTGCATGTGCCCAGTGCTCCCCTGACCTGTGTGCATGCACTGTCCATTTTTCCTCAAGTGTGGGGCATGCGCCCCACAACTGGCCTTGGGACCCTGACGACTACATTGCCGAATGCCCAAGGTAGGTGTGTGCCAAATTTCAGGAGGTTCAGTCCAGGGGTATGGAAGCCCATCCAGGACCCACAAACAAACACCTCTGTTTTATATTATACTAGCAGGGGTACCCGGCGTTGCCCGGGTGGGGCCCAACCCAGGCCAAGGAGAGACCCAGGGCCATTCCCCCCGGCCTGCACCCCTGCTGCCTTACCTTTTTGTCCACTGTCATTGCCTTCGTGATGATACCGGTGCTGGCGACCTAGGCCTCACCGGGTGATGCGCTGCCACAGCCAGCCCCGACACCAGACAGGCCTGGAGGCAGTTCTGGGGGCTGCTCCACACAGTGCTGGGCTGCATAGACATCACAGCATGGTACCCAGGCAAGCCAGACGGAGGGCCAGTGGCCTTCGGCAGCCTCCACAGCGACTACAGTTGGCAGCAGCCATCGCAGCCCAGCTCCCCCATCGTCCCAAGGGTTGCCTCAGGTAGAAGGGAGGATTCATTTTGGGGGACCAGGCAGAGGACGGGGCTGGGCGACTGCGTTCCACAGCCGCAAGGCCTGCGGAAGGTGGTGGCCCAGTCCCGTCCTGTGCCCGCCCTCCAGCTGTGGGTTCTCCCTTCCCCCTGAGGCACACTTCAGGAGTGCGGTAGGAGCCAGGCCGCACTGGCCGCCCGCCAACAGTAGCTGCTGGGGCAACAACACCCGTAATGGCCACATGGAATGCCAGGTGGCTTTGGCGCATGCATGGAATTTCATGCCTGTGCCACAGCCAGGATCGTCCCAAGAGTGTCTGCCCGTCCAACCAGAGTGGACCGGAGGGGCTCTCTAATAGTGCCATCAACTAGGGGTGCAATCTGTCCAGCACCCGAAGGAGGGCCTTCTCCGTGTCCGCACCAACTCTCTGGAACCTCCTGTCAACAGATCTAAGACTTCAAAGAGAATTGCTGCCCTTCAGGAAAGGATTGAAGACCTGGCTGGCAGGGCAGGTGTGGGGCCCGAATGGGAACACGGTCCCCGCCTGCTGGCTTATGTAAACCATTAAGAACTCTCTCTTCTTCTTTTTATAGTGGGTGGGATGGGTGGGTGGGATATGGGTCTTTTAAAGTGGGTGGGATATGGGTCTTTTAAAGTGTTTTTATGTGTTTTTAAAACTTGTTGTAATGCCGCCCTGAGTCGGGTTCTGCCTGAGTGGGCGGCATATATAAATATGACTATTAAATTAAAATTAAATTAAAATATATAGTTTTTAGAGTTTTTAGAGTTTTAGAGCTTTTTAGAGGTTACATGTGTATATGTGGGGTGGGAGTATGTTGATAATTTTGTATAGTTGTATTTTGTTTAGGTTTTGTTGGGTTGATAAGTGTTTCTTTTTCTCTCTCCCCAATCTTGTTGTTCTGTGCAGGACAATGACAATAAAGATTTATCTAAAACGTCAGGGAGGGTTAGGCGCGTGCATGGATTTTCGCGCATGCACAGTCACCTCCCCTGGTTGTTTCTGGTGGCTGGTGGGGGCCTTTGCAGCCTGTTTTGGGGGAGAAAAAGCAAGGGGAAAAAGCCTACCGGGGGCGATTGTGATGTCATCACCAGAGCTCAACCAATCCCCGGCTGACTGGGTCTAGGGCTCCATGACATCATCATCATCATCATCATCATCATCATCATCATCATCATCATCATCTTACCCCATCCAGTTGCCATGGCAACCCAGTCAATAATAATAATAACAATAATAATAATAATAATGATGATGATGATGATGATGATGATGATGATGATGATGATGATGATGATGATGATGTCATGGAGCCCCTCCCCATGGGGCTTGTGGCTCCCGCAGTTACCGTCTCTCCAGCCCAAGGTATGTATGTGCCGAGTTTCAGTCTATATAGATAGACTAGCAGGAGTGTCCTGCTTCGCACAGGCAGGGTTTGTGGGGGCCCTGTCCTACCTCCCGGGGTTGCATTCGAGGGTGCTGTTCTGTGCCTCCATGCTCCCCACGGTGTATTTGTTTAGCACACATGCACAACCACGACCTACCCTGCATCCACTCTCACCCAATCTATCTCTGTCACACCCAGACACAAACTATTTCTCTCTCCCCCCCCCCTTCTCTCTCTCCCTCCCTCCCTCTCTCCCTCTCTCTCTCTCACACACACCAATGGCTTACATTGGTCAGACTCTCTCACTCACTGTCTCTGTCACAAACAGAGTCTCTTTCTTTCTCACACACACATGCATACACACACCAGCGACTCCACTTGCTCACTCACGCTCTGTCACACACAGTCAGGCTATCTCTCTCTCTTGACACACACATGCATACATGCACACACCAGTGACTTACATTGGATCAGCTCTCTCACTCACTGTCTCTCTCTCTCTCTCACACACACACACACACACACACACACACACACACACGACTTACCCTGCATCCATTCTCTCCCACCCCCTCTCTCACCCACAGTCTCTTTCTCTCTCACCCACAGTCTCTCTCTCTCTCTCTCTCTCTCTCTCTCTCTCTCTCTCTCTCTCTCTCTTTCACACACACACACACACACACACACACACACACATGCTGTGTACCTGGCCAGGGGCGAGCTTGCGTTCTCCCCCCTCCACCACCTGTGTGGGCATGGAGGCATCCCGGTCTGGCCTTGGGGGCTAGGGGACTGATTCCACAGCACTCTTGCTGTGCTGCTGCTGCCGCCTCTTCGTGAGCCTCCTCAGCTGGGCGCCTTTTCACCCTTTGGTGCTCCAGCCACCGCCCATGCCGCCGGTGCTTTCCCCACCGCTGGTGCAAGGCGCGTCCAGTTTGGCGGGGAACTGCAGGATGTCTGGCTCGACATGGACGCCACTGGGTGGTCGCCCAGGGGGACCAAACCTGGGCAGAGAGACCCAGGCCCCATGACCTTCCACCCCCCTGGATTCTCCGGCAGGCATGGGCCGAACGGAGAATCCAAGGTGGAAGGCTACGGCCAGGTGGGGGACCCAAACCAGCCTGAGAAGAGACCCAGGTCTGCAACTCCATGACCCACCTACCCTGAATTGGCAGTACCTTCTCCGGCAGGCATGGATGGAACAGAGCACTGCGGGCACCCCAGGCCTCCCAGAGAAGGCAAGGCAGAAGACTTGCCCTGCCCTCTCCAGGAAGCGGCCAAAATGGTGGCCAGCCAGTGGATCCTCCCACCCGGGGAGGCAGTAATAGGCATGCGTCAGAATCCGCATAGGCGCCGAAGCCTGCCCGGAGTTCCAGGCAGTGGTGGCACCTGAAACTCGGGGCAGGCTTTTGCGCCTGTGTGGATTTTGGTGCATGCATATTACCCCCTCCCCGGCCATTTCATGCTGCCGGTGGGGGGGGGGGACCTTTGCAACCAGTTTTCAGGGTGAAAGACCCTGAAACGGTCTTCCAGGACCTCGTGTCGGACACACCTGAGGTTGAGGTAGACGGGGCCGGCATTGTCAGTGCTGGGGGTGTAGGTCTCGTGCTGTATGTTGGTAATATACAGCGTGACACCTCGGTTTTAGTTTATTATTATATTATATTATATTATATTATATTATATTATATTATATTATATTATATTATATTATATTATATTATATTATATTATATTATATTATATTATATTATATTAAAGTGTTTTTTACTTTCTGGCTGAAATCCTATTGCTTAGCTTAGTTAGTTGCACTACAGTTGGCCCATTGAAACTTTGAGGATTTGGCAAGTCAGCTCCTCTGTAAATTCCACTGATAAAAATGGAGGACTTATTCTAGTAAGTCACATCTAGTGTAGGTTCATTTGAATCTATGGAACTTATGAATGGTTAACTCATCAACTCACTAGTGACTAAGGATTCAATAGTTCTATTCTAGAACATTAATTACACGAAGCAACAAAATTTAAGCCATTTTCTCTTCTAAAACTTTCAAAAATTTATAGTGAGAAAACCTACTCTTGAGCCATATTAGCATCTTGGAACCCACTCTGTGATTCTTTGAATCCTGGTCGTTGTACTAAAAATGAAAGTAAAATTCTATTACAGGAATATTGTATGTTATCTTCGCTCTGTTCCCCAAATTATTGCTCTGATACTTTAGCACCAAGTTTGCATGCCATTTTCGAAGAAAAAAGGCCTGCCATATTGTGCCATTTCCCCTACAACATTTAGAACTAGAATCCCTCCCAGATTTCCTCTCAAGTTCATGGGCACCACAAAGGAGTGTAAATCTGTATGTAAGCTGCAGTTGTGTGCATGTAAAATTAAGTGCCCAAATCAGATCTAAATTTCATTACTGGCTTCTTGCCATTGTCTAATGTGCAAATTGAAATGGTTACATTAACAGAACAGATAATCTTGGTTCATAGTTGGGCAGTGGACCAAAAGTGTCTATAAATGGCACTCTGCAGGCTTCATATATTTTATTGCATAGATATCCATCCCCTGAAGGCTACTTGATTAACTGAATTCAATCAATTCAAAGGTTGTTGTTGTGCTTTTTTGGGGGGGAGGGGGGTTGAGGTTGAACCTGAAGGTGTAGAGATGAGACTCACATGCACACAGGATTCAAGGCATCGGGAGGAGACGACAATGGGGCATTGCCCCTCAGCCCTTTTATTCCTGAGAAACCTCAATCGTACGTGCCTAGTGCAGTTGCACGGTCATCACAAAACTGATAGGAAGACAGGGTCCCAAACAATAGGTTTCGTGTACATTAGTTATACATTAGTGGAAGCTCCTTGTGTATGTGCCACAGAGGGTAACCAGTTGGTAGAGACAGATAGGGGTTTGTGGAATGGGGATTGTCTGGTGGGGTAGACAAGAACCTGTTTATGCCAAAAGGGAGTTTAGGGCCAAGCCTGTGTGCTGACCCCAGGCTTCGCAGCCCAGCCGGGGTGGTGGTGGTGGGTGGGAGGTATTTTGCAGGCAAGGATCAAAGGAATCTCATCATGAAGGAGGTTGACAAATAGTGCCAATGAGTACTTTAGCCATGCTAAGTACAAAGTAGTGCTTTATGAACCAGATCTATGAACAAAATCAGTGGCTTTGGGCAAAGGGTTTTGACTGAGACCTGTGGTGCTTTGTGGATCTATACCCTCTCTAAAACCCACTAAACCTGAGTGACAGTAATGAATCTCCCTGCTAGAGGTCAAAACAGAGAATACCTGCTGGGCTGTGGTATGGAAAACTGTTTGTGTGATGGTAGTCATAGCAATTGGCAGTAACACTGAGGTTAGAATTGATTCGACAGCACATGATTAGCAATAGCAATTACACTTATCTACCGCCCTATAGCTCTTAGAGCATTCTCTGGGTAATTCACAAGGTAACTAGCATTTTTGCCTACACCATGCTGGGTACTCAGTTTACCGACCTTGAAAGGAATGAAGGCTGTGTCAACCTTCTAAAACTTCTAAAACTAGGGGACACTCCATGAAACTAGTTCTCAAACTAGTACTTTTTCACCCAGAGGATTACTGGTCTATGGAACTCCCTGCCAGAAGAAGTGGTGACAGCTGTCAGTCTTGACAGCTTTTAAAAAGGATTAGACAAGTTCATGGAGAACAAGGGTATCAATGGCTATAATTATGGATACTTAAGGACAACCTCCGGGTTGGAGAGATAGGCAGGATATCTCTCAATGCCATTTCCAGGGAATCCTAAGCAGGTGAAGGCATCTCCTTGGGAATAATACCCTGAAGGAAATGGTGAGCCACTGTGTGAGACAGAATGCTGGACTGGATGGGCTTCTGTGGCCTGTTCCAGCAAGGCTGTTCTTATGTTAACCTGGACTGTATTTGATTTAGGATTAAACTCAAAAGGTGAGCAGTTTTGGCTGCAGTACTACAGTTTAGCCACTGTGCGATGAGGACTGCTGATTATATCTGCGATTTGTTATGAAATGTTGAGGGGCTTAAAACAACAGGAAAGCAAAATATTAATGCAGTGCTATTTCTTCTCCTTCCTCAACCACTTTCGAAACATCTCTGAGTCCCATGCACATCTCTGCCCCTTTCCCTAAGCTGCTGTTTCCCCAAGTTCTCACCCATCTGCACTTCATAATTAAAAGAACCCCCAGGGGACCCATAACACAAACGAGCTAATTTCATGTTTAATGATCTTTAATCAGAAGTGAGTGTGACTAACCACAGTCATCCAGAAGGTGCTTTGTTGTTCATTTTATCTTCCACAATTCCTTCCAGCATGCTTAAATTCTATTTTGACATGTGGTGGTGGCCCTGCTTCTGCGGAGGCATGGAATAAAGCCGTTAGCAGTATAGCCACAAAAGGGAAAAGGAGATTAAAAGAAATGAGTTACCCCTTTACAGTCAGGAACTATTCAATATATAAAAAATCCACCTCCAGCTTCTTCCAATGTGCTTCCAGGTCAGACAATTGCATTTCAAAACAAGATTACCCAATATGAATTTACATGGAGCTGTTTTGCACTGTCAGTCCTTTAGTTTATGGAACATGACATAATCTGCATGAAGGGGGCAATCTTTCACTACTCAGGCAGAGGTTTGTCGCATGTCCACCAGTACCCATGTCCACCAGTACCTGGAGCTCTCCTGAATCAGTCCAAAGGGCAGGCCTATCCAGTCCATCGTTCTGTTGGCACAGTGGCAAACCAGATGTCTAGGGAAGTTCATAGGATGGACATGAGGCAAAACAAAGTTTTGACTGGGTTGACTGAACAACCGGCGTTGCAAGGGATACTGCCTACCATACAATTTATGATTTTATTTTCTACATTTATATCCCATTTTTTCTATATTCCTCAACTTATACTTTATCCTCATAACAATGCAACATACTGACAATGTGATCTATAAACAATTATGAATGTATCTTCCACTACTTTGTCAAATATTCTTTTGAAGCTGTCCAGTTTGAAGACCATCTTTACATTTCACAACAGTGAATTTTAGAGCTTTATTATATGCTTTTCATATGCCCTGACATAATTTAGCTTCACTAGGTCACACCGGTTCTAGCATTATAAGAATGGGAGAAACTCTTATCCATTTCCACTTTCTTCACACAGTGTATAATTTTATAAATCACTTTCACATATAAAACCTGTTTCATAAACATCCGTTTGTTCATGCTCCTCTCCTAACAGAGACTCGAGTTCATCATCCTTCTGACCAACTCTGGATATACCTGTTCTAAATGATGAAGGCAGACAAAGAGGATGGGTTATGGGTCAGGGCCAGCCTAAACAGGCTTCTCCCCTCCCCCTCTCATGCGGTGACATCCCTAAAATACATCACCCAATGTCTGCCTTTACCCTATGGTGGCGTGGGAAAGGCACCAGGTAAACTGGGAAAAAGATGGAAAGGAGCTAGCTGATGCAGAAGAAATTAAGAAAAGATGGAAAGAGTACACAGAGGAACTTTACAAAAAGGACCTCAACACTCCTGATAATCACAATGATGAAGAAATTGAACTTGAGCTAGACATCCTGGAGAGCGAAGTCATAAAGGCCCTAAAGAGCACTGCAAACAACAAAGCTAGTGGAGATGATGGTATCCCAGTTGAATTTTTCAAAGCGCTAAAAGATGATGGCATCAAATTACTGCATTCAATATGCCAGCAGATTTGGAAAACAAAACAGTGGCCACAGGATTGGAAAAGATCAGTATACGTCCCAATCCCAAAAAAGGGCAATGCCAAAGAATGTTCAAATTATCGAACAATCGTGCTCATCCCACATGCCAGCAAGGTGATGCTCAAGATAATACAGGACAGACTTCAGCAGCATGTGGAGAGAGAATTACCAGAGGTGCAGGCTGGTTTCAGAAGAGGCAGGGGGACTAGAGACCACATCGCCAACATACGCTGGATCATGGAGAAAACAAAGGAATACCAGAAACAAGTTTACTTTTGTTTTATTGACTACACTAAGGCATTTGACTGTGTGGACCACAACAAGATGTGGCAAGTAATTAAAGAGATGGGAATACCAGAGGACCTCATATGCCTCCTGAGAAATCTGTACATGAACCAAGAAGCAACAGTTAGGACAGAACATGGAATAACAGAGTGGTTTGGAATAGGAAAAGGAGTAAGACAAGGCTACATTTTGTCACCATGCTTATTCAACCTATACACAGAGCACATAATGCGCAGTGCAGGGATGGAGGAATCACAATATGGGATTAAAATCACTGGGAGAAACATCAATAATCTGAGATATGCAGACGATACCACCCTAATGGCAGAAAGTGAGGAAGACCTAAAGAATCTCTTGATTGGGCTGAAGGAGGAGAGTGCAAAAGCTGGCTTGAGACTCAATATCAAGAAAACCAAGATAATGGCAACAGGCCCCATCAGTTCCTGGAAAATAGACGGGGAAGAAGTAGAAGCAGTGACAGATTTTACTTTCTTAGGATCAAAGATCACTGCAGATGGGGATTGCAGCCATGAAATAAAAAGGCGACTGATTCTTGGGAGACAAGCGATGAGAAACCTGGGGAACATAGTGAAAAGCAGAGACATTACATTGCAAACAAAAATTAGAATAGTCAAAGCAATGGTTTTCCCAGTAGTAATGTATGGATGTGAGAGCTGGACAATTAGGAAGGCTGAACGCAGAAGAATAGATGCCTTTGAAATGTGGTGTTGGAGGAGGGTTTTGAGAGTCCCCTGGACAGCGAGGAGAACAAATAGGTCAATCTTAGAAGAAATTAACCCTGACTGCTCATTGGAAGGTCAAATAGTAAAGATGAAGCTAAAATACTTTGGACATCAAATGAGAAGGGAGGATTCACTTGAGAAGGCATTGATGTTGGGAAAGGTGGAGGGCAAAAGAAGAAGGGGGAGGCCAAGGATGAGATGGCTAGATGGTATTATAGACACAATGGGCACAGAGCTGGGAGGGCTGAGGGGGATGGTAGAGGACAGAGGCGCCTGGAGGAAAATGGTCCATGGGGTCGCAAAGGGTCGGAGTCGACTGTGCGACTGAACAACAACAACAACAAACTGGGTCACTCCAGGGGTGCTCATTGCTTCTTGATGCAAGAAATTCTTAGCATCAAACAATGGAGCCACATTTCAAATATATCTCTTTTTTTTTTTTTTGCAGTTGACCATATTTAAGTCTATAATTCTGTTTATTTTTTATTTTGTTATTTTGTTAAATTTCTATACCGCCCACTCGACCACGGCCGACTCATGGCGGTTCACAACATGAATAAAACAGATAAAAACAGAATTAAGAACCCACCCCTAAAAAGGGGTGCAGATACTGAGGAACCATGGGGGAAGGCATGCTCCTCTATACCAACCACCCAACGGAAGCCACCCCTCCACCTGCAGCCCAAACTTGGCCTGCCAGCCAGGTTTTTAGTTCTTTTCTAAAGGGCAACAACTCCGTCTGGAGACGCAGTTCTACTGGCAGGAAGTTCCAAAGGGCAGGTGCGGACACAGAGAAGGCTCTCCTCCTTGTGCCAGAGAGGCGAGCCCCCCTCTATACCATACAGTAGAATTAAGAATACACCGCACTGTATTAGGCACATTCTTTTTTTGGTTACCATGTTTGTCATGTTGTGGAAGTTGTTCTGGGCCATCTACAACCACATTCTAAGGTACTTCTATTTGACTACAGGCTTCATCCTTTTATTTGGGATGTTTAATTATGCTTTCTAACCTGTTTGAATTCTACCTGTTACCATGAATTTGGGCTTATCATAATAATTTTAGAGTGTCTTCATTAATTACTTTCTTGACTTTATTGAGTAGCTTGTTAATATTACACTAGGGATAGGTAGACTGAAATGTTTTTTAAAAAGCCCTCACATCCTAGCAGTGTGTAGATGACAGGAGGATACTAAAACTCTCTGGACAGAAAGGCAGATTAGGAATCTAGAATATCCAAATAATTTGTCAGTACACAGAAAATTCACAGTACATTAAGAGAAAAAGAAGGGATGAAGATTCACATCCTTGGAATAAATGAAGTTTATTGTCAGGGATTCAGCCAAGAATAGCCAGAGACTGGGCATACTCTGTTTTATTCAAGCAGGAAAGAGACAGTATTGTCATGTAGGTACAGTTAGTGTAACAAAGAAATAACTCAGATTGGGTAGTCCTTATTCAACAAAAGTCAACCCTTGCAGATGTCAACATCATACAAGTACATGTTCCAGCTGCTTTTATAAAGATGAAGAAAACATTAAGAACATACTTTAAATAACTCAAAACTGCTGTAAAGCATATGATAACACAACATATACATTTTCTGATAGGATATTTTGATACTAAGAAAGGGAAGGAAGCCTGTGAAATTTTTGTTGAACTGTACAGATTAGGAACATGAAATGGACATGAAGAATAAATGATACAGTTTTGTGAAGAACTTACCATCAGTAATGCCTCAGTCACAGGACCACTGAGGAAGGTGTACCCATGGAAATTCCTGCAAGAGGGCAACTAACAATGTTGTAATGAACGAAGTAGATAACATCCAGGTAGTCAGTTAAAACATTGTTAGGTCAGTAAAAACGTATCACAGAGCTGATGTAAATTCAGACCTACTATTGTCATCACTGAAGTTCACCTCAAAGTAAAGAAAATACAAAATAGTAAAATTCCCCAAAAGTACAGACTGCTCCAACTGTATATACTGTTGTTGAGGGAATTCATGATGGTGTCAATAACTGCACCCAGAAATAGCTCAGATGTACATGCAACTTCATCTAAACTGACAGAAGCATTAATTAATATAACCAAGAGCAGCCTCCAAAGTAGAAACATAAATGAGAAAAAGAAATGACAGACAAATATTAGCGCTGGCACAAAGACAAGATCATATCCAGAGAATTACGAAAACATGTGTGAAACAAAGTTAGAGAAGAATGCTGGTCCAAGCTCTGTACAGAAATAGGAAACCTGGAAAAAAACCACAACTCTTTTCATGCTGATAAGAAATAATTAAGGAGGAAGTAGGCATATTCAGAAAATTCAAATCAAAAATATGACACCTGTTGCTGTCAGATAATAATTCACTGATATTTTATATCAAGGAGTGAGTACTTTCAAGAGCTGTTTGAAAATAACAGATCAACAGAATTTATCATACTAGATGTCAAAAATAGAATGGGAATGCAGAAATTTGCAATGCACCTGTTAGTGATCTCCAAAAGTTCCCATAATTGACAGTCCTATGCAAGTCTTTCATACTAAAAGCCATGGCTTCTTCTTCTTTTTTTACAGGCAATTCACCCTTCTCCTTGATCCTTCTTCTTTACCCCTTCTTTTAGCTTTCCCCTACAATATTGTCTTTTTAGTGTGTCTTACCTAATGTTGTTGTTGTTGTTGTTGTTGCTGTTGCTGCATATCATCAAAGTGCCTCCTATCTACAGTGATCCTGTGCATGCATCTGTAGCCACAAAACTGTCCTATCATCAACAGCCCTGCTCAACAGTTGGCAAACTCAGTCTGTAGCTTCTTTGATGAAGTCAATCTGTCACTCATTTAGGTTTATTTTTCTGCTGCCTTCCACTTTTCTTAGTATTATTGTCTTTTCTAATGATTCTTTCTATTTTTAATGATGTGCCCAAAGTATGATAGCCTCAGTTTAGTCATTTTTACTTCTTGGAATAGTTTGAGCTTGATATGCTCTAGATCCCACTTATTGGTTTTTCTAGCAGTCCAGGAAAGCTCTCTTCTAACACCATATTTCAGATGGACCTATTATTTTCTTGTTCACATTCTTCATTGTCTAGCTTTCACATCAATGCATCTTAGTTGTGAATAACATAATATAGATGATCTTGCTACTGGTGTCAAGCAAGACATTCTTACCCCAGTTTCCTTGTAGCTGGTCTTCCAAATGTCAGACCAATTCTGCTAATTGCAGTCTCCATTTAGACAAGGGGTGCCCAAACTTTTCGGGCTGGGGCCCTGACCACGCCCCTTGAACAGCTGAGTGGTCCAAACCACGCTTCCTGAATATGGCATGTTTGTGCATGCGTGGCGCAGACACTTCTGTGCATGTGTGAAAATGGCCATTTTGTTTCCTGGTTTGGTGCAGGAAACAAAATGACCACTTTTGCGCATGTGCAGAAGCATCTGTGCCAAACCAGGAAATAAAATGGCCATTTCTGCGCATGCGTGAAAGCAGCCATTTTATTTCCTAGTTTGGTGCGGTTGCTTCACCGCATGCATGAAAGCAGCCATTTTGTTTCCTCTGCCAAATCAGGAAACAAAATGGCCACTTTCACGCATGCGTGGAAGCATCCGTATTTATTTCCTGGTTTGATGAGGACATCACAGGCCTGATGGAATGGCTTTGTGGGCCGTACCTGGGCCATGGGCCGCAGTTTGGGCATACCTGATTTAGATTGATGATTGAGCCAAGGTAAAAAAAAATTCTTGACAATTTTAAATTAGCTCATTGTTAGTGTCAAAGCTGCATTTTTCTTCTGTATGGTTTTTGTCTTTTTATTGTTCAATTTTTTGCACTTCCTTCTTTCCCTTTCATCAGTGATTATTCAAGTCATGCTACTTTCTGTGAGTAATAAGGTGTCAATTCACATCTCCATCTGAATCTAGTTAACTTTTCTATATGATGTGTTCTGCACATGTGAACTGATAGCTAGATTAAATAGATACTTGTTTGACACCTTTACCAGTGTGAAGAATAGGCTTGCATCAGGACAATTGAGTGTTGTGCCACACCCATTTATTTTTAAATGGTCCATAGTTTTTCATCATCCACACAATTAAGGGCTTTCTGTAATCTATAAAGCATAGACTTAATTTCTTCTGAAAGTTTTTGATAAACTCCGGTAGAAAATAGCACACCGTATTTGCAATATGATCTCTAATACTTTCCTGCCAAAACAGGATTGTTGAACATTAAGTAAACAAAAAACAATCACTACAGAAGAACTATACAACTTTAAAGTTGACAATGAAGAAATTGAAACAGTGGGAGATTTTGCATTCCTTGGTTCAATCATCAATCCAAATGGAGACTGCAGATGGAAGAAGACTGAGACTTAGAATGGCAGCAATGAAGGAATTAGAAAAGATCATCAAGTACAAGGATCTGTCACTGGAAACCAAGACCAAGATCATTCACACTATTTTTTTTATCACCATGTATGGATAAAAAAAATAGATTCATTTGAAACATGGAGCTGAAGGAGACTGCTAGAAAGATCAACAAGTGGGTCCTAGGGCAAGTCAAGCCTGAACTGTGTCTGGAGGCAAAAGTGATGAACATTTGGATACATGATGAGAAGGCAAGAGTCTCTGGAAAATATAATAATGCTGGGAAAGCTGGAAAACATCAGAAAAAGAGAAAGACCAAACATGAGATGGATTTACTCCATGAGGGAAGCCATGGGGTTGTGATTGCAATTCCTGTGGAAGGCTACTGAGGACAGGACATTTTTGAAAACCAACGTTCATAGGGTTACCATGAGTCAGAGGTGGCTTGACAGCACATAATAACAAACTTTCCCTTTCTGAATCCAGCTTGAATATCTGGCATTATTCATTCTTTGTATAGTAAAATTTTGGATATCACTTCATTTTTCTGGGAAATTAATGCAGTGGACCTATAGCCTTGCACTCTTTGGCGTGCCTTTTCTCTGAGACTCGAAAATGAAATGAATGTTACCATCCTCCAGACCATTTTTTTATTTTCTAAATATGTTGGCATATTCTTTTTAGTATTTTGGAGTGCATTACTGCTTATAAAAATGGCTAAGCTCTTGGAACTGATCATGTTTTCACAGATGTATTAAAGCTAATTGATGACAACAATTTAGATATGTGAGCCAATCTTTCCAATCAAACCCGCAGAACAAGAACCATTATTAAAATTTGGCTGAGATGGAAATTTATTACATTACCTCAGAGAGAAAATCCAAATTCATAGCAATAAGCTTAATGTACTATTAAAAATAATATATGGCAGAATGTACAAGATGTACAAAGGAGGGTAGACAAGCAGTTTAAGTTCGAAAGAGGCTGTGGAACTAAAGAACCACTTTTCTACATGCAAGTACATAAAGAAAAATGCCATGACATGAATGTAGGTATTACCTTGGATACCTTGGAGTCATTATTTAGCGACACAAAGAGACAGGAGTATGACAAGGATACAGAGGCTGAAATCTTGTTGCATTGCTCATGTACACAACAGGAATGACAGAAGTAGAAGTAGCAGTAAATCACCAATTAAAGGTTTTGTTTGGCAATTCAAGGATGCACACAACCTTACTGTGTTGTATACATGTTGGGTGCGCTCTGAAATCACCAAAGGAAGCCTTTAATAGGTGGTGACTTGCTGATGACGATGTCATTCCTTTTGTGCATGTGGAGTTATGCAGAAGAATTTCATCCATAGACTTGTCGCTGCTTTTCAGTTTGAATCCTATAGAATATTTTTATAAAAGCACCTGCTGATTTAAATGATGGTTTCATTGTTAACCAGGAGGTTATCAATAGCATCCAAGATGCAAAAGGAACCATATTGTGAGCTGATGGTTTAGTTCAGTGGTTCCCAACACCCCGCCCATGGGCCTAATCCAACCCACGCATATCATTATTCTGGCCTACGATGGCCACCTGTGCATCTCTAGACCTGCCCCCCCCCACACTGCCAGAAGTCAAAAAACTTCACTTACCATGGTGGTGGTGCCAGTGGGGTTCCCAATGTTTTCCCGCCAGGGGCCAGTTACTGCCACCGTGCTCAGCTATGGGCTCCCTGATTTAGTTGGTCTATAATTATAGGTACACCCCATTGATGACTGGGCTTTTTTAAACAGCAGAAATTGGAGGACAAACATCAGTTTGCTTCTTTCTTTCTTGGCTCTACATCTGGTTCTCTGGCTCAGTTTCTCTGCCTCTCTCCCTCCCTTCCATTTGTTTTTCATTCTCATGCAGATTTAAATTTCTCTGGCTAACTGGAGACGCCAAGCCCACTAGAGGACAAAATCATAAAACAATAATTTCCTCCCCGCCCCCTTATATGCCTTGCCTGCTGTATCAAGGCAACTAGCAATTTTTCAAGCTACTAGCCCTGTTCAGATAGGATGTATTCCATTTGAGGAGCGAGACAGTCATAACCCTATGAAGTATAATGGAAATAGGAAGACAGATACATTTTGGGACATTTTTGGCTTGATGGTTGGGATGCATCTGTGAGCAATTACTTCTGATAACTGTCCCCATGTGGCAAGCCATTCATACAGAGTTACTTGTCATCAGAGCATCCTGCGCCAGCCTATTTATTGTTCTACCAGGAGCTTCTGAACAAGACAGGCCAACCCTCGACCCATCAAGACATGAGGCATCTTGGCAATCTCAGCAAAGGATACGGACATGATTTTGAGCAAGACTGGATACATTGATCAATCTATTAAAGCTCAGGTACTCTGTAAGGGAATACAGAACCCAGGGGTGTTAGTTTTATCACCCCAGCCATCCTGATTTGGGATGGGGGGGGGGGTCAAGAAAAATATGTGTACATGGAGTGTAAGTAGTAATAAGCAGTTTGTGAAATTACACTTCATCACCTTGATCACACGGTGTGTTTGTTAAATCCAGGTTTATGAAGTACAATTTTAATACAATAATGTGAGTCACCTGCACTGAGTTCTAGAGCCTGGAGGGTTCCTTTTTTACAGTATGGTTCCCAGAAATCTCCCGCTCCCCTGGCTGTTCTCACTGTGGATCCCACAAGTTGCAGACCAAACCAGAACTCTTCCAAGCCCTGCTATATCTATGAATCTCTTCTTCTCTGTATGCATTTTTGACAGCAGTGTTGGGGGAGGGGAAGAGATAATTTATTACCAAAGAGATGGCTCTTTCCATTATTGCTCACTGCCATCTGCAATGACTCCCCTGTGCCTCACTCAGGTCCTTGGCTGCTCTACACAGATCTCAAGCCACACTCCAGTGTAATTAGAAACAGATGCCCCCACTTAGCAGCCAATGTGCCATTTGTCATTCTGTTCAATTCCAATGACAAGTGAATCCCACTCAAGCAAAGGGATAGTGTGCGGCAGAGAAGCTCAAAGGAGCACTAAGGCTCCTGATCATTGCCTCTTCTGGTGTACAAACAGCTGAAAAGATACATATACATTCATTCTGTATAGGTTATTTCACTTCTTCCACTTACTGGCTGAACCACTGGTAACAGTGAGTGGCCATGGAGGTAAAGGGGGTTATGAATGCTGACTAAGAGGTGAGTCAATAAAGCAGGAAATGTGATTTTCCTGGTAAGGTAGTATGTTATGCTATGGCAGCTAGCCCTCATCAGGCCCAAACCTTTAGTAAAAAGCCTTGATTCTACCATGTCATTGGGATGGAGATGAGAGGACACTATCCAGTGGTTCCCAATGTGAGGACACTATTCTGTAGTTGCCATGCAGCTTACACCCCACAGGGGGACTTCAATTCCCAGAAGCCTAAGTCAGTACATTTGCTGATCAGTGCTTTGGGGAATTGAAGTCCAAAAACCAAAGGTTGGGAAACACTGCTATAGATACCATACTTAGAATTCATGATTTTGCTGCAGCCTTTCTTGTAGCACTAGAGCCCTAGTGGTGCCCGGGTGTCATGCTTCAGGAATGGCTTGTGAAGGGTTCAGAATGAAATCTGCTTCTTGCTCCAAAGCCCCACCTCTTAGATCCTAATTGGGAGATTCTCTTACCTATCACTCATCATCCCTATCTGGACTGTGAGCAGAGTGCAGAGGAATTCACTTTTTTCTCCAACTGGTGATCAAGAGTCCTTCATTTGGTAGTTGGGGGAATCAGAGCAAACAATGTTAGTTCTTTAAAGGGGAATTCCATGGTTCAATCTCACCATGTTAGCTTTGGTCCATTTCATCACTACAGCCAGACAATAATCAAGGCATCCACTACAAAAGATGAAAAGGAGAGATATAGTGGTATCATCCACATATTGGTGACACTGCACTCCAAATCTCTGGGTGACCTCTCTCAGTAGCTTAACATAGATATTGAACAACCATGGAGAGATAACCTCTGAGGAACATCCCATTGAAGGGTTCACAGAGCTGACATAAACTCCCCAAGCTGGACTCTCTGGATGTGACCACCAAGGAAGGAGCAAAACTACTGTAAAATAGTGCCTTGTACCCCCAGCCCTGACAGTCGTTATTGTTATTATCAACACTGACCTTGTGAACTGGCGTCAGGCCAATAGTACTGAAGATAGAAAATTATAGATAAGATTTAGTCAGTTCCCTAATGCTGCCAGTTGCTGTGTCATGCGCATTCCTCCTTTTTTGCTTTCACCTCCCTTCCACCCAGTATAAGCTGAGTTTTTTAGCCCCAAAAATGAGCCCCAAAAGGGGGACTCGGCTTATACAAGGGTCAATAAACACGAGAGTCCCAGGACCACACTGGTTAGAGATATGTCAACAATGTAATTAATTTTACCATATTTTCATGTATTTTGATTATTGAAACTCATCAGCAGCTGCTGCATTTCCCACCCTCGGCTTATACTCGGGTCAATCTATTTTCCTGTGTTTTCAGGTCAAAATAGGTACCTTGGCTTATATTCAGGTTGGCTTATACTCGAGTATATACGGTACCTATATCAGCTTGCAGGTCAATTGGTCTAAATAGCAATAATCTCCTTTCCAAACTATGAAGATGGACAGACTGAATCAGTGAATGCATGTAAGAAGCTGTCATGAAAGCCACATGGTTTGGAAAATATGGTAATCTGAGTTAAGGAGAGCAAATTTCCTTCCAAATCCTAAAGATAAGCTTATGCCTACTTCTTTATATCCAGTTTGAAAACATCTCCCCATTGATGATTTTCTTGCTCCCTGCTTAAGCAATTGGCACAGATCTCCTTAAGCTGAAGCACTTTTGTCAGTTTGAGTGTTAGCAGTCTGAGGAAAGAAGGAGAAATCGCTTTAGCTAAGCAGTTTTTCTCCCCATGATAACTCTGAAGAAGACAGAGTATCTTTCAGCTCATTGTGCAAGTTCCTCATTATGACAGTTATGATAATACTCGGAAAGCATGGTGTTGGAGAAATTTTAGTTTAACATGGTAATATAAATAATTGTGTATTTTTGTAAAATTTTAAAGAATCTGTGGCTTATTGTTCCTTAGATAGTTTAGATTTCAGGGTCCCCCCCCCAATGATGTTAATTATTATTTGTTTATTTATTTATTTGCTTATTAATGAGCAAAGCATAGAATTATTAAACATTTTAGAAGGCTATTAAATTAGTAAAAAGTGCAGTAATCTAATTCACCAGTCAGATGGGGAAAAGGACAGGATATCATGCTAATTCCCAGTTCCTTTAAAATTAGAATCTTGATGTATTTCTATCTAAATAGGCTGAGCAAGGAGTTCCATTTATTTCAAAATACAGTAAAACCCTGACTTACATATGCCTCAAGTTAAATAAAATTTGACTTACATAATGATTTTTGCACTAAAACCATGTCCCGATTTAGATAAATGTCCCGATTTACATAACACAATTTCCTGTGGGTTTGCTTTGAGTTACATAAAAATTCATTTTTCCTATGGGTTTCCTTTGAGTTACATTAAAAAATTCATTTTTCCTATGGGGTTCATACCTGTCACATTTCGGGAAATTTCTGCCAAACCCCCATATTTCACACTATTTCCCGCCATCATCCCATATTAGTTAGCCTGGAGTTAGACTGGAGGCCAGCACAGGATAAGCATAGCTGTCCAGTTGCCCATTTTGGATAGGAAATTTCCCTTAGTTGACAGGAATTTCCCGAAACTTGACAGGTATGATGGGGTTGCTTCTATTTACATAAATATCATTTTTCCTATGGGTTTGTTTTGAGTTAAGTAAAAAATTCAGTTTTCCTATGGGTTTGCTTTCAGTTAAGTAAAAATCCAATTTACATAAAAGACTACAGAACAGACTTTTTACATAAGTAGAAGTTTTACTGTATCACTGAATAAACTCATCTGGCTTCTACTCTAGATGGTCTGGTTATGAATACTCTATGTGAATGAAGTTTTTTCCTCAAGTCCAATATGCCATAAATCTCTATTTATTTAGCATATGGCAATAAATAAACACAGTACTTCAGTTTCTCTTTAGCCCATAGATATGTTATTTGGATAGAGGTGAGTCAGTTCATACAAAGGCATTACACCGAGTTCCTGATTGCACAAACTGACATTGTGCCACACCAGGTCCTTCATGGTCATGGATGTCAATAGATGGATATATGAAGAATGCCTACTGATGTACTTTCATGCAACCAAGAGTCCTATGTGACCAAGGCTCCTGATCACGTGGAAATCTATATGCTTTGGCTCCATCTCTGTAGGTGTCACTGTTTGACAGAAGGACATTAAAGGCAAAGAGCTGTCTGACATAGAAGGAGACTCTATACAGTATCAGCACCCCACTATACTTTCTGTGTAAGGAATCCTCTTCATTTTATTAATCCATGAAGAGAAATGTTTTCTTATGCACAAGTGTGTGCCCACCTTATTTATTTATTTATTTATTTATTTATTCATTCAATTTATATCCCGCCCACTCAACACAAGGCCGACTCTGGGCGGCTAACAACATAAAAAGTAACCCCAGGGCAACCCAAGGAGTTTACAGATAATATTAATAATCCTAAAAACAGTTAAAACAGTAAAAAAGTTAAGACTACCCACCCCCTAAAAAGCAGGCGCTGCAGGATCGAAAAGGCACCATGGGGAAGAGTTCCTCTACACCAACCACCCCATGGTGGTTACCCTTCCACCCGCACCCCACACTTGACCTGCCAGCCAGGTTTTAAGATCCCTTCTGAAAGGCAGCAACTCCGTCCGAAGACGTAATTCTGTTGGCAGGAGGTTCCAGAGGGCCGGTGCAGACACGGAGAAGGCTCTCCTCCTTGTGCCAGAGAGGCGAGCCCCTCTGGCTGATGGAACAATTAGAGAGCCCCTCCGGTCCGCTCTGGTTGGACGGACAGACGTCCTCAGGGCGATGCGGTCTCTTAGGTAACCTGGCCCACTACCATATAGGGCTTTAAAGGTCAAAACCAGCACCTTGAATTGCACCCGGAGACATACTGGCAACCAGTGCAGCTCCCGGAGCAGTGGTGAAGCATGAGCATAACGCCCACACCCCATCACCACCCGGGCAGCCGCATTTTGGACCAGCTGTAGCCTCCGAATGGTCGTCAAGGGCAGCCCCATGTAGAGCGCATTGCAATAGTCTAGTCTGGAGGTAACCAGAGCATGGGTGACCATGAGCAAGGAGTCCCGGTCCAGGAGTGGGCGCAACTGGCGAATCACCCGAAGTTGGGCGAAAGCCCTCCTGGTCACAGCCGCCACCTGTTCTTCTAGCAGTAGCCGTGAATCCAGGAGGACCCCCAAGTTGCGCACCGGGTCTGTCTGGGGCAAAATAGCCCCATCCAGAACCAACGATGGTAACTCCCGGATTAACGCAGGACCCCTTATCCATAGCCACTCAGTCTTGCTGGGATTCAGTTGTAGCCCGTTAGCCCCCATCCAGACCCCCACAGCTTCCAGGCATCTGGAAAGGACTTTGACGGCATCACTGGGGTCCCCATGGGCCGAGATGTACAACTGAGTGTCATCCGCGTACTGATGGTACCGCACCCCATGGGAACGAATGATCTCACCCAGCGGTTTCATGTAGATGTTAAATAGGAGAGGAGAGAGCACCGAGCCCTGAGGAACCCCCCATTTGAGGGGCCTAGGACTGGACCTCTCACTCTCCAACCACACCGACTGGGACCGACCCTTCAGAAATGAGGAAAACCAGGACCACACAGTACCCTGGATTCCCAAACCTCGGAGCCGTTCCAGAAGGATACCGTGGTCAACGGTATCGAAAGCCGCTGAGAGGTCAAGAAGAGCAAGGACGGATGGATGACCACCGTCCCGCTCCCGCCAGAGATCATCCATCAGTGCGACCAATGCCGTCTCGGTACCATATCCAGGCCTGAATCCTGACTGAAAAGGGTCCAGATAATCCGCTTCATCCAGTACCCCCTGCAGCCGACACGCCACTGCCTTCTCCAACACCTTCCCTAAAAAGGGGAGGTTTGAGACAGGCCTATAGTTAGTTAGGACAGCTGGGTCGAGGGAAGATTTCTTCAGGAGGGGGCGCACCAAAGCATGTTTTAAAGGTGCAGGAAACACCCCCTCCCGCAATGATGCATTGATCACAGCCCCAACCCAGCCACCTGTCACTGCCTTGGAGGTTTTCACCAACCAGGTGGGACAGGGGTCCAAAGGGCAGGCAGTGGCGCGCACAGCTGCAAGGAGCCTGTCCACTTCATCAGGGGCAACTGGATCAAACCGGTCCCAGATGGCATGGCAAGACTGTGCTCCGGCTCCCTCCGGACTCTCCCCATCCACGCCAGGATTAAACCCAGAACGAATCCGATCGATTTTCTCCACTAGATGGTCAGCAAAGTCCTCAGCCGACCCCTGCCAACCAGGCACCGAGGTCCCCCTACCAAGGAGAGACCTGGTAACCCGGAACAGGGTGGCTGGGCGATTATCAGCGGAGGCAATAAGGGTGGTGAAGTATTGTCGCCTCACCACCTCCATCGCCACTAGATAGGCCCTAATAGCGGCCCTAGCTAGTGTCCAATCGGAGTCTCTCTGGGTCTTCACCCAGCGGCGCTCTTGGCGTCTCTTTGCCCGTTTGAGCTCCCGCAGTTCATCTGTGAACCATGGAGATGACCTAGCTCCATGAGCTCTGAGAGGCCGTAGTGGTGCGATTTCATCCAAGGCCGCTGTAGTCATCCTGTTCCACAGGTCGACCAGCGCCTCGGGCGAATCGTGTTGCCGATCCAGAGGAAAATCCCCCAGTTCCCTCTGGAATCCATCAGGATCCATCAGTTGCCTGGGGCGGGCCATTCTAATAGGCCCTGCCACCCTACGGTGCAGCGTCGCACCCAGGAAATCTAGAGCCACCAAATAGTGATCTGACCATGGCACAGGTGTTATGTCTAATTTCCGTAGTCTCAGATCACTCTGCCACCGCTCCGACAAAAAGATTAAATCTGGTGTGTGGCCACTGCCCCTGGTCGGGCCCTGAATTACCTGAATCAGGTCCATATCTGCCATGGAAGCCATGAACTCCTGAGCCACCTCGGAGCCAGTCCCCAGCGAAGGCAAATTGAAGTCCCCCAGAACCATCAGTCTAGGGAACTCCAGTGCCAACGCTGAGATGGCCTCGAGGAGCTCAGGCAGGGAGTCCCTTACCCTGCAAGGGGGCAGGTACAGGAGTAAGACTCCCAACTGACCCTTAGAGCCCAGACGCAGAAGCAGGGCCTCACAGCCCAGAATTTGTGGAGCAGTAGCCCTGGTGACTCCCAGTGACTCCCTGGCTATGATGGCAACGCCACCGCCCTTACCCTTATCCCTAGGCTGGTGCCAAATACTGAACCCAGCTGGACACATTTCTGACAGAGGAACCCCATCCTCTGGTCTCAGCCAGGTCTCAGTAATACATGCCAAGTCGGCCCGCTCCCCCATAATAGAATCTTGTATCAGGGGGGCCTTATTACATACCGACCTGGCATTCATCAGCAGCAGCCTAAGGACAGGGTCACCCTGGGTCAGCTGCTCAGGACCTAGAGGTGTAACCGTGGGGCTGGAACGAGGGACAGATACTAAGCATCTGCCCCGCGTTCCCCGGGTGCGGCCCGCCCCTCGGTACCCGCTATATCGCCCCATGCCCATCACAACCTCTATATTGGTCTCCGGAGCCTCCCTGCTTGCCCTGGACAGAATGCTGCCTCTCCTTCCTGGCTGGCCTGGCAATCTCTCCCTCCCTCCCTTCCACCCCAATATAAAACCGCCCCATTCACTCCCCCCACCACCCTCCGCACGGCTCCGGTGGTGATGGAAGTGGTGGGGCATTCTTCCACAACTGTGTTGAACCCTCAACTGCCGGGCGGGGCCCGAAACGCCGGCCGATGGCGAGTCCAGCGAGCCTCTTCGCCCCCGCCGGGGCCGAGCACAGCGGCGGTGATGTTTCGTCCGGCAGGCCCCCTCGCCTTTTGAGTCCTGGCGAGGGGCGGGGGCGGGGCCCGAAACGCCGGCCGATGGTGAGGCCAGCGAGCCTCTTCGCACCCGCCGGGGCCGAACACAGCGGCGGTCCTTGGCATTGGCCCCGCTTTTGAGGCTGCCTGCCGAAACTCCCTCCAGCTGTACCTGTTCATCTCCCGCCGGTCTGGCCGGGAGGGAAAGAGAGCGCCCGGTGTCCTTGGCTTTGGCAGCGTCGGCCCCACTTTTGAGGCTGCCTGCCGAAACTCCCTCCAGCTGTGCCTGTTCATCTCCCGCCGGTCTGGCCGGGAGGGAAAGAGAGCGCCCGGTGTCCTTGGCTTTGGCAGCGTCGGCCCCACTTTTGAGGCTGCCTGCCGAAACTCCCTCCAGCTGTGCCTGTTCATCTCCCGCCGGTCTGGCCGGGAGGGAAAGAGAGCGCCCGGTGTCCTTGGCGTTGGCAGCATCGGCCCCACTTTTGAGGCTGCCTGCCGAAACTCCCTCCAGCTGTGCCTGTTCATCTCCCGCCGGTCTGGCCGGGAGGGAAAGAGAGCGCCTGGTGTCCTTGGCGTTGGCAGCATCGGCCCCACTTTTGACGCTGCCTGCCGAAACTCCCTCCAGCTGTGCCTGTTCATCTCCCGCCGGTCTGGCCGGGAGGGAAAGAGAGCGCCCGGTGTCCTTGGCGTCGGCAGCGTCGGCCCCACTTTTGAGGCTGCCTGCCGAAACTCCCTCCAGCTGTGCCTGTTCATCTCCCGCCGGTCTGGCCGGGAGGGAAAGAGAGCGCCCGGTGTCCTTGGCTTTGGCAGCGTCGGCCCCACTTTTGAGGCTGCCTGCCGAAACTCCCTCCAGCTGTGCCTGTTCATCTCCCGCCGGTCTGGCCGGGAGGGAAAGAGAGCGCCCGGTGTCCTTGGCTTTGGCAGCGTCGGCCCCACTTTTGAGGCTGCCTGCCGAAACTCCCTCCAGCTGTGCCTGTTCATCTCCCGCCGGTCTGGCCGGGAGGGAAAGAGAGCGCCCGGTGTCCTTGGCGTTGGCAGCATCGGCCCCACTTTTGAGGCTGCCTGCCGAAACTCCCTCCAGCTGTGCCTGTTCATCTCCCGCCGGTCTGGCCGGGAGGGAAAGAGAGCGCCCGGTGTCCTTCATCATTTTAGGGCACATTACCAGCTGTCAATATATCTGTAATTGCACATCACTGAGTAGTTGCCAATTTTTTCTTCTGAGCGCAGTAGAATTAACTGAACAATCCTGAAGCACATTAGCTCTTACAATAATAATATGAGCAAATCCTTTCTTTTGGAAGTAGACAAGTGCAAAACACACTTAATTCATACAACAGAGCTGGTAGGCCATGTGTGTTAAAGGCAACACACACAGATCAGTTGGGTTTTAACATTGTCTAGTAAGCGCATCTTGTGCACAAACTAGGTCCTCTGTGGACTAGATGTGTAAGCACATCTAATGCACAAAATCAGGCCTATTGGATTGCTTAGCTAAAAAGAATCAGATGGACATGGCATGTAATCCCTTAAAATTTATTAAAAGAGTGAAACCAGCCCTCCATCCCAGTAACTGATTCCATCCTTATCTCTCTCATCATTTTATAATAACATCTTTTAATTTGAATTTGGCCAGTCTTAACTTGGAGACATTGGCTCCTGCAATCCTTTATTCTGCCCAATTGGTGGTGCCAATTTAAAATGGTTGTGATGTTGTTTAGGAAACAACTGTCATGTTGTTTAGGAAACTTTCTGCCATTTTTCTGATGATCTTATTCTTTAATGACACATGAGGAAAACTCATTGGTTTGAGATAGAATTGTGATCCAAGAACTCTTTGATACAGGCCTTATGTCTATAGAGAACTTCACTGCTCTTAATTTCCTGAGCTGTCAGGTTCAGTCTCTCAGTAGATGCCTTTTGGTCATAATACAGTAACAATATCGACCCAATTTACAGCTGTAAGCTAATGTAAAGACTGTGGAGATGAGGTATGTGAAATACTGTACTGTAAAAACTCTATACAGTACATGAATAAGGGTTGGTATGGCACTGTGACCAAGAGACCGTTAAACCAACACATAAATATGCTTCAGCTGTTACCTTTGCCTTTAACTCTCTCGGCAAACTTAGTGAATCCACTCATTTTCAACTTCAGCCATCCACCCACAGTATGAGGGTAATCATAGTGACTTAATTGTATAGAGCTGCTGAGGGACTTTCTATAACTTAATGCTTGTAGAGCACTTTAAATGCTTCAGTGTTCTTAAGATCAGAAAGGTTGTTATTTCTTGAGAAATCACTAGAACTGCAGTATCCAATTACTTGTTCACTTCTGTTCATTTACTGGAACTTTGTATAGATTCTCTGTGCAAACTCAATAACATTAATAGGAATTGCTTAGGATCTGGTATGGAGGACTGTCTCCCAAAATACAGCTTTTTACATAGTCACAACTGACACATCATTATTAACACCTTCCATGGTTGTGTCTGATAGTAATAATGACATGCGGGGGGGGGGGGGCAGCATTCTTTTCAGCACAGAAAGAGCCTCCTCGAAGAATGTAGTATTTTTTACAACCCAATCGGGCATACCCTGAGCAATAGCAACCTTGTGCCAGCTAATCTTTCTCACACTAGGTCAGGCAAAAGGAACTACAGAATGAATTCACCAAAAGTTGGTTTCACTCTGGCAGTTTCATGTCTAGCCTAGACATGGAAGAAGAAGTAGATACACAGCAGCATACAAGTAGACATGCCCGCTCATTGTACCAGCTTCCAGCCACCTTCACATCTGCACTGGTGTGTCTCACTATTCCTGAGCTTGCATAGCAGCAGAATGGATATGACTTGTCAGGAAAAAGGACAGAAGGTAAACTGAGAGGTACTTTTCAGTACAAAAAGCATCGTATCTGCACTGCATTTCACAGTTGTATGTTCATGTCAGCAGTATCGTAAGAATAGTGTCCCCACAGGGCCATACTTTGACTGTGCATCGAAGTGCTGAGCAAGTAGTCTCATGCAGGCATTTGCTTGATCATATGTAGAGATAAATTTGTACAGGGATGGGTTGCATGTGTAAACACTGCTGCCAAAGTCCCTGCATTCTAGGCAGCAGTCTAGACCTTCTCACAATGATATGGTATGATCTGTGGTATGTATGGGCCCTTGACAAGCCCCATTGGGCTGATGATTGGTGGCAGTCGTGGTGGCGCTGAGTGTGTTACTGTAAGAGGCTATCCTACAGCTGTGGCTGCCGTCCTGCTCCCCTTCCTGAATGCAGAAAAGGCACCCCACTTGCCTTTTAACTACTCCTTTTTAGTGGAATATAACAATCCCTTTTGATTGTCTTACTACTCTCTGAATTGCCTGCCCTTTTATGAATTTTATCAGCTGCTGCACATGCTAGCGTAGGACAAGGGAAACTGGAGTAAACCTTCCTATGTAAATAGTGTCTAAGTACTTCAGATTAATGACATGTGGTTCTTCATTGGAATTAGAAAATCACTGCCTAATTCTTCACTGCCTCTTTAGTGGTTTTGTGTACAAGAAGGGGTTGTCAGCATCTCAGATCTCCGTTACCCTTAGCATGTGTTACCCTTCCATAAATAAGAATGTATTTCTTGTTTTTTATGGATTCAGAGATACACCAGTCAGAAAGGGAGGAAGTATTGTGAGTATTTGCTTCTAACCTGCATGCAACTCAGATCTGGAAATGTAACCACTGGTTGCCTGTATCCATGTTCCCCCCCCCCCCCCCCCACTGTGCTAGTGAAACATCCTGCTGAAGGATGGTGCAGGCAGGTTGCCTATTTTGTGGTGAAATTATGTTTCAAGGGCAAATTACTTCTCCAAGTTCAGTCTCACAACTATTAAGTCTGGCTGCCGCTGCTTTTCAAAACACGGCCCTTAAAAAGAACACAAGGCAAAAACCACACACACACACACACACACACACACACACACACACACACACACACACACAATCATGTTTTACCAAATTGTTGGACTAATTCTCACTTTTAAAATATAATTGTAAGTGGAACTTTTGAAATGTCACATATTGAGGACCTCTGCATGATTTAACCTGATCCTTTCCTTAGAGGTAAAAAAAAAAATCAGAAGGCTCCAGGTTCATTTTCTGGGACCTCCAGCTAAATTTGGAAAAGGCTACTAGGTGATTTGTGTGTGTGTGTGTGTGTGTGTGTGTGTGTGTGTGTGTGTGTGTGTGTATGTGCGCGCGCGCGCGCGCGTTTGTGTGTGTGTGTTTTTGTTAAAGTATATTGTATAATTTATGTATTATTGTTTACTGCATATCATGTTTGTATATTGTATTTATTTTTGTTGGAAGCCGCCTTGAGTCACATTTGTGCGAGTAAGGCGGGGTACAAATCTAATAAATAAATAACAACAACAATAATAATAATAATAATAACAATAATAATAATAATAATAACAATAACTGTGTGCATGTATGTGTGTGCATTTGTGGTTAGTCTGTTATTGTGCTAGCACCACAAGTTGATACAGGGTAGCCAGAGGCCAGAAGTAAAAAGGGAATGGGGGCATGTGGTAGCTGGCTTTGTGGGGATTTATTGACCACTTTAGTGGAATCCAGGTACAGGCTCATCACACTGTGATGAAAGTTACTATGGACCAAACTGTCATTTTACAATATTGGCCAAGGTCACCCTTGCTTGAAAGCCAGTCATATCTGACTCTAGGGTTCAGTGCTTATCTCTGTTTATAGCCAAAGAGCCTGCGCTGTCTGCATTTGCAGATGTTTCTGTGGATATGTGGCAGGCATGACTAAACACTGGAGTGTATGGAATGCTGTTATCTTCCCACCAAAGTGGTCCCTATTTATCTACTTGCAATTTCTTACTTTTGAACCGCTAGGTTGGCAGGAGCTGGGACAGACGACAGGAGTTCACTCTGTTGTGCGGCACTCGAGTCTCAAAAAGCTGACCTGCAAACCATCCAGTCATCAAGTTCAGCATCTTAACCACTAAGCCACCACAGTCCTGAATATTAGGAAAGTTATAATCCAAAAAAGCATCTTTTCTCATCACTGGGAAAGGACACAGAAGGTGTGCTATGGATTTGATGTCAGATTTACTAGGGTTCACCAGGAACCCCTCTCACCATATGGGAAGCAAACTTTTTTTTTAAATGAACATTGGATAGATCATGTTGAGGCAGAAACTTCTTCCTGTGCTCTGCGACTGGACACTGTATTTATCACATTTTTCCTTCTCTTGCAGGAAGATAATATTGAATACTACGACTCCAAGGCTGACACAGAATATGTAAGTACCTTCCAGTTGTCATCAGCTATGTTTTATGTGGCAAAAGGTTCCTTGTTAATTCTTCTATGCTACACTGGCCTTGTCTTTTATTTTGCCACTATTTTCCAAATCTCACACTAATTTGATCAATTTATGGTGGTGAACAATATGTTGCAGAATTCTGGGCATGCATCAGATTTTCAAAATTGTTTTTCACTTTGTTTTATAATAGGAAAATAAGCTATAATTATTAGTTTGTGGAGGAAGCTAATTAGTAGGAAGAAGTGGTTTCTCTCTTCAGTGGGAGCTTCAGAGAAGTTTATTTATAAAGCTTCAATGGCTAAAGCTGCAATCCTGTACACACTAACGTGACTGGACTCAGAGTCTTCCTTCAGAGCAGGCATGTATAGGACATCCTTGGGGTACTGTAAAATTAAAAATGCTAAACACATTACACTGGCATTCAGCCAAGCAAGTTACCATTCTGATATAATGTTCCGCCTCAAAACACTATCATTTGTTATGAATTTAGAAGCTAGTGAGAATTTGCCGTCTCCTCAACTGCAAGCTAAAAATAGAAGCTTCCTATCCTCTGGAGTGCTAGATATTCTCTACAGGATTATATTTAGCCTCATGTAATGATGAGTACATTACCAAGTCTTCGTAATCAAATGTATGATTGTCCTTTATTCACTTTGTTGGCTGATTATCCTAACAGGACTTAGACTTCCGTTAAAAGAGATATTGTGCCAAATAACATACAGTGGCTCTGAAAGATCTTTTTGTGGGCTGATCATGTATCGTCATGTCCAGGGGTCGGCAGCCTGTGGGCTGAACTCGGCCCGCAGTGCCAAATCATCCGACCCACGTCCTTGTTCCAACAGCCGTCACCACCAGAAGTGGCATTGGACATGTTTATGGTGACTGCGGACATGTTTACGGTAGCTGCAAATGTGTCTACAGCAGCCGTGGATGCGTTTATGGCAGCTGTGGATGTGCTTATGGCAGCCACAGACACATTTATGGCAGCTGCAGACACGTTTACAGCGGGGGAACCACTAGTCTGGCCACCTCAGCTATCTGAGGGACGTGACCCGGCTCCCGACTTAAAAAGGTTGCCGACCCCTGGTCTAAGGTGAAACCATAAATGTCCTGCTGACATCCCAACCTTGCAAGGATACCCTTGGAACAGTTTAGAACAGGGGTTCCCAACCCCTGCGGCACCATTTCATGTGCCCCCACCCTTCCAAGGGCATTTGAGAAACAAAATGGCCACCTCTTTGAAGCTTTTGGGACAAAATGGCCACATCACATCATCGTGCAGGCAGGGCAAAATGGCAGCCCGGCCCTCAAAGCTGACTAAGAGCATGAACCGACCTTCAGCTTGAAGAGGTTGGGAACCCCTGGATTAGAAGTACCCCCTTCATTTATACGGCAAGTCAGGAAAGCTGACAGGTGGTGGGTTGGCCCCTTTGGATCTTTCTAGATGAAATGAAAGCGCGGCGCCAAAATGGCCGCCGCGCTCTTTGCACCCCCCCCCCAACCCGGACTCAGACATCCGGGTGAGTTAGGGGCCGTCGCCACCCCTCTATAAAAGGGGTGGCCACGAGGCAGACGAGCTGCCATTTTAGAAATAGCGATGGAGAGGAGAAGTTTTTCCCTCCACCCCCTCCCTAGTGAACAGTGTGATATTTTGGTCACTTCGGGTGGGAATTTTTGGCCTGAACCACAATTGGCCCTTGGTTTCTGGCTTTTTTGCCCATCCCACACTGTTGCTAGTGTTTGAGCAAAGGGGTTTTTCTTTGACTTTGGTCACTTTAGGCGGGTAGCACTGGTAAGGTAAAGATTTATGACCCAGAGGTATCCGGCAGGTTCGCAATTGACTGGCCAACACTTAGACAGGTACAGGTGTAATAGTTTTGACCGGTCAACGACGAACCAGGCAAGGGGTGATGGCAGGAGCTTTTCAGCATGCATCACCCCGTGATTTGACGGATACACGTCATAGGGTGGGGTCAGTAGATAGTTTATTGACTCCAGTCAACAAATTGTTTGTATCAACAAACAAATTGATACAAATGGATACATTGTAGCCAATTGCCATTGGCAATTTTGGGAGGAACCTTACCAGTGTTACTGCGGCCTGCTTGCCTTAAGAATTACAATTGGATGAATACACCAATTGAAAGTTATAATTCGGACTAGGGCATTATTCAATAAAAGTGGCCCAATGCCTTTATCCATATACCGGTGTCTGAGTCTTTCTTTGGGGGGTGCGCCTGCAAAGAGGCAATGGCTGGCCCCACTCAGTGCTCATTTTATGATAGCCCTTCAGACAAAGCCTGGCAGAGCCAGGTGCACTTTTGCCAGAGAAAGTCACTTTGCTTCCTCAGAAAATATCTAAAATTAAAGCTGGCATCTAAAATTCAAATGAAGAGCAAACATCTAATTAGAGACAGAATCTAATTCTTTACCCTCCTCCCAGCACAGCCATCCTGTAATTCTGGCAATCAGCATGTTAAGTATAAACCAGAGAGCTTCAATTCCCTAAGGAAATAGGCCTTTGCTAGTTGTTGCATGCAATATGAAGAGGAGGAGAGAGAGAGCTCTGTTCAAAATAGCTCCCAACCATCAGCCACTGGCAGAACGCACTTTGGTTGCATTTTGTTAGCCATTGAATGTCCTGTGACCTGCTTTGGGGTGCATTGTTTTGTTTTTTAGTGGCAAATGCAAGATGGTTTCTTGGGTCCTTTCAAATGGCTAAGAAGACCAAGAAGGTCAGGAGATGAATCTGAGAAAGCTATTGACCCTGAAGCTTCATGGCATTATTAGTGGAAGATCAGGAGGGGGGAGGAGAAAATGGGGAATCCTGCGTGGTAGTACAGGACTAGTACAGGACTAACACTGTATTGAGTTCACGCAGAGGAACTGCGTGAACTCAAACAGGCAAAGAGACGCCTAGAGCGCCGCTGGGGGAAGACCCAGGATGACTCCGATTGGACACTAGCTAGAGCCGCTATTAGGGCCTACCTAGTGGCGATGGGGGTGGTGAGGCGACAATACTTCACCGCCCTTATTGCCTCCGCTGATAATCGCCCAGCCGCCCTGTTCCGGGTAACCAGGTCCCTCCTCGGTAGAGGGAGATCGGTGCCCGGTTGGCAGGGTTCGGCTGAGGACTTCGCTGACCATCTGGTGGAGAAAATCGATCGGATTCGTTCAGGATTGAATCCTGGCGTGGATGGGGAGGGTCGGGGGGGTGCCGGGGCACAGTCTTGCTGTACGATCTGGGATCAGTTTGATCCTGTTGTCCCTGATGAAGTGGACAGGCTCCTTGCAGATGTTCGTGCCACTACATGTCCTCTGGACCCCTGTCCCACCTGGTTGGTGAAAGCCTCCAAGGAGGTAACAGGGGGCTGGGTTGGGGGGATAATAAATGCTTCATTACGGGAGGGGGTATTTCCTGCACAGCTAAAACATGCTTTGGTGCGCCCCCTCCTGAAGAAAACGTCCCTCGACCCAGCTGTCCTTAACAACTACAGGCCGGTTTCCAACCTGCCCTTTCTGGGTAAGGTTTTGGAGAAGGCGGTGGCGCGCCAGCTGCAGAGTGTCCTGGATGAAGCGGATTATCTAGACCCCTTTCAATCAGGATTCAGGCCCGGATATGGAACGGAGACGGCATTGGTCGCACTGTTGGATGATCTCTGGCGGGAGCGGGACGGGGGTTGTCCATCCGTCCTTGCTCTTCTTGATCTCTCAGCGGCCTTCGATACCGTCGGCCACGGTATCCTGCTGGAACGGCTCGAAGGACTGGGGATCCAGGGCACTGTGTTGTCCTGGTTTTCCTCTTTTCTGGAGGGCCGTACCCAGTCGGTGTGGTTAGAGAGTGAGAGGTCCAGCCCTAGGCCCCTCAAGTATGGGGTACCTCAGGGCTCTGTGCTCTCTCCTCTCTTATTTAACATCTACATGAAGCCACTGGGTGAGATCATTCGTTCCCACGGGGTGCGGTACCATCAGTACGCGGATGACACTCAGCTGTACATCTCGGCCCGTGGGGACCCCAGTGATGCTGTTGAAATCCTATCCGGATGCCTGGAGGCCATTGGGGTCTGGATGGGGGCCAATGGGCTTCGACTGAATCCCAGCAAGACAGAGTGGCTGTGGATAAGGGGCCCCATGTTTTCCAAGGAGTTACCCTCTTTGGTACTGGATGGGGCTGTTCTGCCCCAGACAGACCCAGTGCGCAACTTGGGGGTCCTTCTGGACTCACGGCTGCTGCTGGAAGAACAAGTGGCGGCTGTGGCCAGGAGGGCTTTTGCCCAACTTCGGGTGATTTGCCAATTGCGCATGCTCCTGGACCGGGGCTCCTTGCTTATGGTCACTCATGCTCTGGTTACTTCCCGACTAGATTATTGTAATGCGCTCTACATGGGGCTGCCCTTGACGACCATTCGGAGGCTGCAGCTGGTCCAGAATGCGGTGGCCCGGGTGGTGATGGGGTGTGGGCGATATGCCCATGCCTCACCGCTGCTTCGGGAGCTGCACTGGTTACCAGTTTGTCTCCGGGTGCAATTTAAGGTGCTGGTTTTGACCTTTAAAGCCCTATATGGCAGGGGGCCAGGATACCTTAGAGACCGCATCGTCCCAAGAGTGACTGCCCGTCCAACCAGAGCGGACCGGAGGGGCTCTCTAATGGTGCCGTCAACGAGGGGTGCACATTTGTCTAGCACCCGAAGGAGGGCCTTCTCCATGTCTGCACCAACCCTCTGGAACCTCCTGCCAACAGATCTAAGACTTCAAAGTGAACTGCTGCCCTTCAGGAAAGGAGTAAAGACCTGGCTGGCAGGGCAGGTGTGGGGCCCGAACGGGACTATGGTTCCCGCCGGCTGGCTTTTATAAGAACTCTCTCTTCTTGTATAATAGGTGGGATGGGTGGGTGGGATATGGGTTTTTAAAAGGGGTGGATGTGGGTTTTTATAGGTTTTTATAATGTTTTTATGTATTTTTAGAAGTGTTGTAATGCCGCCCTGAGTCGGGTTTTGCCTGAGTGGGCGGCATATACAAATGTGACTTATAAATAAATAAATAAATATGCACTTTGGGAAATAAAATTGATATCAGAGCCTTGTTGAAGAAGCTGGAATAAATCCCTTTCATCTTTGATTCTGTGGATGAATGCCTAACCAAGAACGATGAGATGTATACAAAAGTTAAGAGAGAACAATCCACATGATACAACAAAGTAATCAAAATCTGAGAGCAGTGTGCATAATGTAGTCACAAGCAAGAAGGACATAGGATTAGGGACTTCTTGTATCACCTTGTCTGGTAGTTGTAGACAAGAGGTCCTGAACCATCTCTGCCATTTAAATGAGCAGCCACTTATCCCAGAGAAAAAGTTTAGGACTGAGTTGTGGTGAACTCAGATTTCCTCAAACAGCAAGAGCTGCTGATTCAATTTTACAGAGGGATTATAGAGGCTATCATCTGCACCTCTATAATTGTCTGGTTTGGTTCTGCATCTAAACAAGACATAAACAGACTCCAATGAGTAATCAGAACTGCAGAAAAAATTATTGCTGTTAATCTACCTTCTATTGAAGGTTTCTATATTACACGAGCCAAAAAGAGAGCAGAGAAAATATACACAGACTCCACACATCCTGGTAATAATCTGCTCCAGCTTCTACCATCAAAACGTTTCAGAGCACTGCATACTAGAACCACCAGATACAAGGACAGTTTCTTTCCAAATGCCATCAACTTGCTGAATAACTAAATTGTGTGTTTTTATTGCATTTTATCATTAGGGGGAGCATATGTACCAAAGACAAATTCCTGGTGTGTTATAGCACACTTGGCCAATAAAGGATTCTAATTCTAATTCTGCAGAATGAAGGCACAACAGTTTTCCATCTACTGTAACTGTGCGAGCAACTCAACACTGAATGTCAGGCGGCAGTTATCTAACCTGACCAACCTGAGGACTAATGGATTTGGGTGCTAAAGTCCACAGGGAAGGGTGATGGTCCCCAAATGGATTAAATCCCATTTGAATCCATCTTGATGGAGGGCAGCAACTTTATCAATACTAGCCTGGGGCTGATGAGGACTTTGCATGCCAAAAGGGCTCAGGACCAGAAAGTGACTTGTGGAACTGGATTAGTGGTACGGGGGTCATGCTGCAATGTGGAAGGCAGATGAAAGACCACTGCATTATATTCTCAGGACAATCTTCATAGGTGATCACCATGAGGATGGCCAATATTCGGATTCTGATATGGCGGAAGAAGAATAGCTGTGTAGTCAAATTGCATTGCACTTGGAGTTGTAAATGTTCCTACTTGCCTTTGCTCCAGTTATCCATATTCATAGTATGTTACGTCATCTGTAGTAAGCTATCTGATTGCCAGTTCTTGAGCAAACATTCTTTTTTTCCATTAAGAAGAGTTTCATCACGTCTCCTATGCTCTCATACACTTTCTTCATTATGACTTCTATTTTCATATCAATTTCAGTCGTGCTCAAGTTGCTTCATCAGCGCCTTTGGCTTTGAACCCAAAAGTCATAATCTGCCAAATGAGAATTTCTCGCTTGTTTTACTTGCACATTCAAATACGTGCATATCCAAAGGTAGTCCAGAGAGGATGGTGCTAAACTGCTACCCTTGGCATGCCTGCTCCCTTGCTTTTCAGCTTTTCTACTGCTATACAGGACAGAAATGTAAGAATTCCCAAAGAAGCACAGCTTGCAGTTGATTAGTTTCATAACCAATGGATGTTGAGATTAGTCAGGATTATTGACTTCGTCTGTGCCTGTTTCCTGTACAGTATTGGCCAGTGCTCTGTATGCTCTATTTGTCTGGGTTTCTGTTAGCATTTGTATTCACAACCTAATACTTGGCCAACCCCTCCCAAGCTAATGTTGAACAGTGAGCCTGAAGGCTAGCTGAACATTGAACCAGTTGTTCATGGGAAGGCAGAAGAGGGATCTTTGCTAATCCTTTTGAGTTTAGTTGGGAGGAGAGTTCAGTTCATTATATGGACCTTCATATGAGTACTGTACTTTGAAAAGATAGACAACTGACCTCCAGATCTCCCACAAACAATGTCATACCATACCCGTAAAATGCAGCTTTGCTGATTAATTGGATTTATTAGATCGTAATTGTAGGCCAACTGTGATATCACTTCTTGTCCTCAGAGAGCTATCCTCCCAGGCTTTGTTGCCTAGCACACATGGCTCCCTGGAATACTCTGTTGCCTAGCTTTAAGGCTGTCCTTTGTGTCAACTGTGTTGCATTTTAGATATGACATTGGAGCTCCTTATACCTTTACAGATGGGTCGAAACATGTCTCCTTTGCACTTCCTGGAGACCTCATCTACCTTAATTTTGGTCAGCAGAATTCCAAATTTACAGCTTTATGGTTCCCTTTCTGCTTTCCTTGGCTTTTGCGCAGGTGCTAATTTCCCTTTCCCTGTGTGAGAACTGCTAATATTCATTTATGAGTGAACATATACAGGACTACTAAACCACCATTGCCTAAAGCGTACCATTCAAGTGGGTGTCCACTCTAAAACATGTCAATCCTATCCTAACAGCAAGAATTATTTTTTGGCCTTGATGTTAAAAGAAAAAGTGTTTCATTTGTAATTCGAATTTCTTTTACTGTAGCTTCTGGACACAATCTCATTTTATGCCACTCCAATTCAAAATTGAAGCATTCCCAGTAATTCCTTCATCCTTGAACACTGCTGATTGACTGTAATAAAGTCACCTTTCTTGTTGAGATTCTACAAAGAAATGTAACGTTATATACTGCACATTGAAGCCCTGTTTCCCCCACTACATAGCATTCTTTTCTCTACATTTCCCAAATTTTCTGCATATCTGCCTGAAACTAGGCGTCACATACCTGTAGCAATTTTACTAGTGCCACGAAGAGGAAAGTCTCCCTACAAGCACATGAGATGCTCACTTCTTCTCCCTCTCATCTCTTTCTTTCTGTAATTAACAGAAACAAGATACTGCACTGGTCATGGGGAAAATATCCAGCTAAACTCTTCTTCCTACTTGTTCCCCATCAGTTTCAGGGCAAAAAAAAGATATGCCTTAGGACCGTGATGGCAAACTTTGGCACTCCAGATGTTCTTGGACTTCAATTCCCAGAAGCCCAAGCCCGTACAGGCGCATTTTACTTCTGCTTCCGGGAGCGACGAGGGTGATGCGGGCAGGATGAATAGCAGTAAAATCAATCGTGTGGATTCACAGGGTCTTGGGCTTCTGGAAATTGAAGTCTAAGAACATCTGGAGTGCCAAGGTTCACCATCACAGCCTTAAGAGGAATTATTCTGTACTTCTGTTAAAGTTCTATGAGCCCCTTTAGGGTGGTACTTTCTTGTCAACCACCTCCCCCCAAATATATCCAAGTTGAGAAATATTCAGTACGGACATAGTGACACAAGAGTTTCAATCACTAACTTGGAGTTCGGTATATGGACAGATTTTTGTCAACAGCTGTACCAACCTAATGATTCTTTGGCAAAAGATGGAGCTCAGTAGCAGAGATGACTATAACTGGCGAAGCAGTGGGTTTCATTCTACCATGTGTTGCATAGTTATAGCTGTCTTGCATCACAAATTATAGTAATTTAGGCTGCATTTCTGTCCATTGAGAAGTCCCACTGAAAGCAATGAGGTTTACTTTCAAGTAAATGTGTCTAGGGTGAGACTGCGCGTCTTTGGCATGTTTCAGCATGATGCTCATCATGGGCTTACTCTGTATGATGAAGCTTTAATATGAACATTACATTAGTCAAAGCAACTATGTCTGCTTGCATCAGAGCTATGATAGGTAAAGTAGTTTTTGGTCTTGTTGGACAACACCTGTGGCCACAGGTTTCATGCATCCTGGCTTTGTCCCCACCTGTCATTGTTTGTCTCCATGTGAAGGACAGTCTGAAGAAGAGACCGAGTGGAATACTTAGAGCCTCTCCATAACATTAAGAACCCCTTTTTTAGAGATTCCCCACTCACATGGAGAAAGTTCTTATGTAGCGGAAACATTCCTCTCTTGACAGCCTTGACAGGTCAGTGTGCAAGGCTAGAACTTTCTCCCTGCTCATGTTTTCAAATGAAACATTTTTGGAATATCTATCTATCTATCTATCTATCTATCTATCTATCTATCTATCTATCTATCTATCTATCTATCTATCTATCTATCTATCTATCTATCTATATCTATATCTCTCTATCTCTCTATCTCTCTCTCTCTCTCTCTATATATATATATATGAGAAGTAGAAGTTGGCAGTTCTCATTTGAGTGTGTGTATGCAGTGCCACAATCGGGGGGGAGGGGGCAAGTAGGACTCCCATCCCGGGCTTGGAGATGATGGGGGCCCATCAGCGCCAGGAAACAAACTATGTGCGCAAGCGCAAACAGACCACGCATGCACAGAAAACCACAGGGGCGTGACAGCATCGGGAAACCACCAATATACGCATGCACAAGCAGACCACGCATGCGCAGAAACCATAGGGGGCATGGCCAAAATGTGTGTGGGGGGGTGCGTACCGGACCCGGAAATTTCTGATGTTGGCCCTGTGTGTGTTTGTGTATGTGTGTGTGAGTTGGTTTCTGCTTCATCGGGTGGAGGACTTTCCTTCCCATCTCTCATAAATTCAAGGAAATCAGGTCTAAATATTTGAAAATTAATCAGCTAACAATTTGTAAATGCTAAACTAAACTGTAAGAATGGAAGCGCGGCGCCAAAATGGCCGCCGCGCTCTTTGCGGGGCCCCCCCCACCGGACGAAACCATCCGGGTAGTTAGGGGTGTGGCCAGCACCCTAATAAAAGGGGCTGGCCACGAGGCAGCCGTGCTGCCATTTTGGCGAACCGACGGAGCGGAGAAGTTTTTCCTCCTTACCTCCGTCGCTCGTGTCCTCTTGGGGGAAGCCTTTTCGGGCAGCTTTCTCTTGTTTTAGGCTTCCTAGCTACCTTAGCCATGCCCTCGAAGAAGAAGGCAGCCGCGAACGTGGCTCGATCGGCGCGGAGGCGTCAGCCGGGTCGGAGGACCGCGACTGCGCCCGTTCCGCAGCCACCTTTAGCAGACCCCACCGGGAACGGTGGGATGGGATCAGTAGCTCCTTGGCCTGATGCGCGGAGCATACCTGCTGCCCCGGACGGGGCCTCGGCCCTTGGCCCCTGCCATGGTCTGTGCGGCGGGGCCCTCTTGCCCGGGTGCGCAATTCCCTATGGGGGGTGCGAGCCACGGAGGGTGGTTGGTTTCCCTGCCTTTGCAGGGCGTTCCCATGGCTTCCCAGGGGCTGAGCATGGGCTCTTGGCCTTGTCTGGCCCCTGGGGCTCAGGGACCTGGACAGGTACCCGTGAATTATGGGCCAGTTGCCCAATTGCCCCCTGTTGGGGCCGGGGCCTATGTCGAGGTGGAGGCCCTCCTGGCCCGGGTGGCGGCCCTTGAAGCGTCCTTGGCAAGGGCCAACCAAACAGGGGTGTCTCTAGGTTTTCAGGTGCCCCCCCTTTGGCCGCCGAACAGCGGCCGGCGATGGGTCGGGTTGAGCCGCCTGAGGCACGCGGGCCGGTGGTGGCCACTGTCCCGCAGCTCCCCACCCCACAGGTGCAGCAGTCTGGTGCTGGTCTGGCCCCGTCGACGAGCTCAGCTTCGGTCGTGAGCTCCGACGCCCCCGGCGGGCCGGAACCCCCGGTGGGGGCGGCCCGCGGGGGTGCAGCGGGTGAGTATGCAGTCCAAGCTAATGCACACAACTGACTTCCTTGGGGGGGGGGCTGTTCAATGGCCTTGGCCTCGCTCGGGTGGCCCGGCGGCCCGATGGCCCCCGGCCCACCCAGCGACTTTGCCCGTGACACAGGGCCTGGGTCGGGGTGGTGCCCCCAATGTGCTGGAAATGTGTTGGGGATCCCCGGGCTGGCTCAGGCTCATTTTCCTTTGCCCGTAGTTCCCTCAGTGCTGGTGTCGGCACTGGTAGGGTATTCCTTGCCCTTGGGGGACCATTTGGCCCAGTCTACCAAGGAAAAGATTTGGAGGGGCGAGTATGTAGAGATCTTCTCCCTTCTAAATAGGGAGCCGACCAAGGAAGAGAGGGAAGGGTTGGACGAGAAGGATAAGGAGCAGGCACGTCGTCGTAAGCCACCACGCACGTGGGCAAATTGGTTGCCAGCGTACCTGATTTACATGCCCGTTTACCTCAGGGCTAGGCCGGATTTGGCTATCCCTATGGTCCAGTATCTGGACAATATTTACCGGGCTATGGTTGACTTCCCGGGTCCGTCATGGCTGGCTTACGACGAAGAATTCAGCATGAGGATTCCACTGCACCCAGAGATGAGGTGGGATGAGCCCTGCCAGAAGCTGTGGCTTCTGTATATGACCCCCACGCGCCTGGCGCCTGGGGAGAGATACCATTGTGGACATGCGGTCCAACGAGCGGCCCCGGTACAGGTACCCCGGCAAGTGGCGGGGCAGGGGGTTCCAGCCCGCCTGCTGTGCTGGACCTTCTCGTCCAATGGTTCTTGCAACAGGAAAAATTGCAGGTACAAGCATGAGTGCCCCTCTTGTTCTGGCCCCCATGCTGCCTCCGCCTGTCCCAGGCCGGGAGGATACGGGGGCAGGGGTGGGGGCGGACAAGGGGCAGGTAAGACCGCCATGGAGGGAGCGGGTTCACCAAAAGGCCCCCTCCCCAATTAATGTCGACATGCTTGAGAGTTGGCTCGCATTGTACCCGAGGAGAGCAGACGCTGTGTACCTCCTTCAGGGTTTTCAACTGGGTTTTCGTATTCCTTTCACGTGGGATAGGTCACCGCAGGATGCACCTAACCTTTTGTCACTTAGGGGAAGGGAGGAGGCGGCTGCCGCCAGCATTAATAAGGAGATTGCTGCGGGCAGGGTCGCTGGCCCTTTCCCCGCACCCCCGTTCCACAACCTTAAAGTGTCTACGCTAGGACTAGTGCCCAAGAAGTCCCCGGGCGAGTTCCGCCTGATTCACCATTTGTCCTACCCAGCCGGCCACTCGGTCAATGTTGCTATCCCTGATGACCTTTGTTCTGTCGGGTATACATCCTTTGACCAGGCATTGCGCATGGTGCGCTCATGTGGCCCGGGTGCACTGTTGGCTAAGTGTGACATTAAGTCGGCGTTTCGCCTCTTGCCCGTGCACCCGGGTGACTTCGAGTTGCTGGGTTTCAAATTCCGGGGTGAATATTATTTTGACAATGCCATGCCATTCGGCTGTTCCATATCCTGCTCGGCTTTCGAGCGTTTCAGTACCTTCCTGCAGTGGGCATTTGTCCGTAGGTCAGGGTCTCGGTCTGTAGCCCATTACCTGGATGACTTTTTATTCGGGGGTGAACGGGGCTGGGACACGTCCACACGTCTCCTCAACACATTTCAGACGCTAATGGAGGAACTCGGTGTCCCTTTAGCGCCCGAAAAGACCGAAGGCCCGTCTAATAAGTTAATATTCCTGGGGGTGGAAATTGACACGGTAGCGCAGGCGTCTAGGTTGCCCGCAGACAAGGTGTCAAGGATAGTGGCCCTTATATCGGACTTGCTGGCTAAGCGCAAGGCATCCCTTCGGGGATTGTAGGTGCTACATGGACATCTCAATTTCGCTTGCAGGGTGGTCGCACCTGGCAGGGCATTTGCTCGGCGCTTGTGCGACGCCATGGCAGGCTTATCCAGGCCCCATCATAGGGCGAGATTGACACGGGGCATCAGGGCAGATCTGCACGTATGGCTCCAGTTCCTGAGGGAGTTCAATGGGGTCTCATTTTGGAGGTCTGACCTCCTGGCTTCGCCCCAATTTCAAATTCAGTCTGATGCCTCGGGATCCCTTGGTTATGGGATGTACTTCAATGGGAAGTGGGCATATGGTGGATGGCCACCAGCCTGGTCAGGCACGGGTCGCCTGAGGAATCTCACATATTTGGAATTTTTTCCCATACTGGGGGCCTTGATGCTATGGGGTGAGGAGTGGGCCAACTCTGTGGTGCATTTCTGGTGTGACAATGCGGCTGTTGTCCGCATTGTCAACTCACAGACCTTTAAATCTCCCAGGGTCATGGATCTTGTGCGCCAGTTTGTATTGCGCAGCCTGCGCCTCAATGTACTGTTTAGAGCCAGGCATGTCCCCGGGGTGAATAATGATATTGATGACGCTTTGTCCCGCCTGCAGATCTCCCGGTTCCGTGCCTTGGCTCCGGATGCGGAGGAATTTCCCTCGCCACTACCGCAGGAGATATGGACCATTGGCAAGGAGAGGTGAACCGGGCGATGGGCATGTCACTGGCGCCACGCACGCGTAAGGCGTATCACCACGCGTTGGTTGCATTTCGGACCTTTTGTTCCCAATCTCGCCTGCCAGATACCTGGCCAATCCCAGTGGCCCACATCCTCCGTTTCATGGTTTACCTGCACGCCCAGGGCCTGGCACCCCGCACCATAGCATCTAGGCTATCAGCGCTGGCTTTATGGCCAAGGTGGGAGGTCACGCGGACAGTACCGCTGATTTCCGTGTGAGACATGTTTTGGAGGGGTGGGTGCGGGAACGTGGGCGTTGCCTGGACGACCGTCACCCAATTTCCCCTGGGGTACTTACCCAACTGGCACGAGGCTGGCATGACCTATGTTTCGATAGGTATGAGGCAGCCCTGTTTCGTGCGGCTACAACGGTGGCCTTTTTTGGAGCGCTCCGCATCAGCGAGCTTATGATGCTGTTTAAGGCGGATGCAAGTCGTAGGGCACTGGAACTCGAAGATGTCTATGTTGCTTTGATTGGGCTCAGTTGAGGATAAGCTCCTCTAAAACAGATCAGCACGGCGTAGGCAGTTGAGTAATACTGCTACGATGTTCCTTGGAAGACATCTGTCCGGTTGGTGCCCTACAGGAGTTTCTTGCACTGTGTGGCACGCACCATGCCCCATTTTTCTGTCACCTGGGTGGGTCTCCCCTCACTCAGCCATTCCTGCAGGATGGGGGCGGTTCCTACTGCAGCTACATTTGGGTACTCTGGGGCTGAAATACGCCGCATGGGAAGGTGGGGATCACATGGTTTTCAGTTTTGTGTTCACCCTCCTCAACCGTGAGTGCCAATTTAGTCACTGCTATGTTTCTCACCCCCCCTTTTTTTCCTTGACAGACTCTGGGTGTCGTTTTACACCGGTGACAGTAGGGCTGGTGGGCCGTTTCCACGTGCACAGGGCAGCGCGTTACGCTGCACAGGGCAGCGCGTTACGCTGCGGCGACAGAGTGGGACCCCGACTTGGACTGGGTGCATCCGCACATCTCAGGTGGTGTGGTAAGCGCGGCATGTTGTGGCGGGAACTGTTGCCATTCCTTTTCTACATCAGGGATGCTGACTCGCCTGATGTCCTGGTTATTCACCTTGGGGGCAATGGTTTCGGACAGGTCACTGGCCTATCGCGGAAGCTTGCGATTTGCAGTCACCTGGCCTACTCACATTATGTGTGGCCTGCCACACCCCTCATTTGGTCGGACATGATACCGCAGTACGCTTACAGGGGAGCGTTTGGCCTTCAGGCGCTTGACCGGGCTCGTCGCTCCAGGGCTATTGCCCGGTTCCTTTTTGATATGGGTTGGGGACGCGTCATTCGCCTCCCCATCATCAGTCTGCAAAATTATGAGCTTTATTCAGGGGAGGGGGCCCATCTGTCGCGAGGAGGTATGGACCTCCTGCTGAGTGATTGGCGAGCAGGCCTGTCGACCGAGCTGACGGTCTTGGGGGGGCGTCGAGCCTTTATTGAAGCCTCTCCGGGTGGCGGGTAGCACTGGTAAGGTAAACATTTATGACCCACAGGTATCCGGCAGGTTCGCAATTGACTGGACAACACTAGATAGGCATAAGTTGTTTAAACGTTGTCCGGTCAACGACGAACCAGGCGAGGGGGTGATGGTTACCACTAGACAGCTGGAATCACCCCCTGATTTTACGGATACACGTCAGAGGGTGGGGTCATTAGTTAGATATTGACTACGGTCAACAATTTGTTTGTTGTCAACAAACAAATTGATACAAATAGATACATTGTAACAATTGCTGTTGGCAATTTTGGGTGGTACCTTACCAGTGTTACTTCGGCCTGCTTGCCTTAAGAATTATGATTGGTCGTTTTACCAATAGAAATTTATAATTCGGACTAGGGCTTGAATCAATAAATGTGGCCCATGCCGTTATCCACTTTCATTTGTGTCTGAGTCCATCATTGGGGGGGTGCGCCTGCAATGGAAGCGCGGCGCCAAAATGGCCGCCGCGCTCTTTGCGGGGCCCCCCCCACCGGACGAAACCATCCGGGTAGTTAGGGGCGTGGCCAGCACCCTAATAAAAGGGGCTGGCCACGAGGCAGCCGTGCTGCCATTTTGGCGAACCGACGGAGCGGAGAAGTTTTTCCCCTCCACCCCCTCCCTAGTTAACAGTGTGATTTCTTGGTCGCTTCGGGGCCGGGTGGGAATTTTTGGCTGGGACTCGTATTGGCCTTTGAGTCCTGGCTTTTTCGCCCATCCCACACTGTTGCTATGGTTTGATATAGGGGTTTGTCTGTGCTACTGTTGACTTTGGTCACATTGGCGGGTAGCACTGGTAAGGTAAACATTTATGACCCACAGGTATCCGGCAGGTTCGCAATTGACTGGACAACACTAGATAGGCATAAGTTGTTTAAACGTTGTCCGGTCAACGACGAACCAGGCGAGGGGGTGATGGTTACCACTAGACAGCTGGAATCACTCCCTGATTTTACGGATACACGTCAGAGGGTGGGGTCATTAGTTAGATATTGACTACGGTCAACAATTTGTTTGTTGTCAACAAACAAATTGATACAAATAGATACATTGTAACAATTGCCGTTGGCAATTTTGGGTGGTACCTTACCAGTGTTACTTCAGCCTGCTTGCCTTAAGAATTATGATTGGTCATTTTACCAATAGAAATTTATAATTCGGACTAGGGCTTGAATCAATAAATGTGGCCCATGCCGTTATCCACTTTCATTTGTGTCTGAGTCCATCATTGGGGGGGTGCGCCTGCAAATGGGAAGAGGATAGGAAATCAGTTTCCAGAACCAGCAGTAGATGAAAGCAGTCTGTTTTCTATATGTTGAGGATGGCATCTGAAATTATTTCACATTTGTGCTGCATATTGTTAGTTTGTTATAAAAATTATTGTCCCATTCCCAATGAAAATGAACCTAGCATTGTCTCTGCCTTGGACTCTATTAAGCCTATTACTTCTCTGAGATACTCCAGCTAATTTCCCCCAGCAAATAAAGAGAAGATTATTATGATGAAATTACAAAGATACCAGATTGTGTGCAGTGGAAATAAATACAAAAACTACAGCGCTTCCTTCTTCTTCTTTTTTTGTTAACATCCATTTTAAACTTTAAATTGAGCATGATCTCCTTCAAATGAAGTTAGTTCACATAGACAATGCCTATTCAGTAAAACTGTGACTTAATTCAGGAAGCTTATGCCAAATATAAATGCAGACAGAAATAGAAATAAGATTTCTATTCATTGCACTAGTGGTTATTTCCACTGTAATTCTGATAGTGGACTTTCTTTTTAAAAAATTAATTTAATTTTTAAAAGGAATAGGGACTTTGGATTATTTGTATATGGACACTCAAGATAGGCAACATTTACATTTAAAAGGTTTTTTAAAAAGAATCTTATTCAATTCTTTCAGTAGGAAAAGGCTGCAATGTTTACCCACAGAAAATTGTTCAACTTACAGTAACTAAAATTATCTACTGGATTTCACTAGCAGGATGGGAGAAAATTACAGTGATTTTTCAAGTCTTATTATTATGTTTATGGTTGGAAAGCAGCATTTAAGTCATAACAGATGCCAAAAAAATATCGGTGCCAGATCCCCAAATGAAATAGGCTGGGCCTGTTCTACTATGCAATGCAAGGACATTTCTTTTCTCTGTCTGAAAAAAGTAATCAATTTTCTAGTTAAGATGTATATTTTTAAAAAATAACAGGCAAACTATTTTTTAGCTGATCCTCCCTTTGTGGATGGATTGAATGTTATGAGGTTTCTGTTTCAGTCAGTTCTGAATCTATAGTCCTTTTAAATCACCAGGCATTCCATTGTTCAATTGCTTAGATAGAACATCACTAAGCTTTCCATGGGATCACCTTTATGTCATATATGGTGACACACTCCCCCTTCCTTGATACAGATGGCTGGCAGATGTAAGAAGTGACACTCACAAGCCTGGAAGCTTGACCCTTGGTGCACACCATGCTGAATTTGAAAGGAGTCAAGAGTACTTTTAAATTGCTAACAATTTGTCACTAAGAGCAGAGGAAATCTTCTGATCTAAGGTTGGGGGAGGCCCTTTTGAAGTCCTACAGCTCAGCAATCAACTAGAATATGTTTACTTCTAGATTTCTTTCTCCTTCCTAAGAGGATGCCTGAGACTGCAGTGGCTCAGTGGTAAAGATGCTCGCCTTTGTTAGCTGGAAGGCTGGCAAGTCAGCAGTTTGAGACCCGGGTACTGCATGACAGATTGAGTGTCCATCTCTGTCCCAGCTCTTGGGGACATGAAAGGAGCCTCATTTGGGTGTTCCTTGAGTGGAGTTTCTTCCACAAAAATCTTTTCAACCGAGAATAATTTCTGACACGAAATCAGTGGTGGGCTTCAGCAGGTTTGCACCAGTACGCACGTACTGGTAGTAAAAATGGCTGGCCCCGCCCATGTCCCTGCCCCGCCCACCTACTACTACTACTACTAGAAGAGGCGTCGGAGGGGGCTGGCTCCATTTCCCCCTTCATCAGAAGCTTTTCCTGGGCTCTGTTTCACCCCAAAGCACATCCTTAGCCACTCCGGAGTGGTTTGGGAGGCACTTTGGGATGAAACAGAGCCCAAGAAAAGCCTTGGACAAGGGGGAAATGGCTTCAGAGGTTTGCTAAAGATTGATGAAAATAGAAGAGGCTTCTATTTTCATAGCTCTATAATGAAGAGCAGTCACATGGCCAACTGGCCACACACACAGTCACATGCCCATGCCCACAGTGTGGTAGGAAAAAAAAATTATGCCAACCACTGCACTAAATTATTATTATTAAGAGGATGCCTACACTTTGCAATCAATATTTTTTACACGGCAAAAGTAGATTTATTTTACTTAACCCCATCATACATTTCTGCTTTTCTGGACTTATTCATATTTGTTCAGTAGGCAACTTCTGAAGTTAAAATCTGAAGTAATTTTGCTTACATAGTGAAAGAGGCTTTGTAAACACCCCACCCACCCATGCCATACTTTTGACAAACCATGTTTCTTTGCTTTGGAAATTTTGCCCACTGAACAAGACCTCTGCTTGACCTTTCTCACAGAGTTGCTGTATGGGTAAAGTGGAGGGGTGGGAAACAAGATATTGAAGCCAAGATTTCTAGGCTTTCTTTCAATTCCTTGCTCTTGGCATGCCTTTAGAGCCATGGTTTCCCACATGTGGCACATGCCCCATGGGGCATGTTGGTTTGATTTTTAAGGGAGGGAATTTGAGAATGAGTTATTAACATTGAATGGCCTTTTAGGCTTTTTCCACATGAATAGGAATTCACTTTTTGAATAATAAGAATTATATGCCACGGGGGGGGCGGCATCAGGATTTTAGATATGCTTAGGTGGGGATGGCTAAAAAAAGGTTTGGGACCACTGCTTTAGAGACAGCAAGAAAGGGCTATAAAGAATGAAATTCTGAAGGTCATTGCTGCCATTCCCAGTGAACATGGTGGTGGTTTCTGGACAGTTAAGACTCCCTGTGCCAACAGCCTAGAGCTTGTAAAGGCTTTCTGGGATTCAAGGGGTCTAGGAAACTTGGAATATGGGTGATATGAAACTTTTTATCATTAAAAGATGGCCCCAGAATCATAATCTGGGCCGTGGTGGCTTAGTGATTATGATGCTGTGCTTGACCACTGGAAGGTCAGCAGGTTGGTAGGTCAAGATCTGACTACTGTACACATCAGAGTAAGCTCCTGTTGTCTGCCCCAGCTCCTGCCAACCTAGCAGTTCAAAAGCAAGAAATTGCAAATAGATAAGTAGGTACCACTTTGCTGGGAAAGGTAACGACATTCCATGCACTTTGGTGTCTGGTCGTGCCTGCCACATTACCATGGAAACCTCTACAGATGCAGATAGTGCTAGCTCTTTGTCTGTAAATGGAGATGGGCACCGCACCCTAGAGTCTGACATGACCGGTTTTAATGACATCATCAGGCTTGGCAGTGTAACTCTGCATTACTGGATTTCAGTTCGAGTGCCATTGTTAAGTCTGATGCAGTTTTAAACAAGTTTACTAAGAAATAAATCTCAGTAAACATGTTAATGGTGGAACAATTGGAAAAGGCGTAAATGGGAGCTTTGCTGTTAATCCCAAGGCAAAGAAGTGTGGAAGAGGAATGAAGAAATTGCTAGGAAGTGGAGCAAAATGATGAGTCTGTAGAGCTCTCCACTCCATTTCATTTCTTCGAAAGGAATTTGAAATTCAAGGCATAGAGAATGTGATTGATGCACATTGAAGGTGCAACATCAATGGGTGTGTCAAAAATGTAAATAGACGGGTTTCCATACAATCAGCGGGGGTTTATGATCTGCATCGCCGTGGACTCCAAAGAATAAGAGGCATTGGAGCTGTCAATGCTCGTGTGCAAAAAGGGTTCATAAATATGATCGAATTCATGACAACCAGAAGGTCTTCTTAGAATCATGAATTGATGCTGTCTATGTAATTATTAAAAATATCAACTTTTTTTATTAGTCAAGTGGGAAATGTATATTTTTAAAAAGCACTTTGCCAATAAATCATAATATTTCCATGACTCTGCTAATGGCATATCAAGCACAGATACCAGACAGAATATAAATATTTCATACAGTGGGGGAGCCTGTAGAGTCACTGCTAGCCTTCCCTGATACTCAAGGGACACAGATAGCTCTGGTTCTGTTAATGAAGATCAAAGCACTGCTTCAGAAGGGAAAATGAAGGGAAGATCAGCGTAGAGGCAAATTTGCTGCAGAGTGACTTGGAGCAGTCTGCTTCTGACAGCAAATCCCTGGGAGGGTGCTCTGTACCTGCCTCCAAGATCCAAAGGATAAGAACATAATAAGAACAGCCTTGCTGGAAGAGGCCACAGAAGCCCATCCAGTCCAGCATTCTGTCACACACAGTGGCTCACCATTTGCTTCAGGGTATTATTCCCAAGCAGATGCCTTCACCTGCTTAGGATTCCCTGGAAATGGCATTGAGAGATATCCTGCCTATCTCTCCTACCCGGAGGTTGTCCTTAGATATCCATAATTATAGCCATTGATACCCTTGTCTTCCATTAACTTGTCTAATCCTTTCTTAAAGCTGTCAAGACTGACAGCTGTCACCACTTCTTCTGACAGGGAGTTCCATAGACCAGTGATCCTCTGGGTAAAAAAGTACTTTCTCTTGTTTGTTTGAGAACTAGTACCCAAAAGTTTCATGGAGTGTCCCCTAGTTCTAGTGTTGTGCAATAGGGAAAACAGTTTTTCCTTATCTACTTTGTCCACACCGTGCATAATTTTATAATCTTCAATCAGGTCACCTCTTAGACGCCATCGTTCAAGAGTGAAGAGGCCCAACTGTTGCAGCCTCAGATGGTAAGGAAGGTGTTCCAGTCCCCTAATCATTCTGGTTGCCCTCCTCTGCACTTTTTCCAGCTCCATAATATCCTTCTAGAAGTATGGCGACCAGAACTGTACACAGTATTCCAGGTGGGGCCTAACCATAGATTTATAAAGAGGCAAAATGACACTTGCTGACTTATTTTCTATACCCTTCCTAATGATCCCTAGCATTGAGTTTGCTTTTTTCACTGCTGAGGCACACTGGGTTGACACCTTCATTGAGCTGTCCACCAGGACACCAAGGTCCCTTTCCTGGTTTGTCGCAGAGAGTTCAGACCCCATCAGTTTATAAATGTAATTGGGGTTCTTTGCCCCAACATGCATCACTCTGCACTTACTAATGTTGAAGCTCATCTGCCACTGTTTTGCCCACTCCCCCAGTGTCAAGAGGATGACCCCTGTCTGCAGGGTTCTGGTGATCTTAACCAAACCAGCACGATTTATTGGTTGGTTCATTGTTTGGTGAGTCATATTAGTTTAGTTAAAATTACTATGACACACACTTTTTTCCAACTAGAATTGTAACTGCAGTTTCCCTTTGGAGAACTGGGCTAGCATACTACAACCGTAATGTTTTCAATGTAAAGTTGAAAATTCATGTGAACTTCTGCATATCAAGATGTACTATGTGTTTGTAGTTTTATACACCAGAAGACAAATGCAATTTCACTGAAAGATGTTTAGCTCTTACCCATCTTCCCCCAACCACATGATCAGTAAAGGACAGCGAGACATAGTTAGTTGTATTGTAATAAATACTGTATCCTTATTGGTACTAATGTTTCCATAGAGGAACATTCTAGGATTAAAGCAAATGTAGACCTTCATTAGCATTTGTAGAATGTACATGTTCCTGGGTTAAATCCTATATTACGTGAGAATGCAACTCAGTTTTTATGTACTCCATCTCCACTCCTTCAGCCTGCCATCTGTCCACAAAATCTGTTCTCCAAACCAGTGGAGTTGAACTACAGGGGTTCACAAAGAGCTGCCTCAGAAAGGAGAACTTCATCTATCACTGGACCTGTTCCATTGGGTGGATATACACACCTATAAGAAAATAATCAGTCATGCTGTGAAACAAGGCTGGATTGTGGTTTCAGCTGCACAATTGCATTTTTTAACTTTGATCAAAATGCACTAATAATATCCATAGTCTGAAATTCAGTAATGAGTCATGATTAGAGTAGACCAACTGAATCATTTTAACCTATGGAACAATCAAGACACCTTTCCCCAGATTTTCTGCACGGACTAGATTTCTCTGAATGTGTGCTTTGTTAAAAAAAAAATACTACAATGCTACATACCTGGGGGCAAGTACCATTACACTTTGTGGGGTTAGCATGTGAGTAAACAAGCAGAGGCTTGTGCCAAGAATGTTGGCAGGGGAGAGGGCAAGATGAGCTGAAATAAGTTATTCCCAAATTTCACAAAGCTGTGCACTTTATACCAAGGAAAAAACAACAGTGGTAGAGGTCTGACCTTTTTCCAGGCTAATAAAAATGTGCTGCTTTTCTCTATGAAGAGGTAATATTTCTGTATTTTAAAATAAATCTGTTTATTAACCTGCAAATACAACAGTTACTCTGCAGCAAGGTGCCAAATGGACTGTAAAACAAACATTCTACAGCAGCTAAAATGATTCAGTGCAACAAGTTAAAACAGATTTTAATGAAGGGGCTTGAAACTATTAAAAATCACCAAAACCCTACTAAACAAGGAAAGTCCATGTGGTCCATGGGCCACAAGCACCCACTGAGGCAATTTCTGCCGTCTCCAGGCCCTCAAGAACCCATCGTTTTAAAAAGTTGTTGTTATGCTCCAGAGTCTTCTAGGAGATACTGATTTTACATAGAACAGGTCTGTCCTTCCTACCTGCAAAGAGCAACAACCCTGAAACACCAAAATTTAGAAACTGAAATTAACATCTTGTCACCTACTGGTTTTTATGTTTATTCGCTTTTCCTTGCCATTTTCAGTCCTGTTGCAAAACACAGTTGACCTCAAGGTATGAAAATCTGATACACACACACCACCAACACACACCTGACTGGCCAAAGGGACCTACTCCTGCTTTCCATATATGCCAGATGAAGCTCATCTCCTTTAGGAGGTTTGTAGCCAGAGTTGTGCTATAGGCTCTGGCCAGTCTTTCCCACAGGTTCCCACTGTGTGAAGACATTGGGCTGTAGATAATCCCTGTGGACGGAAGCCTTATTTGGCTGGCAGGCTCTTTAAAGAAGAGAGAGTCTTTGACCCAGGGCCATAGCCAGAGGGGGCCCAGGGTGGGCTTGATCCACCCTGAGTTAGCAGTTTGCCCACCCTGGCAAAGTGCGGTTTCCCATAAGAATGCATTAAAAAGGGGCTTTGTTGCCCATCCTGAAAAAATATTTGCCAGCCCACATCTAGAATCCTGGCTATGGCCCTGCTTTGACCTTGTCTTCTCAAACCCTGGAATTGGCTTTAAAATTATTGTCAGCACTTTAAATTGGTCCCAGAAAAGAATGGAAGCCACTGCTGTTTTGATAAAGGATTCACAAATCTTCCAATAGGTGGGATTAATAAATATTAATAGCACACACATGTATTCTCTCCCCCACCTCACCCTTTTCTGCTGCATTCTCAGATATATCTGTGTAGGTAGAAGGAGTCCCATTGAGTAGTAGGGAGCAGAATGACTGATAGAGAGCTATAAGTACATTTGATTATGAGATGTGCCATCCTTGTGCTCATTGGCAACTATCAGCTGAAGGAAAGAGAGAGAGAGTTAACGTGTGCATCTTTCTCTCATTGCACACTGGGGCGAATGCGATAGGAAGGAAGTGCAGCTTGCTCAGTGGTGGGTTTGACAGGATTCTAAACAAGAGCAGCTATGAATTGCCATGCACTCTCTTTTCATCTCCATAAATCCATTAATAATTAGCTAATTATAGGATAGCCATCTCGAGAAAGCGAGCGCATGTGGTTTGTTCCAGGTGTATCTCCCAGTTCCAGCACAGGATGCTCTACCAGGTAATATATGCAAACTAAGGGATGCTCCATCGAGCTAACTTCTGCTCTCACTGAAGAGGAGTGCACTGTGTTCTCCTGTGAAAAGGTACTATTTCAGTGTTCCTCCCCAATGATTCAGAGCAGAAAATTATATCTGGCTGAATGTTTTCTCTATGAACAATTAAGAACAAGTTACAAAGGCAGGGATGGTGAAGGTTACCAAGTTAATAGCATCAGATTCCCCTAAGATTTCAAGGCCAGAACCTGAGGGGACATTGCGACATCATAGGTGTCAGCCCCTGTGATGTCATGGCCTGGGGTCTTACAATAGTTGTGAAGGAGCCGGGACTGTTTGCAGGCGCACCCCCCCAAAAGAAGGACTCAGACACTGGTACAAGTGGATAACGGCATTGGGCCACATTTATTGATTCATGCCCTAGTCCGAATTATAAATTTCGATTGGTATTCAACCAATCATAATTCTTAAGGCAAGCAGGCCGCAGTAACACTGGTAAGGTTCCTCCCAAAATTGCCAACGGCAATTGGTTACAATGTATCCATTTGTATCAATTTGTTTGTTGACAACAAACAAATTGTTGACCGTAGTCAATAAACTAACTACTGACCCCACCCTCTGACGCGTATCCGTAAAATAACGGGGTGATGCATGCTGCCTAGCTCGTGCCATCACCCCATTGCCTGGTTCGTCATTGACCGGACAACGTAAACCAACTTGTGCCTATCTAGTGTTGGCCAGTCAATTGCGAACCTGCCGGATACCTGTGGGTCATAAATATTTACCTTACCAGTGCTACCCGCCCATGTGACCAAAGTCAACAGCAATAGACCCCTGTATCAAACCATAGCAACAGTGTGGGATGGGCAAAAAAGCCAGAACCCAAGAGCCAATTGTAGGTTCCAGCCAAAAATTCCCACCCGGCCCCAAAGCGACCAAAATATCACACTGTTAACTAGGGAGGGGGTGGAGGGAAAAACTTCTCCTCTCCGTCGCTTTCGCAAAATGGCAGCTCGGCTGCCTTGTGGCCACCCCTTTTAAAGAGGGCTGGCCATGTCCCCCTAACTACCCGGATGTCCAAGTCCGGTGGGGGGGGCCCGCAAAGAGCGCGGTGGCCATTTTGGCGCCGCGCTTGCATTGCAGGCGCACCCCCCAAAAGAAGGACTCAGACACTGGTAAAAGTGGATAACGGCATTGGGCCACATTTATTGATTCATGCCCTAGTCCGAATTATAAATTTCGATTGGTATTCAACCAATTATAATTCTTAAGGCAAGCAGGCCGCAGTAACACTGGTAAGGTTCCTCCCAAAATTGCCAACGGCAATTGGTTACAATGTATCCATTTGTATCAATTTGTTTGTTGACAACAAACAAAGTGTTGACCGTAGTCAATAAACTAACTACTGACCCCACCCTCTGACACGTATCCGTAAAATACCGGGGTGATGCATGCTGCCTAGCTCGTGCCATCACCCCATTGCCTGGTTCGTCATTGACCGGACAACGTAAACCAACTTGTGCCTATCTAGTGTTGGCCAGTCAATTGCGAACCTGCCGGATACCTGTGGGTCATAAATATTTACCTTACCAGTGCTACCCGCCACACGGGAAGGCTTCAATAAAGGCTCACCGCCGCCCCCCAGACCGTCAGCTCGGTCAACAGGCCTGCTTGCAAATCTTCCAAAAAGAGGTTCATACCTCCTGGCGACAGATGGACCCCATCCCCTGCATAAAGATCACAATTGTGAAGACTAATGTCGGGGTGTTGGACGACGCGCCCCCAACCCTTGTCTACAATGAACCGGGCTACCGCCCTGTTCACTGAGCGGCGAGCGCGGTCAAGGGCCTGGAGGTTAATGCCCCCCCTGTAAGCGTGACGCGGTATGATGTCCGACCAAATCAGGGTTGTGGCAGGCCACACATAATGCAAGTAAGCCAGGTCACCGCAGATTGCATGTTTCAACGACAGGCCCGTGACCTGGCCTAAATCATTGCCCCCAAGGTGTATAACCAGAACATCAGGCGGGTCAGCATCCCTGATGGAAAAAAGGAATGGCAACAGTTCCCGGCATAACATCCCGCGCTTACCGTACCATCTGAGACATGCGGACGCACGTAGTCCCAGCTGGGGTCCCCACTCTGTCGCTGCAGCATATTGCGCTGCCCTGTGCACATAGCTGTGGCCCACCAGCCATACTGCCACCGGCGTAAGTCGATACGCAGGGTCTGTCAGGAAAAAAGGGGGGAAACAGGACAGTGACTTAACTGGTACTCACAATAGAAGAGGGTGAACGTATAACTGGAAACACTGTGATCCCCATCTTCCCATATGGCGTATCTCAGCCCCAGAGTACCCAAAGGCAGCTGCAGTAGAAGCAGCTCCTATTCTAAAAGAATGGGTGCCGTAACGAGCCCCGGGGAGGCCAACACTGGACAGCGCCTTACCGGTCACCTTCCAAAATTGAAATTTAGTCAGAGGAGACCCATCTCGGTGGCAGAAAAACGGGCCAGGGTGCGTACCACGCAGTGCAAGGAACTCTTGTAGGGCACCAACCGGACAGATGTCTGCCATGGAACATCGTAGCAGTCTTACACCACTGCCTACACCGTGCTGATCAACCTTTGAGGAGTGTATCCTCAACTGAGCCCACTCATCGGAAACATAGACATCTTCGAGTTCCAGTGCCCTACGCGTCGCATCCGCCTTAGACAGTAGCACCAGCTCACTGATGCGGAGCGCTCCAAAAAAGGCCACCGTGGTAGCCGCATGAAACAGGGCTGCCTCATACCTGTCAAAACACAGGTCATGCCAGCCCCGTGCAAGGTGGGTCAGTACCCCTGGAGAAATTGGGTGGCGGTTGTCCGGGCAGCGTCCACGCTCCCGTGTCCACCCTTCCAAAACATGTCGTATACGGAAATCATGTGTGCTGTCAGCATAGCCCCCTACCTTGGCCATGAATGCCAGTGCTGACAGCCTGGATGCTATGGTGCGGGGAGCTAGGCCCTGACTGTGTAGGTAAACCATGAATTGAAGAACATGTGTCACTGGAATAGGCCAAATCTTGGGCAATCGACACTGGGCACAAAAGGCCTGGAATTTACTGAATGCATGGTGATACGCCTTACGCGTGCGGGGCGCCAGCGACATGCCGATCGCCCGGTTCACCTCTCCTTGCCAAGAGTCCATATCTCGCCCGGGAGCGGCGAGGGAAAGTCCTCTGCGTCCGGAGCCAAGGCACGGAACCGGGAGATCTGCAGGCGGGACAAAGCATCAGCGATGTCGTTATTAATACCTGGTACATGCCTAGCCCTAAATAGCACATTGAGGCGTAGGTTGCGCAAGACAAACTGGCGCACTAGCTCCATAACCCTGGGTGATTTGGACGTCTGAGTGTTGACAATGTGCACAACCACAGCATTGTCACACCAGAAATGAACGACCGAATTGGCCCACTCCGCACCCCATAGCATCAAAGCTCCCAGAATGGGAAAGAACTCGAGGAACGTAAGATCGCGTAAACGATCCGTGCCCCTCCAAGCTGGCGGCCATCGGCCATAGGCCCACTTCCCTTCAAAGTAAATCCCATAACCCAGGGACCCTGATGCATCCGACTGAACCTGGAAGCGAGGGGACACCAGAAGGTCAGATCTCCAAAATGACACCCCATTGAACTCTTTAAGGAACTGAAGCCAAATCAGCATATCAGCCCTCATGCCCTTGTTCAGTCGGACCCTGTGGTAGGGCCTGGATAAGCCAGCCATGGCGTCACACAAGCGTCGAGCAAAGGCTCTGCCAGGTGCGATCACCCTGCAAGCGAAATTAAGATGACCATGTAGTACCTGGAGCTCACGAAGTGACACCTTGCGTTTGGCCATCAAGGCCAAGATCAATGAGGTGATCCGGGAAACCTTTTCAATGGGTAACCTGGATGCCTGTACCACCGTGTCAATTTCAACACCCAGGAACGTGAGCTTGGTTGATGGGCCCTCGGTCTTTTCGGGCGCTAAAGGGACACCAAGTTCCTGCATTAGCGTCTGAAATGTGTTGAGGAGACGCGTACACGTGTCCCAGCCCCGTTCACCCCCGAACAAGAAATCATCGAGGTAGTGGGCTACAGACCGAGATCCCGACCTACGAACAAAGGCCCACTGGAGGAAGGTGCTAAAGCGTTCAAATGCCGAGCATGAGATGGAGCAGCCAAAAGGCATGGCTTTGTCAAAATAAAATTTGCCCCGGAATCTGAAACCTAACAACTCAAAGTCGCCCGGGTGCACAGGCAGGAGACGGAATGCAGACTTAATGTCACACTTTGCCAATAGTGCACCCGGGCCACAAGAGCGCACCATGTGCAGGGTCTGGTCAAATGATGTATACCTGACTGAACAAAGGTCATCAGGGATGGCATCATTGACCGAATGGCCAGCCGGGTATGACAGGTGGTGAATCAAACGAAATTTCCCCGGTGTCTTTTTGGGCACTAACCCCAAAGGGGAAACCTTGAGATTGGGAAAGGATGGGACGTGAAAGGGGCCAGCGACCCTACCTGCATTAACCTCCTTAGCAATACTCAGGGCGGCCACCTCCTCCCTGCCCGTAAGAGAAAATAAGTTGGGCGCATCTTGGGGGCACCTATCCCCTGTGAACGGGATGCGAAACCCCCGCTGGAAACCTTCAAGCAGGTAATCTGCGTCGTCCCTCCTCAGGTATGTTGCGAGCCAGCGCTCCAACATGACCACATTAACTGGGGAGGGGGCCTTTTGATTGACCAGCTCCCTCAGCGGCAGGTCTGCCCGCTCCCTATCCACCTCTACCCCTGCCCCGAAACCCGCCTGCTCGCGGACACGCAGCGGCGGCGTGGGGGCCAGCGCAAGAGGGACACTCGTGCTTGTATCGGCACTGTTTCCTATTGCACGCACCACTGGCCGAGAAGCTCCAACACAGCAGGCGGGCTGGAACCCCCTGCCCCGCCACCTGGTGGGGTGCCTGAGCTGGAGCGGCTCGCTGGACCGCATGTCCACAATGATACCTCTCCCCAGGCGCAGGGCGCGTGGGGGTCATGTACAGAAGCCACAGCTTCTGGCAGGGCTCGTCCCACCTCATCTCCGGGTGTAGGGGCACTCTCATTCGAAACTCCTCGTCGTAAGCCAACCACGACGGGCCAGGGAAATCAACCATTGCCCTGTAAATGTTGTCCAAATACTGAACCATCGGAATGGCCAGATCAGGCCGGGCCCTGAGGTACACCGCCATGTATATGAGATATGCGGGCAACCAGTTGGCCCACGTGCGTGGTGGCTTACGACGTCGGGACTGCTCCTTGTCCTTTTCATCCTGCCCCTCCCTCTCCTCCTTGGTGGGTTCCCTGTTCAATAGGGAGAAAATGTCTACGTACTCTCCCCGCCAGATTTTCTCCTTGGTGGCCTGCGCCAAATGATCCCCGAGGGGCAAAGAGTACCCAGCCGTCGGAAATGGCGACACCGGCACATTGGCAGTGCAGGACATCAAGAAAGGGGCCTGAACCTGCCCCGCAACCCCCGTTGCAATCCCCGCAGCGTAAGGCCCCCCACCCCATGTGGGGCCTGCAAGCGGCAAAGCCGCACCTGGGTGTGCCGGGGGTAGCTGACCCCCGGTCCCGACTTGACGAGGCCATGGCCACTGGAGGCCCTCCCCCGCAGTGGATGGTGGTGCGGGTGCATTAGCTTGAACCGGATACTCACAAGGTGCACCCCCATGGGCCGCCCCCACCGGGGGTTCCGGCCCACGGTGGGCGTCGGAGCTCGCAACCGCCATCGAGCTCTGAGGACACACCTGACCACCACCTGCCGATGGTGTCTGCTGCGTGGGGAGCTGCGAGGCTGCGGCGGGCGCCGACCTGTGTGCCTCAAGCAGCTCAACCCGGCCGGCCGCCTGCTGAAGATTGGCAGCCGCCGCGGTGACCTGTAAACCAAAAGGTGCCCCAGGTGGGTTAGATATCCCCAGGGATGCCTCCAGGGCCGCTACGCGGGCCAGTAGGGCATCCACATTCACAGTGCCCCCTACGCAAAGGGGGCCAAGCGGGCCAGGCGGCCCACTGGCTGCAGGGCCTGGGCCCGGTGCCAAGGAACCTGGGCCCGAGTATGGCCATGCCCAAAGCTCTGGGGCATGCCCTGCCAGGGAAGTGAACCCAGCCCTCCCCCCTGATTAAAACCTATGGCCGGGGGATGCGAGCCAAGGGCCGGTGGCCCGGCCGCGCTATGCCCACCCATCTGGCCCGAGCCCATGGCCGGCACTTGCGGGCCGGGGGCTGCAGCCCCTGCGGGGCCGGTCTGGGGCTGTACAGCCTCGGTCCACGGACTAATCTGCCCCATCCCACCGGTCCCGGTGGGTGCCCCGGCAAAGGGGGCCTGCTGAGGGGGCGCAGTCGCGGTCCTCCGACCCGGCTGCCGCCTCCTTGAAGGGCGAACCGAGTTCGCCATAGCCTTCTTTTTGGAAGGCATAATCGAGATGGTGGGAAGCCTAAGAAGAAGGCGAAGAGCCAAGCTGACTGCCGCCGAAAAGGAGGCTTCCCCGAAAGGCGAAGAGCGACGGAGCAAAAACTTCTCCTCTCCGTCGCTTTCGCAAAATGGCAGCTCGGCTGCCTCGTGGCCACCCCTTTTAAAGAGGGCTGGCCACGCCCCCTAACTACCCGGATGTCCAAGTCCGGTGGGGGGGGCCCGCAAAGAGCGTGGCGGCCATTTTGGCGCCGCGCTTGCATTCTAAGCCTGTGAATGCTGGTAAAGGGAACAAGACCTCCCATTCCATGTATGTTTCTAAACTGGGTGGTGCTCCCATAATATGTGCCTATGGGTTCTCTCCCCTGGTCTTCTCAACTCACTCCTGGCTTGTTGGTGCATCACAACACACATACAGGCACTCAGTGAGTCCTGATACCAGTTGGAAGATGACTACCTAGGCCACACATCACATCCAAACCCCAATTTTTTCACCTTCTCCAGTGTTGCTGCTTGTCTTGAGATTTGTCTCTCTGCCTGGGATTCTGAGGAAGTTTAGCAATCCCTTGACACGCCTGCCCTGAGTTCTGTCAATAGCAACAGGACCAATTCTTAACACATTCTAACTGACTGTTCTAGAATAGTTTAGCACTATTGCATTCAATGTGGAGTCGATGTGATAAAATATTATCTTTTTATGTGTCTGACATGTTGGCAACTCTATCTTGATGCAAAATTAATTGTGGGCGAGGTCTCTCTTCTTTTAATCAGGTCTCACCGTCTGGGATCTGAAAGTGGTATTAGAACATTAGTCTTCTTTTGCAAATAATCTTATGCTCCTGTTCCTCTCCCCTACCCCCTCGACTCCTGTCACTTGAGAAAGGAAACATGGTGGGGGGAAATTCACTCCTTTTCTTCTTGAATTCTTTTCCTTTTAAATCATCCCCATCAAAAACATTTCTGACATGGCATGGTTTGGAAGTGTTTTTGTAGTGCTGGCTGTAATGATATTGTTTGCTTTTCAACAGATGGTTAAAATGTGTTGAAAGAACAGAACTGCAGGCCATAAGCCAGTAAGCACTCATTAAATGACAATAACCATTGACCTGCTTAAATTAATGGCTTTGCAAAAACAAAAACAAAACAGGACTCTAGTTAAAATACTATTCCACAAGCTTATGAGTGCCTTGAATATGCATGTAAAGAGCCAGCAGAATCTTGAGGTCAAAGCTGAAGCCTGGGGTGTGTTGGATGGGGAGGGAGGAATTACTTCTAAGGTGCTTTTTTGAAGTCAGACTAAAGTGTGGTATGGCTGCTCTTCCCAAGGTATGTATGTGTTTGAGTTTTTATTTAATAAAAAGCAAGATCTAGGGGGAGGAGACACAAAGCTCCCAAATGTCAGCAGCAGATGAAGGGCATTGGAAAATTTAATCTTCCAACTTTCTCAACTAATGTGACATTTGGATTGCATTCTGATAAGCAATCGGTGTAAGCCCCCTCCCCTTCTCTCCTCTGACTGGTAATTTAAAAATAAATGGTCTAGGAAGATTTCTAAACAGTACCTTTGGCAAATTTAGAAAAAAATCACAAGAGAAACAAAGAGGGACGTGAGACTGTTATTTAAAAACTGTGCAGTGACAGAAGCTGAAACAGGGTTTCTGCGTGTTGTGGCTAGCTGAAATCCCCATGTGGTATGTGCTTCTGAAGCTGGGTGTGTTTCTGTTAATGGGGATTGATACATTAATGTGATGTTACCATAAGTTGATTAATTTATTCACCCTGAAAGAAGCCAGGAGCTATTATCTGGATTTTTAAAAATTTCGATGCTGTGTACAGTATTTCAAGGCAGACACTGTCAACACTGGGTAGAGTTACTTTTTGGACTCCTAGTTGTTTTTAATTGCAGTAGACTAACATTGCTACCCCACTGGAAATTCGACTTACCCATCTATCTATTATCCCCTCTGATTTAGAGGTATGACAAAGCAACTAAATTTAAACTAGAGTCACCATATGATCTGTTTAACTCCCTCAAATACTGTAATAGACATGCCACCCCTTACCTATCTAGACTGTCATCTGGCATAGATTCCAAACTTTCCTTTAAAAATGAAAAGTGAGTCTCCAATCCTTGTAGAACCAGAGATGTGAGACAAAACAAGCAGAATATAAATAAATAAATAAATAAATAAATAAAATTGTTGCTATTGTTTGTGAGGAAATAGTTTTCCCACCCCTATCTTGAAAAATACACGCTAATGTGGTGAATGGGTTTGGGTGTGTGAATGAGAGTGGGAATACCTCCTAGAACAGTGATGGCCAACCTTGGCACTCCAGCTGTTCTTCAACTTCAATTCCCAGAAGCCCTGATCAGCAGGAGTGTTGACTTGGGCTTCTGATAATTGAAATCGAAGAACACCTGGAGTGCAAAGGTTCACCATCATGGTCCTAGAACCTAGATGGACAATATAGAAGTCCATTATATAAATAAATGATAAATAAACAAGAATAGGTTTCCATGTAATTAGCCACTGCATGAAACCATCCATAGTTTCACTGCCTTTTTTGGATATGTAAGTCAAGATGAATGCTGCAACTCTGAAAGCATAGTGTTCTGTTGCAAAAAGGTGAAATGTAGAACTCTGTTTTCAGACTTAATTAACCATGAGCTACCATTAGCTCCCTATGGTGATAAAGTACCATGCATACATGCATAGTGATTACACTGACAAATACTTTGTGATTTGCTCTACAATTTGCATGAGTGAATTTCCAGTATTTTCCTATGATCATGCAATGCAAAGGCCAATGCAAATCAGCTTGACCATTTTTTCTTCTGACTCTGCTGCTGAGGGCTTCTACTTCATTAAAATTGGAATAATTAGACCAGTGTATGATCATTTGGTTCATTAATGTGACTCTGGATGGTATTATGGTGATTTATCAAGCTGTGGTTTGGTATTTTGTGAAAATGGGAATACCTACCCCTGAAATATTTCTCCCTAGTCACCTGAAGTATTTTTAAAAAGCACTGAGTCTAGCACTAGATCACCTTATCACTGCATTGATACATTAGTTTAGTGCCAAATCATCTCTGCACAGGAAAAGAAAGATAAGAAAGGAGAGCTAGAGATTGCTAGGTGGGTGGTATCAAAAGAAGGGGATAGACTACAGACAGGAAACATTTGTTTCCAATAATTTCAGCCACTCCTCTTCTTTAGCATTTGCCTAGTATGTTCTCTCCTTGAACAAATAAAGCTGGCTAAATGGCTTCCACTGACCATCAGTGTTTAGACTGACCCTTCTATAATATTCTCTCAATCAAGAACCTCTCAACTCCTTTGTATTTGCCAGCATAGTAGCCTAGTACTGTACTTAAAAACCAATAACTTGTCAATAGAACATTCATTAACTAGACTTCTGTCCTGTGTGTAAACTAATAATAAAGGTAGTGAACCACACATATGTGCACATGTATGTATTTAGATGCTACTTTTCTTCCAGAATTGGGACCCAAGGTAGCTTACAGGATGGTTTACAATTATAGAAGGCTTAAAAGACAATAAAATTGCAAACATCAAAATAGGATTAAATTAAGTTATGCAATTAAAATGCACTTAGAACTAAAACTCTTTAAAATCATATAACTAAAAATAGTAATAATAATTTGCCTAAAACAGTGTATAGGCTAACATCTCATAATTAGTGGCTGTTAATTGTCAAAGGGGACTGCGGAAGCTCAAGAGGTTAAGACGCTGAACTTGACGACTGGAAGGTTGGCAGGTCAGCACTTTGAGACTCGAGTGCTGCATAACAGAGTGGACTCCTTTCATCTGTCCCAGCTCCTGCCAGCCTAGCAGTTTGAAAGCGAGAAACTGTAAGTAGATAAATAGGGATCACTTCGGTGGGAAGGTAAACAGCAGTCCGCGCACTCTGGTGTTGAGGCATGCCTGCCACATGTCCACGGAAACGACTGAAAATGCAGATAGTGCTGGTTCTTTGGCTGTAAACAGAAATGAGCACTGAACCCTAGAGTCGGATACGACTGGCTTTCAAGCAAGGGCCACCTTTCCCCCTTAATTATCAAAGACCTGCTTAAATAATAAAAAAGGTCTTCACCTTCTTCCAGAAGGAGGGCAGGAAAAGGGCAAAACTAGCCTCTTTTGTTAAGACGTTGCAGGGTTTGGAAGTGATTATAAAGAAGGTTCCTCTCAAATCCCAACCAAAGAAGTTTTTGAAGGTGGTAATGGGATGGAGTGGAATGCCTTTACTCCAGTGGTGGGCATCAGCAGGTTCGAACCAGTTCGCCAGAACCAGTAGGAAACTTTGGCTGGCCCCACCCATCTAAGTTTTGAAATAAAGTAGTCCTAATTTGGGTGCAACGCAGGGCTTTTCCCCTGGACACACCCACCATACCACACCCACAGTGTGGTAGTAAAAAAATTTGGAGCCCACCACTGCTTTACTCCCAGATGGTAAAGCCAGGATAGACCTGTAGAGGAGGATAACCCAAGGGAACAACTAAGGTTTGTTTCCTTTTAGAGAAATTGGAAGGTTAAATTCCTAAAGAGGGTAATGGAAGGTGTAAATGCAGAGTAAGTGGTGGGCCTTTGTTTAAGGAGGAAATTCAATCAGGAATCACCAGGAGTGGAGTTTGAAACTATACCTCCAAAGGTGTTTGCAGCCTGCATTTCTAAACTCATCTTTAAGAAGCAGACCTGGCACTGTTGGTTGTTGGTTTTTTCCTGCACTATCTGCCAAATTTTGGCACATAGTCTGATGAAGACTGGTTTTGGTCAAAAGCTAGCTATTTGTTGAGGGTTTTTTTTTTTAGTGGTCCAATAAAAGTATCACTTGCCCTTTCCTTTGGATTTAGCAATTCTAGCAGCCTTACTGACAGCAGGTTGACAATAGTAAGCCACACAAAGCAACTCTTATGCTTGGGTTAGAGATAAAAATGTTAAACCTCTTGATGTTAAGCCTTTGCACCGCATTACCTAATGCATCTGGGTTTTACATTTATGTGACATTACCTCCTTCTTCTCTATAAGAACTTTTAGAGGTGTCATGGGCAATTTCTGACTTTACACGACTGCACTGCCTATTCTGAATCTGCCAGGGCCTCAATTCTACTATGAAGTTTGATGATGTGATATAGAGCTTTTTAAAAAGAATTTTCCACTTCAAACAGGCTGTACACTTACCAAGAATCCTGTTTAAAACTTTTAAAAAATCATTTGTTTTGCCACGATAGCATCAAAATCCAAGAACACAGCATAGGTTCAGTGGTGAGAGGGTGGTGTAGACCACAGAAATGGTGGGGGCTTTCAGCGGTTCCCAAGCCATTTATTGTTCATGTTCAATTTAGGGCTTTTTCAGTCACTATGGAATTGCATCCAGACTTCAACTGGTGGCCAGTTACACTTAGCTAGAGATTTATACATTTTCCCTTCCCTAATATGAAAGAGACTGTTATGGTCTGCAGCTGCTGAAGGTTTAAAATTGTTCTCCATAATATACCTTCTTAAACCCCTGATTTAACTTTCAGGTTCAGTTTCTTTAACTTCCAATGTAATCTGTGTCAGGTTTCCCTGCGTTGCTTGATGACAGGTAAGGTAAAGGTATCCAACTCATCTTCATTTACAGCCAAAGAACCACTGTCTGCTTCTGCAGATGTTTCTGTTGTCATAACTAGAAACAGAAGCACATGGAATGCTGCTACCTTCACACCGAAGGAGAACCTATCTATCTACTTGCAATTTCTTGCTTTGGAACTACTAGGTTAGCAGAAGCTGGGACAGAGATGGAAACTCACTCTATCATTTAGCACTTGGGTCTCGAACTGCAGACCTTCCAGTCATCAAGTTCACCACTAAGCCTCTGCAGTCCCCTTGTTGACAGGAGGAGGAGCCAAATGTATTTTAGCCTACTTCCCCATCTAAACAGCTATGTGCATCTGGTCAGCTGCAGCAGCTCAATCAGTGGCACATGGCTATAGCAGCTGCTTCCCAGCTGATTGGCAGCAGTGACTGGAGCTGCAATAGTAGCTGATCAGTGGTAGCACTGACCAGAAAGTGGCTGCTACATCTGCACTGATGCCGATCAACTGCAGCAGCAGCATTGGGGCATGTGTCTATAGCAGCCACTTCCCAGCTGATCAGTGCTACCACTGATCAGCTGCTCTGGCAGTTACAGTTGCAGTGATACCAGTCAAGTGGGAAGTGACTGATACAGCTGTGCTGCCACTGATCAACTGTCTATCCTGGAAGCTATGCACTACCAATCAGGCTGTTGCAGCTGATCAGCAGCAGTCCAGCTGTAGCAGCTGCTTCCCTGCTATTTGGAAGCAGTGCAGTTGTAGCTGCCAAATCAGCAGTAGTACTGCCACTGATGAGCCGGTGATCCTGGAAGCCACCAAAAACCAGGAGTTCTGGCTGCTTCACTCTATCCCATCCCAGGCATAAACATACACTGAGAACAGATTAAACCTGGGCAGTTTAGGGGGGGAAATGTTGTGTTTTGGAATCAAGGAGACAGCGGAGGCTTAATTCATGAAGAGGCAATAGGGCAAGATAGCCCGGTCGGAGTTTATTAGGAATAACAGGACAAAGAAAATTCCAGAGAAGGGTATGCAATATATCCTCATTGGTTACCTGCGATAGCATAAGGTTACTTAATTGGCTAAATATCAGCATGTCTGCCTCGTGCTCATCTTGCTAATTGGACAGAAGCTGCGTGCTAGCTGAATGACTGCGTGCCATCCCTGGGCATAGTGGGGAGGGCCAAAAGCCTTGAGTAAGAGGCCCAAACTGGGGCCTCTAAGTTACGGCGTAAAAACAGATGAGGTAAGGAGAACGGTCACCCATGATTTATGGCCATGGTTTGCCATTAGCCACAGTGATCGTGCTGTGAACCTCCTCACATCTTCCCCCTTCTATTTTTAAGAAGCTTATAAGCATAATAAATTTGGTCCTTGCGTGCACGAGGCCGGAAGCGAAATCCTTGCAGGCAGGTGGCTAGCAACGAAGGTATGCATTGAATAAAGCAACAGGCAGTTATCAGAATGGCAAGAATAATTAAACCATACTGCAGGATGATCCGTACCCAAGCTCCGTTGGGAAGCCAGGACCAAAGAGTGCTCCACCACGAAGGCAGAGGGTTTTGCTTAATATCAGAAACAATTTTGGTTAAAGAATCCAATTGGTTTTGTACCTTATTAGAATTATCGGATAAGTTAAAGCAACACATATTATGCACAGACTCACAACCTTGATGATGCAACATCAGCAAATAATCGATCGCGGCACGGTTATCTAAAATGGCATTGCGAAGCTGAAATTGCTCCCTGTTCAGGAGGCTAATAGCTTGGGAAGTGTGATTAATGGCTTTTACAAATGCACAAGCAAGCTTTCCAAGCTGCCTTGCATTCCCGGCTGCCAGGCCAGGCACGCCAACAAGTCTGATGGCTAAGGATGTGTACTCAGCCTGGGAAAGCACCTTAACAGTGCTATCGCAATCAGAGGGTAACTGCTCAGCGGCAGTACCCCGGGTGATGCGTTTGTGGGCGGGACGCTGACGGACCAGCGTAGTGCGGTTGGGCAAAGCAACAATCATACGACTAAGGCAACAAGTGGTTGTAGAGAGGTTAGCAGGAATATAGTTCCAAGTTCGTGACCCACAGGTCCAGAACCACCCAGAAGGCAACAGAATGTGCTGAAAGTTAAAATGAAGGTCCTCTGTTTCTCTCCTGGTGCAATTAAGACCGCAACCGGGCTGGAAACAGCGAGGCTTTGACTTATGTTGAGTACAATTCACAACCCTGGCACATTTACTAGCATTGCTAACAGCTACAATAAGAGTATAGAGAGACAGGGCATCAAAGGGCAGCCTTTTGGTTGCCTTTCCCCAAAAGGGGCTAAGAGCATATTTGTTTTTGACCTGGTCATTAAAGTCGGCCATATCGTAACCCAACACTGACCTACTGACGTTTTGGGGACTGTAGCAAATGGGAATAAGACAGGTGCTTAACAGGTGATAGGAGTCAACGCTTTGCTTAAGACAAAACTCAGTTTGATTAGAAATGCGGGCAAGCTTATACCACAGGTTATACTCAAAGCGTTGGGACAGCTCATCTTGGACGGCAAGCGCTCCTGGAAAGAGAAGCATGTAGCAACAAAGAATCATTATAGAATTAGCATTTAGACAAGCTATGATAGCAACAACACAGTTCTCAGGAGTCTTTTCCACCCGGATTTCGTCCAGCACGGACTGGGCTTCATCCGACAATGCTTTCACCTGGCCCCAGGTTATCGGCGGGTTCTGCCCCCTTCGCCTTCCCCCTCGGTTCCGCCTCCTCTCCGGGAGCTCGTGCAGGTGAAGGTCGAAGTTTGGAATGGGGTTGCTGAGACCCTGATGCCATGCCATGCTTCCATGGTCGAACAAACCGGGCAGGGACCCAAAGAGGACCTTCTGGCGTAGACACTGCGGCGTAGCCCCTTCCCCAGGTGATGAGGGGAACAGGCCCTTTCCACTCGGGTCCGGCAGGCGTCTGTACTGGACCTGGGGGGCAGGCAGAACCTCAAGCTGGCGGTAGTGACGCTGAGCCCTGGATAAAAATTGAGAATTAAATTGAGACAAATTAAGGTGGTTTAGCGTGAACAGTACACTAGCAAGCCACTCCTCCTTTTCCGGAAGTGAGAGGGGGATAGTCCCCCCTTTCCTTTTTTGGCGATCCAGTGCCTCTTTCAGTGTTTTATTGGCCCGCTCAACCACGGCCTGTCCCTGAGAATTATAAGGGATGCCGAATGTGTGGACAATCTGCCAGCGGGTACAAAACTCTGCTAGGGCAGTAGAACAATAGGCAGGGCCGTTATCGGTCTTCAAACGGTCAGTTTTTCATCCATGTGATGATATATAACCAAATTAGGGTAAGCCTTTCTGTACGGCATGAGAGCTGCATTTACATAAAACTGTCACATGGTGGGGCTATTGAGCATTCCCATTGGCAATACCTTCCAATGGTACCGGACTGTGGGCTGGGAGTTATTCAACACTGGGACCGTGAAAGCAAAATACTTCCGGTCCTTTTCCTGAAGGGGAATAGTATAAAAACAATCCTTGAGGTCAATGACAGCCATCTCATAATCATGGGGTATCAAATTTGGGTTCGGGGTTCCACACTGGAGCGAGCCCATCGGCTCAATTATCTTATTGATCTCCCGCAGGTCATGGAGCAACCGCCACTTCCCAGACTTCTTTTGATAACAAATACCGGGGTATTGAACGGACTACTAGTCGGTTCAATGTGACCCGCGTCCAGTTGTTCCTGGACAAGCTGCTTAAGCGCAGTCAACTTCTCTTGCGGAAGTGGCCATTGCTCCACCCACACGGCTTGATCAGTCTTCCACAAGAGTGGAAGAGCACAATGTTGATGGCTATTCATGAGTTATGAGGGTGGTGCCAACTTGCGCCAGCAAATCCCTCCCCCACAAGTTGAGATCAATTTGTAAAATACAGGGCTTGATGCGAGCGATCTCAGGCCCGCCAGGTTGGAGACTGACAGATAACCACTGAGCACTTTTCCGGGAGGCCTGGCTACCACCGATGCCCCAAACTGAGGGAGCGGTTTCGGTTGGCCACAAGGGATCCCAGTGCCCAGCGGCTATTACAGAAATATCCGCCCCCGTATCCAACAATCCTTCCAACAACTTACCGTTTACCCAATACTTACGGGTCGGCTTCTGCTGTCCTATCTGCTCTTGAAGGGCGGCAACCTGTGGATGATAGGTGTCTCCATCGGCCCCGGCACGGGTGGAACCAAACCCCCCTCTGCAAAGGGCGGGCTCCGCTCCCCCTGGGGTCTCATAAGAAACAATGATCAATTGTGCCCAGGAGTCCCCCTTGCGCAGTTGCAATGGGAGGTGACTCCAAAATTGTACATAAATGATGCCTGTGTAGTCTGCGTCTATCACGCCAGGAACTATCATGATGCCATGTTTGGCCGCTGATGAACGTGGCAGTACCAGACCAACGGTCCCTTTTGGCAAGGGGCCAGTAAGGTCGGCAGGCATCAGGATAAGCTCCCCAGGCAACGCAGTTGTCATGTCCTGTGTGTTAACGAGATCGAGTCCAGCGCTGCCAGCAGTAGCAGCCTTGCGCTGATCGACCCGTGTCCCCTTTATTTTCCCGGGGCCCGGGAGGGCCCGGTATCTAGTTTCCCTGTGTTGAGGGGTTGACTCTGCACTGGCTAGCCCAATGGTATCCTTTGCCACACCGGGGGCACTTCTTGCTGGGGCGCTTGACATCCTTTCCACCCCCCTTATGCGCTCCCCCTCCGGGGGCATGACAGTCTTTCTTGAAGTGGCCCGGTTTCTGACAATTGAAACAATTGCCAGTGGGCTTGTTTCCAGCACGAAGTGCTCCAGCCAGAAGGGCCATTGCATGTGTTTGAGTGCCCACCTCCATACAGGCTTGAATCATGTCAGCTAAACTATACTCAGGGCGGTGAATGACATTTTGCAAAATCTTCTTGCAATCGGCATTGGCCTGCTCAAAAGCCAGCCGTTTCAGGAATTCTCCTTGGGCATCAGGGTTGTCTATCTGTCTTTGTATGGCTTCCTTCAATCTATCAATGAACTGTGGATAGGGTTCAGTGGGCTGCTGCCGTGTGGAAGTAAAGGAGCGTGTGGGTTTCCCAGAGACGGGGACCCTTTTAAAGGCTCTCATGACACACATGAACGTGCGGTGGAAAGACTCCCAGGGGAGTTGCATCTGCTGTTGAAGGGTAGCAAATGCACCTGCTCCATAAATCTGCTCAGGGGTGTTTTGTGGCGTACCAGCCACCACTGCAGCCGCTCAGAATTCACTATCCCAGACAACATACTGTGAAGCAGTCAAAATCATTCGAAACAAATCTTTCCAGTCTTGGGGTAACATGGTGTACCCGTTTCCAATTCCCTCAAGCAACCCTTGCACAAAATGTGATCGGACACCAGCCTCTCTAACAGCTTTATTAAGTTCCCTAACTACTGTATATGACAGAGCTTGCCAATGGATATGTTCCTCTGGATTCCCATCCGCCCCCACCCCCATCTCAACCGTAATGGGAAAAGCAGAAGGACTCTCTCCTTGCCACTCTCCCGCCTCCTCCAGAGACAAAGCCCCATCGCTCTTGGCTCGATGTATGGCAGAGCGAACATTTCCCATCACACCGCCAGGGTAGGCAGGCGGCGCCTGGAGAACCAGGCTCGGGACGGGCGGCACCAATGGTGCCGTAGGTGGTAAAATAGCAGGCAGCACTTTTGGATAAGGAGGTGGTGGGTCCTCGGGTGGATGAGTCAGAGGATTGGTCAGGGATGCCTCTGCTGGTACCAATTTCCTGACTGCCTCATTAACTCTTTGCCAAATCAATAAATGATGAACCGCTGCCCTCGGTTCTTCAAATAAAATTGTTCCAATTCTTTGCCAATCATCCCGTTTGAGTGATCCAATTTCTGGGTACCAAGGACATTGGCATTCGACTTCCTTAATGAAGTCTTCTAGACTATTAAGCGTGATGTCTGGACATCCACTCTCCTTGATGAGTTTCTGCAATTCTTTTGCATGGGTCTTTTGCCCTAAAGAAAGTCCCCCCCCCCAATACTCACAATCGGGAGCTCGGAAGCTGAGAGGTGCACCAGGGGGCTATTCCAGCCGGTGAGTCGGGGAGTTGGGATCCAGCAATCGCGTCGCGGGTCGCCAGATGTTGTGTTTTGGGATCAAGGAGACAGCGGAGGCTTAATTCATGAAGAGGCAATAGGGCAAGATAGCCCGGTCGGAGTTTATTAGGAATAACAGGACAAAGAAAATTCCAGAGAAGGGTATGCAATATATCCTCATTGGTTACCTGCGATAGCATAAGGTTACTTAATTGGCTAAATATCAGCATGTCTGCCTCGTGCTCACCTTGCTAATTGGACAGAAGCTGCGTGCTAGCTGAATGACTGCGTGCCATCCCTGGGCATAGTGGGGAGGGCCAAAAGCCTTGAGTAAGAGGCCCAAACTGGGGCCTCTAAGTTACGGCGTAAAAACAGATGAGGTAAGGAGAACGATCTCCCATGATTTATGGCCATGGTTTGCCATTAGCCACAGCGATCGTGCTGTGAACCTCCTCACAGGAAAACCCTGATGGGATCTCAAATTAGGTTGGGTTGGGGCTGATTCATCCACTCCAGCACACAACACATATGTACGTGATCAGATCAAAACACCCCAACTCACCAACCAAAAAAATCCCCAAAAAGAGTGGGCTATATGCCCTTGCAGACAGCCTCTCCATTTCCATACAGTTCTTCAGATGTCTCCCTCTTGAAATGCCCTTGTTTCTACTAACGTAATCAGTTGTTTTTGTTGCTGACATTTAATAAGACATCATTAACTCTGATAATTAGTACCCTATGGGGATGCTGGAACAGTTTCAGCCTGTGGTTTAGTACTGTCAATTCAATCTGGGCAGTCAGAATTAAGGCAAAAAAGTTAGAAATGGTTTGAGTGGGTCATTGCTCTTTTGGTGGGACTGCGAGCCCCATCCTGTTTTCATCCCCCACCACCACCACCACCATTACATGGCTATTGAAGGATGTCTCAGCTCAGAACCTGTTGTCTTGGCTGTTGGGCTAGTCTCAAACTGGGTTCATGTGTCTGAACCTCTTAATTCAATAAGGATCTTAGAAGTTGGTCAACTTTTATGACCACAAATTAGCAGGTAATAATAAAAGGGTAACCACATAAAACGCCTGTCAAACAACCAAATCACCTTTAACTATTCAAAGGTGTTGCAGGGAAATGTTAGTGCATTTGTTTATGTGTTAGTCTTTAAGGTGCTACAACATTTTTTTGTCTTTTTTTAGCTGTTCTGTTTTATTTACTCTCAGATGTGTGTGTGTGTGTGTGTGTGTGTTTGTTTATTATATTTTATTTCACCATCCCCACCTTCAAACTGAATGAAGCCTCCTATGAAGAAGAAAGCCACTGTAATCTGAAATCTCTGCAAACGACACCTTTACTTAACTGACAACAGTGGTGGAATTTTCTTTTTAATGCAAAGTTCTTATCAACATATCTTGTAACAATAAGTTCACAGTGTTAACTATGCATTGTGCAGAGTAGTGCCTTCCTCCAGATGACCTCCAGAAATTACTGCAAGTTCTTTTTATTAAGCAAGGCCCAATTCTTGTGTTATGAGAAAGGAAGGAAAATACTCTTATTATCCCCCCCCCCCCCCATTCCCCCCCTGTTCTATGTGACTGAGCCCTTGGAGGAATCTCCGATTTACACAGGCAAAATGTTAGCCTTGTTTCATTTCTCACTTACAATTCAACTCCTCTTCATTAGCTTAAGTTAATTCTTATAATAACATCAGTATCTTGTCTGTGGGGATTCCTGTGGCAATACAGTTGTGACAGACGAAAGACAGGTGATTTTTGTAAAGCTTGTTCTGATGTCAAAATCAAAGGCAGTGTCAAGGCAAATTAGAATGCTTTTAGGATCAGGACTAATTCATTAGCAGCAAGGATGCTCATCACTTAGAGGAAATCTATACATGACAAAGAACAGGTAGTTGGCAAGCGGTTCGGAGACACAGCTTTTTTAAAAATGTTGCTGCCAGCCAACTTACAGCTGTACTGCCAGCAGCCTGATTAGTTTTGATAGGTGTGTGTGTGGGTGTGTGCATGCGTGCGCACACACACACACGTGCACCTTATCCATGCACACTTGCATGTTAATGTTAATAATTTCCATGAGAACTGATACATTATTTTAAGCTTATGGTTCTAAGAAGCTATATTCTTGGTCTCAAGTAACCCCGGACATAACAATGGAGAATGAGAGGTCAGAAAGAGAATTTGATCAACCAGTATCAACCTTCTAAATCTTGTCTATTGAAATAAACTCATTGCATGGAGATGATCTATCAGATTGTTATTATTTTATAAAATTAGTTATTTAGACTTGGGATCCTTATACTATATCTTTAGTTAGCATCAGTGCACATGGTGCTTTATAGAATAGTATGTATAAGAAAAATAATAAAATAAGGACGTGTAAACCACTTGCAGTTCACAATTTAAATGTTGATAGAGCAGCAGAGGAAGGGAAAGAAGAGGCGATTGAGAAATTTTCAGTCTGGTTATGCAGTGGCCATACAAGCTCCCTGCTGAATCTGCATGATTTGTGTTTTCTTCTACCTAGATGCAGTGGACTGGAGGCAAGTACCCATGGCTGAGGGCAGGTGGCTTGGTACCTTTCCTAATGCACATTTTCATATGCTCTAAATTTCTTCACCCTTCTGCCTTATGGTTACAAAGGTAGATTTCGGTAACAGAACACAAACTCCATGAAATCTCATTATATCCTCTTTCATCATTGTAGGAAAAAAAATCATGTTAAACCAAGACAAATAATGATATTTATTGAACTCATTTTCATATCATTACTTGTGATGTGTTAGTCAGCTGTGCTGATTCTCTACTATTGTTAACATGAATGGTAATTGCATTTCCCACGCACCAGTGGTAGAGGAGGATAGCTTTGTGTGGAGGCATAGAGGGGCTAAGAGATGTGACTCCAGTTTTGGTGACCGGTCTGAAATTAGATCCTGTAGTTTCATTCAACTTTAGGTAAATGTAAAGGTCAGCCTTGCTTGAAAGCCAGTCATATCAGACTCTATGGCATAAAAATATAAGAACATAAGAACAGCCTTGCTGGAACAGGCCACATCCCATCCAGTCCAGCATTCTGTCTCACACAGTGGCTCACCATTTCCTTCAGGGTATTCCCAAGGAGGTGCCTTCACCTGCTTAGGATTCCCTGGAAATGGCATTGAGAGATATCCTGCCTATCTCTCCAACCCCGAGGTTGTCCTTAAGTATCCATAATTATAGCCATTGATACCCTTGTCCTCCATGTGATGGCGAACCTTCTAGTGACCGAGTGCCCAAACAGAGGGGCAGGGTGAACTCTGTGCTGGGGGAGGGAGGAAGTATTCCCTTTGGGCTGCTTTGCAGAGGGGCAGGGCAAACTCTGTGCTGGGGGAGGGAGGAAGCACTCCCATTGGGCTGCTTTGCAGATTGGCAGGGCGAACTCTGTGGTGGGGCGATCGCACGCATGCCCACAGAGAGGACTGTGAGTGCCCTGTCTGGAAACACGTGCCATATGTTCGCCACCACTACTCTATGGTGTGGTGCTCCTCTCCAATACACAGCCAAAGGTCCAGCACCGTCTATGTCTGCAGACATTTCCATGGTCAACATGACAGGCATGACTTGACACAAAAGCACCTGTTGGCTTTCCCACCAAAGTGGTATCTATTTATCTACTTGCAATTTCTTGCTTTAAAACTGCTAGGTTGGCAGGAGCTGGGACAGAGACTGGAACTGACTCCGTTCTGCAGCACTCAGTTCTTGAACCACTCGCCTTGTGGCCTTCCAGTCATCAAACTCAGCATCTTAACCACTAAGCCACCAAACCCAGAACTTTACAAGACCCATTTAGGACTATTAGTGATAGGTTCTTTTGAACATCACTCAATCATAGGCTCATCATAAGTCAGAGGCGGCTTGGTAGTACAGAATAGCAACAAATTACATTGAAGTTCAAAATGCCACATTGTTCATAAGGAATAATCAATATCGGTATACTATAAATGGGGAAGGTTGCATACTTCCAAGCATTATTTTGCAGAAAATAAATGTATATTGTCTTTCCTGGTTGAAAATCATGCTAATCTAGTTATCTAAAATATAATGACCTTCCTCAGGAGAAATGTAACGTGTCTTGGGTTGGGTGGGGGAATGGTTGTGCTTTTCATAGAACCATGGAATAACAAAGCTGGAAGGGGCCTAAGAGGCTCAATCCGGGGATCCAAGTCAAAGCAGATCTGACAAGTGGTTGTGTCCAGTTCTCTCTTGAATGCTTCCAGTGTTGGAATGCTCACCACCTCTTGAGGCTGTTGGTTCCATTGTCATATTGCACTGATATTTAGCCTATATCTGAATTCCTATAGTTTCAAACTGTTATTACATGTCACACACTCTGGAATGATTATTTATTTATTTATACTTAGATTTCTATACCGCTTTCCTTCCCCTAAGGAAACTCAAAGCAGTTTATAAATAGTACAAAGCAGTATAGATAATATAAAGCATTTACAAATCACATCTCAAGAAAATAACCATGTCAGAGATTACAGAATCCAATGTACAATATACTAGGTAAATTAACAATATCTACAAAAAAAACAACAACACATACTGTAGTCATTTCATTATGGTCCTGATGGAGCAAGTGCTCAACATCCTCAACAGACCTCAATCTCCCACCCAACAATGGGTGAAGGGGAGACTGCAGCAAGATCATCAAGGCGCACCCCGCCGCAGCTGTTGCTGCCTCTGAACCTGCCCCGGGGAGGAGAGGTGAAGCCAATCCAGCGGTGGCCACAGGGGCACTTCTAAGAGTCCTCCGGGCATGCCCCGCCACAGCTGTTGCTGCCTCCATACCTACCCCGGGGAAGAGAGGTGAAGCCGGTCCAACAGTGGTGGCGGGGGTGCTCTTAAGAGTCCTCTGGGAGCGCCCCGCCGCAGCTGTTGCTGCCTCCGAGCCTGCCCCGGGGTGGAGAGGTTAAGCCGGTCTGGCGGTTGCATTGGGGGCACTTCTGAGAGTCCTCTGGACATGTCCCGCCACAGCTGTTGCTGCCTCCGAACTTGCCCCAGGGTGGAAAGGTGAAGCCGGTCCGGCGGTGGTGACGGAGGTGCTTCTAAGAGTCCTCCAGATGTGCCCCGCCGCAGCTGTTGCTGCCTCCGAACCTGCCCTGGCTTGGAGAGGTGAAGCTGGTCCGGTGGTGGTGGCGGGGGTGCTTCTAAGAGTCCTCCAGATGTGCCCCGCCGCAGCTGTTGCTGCCTCCGAACCTGCCCTGGCGTGGAGAGGTGAAGCTGGTCCGGTGGTGGTGGCGGGGGTGCTTCTAAGAGAACAGATCCTGTGCCTTCTCTTTGTGCCTTTCTTTCAAGTATTTGAAGAGTGCTATCATATCCCCCCTCAGTGTCCTTTTCACAAGTCTAAACTTGCCCAGTTCTTTCAGTCTTTCCTCATAGTGCTTGGTTTCCAGTCCCCAAGTCATCTTTGTTACCCTCCTCTGAATTTGTTCCAGTTTGTTGACATCCTTGCAATATTCTAGATGTGGTCTAATTTGTGCCAAATAGAGGTAGACTAGTACTTCACAGATTTTGGAGTCTATATTTCTGATAATGTAGCCTAAAATAGCATTTTCCTTTTTTGCAGCCACATTGCATTGTTGACTCATATTTGCTTGTATCTACAGAGATTCCAAGATCTTTCTTGCTCATACTATTACTGTGTCAAATATCCCCCATCTTTTAACTGTGCATTTGGTTTTTAATGTGTAGTTATCTCTGTTAAATTTTAGTCTGTTGTTTTCAGCCCTGTTTTCAAGCCTTTTGTGATATTTTTGAATTCTGTTCAAGTTATTAGCTATACTACGCAATTTTATCTCATCCTCAAATTGGATAAGTTTTCCTTGCACTCCATCATCCATGCCATTAAAGAAAATGTTGAAGAGCACAAGGCCCAAGGCTGAACTTTGTGGTACTCCACTTCTTACCTCCTCCTAGTTGTAGAAGGAGCCATTGATAAGCACTCTCTGAATATGATTACGTAGCCTACTGAGTGTCTACCTGACACTTATGCTATCCAGCCCATACCTGGTTAGTTTGTTAATCAGAATGTCATGGAGTACTTTGTCAAAGGCTTTGCTGAAGTCAAAATATATTACATCTATAGCATTCCCAATGTCTACCAAAGAAGTTACCAACTTGAAAATTGGGGCAGGATTTTTTTGGCAGGATTTGTTCTTGGCAAATCCATGTTGGCTTCTAATTATTATTGCATTGTTTTCAAGATGCTTACAGGGTGAAAAATAATAATAAATATACTCCAGAATTTTCCCTGGGATTGATGTCTGTAGTTCCCTGGTTCCTCCTTTTTGCCTTTTTTAAAAAGGCAATATTAGCTCTCCTCCAATCATCAGGCATTTCATCTATACTCAAGAAATGTTCTCAAGTAAAAATGTTCTCAAGTAAAAATTACTACTACTACGTTTAATTTCTATCCCGCTTTCCTGGCACAGGTGCCACTCAAAGCGGCTTACAACTCAACATGTAAATACAATATAACAGCATAATAAGAATATACAAGCAGGTTCAATACAAAAAAATAAATCACTAATTACATTATAATAACCACAAAATACAATATAGCAATACAGAGCAACATCAATATCATTTAACATTACAATACTCAAAAATGTTCTCAAGTAAAAATGTTCTCAAGAAAATGATAGACACTGGTTCTGAGATCTCTTTGTCTAGTTCCTTCAGTATCCTTGGATGCAGTTTATCTGACCCTAAGGATTTGATACGACTAACTTTCGAGCAAGGGTGACCTTTACCTTTACTTAGGGATTTGAACTCATTCAAAGTAATAACGTATTCCTTGAGTACTGTATTTGTTTATCAATCTCATATTGTAATCCTGGCCCCTCTCTTTGCTTAGCCATTGTTTCTTTTCTCTGTCTTTTGCTACTCACATACCAAAAGAATACTTTTTGGCTGGCTTGTTCCATATTGTGTTTCTACATCTTCACTGTTCGAGCAAAAAGAACGTTGGGAAGTGCGGCCAATCGAAATCGAGCCGCAGAAAAAACCGCCGCACGAAAGCAAACCACAAATGCAAAACTACAAGTCCCAGTGTCTTGCGCGCTGTGAGCGTGCAGAACACTGAGAAAGCCGGTGCGCGAAAAATAAACTTACAAAACGCAACGGGAGCGCAAGTCCCCAGCAGGCAGACTCAGCGCCTCACAGCCACGCAAAACAAAAAGCCAAAAAATTCCACCGTGAGACACCCACCGGCCTTCTTTCCCGGAGCAATGGGGAGAAGAGGGACTCCCTCTCCTCCACGCTACCCCACCGAAGACACGGCGAGACCACCACCAGCGTCAAGGAAAGTTGAGCCGGGGTGGGAAAAAAACCCAAAAACAGGCAGCAGTTCATCAGGGGAAGCACCCTCCCTGGCGGATGACTAGTTGATGCCTTTGTACTTCCGAATACAAAAGCAGCAGCCAGCAATCCGCAAGGAAGAGCCCCACCCCTTACGGATCGCTGCCTGCCCATCTCCAGTTAGGTAAGCCAGGAGAAAAAGGAGACAGAGAAGAGAGAACCATCGTTAGGCAGAGAAAGCTCTTCTCTGCCTCCTCCGTCTCCCCCGACCTATCTAACGAAACTTCCCAGGAGAAGAACGGGCCGACTGCCTCCTCCCTCCTTTCCCCTATTGCTGCATCTAAACCAAAATTCAAAGTAGCAATGGGGAAGAGAAACCCACAGGCAGCCCGTTCTTCAGGCTAAAGTAACCACCAAAAACAAACACCAAAATTAATAAAAAAATAATAAAACAAAAATAAATCAATAATTTAAAAAAACATTAATAAACAAAAAATAAACCACAAAATATACAAACAAAAACATCCACAATAACACAAAACCACATACAAAACACCTAACTACAACACAAAAAAACCACAAATTACACAAACAAACAACAACAAAATAAGAAAAATTAAACAAAACCAGACATAACCAAACCAATTAAACAAACCTAAAAATCAACCAAAACAAAAAAGAACAAAGAGAAACACCTCCCAGCCCACCACCACAAAAGCAAAACAAAGAAAAACCCCAGAAGAAAGAAAACCAGACAACTTACCAGCACGTCCTCCCTCCATGACGGGATGAAATGAAGAAACAAAGACGACTTACTGGAAGAAGCCCCACCTAGAGGCCAGGAGAGAAAAAAACAGTGAAACTAAAACAGAACCACTAGCAGCCCCACCTGCAGGGCAGAATAGTAAAAACAACTCAAAAAGACACAACAGCCCCTCCTAGAGGCCACAAGAGTAAAAACAAGTCAAAACATAACAATTAATCACAAGTTTACACAAATCACAAACATACGTAAAAAAATAAAAATAAAAAGACTGTGTTGAGTTTTAACTCAAATAAAAACCCAAAACATCTAAACACAGTTTAAAAACATTGAATGTAAAAAAAATGTACTTTCACATTTTTAAAAATATTACCTACGGTACAACTATTAACAAAAAAACCCCCACAAACTAAAACATTATTTGGTTAAATAAAACAATTTGAAACAATTATATCATCCTTTGTTCTTTTTTTAATTCACAAAAAAAACCCAAAAAAGCTGATCACAGTTTATAACAGCCTGGCAACGCCGGGCAAACTATGCTAGTGTTCTCTAAAATACACAGTACAACGATAAAGACAAAAATGGAGCTAAGCATTATTACTACGTTGTTAGATGCAGCTTGCTAAGTTGCCCCTTATGGGGAATAGCAGATGTTCCTTGTGCTGTACACTGGTCTCCTGAAAATATAATTGGTCTCTGAATCTCTCCAAACCACTAGTGCTGTTCCGTTAAGACCTTGTATATGGTGCATCGACACTAACTTCATCTGTTGGAATTAAAAAGCAGACATTACTCATTGAATCTATCATTTTCCCTTGCTACAGAAGAAGGTATTGCTACACTTGTAGTGTTTGGAGAACATTATTTCTACACCTTTCCCCACACTGTAATGAAGGATTCTCTCTCTATCTATCTTTCTGCTCTTTGCTCTCTCTCTTCCTCAATGAGGGTTGAGAAACAGTTAGTGCTGGTCCTTATGGAATTTGCAAGTGCTCATCTGAATTGAAATAGGAAAACAGCTTTAAAAGACAGCCAAGGGACCTAAAACATAAACATGATGAGTGCAAGTCTCTGAGAAAGATCCTTTTTGTGTTCCCATTGATGTGAAACCGAGTAGCACTTGATGGATTGTACCTGATAACTTTTATTGACTGAAGTCTGCGTAGAACTGTTGAGGCTGTCAAACAGCACAAAGCTCTTCTCAGACGAATGTCTTAAGAACAAAAATAAATGAAGATGGATTTGGGGACCCTACCAATCTAACACTTTTCTCTTTCCAAATAAACTGAAGCCTAAAAGAGTGAGCTACAAAGTAGAATATTAATATTTTTTTCCAAAAAAAGAAAAGAAAGAAAGATGGGAAATAGAAAAACACTTTCTCTTATCACTATTTCCAAGCACTTTATTTGCAGATTGAAAGTTAGATCAAGCTTTCATTTCTCTTTAGTGGCTTTTCCCCCTACACAGCAAAATCCTACATAATTTGCTACCTAATATCATGACATCCTCCTGCTTATTGCAGGCGCACCCCCCAATAAAGGACTCAGACACTGATGAAAGTGGATAACGGCATTGGGCCACATTTATTGATTCATGCCCTAGTCCGAATTATAAATTTCTATTGGTATTCAACCAATTATAATTCTTAAGGCAAGCAGGCCGAAGTAACACTGGTAAGGTTCCACCCAAAATTGCCAACGGCAATTGGTTACAATGTATCCATTTGTATCAATTTGTTTGTTGACAACAAACAAATTGTTGACCGTAGTCAATACCTAACTATTGACCCCACCCTCTGACGCGTATCCGTAAAATAACGGGGTGATGTATGCTGCCTAGCACTTGCCATCACCCCATCGCCTGGTTCATCGTTGACCGGACAACGTTAATCAACTTGTGCCTGTCTAGTGTTGTCCAGTCAATTGCGAACCTGCCGGATACCTGTGGGTCATAAATGTTTACCTTACCAGTGCTACCCGCCACACGGAAAGGCTCAATAAAGGCTCGACGCCCCCTCCCAGACCGTCAGCTCGGTCAACAGGCCTGCTCGCCAATCTCCTAACAGGAGGTCCATACCTCCCTGCGACAGATGGACCCCATCCCCTGAATAAAGCTCATAATTTTGTAGGCTGATTGCGGGGTGCCTAATGACGCGCCCCCAACCCTTGTCAAGAAGGAACCGGGCAATAGCCCTGTTCAGCGAGCGACGAGCTCGATCAAGGGCCTGGAGGTCGAACCCTCCCCTGTAAGCATGCCGCGGTACCATGTCTGACCAAATGAGGGTTGTGGCAGGCCACACATAATGCAAGTAAGCCAGGTCACCGCAAATCGCATGCTTCAGCGATAGACCGGTGACCTGCCCCAAATCATTGCCCCCAAGGTGTATGATCAGAATATCTGGCGGGTCAGCATTACTGCTGGATAAAAGGAATGGCAACAGTTCCCGCCATAACATGCCGCGCTTACCATACCATCTGAGACTTGCGGATGCACCCAGTGCCAGTCGGGGTCCCCACTCTGTCGCCGCAGCGTACGACGCTGCCCCATGCCGCAGCGTACGACGACGCCCTATGCCGCAGCGTACGACGCTGCCCTATGCATGCAGCTGTGGCCCACCATCCATACTGTCACCGGTGTAATACGACACCCAGGGTCTGTCAAGGAAAAAAAGGGGGGGAAGAAACAGTGCAGTGACTAAACTGGTACTCACGGTTGAAGAGGGCGAACATAAAACTGAAAACATTGTGATCCCCACCTTCCCATGCTGCGTATTCCCGCCCCGGAGTACCCAATGCAGCTGCAGTAGAAGCCGCCCCTATCCGGAATGAATGGGTGCCGTAACGAGCCCCAGGGAGGCCAACACTGGCTAGTGCTTTACCGGTCACCTTCCAAAATTGAAATTTAGTAAGGGGAGACCCATCTCGGTGACAGAAAAACGGGCTATGGTGCGTGCCACGCCGTGCAAGAAACTCCTGTAGGGCACCAACCGGACAGATGTCTGCCAATGAGCATCGTAGCAGTCTTACTCCACTGCCTACACCGTGCTGATCAACTTTAGAGGAGCGTATCCTCACTGAGCCTAATCATTGCAACATAGACATCGTCGAGTTCCAGTGCCCTACGACTTGCATCCGCCTTAGACAGCATCACCAGCTCGCTGATGCGGAGCGCTCCAAAAAAGGCCACCGTAGTAGCCGCATGAAACAGGGCGGCCTCATACCTGTCAAAACAGAGGTCATGCCAGCCCCGTGCTAGGTGGGTAAGTACCCCTGGGGAAATTGGGTGGCGGTCATCCGGGCTACGCCCACGCTCCCGCACCCACCCCTCCAAAACATGTCGTATGCGGAAATCAGTGGTACTGTCAGCGTAACCCCCTACTTTGGCCATGAATGCCAACGCTGACAGCCTGGATGCTATGGTGCGGGGTGCTAGGCCCTGGGCATGTAGGTAAACCATGAATTGTAGAATGTGGGCGACTGGGATAGGCCAAGCCTCGGTAGTCGAAACTGGGCACAAAAGGCCTGAAAAGTGATGAATGCGTGGTGATACGCCTTACGCGTGCGGGGCGCCAGCGACATGCCGATCGCCCGGTTCACCTCTCCTTGCCAAGTGTCCATATCTCGTCCGGGAGCGGCGAGGGAAATTCCTCTGCGTCCAGGGCCAAGGCACGGAACCGGGAGATCTGCAGGCAGGACAAAGCATCAGCAATATCGTTATTAACACCAGGCACATGCCTAGCCCTGAAGAGTACATTGAGGCGCAGGCTACGCAACACAAACTGGCGCACCAGCTCCATGACCCTGGGAGATTTAGACGTCTGTGAGTTGACAATGTGGACAACCGCCGCATTGTCACACCAGAAATGTACTACCGAATTGGCCCACTCCTCGCCCCATAGCATCAAGGCTCCCAGAATGGGGAAAAATTCCAGATACGTGAGGTCGCGCAAGCGACCCGTGCCAGACCAGGCTGGCGGCCACTTGCCGTAGGCCCACTTCCCATCGAAGTACATCCCATAGCCCAGGGACCCCGATGCATCGGACTGGATCTGGAAACGAGGGGAAGCCAAAAAGTCGGACCTCCAAAAGGACACCCCATTGAACTCCCTCAGGAACTGAAGCCAGATGAGCATATCCGCCTTGAGGCCCCTGCTAAGGCGTACCCTGTGGTGGGGCTTGGTTAAGCCTGTCATGGCGTCGCACAAGCGTCGAGCAAAGGCTCTGCCAGGTGCGATCACCCTGCAAGCGAAATTGAGGTGACCGTGCAGCACCTGTAGCTCACGAAGGGACGCCCTGCGTTTAGCCACCAAGTCGGATATGAGTGCAACGATCCGTGACACCTTATCAGCCGGTAACCTGGATGCTTGCACTACCGTGTCAATTTCCACTCCCAGGAATGTGAGCTTGGTAGATGGGCCCTCGGTCTTTTCGGGCGCTAAAGGGACACCAAGTTCCTTCATTAGCGTCTGAAATGTATTGAGGAGACGCGCACACGTGTCCCAGGCCCGTTCACCCCCGAAGAAGAAATCATCCAGGTAATGGGCTACAGACCGAGACCCCGACCTGCGGACGAATGCCCACTACAGGAAGGTGCTGAAACGCTCGAAAGCCGAGCAGGAGATGGAACAGCCAAAAGGCATGGCCTTATCGAAATAATATTCACCCCGAAACTTGAAACCCAGCAACTCAAAGTCGCCCGGGTGCACCGGCAGGAGACGGAATGCCGACTTGATGTCGCACTTAGCTAACAGTGCACCCGGGCCACATGAGCGCACCATGCGCAGAGCCTGGTCAAAAGATGTATACCGGACCGAACAAAGGTCATCCGGGATAGCATCATTGACCAATCGGCCAGCTGGGTAGGACAAATGGTGGATTAAGCGGAACTCGCCCGGTGACTTTTTGGGCACTAGCCCCAAAGGGGAAACTTTTAAATTGGGAAACAGGGGGGCAGGGAAAGGGCCGGCAACCCTGCCGGCCACGACTTCCTTAATAATGCTCAAGGCAGCCACCTCCTCCCTTCCCCTAATTGACAGAAGGTTGGGTGCATCCTGGGGAGCCCTGACCCCCGTGAAAGGAATTGGAAACCCCTGCTGGAAACCCTCAAGCAGGTAAGCTGCATCCGCCCTCCTTGGGTACATCGTGAGCCAACGCTCCAACATGTCCACATCAATTGGTGAGGGGGCCTTTTGCCTGACCAGCTCCCTCTGCGGCAGTCTTGCCCGCCCCCTGTCCACCTCTACCCCTGCCCCGCGCTCCTCCCGGCCTGGGACAGGCGGAGGCAGCATGGGGGCCAGCACAAGAGGGGCAGTCATGCCTATATCGGCAAATTCTCCTACTGCAGGTACCATTGGCCGAGAAGGTCCAACACAGCAGGCAGGCTGGAACCCCCTGCCCCGCCACCTGGCGGGGTGCCTGTGCCGGAGCAGCTCGCTAGACCGCATGTCCACAATGGTACCTCTCCCCAGGTGCCGGGCGCGTGGGGGTCATATACAGAAGCCACAGCTTCTGGCAGGGCTCATCCCACCTCATCTCCGGGTGTAGGGGCACTCTCATGCGAAATTCTTCGTCGTAAGCCAACCACGTCGGGCCCGGGAAGTCAACCATCGCCCGGTATATGTTGTCCAAGTACTGGACCATCGGAATGGCCAAATCCGGCCGGGCCCTGAGGTACACAGCCATGTATATGAGGTACGCTGGCAGCCAGTTGGCCCACGTGCATGGCGGCTTACGACGACGCGCCTGTTCCTTATCTTTCTCATCCTGCCCCTCCCTCTCCTCCTTGGTGGGTTCTCTATTCAGAAGGGAGAAAATGTCCACATACTCCCCCCGCCATATTTTCTCCTTGGTGGCCTGGGCCAGATGATCCCCTAGGGGCAGAGAATACCCCGCCGTAGGCAATGCCGATAACGGCACCGAGGCCGCATTGGGCACGGCGAAAGGAGCCTGGACCAAGCCCGCCACCCCGAGCAAGTTCCCAACGGGACAGGGGGCGCCACCCCCAGTGGGGCCCTGGTTCGGCTGTGCCGCCCCCGCATGGCCCGGCGGCGGCTGAACCACCGCGCCAGCCATGCGGGGCCACGGCCACTGGAAGCCCCCCCCAGTGTAGGTAGTGGTGTGGGTGCACTAGTTTGAACCGTATACTCACACGCTGCACCCCCATGGGCTGCCCCTACCAGGGGTTCCGGCCCACTGCGGGCGTCGGAGCTCGCGACCGCAACCGAGCTCGTGGACGAGGCCTGGTCAGTACCTGATGGCAGCAACTGTTGCACGGGGAGCTGCGAGGCAGTGGCTGACGCCGACCCATGGGCCTCCAGCAGCTCGACCCGTCCGGCCGCCTGCCGATGACCGGCAGCCGATGCGTCGACCTGTTGCCCCAAAGGCGCCCCGGGTGGATTAACCAGCCCCAAAGAAGCCTCAAGGGCCGCCACGCGGGCCAGAAGGGCGTCAACATTAACATAGCCCCCAACACTGATGGGGGGCATAGGGCCGGCTGGCCCACTGATAAGAGGCGCCGGGTCAGGTCTCTGTACCCCGGGTCCAGAATATGGCCATGAACCCAGTACCGGCCCTTGAGGGGCCGGCGGCATGCCCTGCCAGGGAAGGGAACCCAACCACCCCCCGTGGTTAAAGCCCACCGCAGGTAGCTGCGAAGCAAGGGCAGAAGACCCCGAGGTATGAACTGGGCCAGGGCCGGGAGCCACCGATTGAGGGCCGGAGGCCGCGGCCCCCACCGGGCCGGTCTGAGGGTGCCCAGTCCCGGGCCAAGGGGCAACCGACCCCATCCCACCGGTCCCGGTGGGCGCTGGTAAAGGAGGCTGTTGAGGGGGCGCAGTCGCGGTCCTCCGACCCGGCTGTCGCCTCCTCGAAGTGCGAACCGCGTTCGCCGATGCCTTCTTTTTGGAAGGCATTCTGGAAGTGCTGGGAAGCCGAAGAAAAAGGACAGAAGGACCGCTGCCCTAAATAGCTTCCCGGCTAAGGTAAGAGCGACGGAGCAATTGGGGAAAAACTTCTCCTCTCCGTCGCTTCGCAAAATGGCAGCTCGGCTGCCTTGTGGCCGCCCCTTTTATAAGGGTGCTGGCCACGCCCCCTAACTACCCGGATGCTCTTCGTCCGGTGGGGGGGGGGCCCGCAAAGAGCGCGGCGGCCATTTTGGCGCCGCGCTTGCACTGTCTGGAATTAAGTATTAAAAAGGAAACAGATACAGCACTGCAGAAGCCACAGCCAAGGCACCATACAGGACAGGGGGAAAATGAATTCATATACTATTCAAGTAGCCTTTTTTATTTATTTTATTTTCAGGGAGAGTTCATTGTCAGGTTTTGACTAGAAACTGTATAATCTTCGGGATATCTGGTTCAGTAATATCTTCATTTTGATGGAATAAATGTATCTCCAAATTTTGAACAATGCAGCAAAAAAAATTGGCTAAGATGCTGACTGGGAGGTGGAAGGTCAGCAGTTTGATTCCCAAGTACTGCAGGGTGGAATGAGCTCCCATCTTTGTCCCAGCTCCTGCCAACCTAGCAGTTTGAGAGCAAGAAATTGCAAGTAGATAAATAGGGACCACTTTGGTGGGAAGGTAACAGCATTCCGTGCACTCCGGTGTCTAGTCATGCCTGCCACATGACCATGGAAATGTCTGCAGAAGCAGACAGCGCTGGCTCTTCAGCTTTGAAACAGATAAGCACTGAGCCCTAGAGTCGGATATGACTGGCTTTCGAGCAAGGGAAACCTTTACCTTTACCTTACTGAAGTAATTCTTCCTGCTGTTTTCTTGTATCAATACTCACATAGGTAGAAAATATTTTTCCTTCCTACCTGAACTACTAGGAGCAGACTGACAAAATAAATGAGCAGTTCTCTTGTCTCTCAATGCCACAGTTTCTCAGAGCTGGAAAGAAGTTTCCCTCTTTTGGTGTGAGTGATTTATGGTGGCTGAAGGAAGGCCTGCCAGTTAAAAGAAAAACAACTTAAATGAGGCCATACAGATGGAGCATGTATATGCCTGCCATGTTTCCCAGTAATTGGCCACAGGCCACAAAACAGTGGCTGAAAATTGCTGACCTAGAGAATATCGAGTCTCTGACATCTAGGATCTGTTAAATTTGTCACAGCCTGCCCTGCTGTGGCATCTGCTTTGAGACTGTTCGGATCATTGATCCAAAGATGCCCTTCATTTTTCAAAGTGACCAGGGAGCTCAGTCTATGCTACAAATCTCATCACTACTGTCCACCCCCCAGTGCCAACCTAGCAGTTTGAAAGCAAGAAATAATGCAAGTAGATAAATAGGTGCTACTTCGGTGGGAAGGTAAACAGTGTTCCATGCATGCCTGCCACATGTTCACCGAAATTTCTGCAGATGCAGACAGCACTGGCTTTTTTTGCTATAAACAGAGATGAGCACTGAACCCTGGAGTTGTATACGATTGGCTTTTGAGCAAGGGTGACCTTTACCTTTACCTAGATGCAGGAGGGAAGCATTTGGGATGGAAAGCACTAGTCATCTCTTTGAGTGAAGGTGAATGCATAATTATAAATCTGAATACATCCGCTTTAACAGAGCTTGGTCAAGTTTCTTTTCAACTGCAGCTCCCCTAATCATTCAGTTAGTATGGCTGTGTGTTTTTTTTAAATGATAACTTGACCAAACTGCATGTCAAACAAAATTAAAATTAAATAGCCCTCTCTTATTTTATATTAATCTTTAAATACACAGTTCATGATTGAAGGACATAGCCTTCCTCCCTTTGTGGAAGCCTTCTCAACCAGAGTCACTTCTGAACCTTGCCATTAAAGAAAGTTCAACAGAAACATCCTAAAAGAAAACACCAGGTCTTGTATGTTAATACAACTGTTCTTCCACAAGAGCAAATCGTCCTTCAATCAGTTCACATTAACAGATTCACAGACCTTGGACTCCCAGAAGCCTTCACCATTGGCTGTTCTGGCCATGTTTTCTGTGAGCCGTAGTCTAAGAACATCTGGAGATCAAAGAATTGGGAACTACTTGTGTAATCTGCAAAAGTGAACTGACTGAAGGAAGATTAGAAGTTCCCATTCCTCCAATCAAAATAAACCAGGCTGCAGGAGTTATTTGTGTAATATTTGTTCACATTGCTTTTGTTTACTACGATTTTACCAGTCCACCGTGTTGAATGTTAAGAACTGAGGATTGATCAGTAACCCCAAGATAGGCTGCAGCCTCTTTTCTCTGGCTGCTTGTTTCAGTGGTGGAATGTTTAGTTGGAGCAAAGTCAATTGCGGATTCCGCATGCCCAATTGGCATAGAACCTTGGCAGAGGTTAAACCAGTCGAGCAAACTCCTGGCCACTGGCCCTTGCCAGTATGGAAATTGGGGGGGTGGGGGGGGTGGATTAATAATAAGGGTTGATTCACCCACATCTGACCTGACCCGCGATTCTGCTGAGAGAGCAGATCTCTAACCTCCGTTACCCATTAGGCAATCACTCACTCGCAGCTAAGCCTAATCTTGGGTGCAAATAGAAGCCATATTTACTCTGATGTAAGCCTCGAACAATGGTTTTCCCCTGTCAGTATTTGCCCGAGTTAATTAACTTCCCCAAGAGAGACTTCCCATTAACCCGAGTAAATGGGTGATGTGATTTTCTGTCAGATGACGATTCTTTCCTGCATTGCCTTCTGATCTATATATGATGATGCTTTTCCCTCAATAAACCACTGATCTGATCTCGCTCCATATTGCCTCGTATCGTTATTTGATCAGTCTCCTCCGGGACCCAACGGCCATCCTAGCGGCCCCGATTCCTACAGTCAATGTTTTCAGGAGAGATGTCAGCTTCATCACTAGTATTATACAAGAGTTGTAGCTACAGAAAGGCAGTCTTCTAAACTCTGTAAGATTATAGCCCAAACAATGATGGTATCATCATAGTGGCAGCCTGCCAGATGTTGTATTCCAAGCCCTTGTGCTTCGAGGAGCTCTAAATGCAATTGAATGGCTCTTTTTCAGCTTCACAGATGGAGCAAATATAAATATGCTCTCCCCCTTTTTTAAAATCAGTATTCAGAGAGAGTCATTTCACACAAAAATATCTATGCCCCTTGCATAAGAGGAAAGGAGACCCTTGTGTTTAGTTGGAGGTTTCTATATGAGTGTTATTGGTAGTACTTGGCTTCAGAACAAGAGAAGATTAATGAGGCTGGAAAACTATGGAAACTACTTTATTAGTTAGTGGCTAACAATGCAAAGATATGCCAACACTTTAGGGAGGGTTTTGGAATCTTTCTTTATTTGTGTCAGAGACACCACCAGCATGTAATAACATACAAAGCTAAAATTAACACATCTAAAAACAAAATACAGTACAGAAGAATTTAAAAGGGCTAGATGACATCTGCCCAATATTGGGTTATATCAACAGCATTTCCTCTTGCCAACATAAGGTCCTCCTCAGTGCATGTTGAGGGGCATCATATGCATTGTATCATATGGGAGATAGTTTGTACTTCTCTGCATTCACACAGGCTGTCATCTACAGAGAAACCCCACTTTCTCAGATTAGCCTTTGCCCTTTCTACCCCTGCATGCAGTCTATTTAAAGCTTTCCACACAGGCCATGGTTGTTCTTGGCCAGGCGGTAGAGAGTCATGTGGTTCTGCCCAGTTATCTGATAGCTCCTTGCTCACCTTCCATAGTCCTAAGGCAATCTGTGGGGACTGGTTGTTTGGAGGGGCAGAGGTTGTGAGGAAGCTATGCCTTGATTTCAGTCTCTGCTTTGGTGGCTGGTGACCAAATAGCAGGTGTGTTTCCAAGAAACTTGCTTACAACCACTCTTTCTGAGCAGCACTTTCTCGACGGAATTTTGATGGAAGTATGCCAACTAAGTAATACACTTTTTTGTATCGGGATTGGTTTTAGGCATCCTGTGACCAATCTTACTGTTTCATTTAGGGCCACATCCACCTGCCCTGCATGCTTTGATCTGCACCACACTGGACCAACATACTCTCCTGCAGAGTAACATAAAGCTAGTGCAGAAGTTCTTAACATGTGTGATTGGGCACCCCAACCTGTGCCTGTTATTTTCCTCAGAATATTGTTCCTTGCAAAACCTTTTTTTTTTTGTATTAAGGCAGTGGGTTTTGAAAGTGAGAGTTTGATCTAGGGTAACTCTCAGGTACTTTGGGGTGACACAGTGTTTGAGCCTTGTGCCATTCCAAGTCACCTACAAGCTTCTTGATGCTTCATGGTTTTTCAAATGAACATAAGAACATAAGAACAGCCTTGCTGGAACAGGCCACAGCCCATCCAGTCCAGCATTCTGTCTCACACAGTGGCTCACCATTTCCTTCAGGGTATTCCTTAAGCAGATGCCTGCTTAGGATTCCCTGGAAATGATATTGAGAGATATCCTGCCTATCACTCCAACCCGGAGGTTGTCCTTAAGTATCCATAATTATAGCCATTGATACTCTTGTCCTCCATGAACTTGTCTAATCCTTTCTTAAAGCTGTCAAGACTGACAGCTGTCACCACTTCTTCTGGCAGGGAGTTCCATAGACCAGTAATCCTCTGGGTGAAAAAGTACTTTCTCTTATTTGTTTGAGAACTAGTACCCAAAAGTTTCATGGAGTGTCCCCTAGTTCTAGTGTTATGCGATAGGGAAAACAGTTTTTCCTTATCTACTTTGTCCACACCGTGCATGATTTTATAAACTTCAATCAGGTCACCTCTTAGACGTCGTCGTTCAAGAGTGAAGAGGCCCAACAGTTGCAGCCTCAGATGGTAAGGAAGGTGTTCCAGTCCCCTAATCATTCTGGTTGCCTTCCTCTGCACTTTTTCCAGCTCCATAATATCCTTCTGGAGGTATGGCGACCAGAACTGTACACAGTATTCCAGGTGGGGCCTCACCATAGATTTATAAAGAGGCAAAATGACACTTGCTGACTTATTTTCTATACCCTTCCTAATGATCCCTAGCATTGTGTTTGCTTTTTTCACTGCTGAGGCACACTGGGTTGACACCTTCATTGAGTTGTCCACCAGGACACCAAGGTCCCTTTCCTGGTTTGTCGCAGAGAGTTCAGACCCCATCAGTTTATAAATGTAATTGGGGTTCTTCGCCCCAACATGCATCACTCTGCACTTACTAATGTTGAAACTCATTTGCCACTGTTTTGCCCACTCCCCCAGTGTCGAGAGATCCCTCTGGAGCTCCTCACAATCTCTCACAGTTTTCACTACCCTGTATAATTTAATGTCATCAGCAAATTTGGCTACCTTGCTTTTTACTCCTACCTCTAGATCATTTATGAAGAGATTGAAAAGCAGGGGTCCCAGTACTGAACCTTGGGGGACCCCACTCTTTACTTCCCTCCACTTGGAGAAGTGTCCATTTAGTGCTACCCTCTGTTTCCTGTCCCTTAGCCAGTTGCTGATCCAGGACAAGACCTGTCCCTTTATTCCATGACTGGTAAGTTTATTCAAGAACCTTTGGTGTGGGACCTTGTCAAAAGCCTTCTGAAAGTCCAGATAAACAATGTCAACTGGATCCCCCTTATCCACATGCTTGTTGACACTCTCAAAAAATTCCAACAGATTAGTGAGGCATGATTTGCCCTTGCAAAAGCCATGTTGGCTCTCCTTTAGCAGCGCCTTCTCTTCTATGTGCCTATTAATTCTATCTTTTAGGATGGTTTCCATCACTTTACCTGGGACACATGTCAAACTGACAGGTCGGTAATTCCCTGGATCACCCCTGGATCCTTTTTTGAAAATTGGTGTTACATTCGCTACCTTCCAGTCATCAGGCACAAAGCCTGATTTGAGGGAAAGATTATATATTTTGGCTAGGAGATCAGCAATTTCATCTTTAAGTTCCCTGAGAACTCGTGGATGGATGCCATCTGGTCCTGGTGATTTGTTAGTGTTTAGTTTAACAAGACATGCAAGGACCTCCTCCCTGGTTATTTCTATCTGGCTTAATTCTTCGGTTTCCCTCCCTACGAAGATAGGCTCTGTTTTGGGCATGTGGCCTCTGTCTTCTTCAGTGAATACTGAAGCAAAGAATTCATTGAGTCTCTCTGCAATCTCTGTTTCCTCTTTAATAACCCCTTGCCTTCCATTGTCATCTAATGGTCCAATGGCCTTCCTAGTTGGGTTCTTACTTCTAATGTACTTAAAGAAGTCTTTGTTATTTCTCTGAGTATTTTTAGCTATACGCTCCTCAAAGTCTTGCTTTGCTTTCCTGATTGTTGCCTTGCATTTGTTCTGCCAGAATTTATGTTTTTGCCTGCTGTCCTCATTCGGACAAGCCTTCCATCTTCTAAATGAGCTTCTCTTGCTCTTGATCACTTCCCGAACAGCTCCTGTAAGCCACATTGGAGTCCTCTTGGACCTGGCAGTGCCCTTTTTCCTTTTGGGTATGCATTCCAATTGAGCCTCTGTTATTGTTTTTGTAAACAGCCTCCATGCCTCTTGGAGTGTTTGGACTCTCTCAATTTTCCCTTTCAGCTTCTTTTTTACTAGTTTCCTCAACTTTGGGAAATTTCTTTTTTGAAAATTTAAGGTCTCTGTGTTAGATTTTATCAGTGACTTGCGGTCTATGATCAAGTTAAACATAATTGAGTTGTGGTCGCTGTTCCCTATTGGATCAGTCACATTAACATCTTGCACCAGATCCTGAGTATTACTCAGGATCAAGTCAAGGATTCTTGTACCTCTAGTTGGGTCTTCAACCATCTGTCCCAGGGAACAATCATTTAGCATATCTAGGAACTTTATCTCTTTATCATGTGCTGAACAACAGTTCACCCAGTCTATGTGAGGGTAATTGAAGTCCCCCATTATAACCAGGCTTCCCTTCTTGGATGCCTCCTTTACAACATTCTCCAACTGCCAGTCTCCCTCAAGAGTTTGGGTCGGAGGCCGATAGTATATGCCTACTGTTAGACCATCCTTGTGGCCTGGTACTCTTACCCACAGAGCTTCTAATGGTGACTCCAAATCACCTAGATATTCCAATTCATACGATTTTATCACTTCTTTGACATACAAGGCCACACCACCTCCCATTTGCCCCTTCCTATCCTTCCTGTACAGTTTGTAGCCTGGGATAACTGTATCCCATTGGTTATCATCCGTCCACCAGGTTTCAGTGATACCAATAATATCAATATTCTTATCTATTGCTAAGTATTCCAGCTCCCCTATTTTGTTCCGGAGGCTCCTGGCATTTGTATACAAGCATTTATATATGCTTTTCTGACACAGTCTTTTGTGTCCAGTTGCATTGTTAGACTGCCTCTTGCATCCTTCTGCTAGAATGCTAGTGACTAGCTCCTCGCTCTGCTCAGTAAATTTTGCATCCTCCTCACTACTCAAGTACACACTTTTCCGAACCGGATGCTGCCCAGCTCCTGTCGGCTTTCTCCCAGTTATCAGTTTAAAAGCTGCTCTGCAGCCTTTTTGATGTTGAGTGCCAGCAATCTGGTCCCATCATGGTTCAAATGCAACCCATCCCTCCTGAACAGATTTGGCTTGTCCCAAAATGTTCTCCAGTTCCTGACAAATCTGAAACCCTCCTCTCGACACCACCGCCTCATCCACGCATTGAGGCTTCTGAGCTCTGCCTGCCTGGTAGGTCGTGCGCGAGGGACAGGCAGCACTTCTGAAAATGCTACCTTGGAAGTCCGGGACTTCAATCTTCTTCCTAACAACCTGAATTTGGCTTCCAGGACAGACCGCTTGGCCTTCCCAACATCATTGGTACCAACGTGTACCATGACAACTGGCTCGTTCCCAGTTCTCTCTAACAATCTATCTAGATTTCTTGTGATGTCTGCAACTTTTGCACCTGGCAGGCAAGTCACCATACGGTTATCATGTGCATCACAAATCCATTTCTCTGTATTTCTAATTATTGAATCGCCTAGTACAAGGAGCCTCTCTCCTGCAATCTGTTCATCTACATGCACCTCATCAACCATATTAAGGGAGAGAAACTCAGTTTGTTCCTGTTGTTTATCTTCCTGGATCTCATCAAGTGTGATGAAGGAGAGATCATCAGGTGGAACCAGTTGTTCCTCTGTGTGTTCCTCATCAGGTGTGATGAGGGAAAGAGCCTCAAATTTATTCTGTAATTTCAGACTCTCAGAGTGATCCCCTACTCTTTTCCTCCTTTGAGTCACATTCCTCCAAACATCTCCCTCCTGAGTTAGTGAAGGGCCTTCTCCCTCAGAACTGTGCCCTGTCTCTACTTTGTCCAGCATAGTCTGTTCCGCTCTGTCCAAGAACAGCTCAAGCTCCTTAATTTGTTGATGGTTAGATATGCGGGCCTCTAGCTGCTGGACCTTCTCTTCTAATAGTGCAACCAGCTTGCACTTGCTGTAAGTGTAGTTCTCCATATGTTTTGGCAAGAACACAAACATGGCACAAGTATTGCAAGTAACTACAACTGTTCCCTCAGAATCCATTTTAACAAGTGCAGTATTCCGGGCCTCAAAAATGTACACGTTTACTACCTTTCTACCTAGTAAGACTATATTCTTCCTTTGTTACTAGTTTGCAATCTCGTGCGCTGTTAGGCGCGCAGGCCTCTAAAGCAGCTCTACTCCAACTGCAAAACTTACCAGTGCTCACTTCCTTTGTTTGGCTCTCCTCAGCAGCAGCTCTGCTTAAGAGCACATGCAGAGTCAAAAATGAAAAAGAGTTGAGTTTTTAGGCAGTTTGGCTTCAATTGGTTATCCCTATAATATATAGCCATTAGATTCAAAGCCTCAGTCAGTTTTTTTCTCCACAGCTCCAAAGGTTGCACTCTGTGCGGCAATTGTCAGGTCATCAGCATAAAGAAAGCTCCTAGTAGCTTCCAGCAGTGGTTGATCTGTAGTATATATGGTAAACAGTGTGAGTGTAGCACACCGCTCTGTGGGCGGCCATTTCTTTGATTTCTCTATTGGCTGCATTGTCCTTGGAAATTGACAAAAAATATACGGTTTTCCGATAAACAGCCTATGATTTTTGTGAATTTTAAATCCTTTCTGATGTGGGAGACTTTCTTCAGCAAGGCTGCATGGTTGACTGTGTTGTACGCTGCAGTGAGATCTATAAACACTACGCCTGTGATTTCCTTCAGTTCAAAACCATCTTCTATGTAATGTGTTAAGTTAAGAATTTGTGCTGTACAATCTTTGTCAGGTCTGAAACCAACTTGCTGTGGTATAAGCCGGAGTTCTACTATTGCAGACAGTTGGGTCAGGATTAAACATTCATATATCTTATATAGGTGACTAAGAAGAGATATAGGCCAATAACTTTTTGGGTCTTCTGGTGGCTTGCTTGGTTTAAGTATAGCTATCACCTGAGCATTCCTCCATATCTTTGGTATCTTGACTACATTCAAGCAGGGGTTTGGAATAGCCGGTAGTTTTTCCTGCCAGCAAGACATCCCTGTAGGCCACAAGAATGTCCTTGCATTAGCAACACCTCCTTCTATGGGCTGATTTAAAGAGTGAACTGCTAGTGGTGCTCTAATGTGAGTTCTAGGTCAAACCAAGCCTGAACTTTCAATAGAAACTAAAGCAACTAAACTGAGGCTGTCAGACCTTGGCCATTCAAGAGAATACAAGATTCACAGAAAGAGGCAATTATGCGAGAAAAAGTACACGGTAGGAGAAAAAGAAGAATTTCAAACAAGAAACTGATTGAATCAATTAAGCAAATCACAGTTTTCTAGTTTGCAAGACTAAAAGGCAGGACTGTTAATGACAGGACCTTTGGGAGATTATGAATTCATAAAGTTGCCATATGCAGGAAGGAATTTGAAAGCACATAACAATAACAATTAATTTTCTGAAGACAAGAGATCATTGGCACACAGATTTCTGCTTATGGGACCTTGCTTACCATGGTTAACCCCATTGTAAGTGTCAGCACAACTGGACCAGCCTTCTTTCAAAGATGCCCAGGGTTTGTTATGGAGGCCACAGAGACATTGGACAGCGTTTCTGTGCATTTCTCCACAATCCGAACAGTGAGGAAACCACAGCTAGAACTGCCTACTCTCTTTCCCCTCTTTACACACCTGCAAGATTAAATTGCTGTCTCCTGTTTTTCTGCTCTCCTCTTCAACATCATTAGATCTGTCCTCTGAGACAAAAGGCAGAAGTGGGTGGTTTGCTCCCTTGCTTGTGTCTGCAGTGGTGGGGTGCCGTAATTAGCACCTGTCAGGGGCAGGTGTGATGTGGCAAGGAAAACGGGCTGATTTCAGAAATCTACTGCTCCCTCAGGTGTAAGTGGCAACCTTTTACTGAAGAAAATGTCACCTGCTATAAATAAGTTGCTTGCAAGCAAGTGGAGGCTCTGCCTGTGGAGCCGTATAGGTAAGCAGGTTATAAGCCTGTTCCTGGAGACTGCACTGACCAATATTTCTTCAGAGGGGTTTAACCCAAATTGCAGCACAGCCCCATGCATGCTTAAAGTGAAATTTATCAATGAGTAAGAGTGCTGATATCTCAGCAGTATATACAGTATATCACATCAGTAGTAAAGGTAAAGGTTTCCCTTGCTCGAAAGCCATTCGTATCCGACTCTAGGGCTCAGTGCTCATCTCTGTTTCAAAGCCGAAGAGCCAGCGCTGTCTGCTTCTGCAGACATTTCTGTAGTCATGTGGCAGGCATGACTAGACACCGGAGCACACGGAACGCTGTTTACCTTCCCACTGAAGTGGTCCTTATTTATCTACTTGCAATTTCTTGCTTTTGAACTGCTAGGTTGGCAGGAGCTGGGACAAAGACGGGAGCTCATTCCGTCCTGAAGTCCTCGGGAATCGAACTGCTGACCTTCTGCCTCCCAGTCAGCATCTTAGCCACTTTAGCCACTGCAGTATATACAGTATTATATTGATCACAACACAGACTCCAAGCACAAATCAACAAAAAAAAACTATTAGGCATTTTAAGTCCATTTTAAGTCCAGCATCTTGTGCTACAGCAGGCTTCCCAAACCTGCTGCCCCGCCCCAAAAGAAGTGTCCTACTCCCATTGCCTACAACCACTGACAATACTGAATGGATTCAATGGGAATTGTAGGTGGAAAAGACTGCAAGAGACTAAGCTGGGAAAGAGTGTTACATGGTGTGCCTCGCATGTTTTAAATATTTTATTCCAAAGGGTGAATAACTGTATCACTAATATCACACAGAATACACAGCCCTTTTGCGTGCATTGGCCTAAATACAATTGTGAATCCCAATGCAAGGGAAGATCTTTGGGAAGAGTGGCCCTGAATGTAGACAGACCAGGTGGCTGGATAACATGAGAGACTGGTGTGGAATGTCCTTCTCGGAATTTGTTCTGGGGATTTAAGAACAGAGAGATGTCACCATGATGTCAGCCAATATTCAAAATGGATATGGCACTTGAAGAAGAATCCCAGTTAGAGTAGACCCATTGAATTGGTAAGATCTACAGAAGGATCAGCTTAGCATTCAGCAGTTGGTTCATTAAGGCCTATTCTAGCTGGAGTCAGTGATTGGAATTAGACTGTAGACTTATCTGGCATCTTTCTAAGCAGATACAGTTACCTTACATTAGTGTCCTGTTGTTTGGTAAATAAGAGTTTTCATTTTTCCTTCCGAGATAGAGGACATGAAGCTGCCCTACACCAAATTCATTTGACTTACATTGCACTTACTGGCAGAAGCTTTCCAGCCCTGCATGAAGGCCCCAACTCTCCTCAGATGGACTTCTCAGCAACTTCATCAGTATCTTGTTCTGAATATCTTCATATCTGTACCGACGTTCAGTGTGGCATCTAGTAAAACAGTGAGGCCATGATGCCTCTCTTCTGGGTTCCTTAGCCATGTGGCTCTATAATCACTATTGTGAAGGCCAACATAAAGAGCTCATAAACAGGCTCAAATACCTGAAATTTGGGGGTTTTAATTGCTTATTTAAAACAGTGGTACTGACAGGGTCGCCATCAAGGCAGTACTACCAGTACTGCCTTATAGGGCCCGGAGCTGCCATGGGCCCTGCTGCCATAACTATGTGTGTGTGGGGGGCCAATAGGATTGCTCAGTATGGGCCCCAGAAATTTCTGATGGCACCCCTGCATACTGATAAGGCGTTCACTCTGTAAAAACCTCAGGGATTTAACTCTGTGCATGTCATTTCAGGAGTGAGGCCATATAGTATTAAATAGGAGTGTAAAAAAAAAGTTGGTAATGGTATGGAGATATAAGAAAAAAATATAGATAGATAGATATAGATATAGATAGATAGATAGATATAGATACACACACACACACACACACATGAAATCACTTAAAAACTGCATTTTCAAGAATGGCCAAATTCTTGGAAAGGAAGCAAAAGAACATTAAAGCAGAGGATAACTACCTCAGGATGACTAACTAGTACTGTATTGTAACCTTGAGTGGGTTGCATTATTCCAAGGAATATATTTAGTGAGGCAGTTCATTAAAGAATACAGTACTATTCATTCTACTTTGACCGTACAGCTTTTGTACTTATTGTGTACCTCTTTCTACACTGAAAATCATGGTCTGTCTCTTTATACGTATTTAAAATAGAAGCTTTAATTATGAAACTACCTTCTCTACGTGCTTCCATTATATACACCCCTGTTCAAATATTTTAACAGGTTTAAAACTTTAAAAGGCACTTACCCTTCCCCACCTGCTCCTTAACTCATTGTGCTTGTTAGCTGCTGCCATGACACTGTTTGTCCTCATTGCAGGCCACTATTCCCTTCCTAAATGGCATGTATGTTCAAAATAGGTAAAGGTTAGAACATAAGAACATAAGACCAGCCTTGCTGGAAGAGGCCACATGAGCCCATCCAGTCCAGCATTCTGTCTCACACAGTGGCTCACCATTTCCTTCAGGGTATTCCCAAGGAGGTGCCTTCACCTGCTTAGGATGCCCTGGAAATGGCATTGAGAGATATCCTGCCTATCTCTCCAACCCAGAGGTTGTCCTTAAGTATCCATAATTATAGCCATGGATACCCTTGTCCTCCATGAACTTGTCTAATCCTTTCTTAAAGCTGTCAAGACTGACAGCTGTCACCACTTCTTCTGGCAGGGAGTTCCATAGACCAGTAATCCTCTGGGTGAAAAAGTACTTTCTCTTATTTGTTTGAGAACTAGTACCCAAAAGTTTCATGGAGTGCTTCCTAGTTCTAGTGTTGTGCGATAGGGAAAACAGTTTTTCCTTATCTACTTTGTCCACACCGTGCATGATTTTATAATCTTCAATCAGGTCACCTCTTAGATGCCATCGTTCAAGAGTGAAGATGCCCAACCGTTGCAGGCTCAGATGGTAAGGAAGGTTGCCCTTGCATGAAAACTAGTCGCATCCAACTTTAAGGTACAGTGCTCATCTCTGTTTACAGCCAAACAGCCAGCTCTGTCTGTGCAGACATATCCATGACCGTGTGGCAAGCATGACTAGAGGCCGAAGTGCATGAAACATTGTTAGATCCGCAGCAAGAAGTACGCTAGCCAGCAATGTGTCGGCTAAAACACACAGGTTCTTTATTCAGGTCAGGAATTGGGACTGGGTAAACATACAGGGAGGTAGTATCTTATATACAGAGATTTTACCATTCAACAACAAGGTATATGCCTGCAGAACAATCACAGTTTACTACAGACATTTGGCCCTTCTGAGACTTCTTTGAAGAAGTCGCACCTTTGAAGAGGCGCACCTCCTGCTGACTCTTTTCAAACACAATTTGTCCCTTTGAAGTGAGGTAACACTTGGACATTACAAACACTATTACCTTTCCTGTCAAAGTGGTGCCTATTTCTCTACTTGCAATTTCTTGCTTTCCAACTGCTAGGTTGACAGAAGCTGGGGCACAGACGGGAACTCACTCAGGTCTCAAACCACTGACCGGTCATCAAGTTCAGAATCTTACCCACTAAGCCACCGCACCATGAGCTCTGTACCTTATAACTATCAAGACCTGCTGCCTGACATGTCAACACTTTTCAAAACCCTTGAGCTGCCTTCTATTTTTCTTAGAAAAGTAGGAAATAATCTTGGTAGTGCTGGAAGCATTAGTGCCAATGCTCATATCAATAAAAATACTTAACCTCATTCCTCTCCAAAGAAACAATTTCAGCTGTACATCTTCCCTAGTGATTTGTGCATCCCATCATTTATTTCATTTATAGGAAGTGTGCATTCTCTGTTACAATTGCAAATTCCTGCCCAAGTATTTCCAAAGAATTCATGCATTTCTGTCATGATCTTGGCCTCTTTTATCATCTGTTTATTATTTGAACATTTGAAGTTAGATCCTATAACTGTGAATGCGAACCTTGGCACTCCAGATGTTCTTGGACTTCAATTCCCAGAAACCCAAGCCCCTATGAATCCACACTAATGGGTTTGCTGTGATTCATCCGGCCCACGCTGCCCCCATTGCTCTTGAAAGCGGAAGTAAAACATGCCCGTACAGGCGCATTTTACTTCCACTTCCAGGAGCGCCGGGGGCAGTGTGGGCCGATGAATCACAGGAAACCCATTTGTGTGGATTCATGGGGCTTGGGCTCCTGGGAATTGAAGTCCAAGAACATCTGGAGTGCCAAGGTTCACCATCACAGTCCTATAACATACCCACCCTTCCACTCTCTGCCAGTTCCCCTCCAGTTAAAAGAAAGAAATCTGGCAACTTCATTAGTGTATTAATTTGCTTCTTAGCTAGAGTTGCCATACGTAACGGAAACCTGGGAATTTCACAAGTTGAAACTGTCCCACCCGGTCACATTAAAAACATTGATATTTCCCACTTTTGAAACCAAGCTTGGCTTCAAAAGAAAGAATATTGTGCCTTTTTTAAACCTTAGAGCAGCAATTCTGTTGAATTACCAGCAGGTGGCGTCTGTGAGCAGCAGATGCGGAAAAGGCTCTGGTCGTCTTTTCCCCAGCTCCTGCCAAACTAGCAGTTTGAAAGCAAGAAACTGCAAGTAAACAAATAAGGACCGATTGGGGTGGGGTGGGGGGTTTAAACAGTGTTTCGTGTGCTCTGGTGTCTAGTCATGCCTGTCGCATGAACACAGCAAGGGAGGCACCAACTCCAGGCATTCAGGAGGGTTTTTTCCTCCCCCTCCTGTCAACTCTTTCTTTCTCTCCCGCCTCTCTCCTGGAGTTTGGGGGTGGAGGAGCCTCTTTCCCCAGCCAGCAGGCTTTCTTTCCCCCCTTTCCCCAGAGTAAAGCTGGGGGGAAGTGCCTTCCAGCAACATGAGCGTGACTGTGGGGCTTTCTCCTGGTCAGAGGCAAAGAGTTGAAAGGAGTGCTGGCTCTCCGGCTTTGAAACAGAAATGAGCACTGAACCCTAGAGTCAGATACGATTGGCTTTTGAGCATATATTTTGTTTGCAGTGCATTTGAACGGTATCATCATCAAAATAGGAATCAAGCCACCCCCTTCTGAGCCACACCTGGCTGGAAGGGGTGAAAAGCCGCCGCCACCGCACAGAGGGTCCATGCTCTCCCCAGAGCCACGCCATCGCTCCGGGGATGGGAGCCAGCTGTGGGGCTTGACATGAGTGCACGTCAGATTTGACGTGAGTGCAGGCTTGTATTTGCTGCTTGGACTTTTTGAACTTTTCTATTGATTTCATTGTATTTTTGCATTGTATTGATCATGCTGTTGTAAATTTTGTATTATGTACCTGTTTTCTTTCTTTCTTCTATCATTATTGTATTTTTCTTTCCTGCTGCTGTCTGCTGTGCAGACAGCATGCAATCATGTATTGCCGCCTTGAGTCGGCTTCAGCTGAGAAAGTGTGGGATATAATAATAATAATAATAATAATAATTATTATTATTATTATTATTATTATTATTATTATTATTATTATTATTATTATTATTATTATTATTATTATTATTATTATTATTATTATTATTATTATTATTATTATTATTATTATTATTATTATTGATGTTGTTGTTGTTGTTTGTTTGTTTGTTTAGTTAAGCGCTTGAACTTCCTCTAGTTTTCTGATTCCAGTTCTTCCACCTTCCTGTCATGCAGTATCAATCTCAAATGGTATTTGTCCAGCCATCACAGAAAACTAGAGGGGCTTTCTGTCTCATCAGACAATGCAGTTCATCCATTCTCTTGAAGAACTGCCCTCAGGGCTGTTTCTATTACATCAAATCCACTGCATGATTGCTGTGGCAGTCACAAACAGCCATCCAGTGTGAGGGATCCTTTGAAAAGATTGAAAATGAAGTCTGTGTTATCAGATGTTTGTTTCTGATGCACATCATACCATTCCTATTTCTGCCAGAACAGTACATACACTCCACCCCAAATAGTGTTTGGATTGGAAAGGGAAGCTTTTGGAACTCAGATGAGTCTTCCAGGCTCATAGTAATTATTGGCCCTGCATCTTAATGGGAGAGTTGGTTGGATGTCTCACACCAGCCAAGCCTGGCAGGAAGATAAGTCTCAAACACTTGGAGTCTTCAAATAACACACTCTCATATTTCAAGAGATGCGCTGAAGAGGAAAGATATAGAGAAGTGATTCAGGTGCTAGCCAATTTGTTCTCGAAACCTCTCAGTCTCACACAACAGATTGTCATAAAGCAGAGACCATGAACACAGAAGCAGATGTTAAATGAGTGACTAATAGCAAAGAGTGAGAATGTGGGAAACCTAAGTTCTTGTTACAGTTAATATTCTGTTCTTTACTGCAATATCCTACTATAGGATAAGGCAACTATTTTTTCTTTCCATTTTTTTTAAAAGCACAACTTTAAATCAAACCCAAAGTGGGGGAGAATGATTTGTATTGTGTTATGTTGTTATTGAGGATGCCAGGAAGATCTCTTTGAGTAGCTGCATAATCATACTTCATTGAACTAAAATTAGTCTGATTTAAGTACCATCCAATATCATTGTGATTTCATTCTATCTAGGAGCATCCAAAGATAGGATGTTTGAATATATCAGCCTGGTGCTTGGACACATGGTTGCAAAATAATAATCATCCAATGTTTGTAAAGTTTCTAACAGCATACAGTAGTACCTCGCTAATGTATTCCACGGGATTGCTCTTCAAGCAAGTTTGCTCTTTAAGTGGAACACCATTTTAAGTGATCAATTATGACTTCTGGCGGGGGGGATTGCAAACCCCGATTTAGTTGTTAAGTGAGTTTTTGGTTGGTTTTAGTTGTTAAGCGAGGTGACCATTCAAAGAAAAGTTTGCTCTTTAAGCAAGTTAGTCTCTAAACGAGGCACTCTTTATGCGAAGTTTTACTGTATCTAGATACAGATGGGAACGACCTCTGTTTGAAATCCTGGAGGCAGAGTAGTTTGCTATTGGACTGTGAGTGAATAATACTAAGTTTGATGGACAAGTCATTTTATTCAGTCAAAGATAATGTGCTGTGTTCCTAGTAAGATACTTCAGAGCTTAGTAAAATGATGTTATTACCTAGAATCAATTTTTTATTCAATGCTCTTTCAATTCAACTGAAGGATAAGGAAATTAAGGAGTTTCAAAAAATGATCAATAATTTTTTGTAATGGAGGAAAGAAAATTAGATTAGCCAAAAAAAATGGTTTATACCCCAGAAGGAAGGTGGATTAGGAATGCCGAATCTGACGGCATACTATCGAGTTTTTCAAATTAAGAATATTGTAAAGATTTTAGCTAAGGAAAAAGTAATTTGGGAAGAAATTGAGATGAAGGATCACAATCATATAGGTAAAATGGTCTTTTTAGGGTGTAATATGGGGAAAGTATTAACTAAGAATAATATGATGAAGACATTAATGGGAATATGGAGAATAGTAAAGAAGGAATTGGCTCCGGGTACTTCTCCTATCACTGAAATGGAGGATATTACAAATTTCCCAATAAAAATTGACAAAATTGTAAAAGATGTGCTTGATAAGAATGAAGTTTTCCTGTTGAAGGACTGGATATGGACCTGTAAGGATAGTGAGAGAAGAACAGAGTTGTATGGACAAATGAAATTGAATTGGTTTCAGATAGTGTTGGTAAACAAATGGAATAGTAAGTATATGAGAGACCCTGGGTTAGAAAGAGAGAGGACAGAGTTTGAGGAAATGATTTCAAAAATAAGAAAGGGAGAAAGAGGTATTAAGGGTGTGGTAAGCAAATTATATGTTTTATTGAATAGGGGGGGGGGAAATCCACAGGAGGAGCTGAAAATAAGCTGGGAACAAGAGCTGAACATAAAGATAGATGATGAAAGTTGGAAAAATAAATGGAAGAAAAGAATAATGAGAACTATGTCAGCTAGAATAAAGGAACATAATTATAAAATGCTGTGGAAGTGGTATTTGACCCCAGTGAGGTTACATCAGATTGATAATAGGAAAGATAAAATGTGTTGGCGGTGCAATGAGGTAATTGGAACATATGAACACATGTGTTGGAGTTGCAAGGTTGTAAAAAAAAATTGGAAAAAAATTGAGAAAGAGATTGGTGAAATCATGGGTACGAAAATCGAACTGGGGCCAAGTATCACTATGTTGACAGATGTGGAAAGTGTAAATTTAAACAAGGATAAAAAAGAGTTATTAGAAAAAATGTAGCTTTTGGGAAACGTGGCAGCCTTTCATCCCATATGCTTTACCCAAAGAAAATAATGTCGGCCCAGGCCCGGAAATTCGTAAATTTTGGGAAAGATAGAAGGGAGGAGAGGTAAAGCTTTTACCATCTGTAGATCCAACTGTATAGCACGGGTGTATTATCTCATATTCAAAAATAAGAAATTTAAATATTGTATTACCAGGATGTTGCAAGTTGAATCTGGGAGATTCTTTGTTTCTATTATGTTGTAATTGTATGGTTTTTTATGTCTCTTTTTTTCTTTTTCTTTTTCCTATGTATGTTTGTTTGTATATATGTGAGTTTATTTTAAAATAATAAAAATATTTTAAAAAGAAATAATGTTGACAATGGGTAGACAATGTCTTGCTAGAAATTGGAAAATGATGTGATTATAAAAATTGAAGAATGGTATAAAGAAATGTGGGATTTAGCATTGAATGAGAAGTTAACATGGGAGATAAAGAAAAAAAGGGTAATATTAAAGAGAATAGATTTTGGAACATTTGGCAAATTTTTGTGGATTACTCACTTAGGGGTGAAGAAAGGAATAGACCTGTACCTGACCAAAGGAGTTTTTGGAATTAAAGTAAAATGATACTCTGTGCTCTCCAGGGCATTGTAAAAAGCACTGGGTGTTCAAAAAAAATTTTTTTTTCTATATTGTAAAATGTATTATATATTTGGTGGAAATATATTTTAAATGAATGAGGTGTGATATTCTGTTTGTTTGTTTTTTATGTTTTCTTTTTCCTATTGTGAGTTTTTATAAAATTAGCTTCAATAATGTTTAGTAAAGATAGCTAAAATTGAATTGTTTTTCTTTTATTCTTATATGTATGTATCAATGTTTTTTATTTGATTGTATACTTGGTTGAAAATTTAATAAAAATATAAATAAATAAAAAAGATACTTCAGAGCAAGAAAGATCGGCCCTTCTGATCACAGTCAGTCAATTTATTTGTATACTGCACTGTCTTCAGTGTTATAATCCATGTAAAACATTTTCGAAAATAAAAGCAATATATACCAATAGATTATAATTGTAATATTATATTATAATATTATCAACCATTTTGTTGTTCAGTCGCACAGTCGATTCCCACCTTGACCATTATCAACCATACACTAGCGTTATAAAATTAATTAAACAGTGCACAATAAGAGACTTAAAAGAAAGATAACTTGTATCCAAAATAATGAGTTATCAAAAGATCAACCAATTATGCATATAGCTAGAGTCCCAGTAATCCCAAAGTACTCAGTCCGTCCATCCGTTCATTTGTTTGTTTGTTTCATATCTATCCTGCCTGGGCCCAAGACGACTTATACGAAAATATTTTTAAATCCACAAATAATTAAAAACATTCTAGTTAAAACAATACTGTTCAAACACTTAATGATATTGTTTGAAAACTATTTAAAAATACTTTAAAAGCCTCCTAATCCTCACCATCTGCGTTGCCTGCTGACTCCTCAAAAACCTCTCTAAAGATGTAGGTCTTCAATTGTTGACAGAAGCTATCCGAGGGTTTCAGGCCCCTGTGATTTCAAGAACAGACTGTTGTTGTTGTTCAGTCGCCCATCGATTCCGACCCTTTGCGACCCTATGGACCATTGTTCTCCAGGCGCCTCTGTCCTCCACCATCCCCCTCAGCCCTCCCAGTTCTGTGCCCATTGTATCTACAATACCATCTAGCCATCTCATCTTTGGCCTCCCCCTTCTTCTTTTGCCCTCAACCGTTCCCAACATCACGGCCTTCTCAAGTGAGTCCTCCCTTCTCATTTGATGCCCAAAGTACTTTACCCTCATCTTTACTATTTGGCCTTCCAATGAGCATTCAGGGTTGATTTCTTTTAAGATTGACCTATTTGTTCTCCTCGCTGTCCAGGGGACTCTCAAAACTCTCCTCCAACACCACATTTCAAAGGCATCTATTCTTCTGCTTTCAGCTTTCCTAATTGTCCAGCTCTCGCATCTGTACATTACCACTGGGAATACCATTGCTTTGACTATTCTAATTTTTGTTTGCAATGTGATGTCTCTGCTTTTCACTATGTTCCCCAAGTTTCTCATAGCTTGTCTCCCAAGAATCAGTCGCCTTTTTATTTCATGGCTGCAATCCCCATCTGCAGTGATCTTTGATCCTAAGAATGTAAAATCTGTCACTGCTTCTACTTCTTCCCCATCTATTTTCCAGAAACTGATGGGGCCTATTGCCATTATCTTGGTTTTCTTGATATTGAGTCTCAAGCCAGCTTTTGCATGCTCCTCCTTCAGCCAATCAAGAGATTCTTTAGGTCTTCCTCACTTTCTGCCATTAGGGTGGTATCGTCTGCATATCTCAGATTATTGATGTTTCTCCCAGCAATTTTGATCCCATATTGTGATTCCTCCATCCCTGCATTGCGCATTATGTGCTCTGTGTATAAGTTGAATAAGCAGGGTGACAAAATGCAGCCTTGTCTTACTCCTTTTGCTATTCCGAACCACTCCGTTATTCCGTGTTCTGTCCCAACTGTTGCTTCTTGATTCATGTACAGATTTCTCAGGAGGCATATGAGGTGTTCTGGTATTCCCATCTCTTTAATTACTTGCCACATCTTGTTGTGGTCCACACAGTCAAATGCCTTGGTGTATTCCTTTGTTTTCTCCATGATCCAACATATGTTGGCAATGTGGTCTTTGGTCCCCCTGCCTCTTCTGAAACCAGCCTGCACCTCTGGTAATTCTCTCTCCACATGCTGCTGAAGTCTATCCTGTATTATCTTGAGCATCACCTTGCTGGCGTGTGGGATGAGCACAATTGTTCGATAATTTGAACATTCTTTGGCATTGCCCTTTTTTGGGATTGGAACCTATACTGATCTTTTCCAGTCCTGTGGCCACTGTTTTGTTTTCCACATCTGCTGGCATATTGAATGCAGTAATTTGATGCCATCATCTTTTAGAGCTTTGAAAAATTCAACTGGGATACCATCATTTCCACTAGCTTTGTTGTTTGCAGTGCTCTTTAGGGCCTTTCCGACTTCACTCTTCAGGATGTCTGGCTCAAGTTCAATTTCTTCATCATTGTGATTATCAGGAGTGTTGAGGTCCTTTTTGTAGAGTTTGTAGAACAGACTGAGCATTTGAGTATTCACCAGATCGAGCAGAAGATCTCACCAAAGACTCATAGCTGCATGCATTTGATAAGTAATTAAATTACTGTAGTTGACTTGATATAGCGAACTTTCCTTTTCATACGAAGGTTTTCCTTTTCATACCAAGGTTAATGATTAACAAGATACTTTTAACTTTTGGCTACATATATAACTTCTTGTTTCATATACAGTATCCAGCATTAATCAACTTAATTTTAGTCTGTTACTTTGTGTTAAATTGTGATAATATGTATGACAGTAAAATACTGGCATAGAAACCGGCAAACCACATCACGAAGTTTGCCAAGAGAACTCTATGGACTAGAACAAAAGGCAAAGCAAAGGGGCAAAATTGATGAAACAGGATACTTAGCCCACCAGGTCAGAAGAGGGGGTAGATAGGACAGTGAGAGGAGAAATACGGTGTTGTAAGATCTCACATTCCATGTCCCTATACACTAGTACAGTATATGTTCCAATCCCAAAAAAGGGTAATGCCACAGAATGTTCAAATTATTGAACAATTGTGCTCATCCCACATGCTAGCAAGGTTATGCTCAAGATAATACAGGATAGACTTCAGCAGCACATGGAGAGAGAACTACCAGAGGTCCAGAAGGTCCAGGGGGACTAGAGACCACATTGCCAACATACGTTGGAACATGGCGAAAACAAAGGAATATCAGAAACAAGTCTGCTTCTGCTTCATTGACTACAAAAAGGCTTTTGACTGTGTGGATCACAACAAAATATGGCAAGTAGTTGAAGAGATGGGAATAGCAAAATACCTTATATGCCTCATGAGAAATCTGTACAAGAGTCAAGAAGCAACAGTTAGGAGAGAATACGGAATGACAGAGTGGTTTGGAATAGGAAAAGGAGTAAGACAAGGCTGCATTTTGTCACCCTGCTTATTCAACATACACAGAGCACATAATGCACAATGCAGGGATGGACGAATCGCAAGTTGGGATCAAAATTGCTGGGAGAAACATCAACAACTTGAGATACACAGATGATACTACCCTAATGGCAGAAAGTGAGGAAGACCTAAAGAATCTCTTGATTGGGCTGAAGGAGGAGAGTGCAAAAGCTGGCTTGAGACTCAACATCAAGAAAACCAAGAAAATGGCAACAGGCCATATCAGTCCCTGGAAAATAGATGGGGAAGAAGTAGAAGCAGTGACAGATTTTACTTTCTTAGGATTAATGATCACTGCAGATGGTGATTGCAGCCATGAAATAAAAAGGCGACTGATGCTTGGGAGACAAGCTATGAGAAACCTGGGGAACATAGTTAAAAGTAAAGAGATCACCTTGCAAACGAAATTTGCATAGTCAAAGCAATGGTATTCCTGGTGGTAATGTATGGTTGTGAGAGCTGAACCATTAGGAAAGCTGAGGGCAGAAGAATAGAAGCCTTTGAAATGTTGTGTTGGAGGAGAGTTTTGAGGGTACCCTCGACAGCGAGGAGAACAAATAAGTTGATCCTAAAAGAAATCAGTCCTGACTGCTCCTTAGAAGGTCAAATAGTAAAGATGAAGCTAAAGTACTTTTGACATCAGAAGAGAGGATTCACTTGAGAAAGCCTTGATGCTGGGAAAGGTGGAGGGCAAAAGAAGGGGGCAGCCAAAAATGAGATGGCTAGATGGTATTGTAGATGCAATGGGCACAAAGCTGGGTGGGCTGAGGAAGACGGTGGAGGACAGAGGAGCCTGGCAGGCAATGGTCCATAGGGTCACAAACAGTGGTGGGCATCAGCAGGTTCACACCAGTTCACCAGAACCGGTAGCAGAAATTCTGGCTGGCTCTGCCAATCCAAGTTTTGAAATAAAGTACAGTACTGTAGTCCTAATTCGGGTGCAACACAGGTCTTTCCCCCTGGCCACGCCCACCACACTATGCCCACAGTGTGGTAGTAAATTTTTTGGGAGCCTACCACTGGCCACAAAGGGTTGGAATCAACTGTGCGACTGAACAACAACAAAAGAAGCCCACAAATGCTTTGTCAATAGTAGCAATTCAGCATTTAAAACAAAGAGCTTCACACTTCACACTTTTCAGTATTACCAAGCTCAAATATCCAATCAATTTGTTATTTTAATATCTTAGCAGCTAGCTATTGCAGTTAGCTATTATGTAAACTATTGTCTAATTATAGCACAGTACTAGAGACCACGGAATGGACAGAGGAAATCTATATCTCTAAAACAGAGCTGTGGGTTTGTATGTGTTCGAAAGGCTCCCACACCCCTGGACCGATCCTGCTGAAATTTGGCACATATGTACCTTAGACCAGCAAAATCAGCACTGCATGGGTCACAAGCCACATGGGGGGCATACACCCCCCAAATTGTGTCCAAGTTGATCTATACAATATGTGTGTTTCCCAGTGATGTAATTGGCTGATGTCATAGTCCATGGTAGGTTGAGATTGTGACATCATCTCACTAGCTCAGCTGTAGCCCTCTGAGCTCAGCTGTAGTTTTCACAATAGGTGGAAGGCAAATGGGCATGCGAGAACAGCACTGGGGGTGGAGGGTCACAAGCCCCATGTGGGGGTCCCTCCGAGCTCTGGAGCTGCAGAGGCGGTGGAGGTAGCGGCCACGGTGGGCAAAGCCAAGGAGGGAGGGAAGGTCCGAGGGCTCCTCAATGGCTGTGTGCCGCTTTCTCACCAGGTGGACCCACATACACCTCAAGAGGTTTCCAAGAGGGAAAGGCTGGCCTACGTTAAAGAAAAGAAAAACCTGGGCAAGGCCGGATAACCAGCTAGTGTCATATAAAACGTTGACTGATACTGTTGCTCACAAGTGGCCGATTTTGATGCCATCTCCTCCAAAATTGCGGTTTTGATAGTTTAAATTGTCTTTACCAACTTGGCTTTCTAATCTGACATATCTGAAAATGCCCAGTCTGCACCCAGTGCCTTACAGCATCTAACAATCTGTGCAATTGAGTTTTACCACTGATTGTTATATCTCTTCCCTTCATTCTATAATATGTACCTTCAGCAACACATAAGCTGTTCTTTCATCCTTTCAAACACCATGAATTGTTTAAAAGAATGGCATAAAATGTGAGATGCCTCTTAAAATGCCTTCTGTCAAAATGGCTTGTAGAATTTCCAAGAATGATCTTTAAAAATAACTAGAACATATCAGTCATTACCCAAAATAGCTCTGCCATTACTACTTGTTATGATATTTTTGCAATGTAATTCCCTTATGCCCTTATTTCTGCACAAAGTAACTTGTTATAGGTAACTCTGATATTTTACTTCGTCACTTTCCATTTCTGGTGAAGAAATGCCTGTGCAGAACTGAGATCCCCACCCCAAGGAAGTAATTGGTATTCAGTTGTTTTTTCATTGCATTTCTTCAGCCTGTATCTTGAAGCTGTGAAGTGCTATGCAAGAACAAAAACAAACTTAACATAAGAACATAAGAACGTAAGAACAGCCTTGCTGGAACAGGCCACAGCCCATCCAGTCCAGCATTCTGTCTCACACAGTGGCTCACCATTTCCTTCAGGGTATTCCCAAGGAGATGCCTTCACCTGCTTAGGATTCCCTGGAAATGGCATTGAGAGATATCCTGCCTATCTCTCCAACCCGGAGGTTGTCCTTAGTGTTGTGTTCTAATGGAGTGATCTTCTACATGGATAACAATGTATCTTAACCAATGTAACCTTGCCAACGGGTAACAATGTAACCTTCAGCTGTATCACATAAACCCTGTAATAGGACGCGAGCTAATGACCACCAGCTGGCAGCAGCGAGCGTCCAAGCTCTCTTGGTCCAAACTCATCAAAAGGCAACAGCGCGGGAAGTTTCCCGCCACCACCCACACCTGGACAAGAAGGGCGTGACCAGCAATGACGTCACGCAGACAGTAGCCAATGGGCTATCCTGGAGCCACGTTCAAATGTGTTACTACTGTATATAAAGAGCGATTGATCCGCCATTACCTCATGTTCCCTCTGACCACCATGCAATAAACCTGAGTTAACCCAGCCCGAGGCTGTGTCCTGTGTCTTGGTTTTCATACACCAAATTGGCGACGAAGGTGGGATAATGGATCCCCAAGGAGCCAGGGCACAGAGCGGGTTCAACATCACCACACCGCAAGACTGGGAGCTTTTTGAGATGGACTTCCAGGCGGCACTGGTGGAACTCAAAGTCAAAGAAGACGACGAGGAAAGAAAGAGGGCCATCCTCACCAGAATGCTTGGGATAGAAACCAAGCGAACGCTGGTGGGCATCATTGCACCGAAGAAGGTGAGCGATTTCAAAGCCGATGACATCATGAAGCTGCTGCGTGAGCGTTTCCGACCCTCGAGGGCAATGTTTCCCGCTCGGAGCGCGTTTTGGAGGCGAGTCCAAGCGCCGGACGAGTCGGTTGAGGCATTCGTAACAGCCATGAGAATAGCCGCCGCCCCCTGCAGATGGGACAACCTAGAGATGGCCCTCAGGGACGGAGTTCTGTGTGGCCTGAAGGACAAGGAAGTGCAGCGCAGCTTGATGAACAAGGAGCCACCACCCACGCTGGCAGAGGTTGTAGAGGCCGCGGAAGCCGCGGAATCCACGAATGCTGGAGTGGACGAGATGCATCAGTGGCGTGAGTGGCGTCCTAGAGCCGGCAAAGCGGAAAATTCGGTGCACGGAAAGTCCGGACAGTCGGTGCACGCAACCCGACGGGCCTCGAAGTCGTCCACGGAAGGCAGCGACGGCGAGGAGGTCCAGAAGGTCCGAAAAGGGGGGCGCCGCTGCGATGGTTGCGGAGCGGCCCATGAGCGCGCGAGGTGCCCATTCAGAAAAGCCGAGTGTTACACCTGCGGTCGTCGGGGGCACATCGCCAAGGCATGCAGAAAGCGGAAGGAGGGCCGGAGGCAGTCGCAAGACCGTTCGACCAGACCGGACCGTCCAGCGAGGACCAAAGATGGCGCCCAGACCACGAGGAAGCAGGACGGCGTGGGCCGCATCTCGGGCGACAGCGAGGACGACGCTCCCGTGTTCAGCGTGTCCGCGGGACAGTCCCATTACTTCGTTGAGGTACTAGTACAAGGGGCCCCTATCATGATGGAAATAGACTCGGGGTCCTCCTATTCTATAATTCCCCAGAAAGAGTTCTTGAAAATCGACCCCCACGTGCGGCCCAAACTTAAAACGCTGAGGTCCACGCTGCGAGACGTACAGGGGAACAGCATTCCAGTGTTGGGGGTCGGGAAATTTCGGGTCAGTTTTAAGAGACATTCTGCGGAACTGCCCCTAGTTGTCCTTAAGGGGGGAAGTTGCAGCCTCCTAGGGACGCAGTGGTTTCAGCCCTTAGGTTTGTTCATAGGGGGAGTGCATACAGTGGGGGTGGATCCAATATAAGCGGTGTGCGACGCGCATCCCGCCGTTTTTAAAAAAGGACTTGGAAAGTTCAAGGGACCCCCTGTAGCCTTCGACCTAGACCCGGAGGTCCGCCCGATAAGACTCAAACCGCGCAGGGTGCCATTCGCACTAAAGGACAAAATAGAGGCGGAACTGGACAAACTGGTGGACCAGGGGATTCTTATTCCTGTTGATTCCGCGGAGTGGGAAACTCCAATTGTAACCGCTCTGAAGGCTAACGGGGAGGTGCGCATTTGCGCTGATTATAAGTGTACAATTAACAAGGCGATCCGCCCTAATGCATACCCGGTGCCGGTGGTCAGCCACCTTCTGGCCAGGCTGAATGGGGGAAAGTGTTTCGCTAAACTCGATTTGGCACAAGCCTATCAGCAACTCCCTGTAACTCCCGCCACGGCCGCGGCACAAACAATAGTCACACATAAAGGGGCGTTCCAGGTGTCGCGTTTACAGTTCGGCGTGAACTCGGCACCCGGCCTTTTTCAGTCGCTTGTGGAACGCCTCCTGAAGGGGCTGGAGGGGGTGTTGCCTTATTTTGATGACGTGTTGATAACAGGGGGGAGTGAGGCCGAACTGGCAAAGAGATTGGATAAAGTACTGACTGTGTTCGAGAAAGCGGGGCTGCGGCTGAGAAAAGACAAATGCGTTTTTTTCGAAACTGAGGTTGAGTTCTTAGGGTTTCAGGTCACGCCAGAGGGTATCAAGCCGTCCAAATCCAAAGTAGCCGCCATCAAAAACGCCCCTCGCCCCACATCCAAAACCGAGCTACAGTCATTTCTGGGGCTCCTCAATTTTTACCATACCTTCCTTCCACGGAAGGCGTCCGTGGCCGAGCCACTCCATCGTTTGCTAAAAAAGGAGGAAACATGGATGTGGGGTGACGAGCAAGAGAGGGCGTTTAAAGAGTTGAAGCAGCTCCTAACATCTGAGGCAATCCTGACGCATTTCGACCCCAAACGGCCAGTGGTCTTAGTCTGCGACGCATCCCCGGTGGGGGTGGGGGCGGTGCTTTGCCACGTGTTGGACGATGGAAGGGAGGCCCCGATAGCGTTTTATTCAAGGTCCCTGTCCCAAGCAGAGCGTAATTACGCACAGACCGACAGGGAGGCATTAGCGATAGTAGCGGGAACCAAAAAATTTCACGATTTTCTGTATGGTCGGCCGTTCAAAATCGTGACTGACCACAAGCCCTTGCTGGGAATTTTCACTGCAAATAAGCCCACGCCACAGATCCTGTCCCCAAGAATGCTGCGGTGGGCTATCTTTCTCAACACATACCAACATGAGTTGGAATACCGGCCCGGGAAGGAGATCAGCCATGCAGACGCACTCTCGAGGTCTCCTTTGCCCTTGTCGGGCGTCCAGCAGGCAAGGGCAGAGAGAGACCACCAGGTCTTGTTAATAGAAGTTTTAGATTCACCCCCAATCGTACCAGCCGACATTGCCAGGGCGACAGGCAAGGATAGAACGCTGGAGAAAGTTAGCTCATGGGTACAGAAGGGGTGGCCGGCGTCGTCCCCGGGTACGGAATTCGACCCATTTTTTCGAAAAAAAATAGAGCTGTCCCTAGAGAGGGGGTGCCTTTTGTGGGGCCAGCGGGTGGTGGTCCCCACGTCCCTGCGACCGAGGGTGCTAAAAATGCTGCACATCGGCCACCCGGGCATCGTCCGTTCCAAGGCGCTGGCCCGGAGTTACTTCTGGTGGCCACAGCTGGACGCGGGCATTGAGCACATGGTCGGCACTTGTGAGGCATGCCAGGGCTCCCGACCGGAGGCGGCCCGCCTCCCGCATAGGGAATGGGACGCAGCAAGGGGGCCATGGTCCAGGGTGCACGTAGACTTCGCTGGCCCGTTCCGAGGAACCATTTTTCTCCTGGTGGTAGATGCGTTCTCCAAGTGGCTGGAGGTTATCCCAGTAAAGAGCACGTCCTCCGCCACTACAATTAGCCAACTAAGGCGAGTCTTTTCCACGTTCGGTTTACCCGACACTTTGGTCAGCGATAACGCTAGTTGTTTCACCTCCGCTGAGTTCAGGGCATTCATGGAGGCAAACGCCATTCGGCATGTCACATCCGCGCCGTTTCACCCGGCCACGAATGGCCAAGTGGAACGGCTGGTGCGTACAACAAAGGATGCGCTGCGGCGCATGGGCCCGGGGGACCTAAATCACCAAGTATGTCAGTTTTTATTAGCGTATAGGGTGACCCCCTTAGCGTCAGGTTACTCGCCGGCAGAGCTGTTGATGCGGCGAAAACTGACCACGATCCTGTCCAGGCTAGACCCGACGAGAGTCGAGGACAAAGGAAAAAACATAGGGTTGGCAGTCTCGAAAGGTTTCGCCGTCGGCGATCCTGTTCACTGCAGGAACTACGCCAGCGCAGGTCCAGCCTGGGTACCAGGGACGGTTGTGGAACAGACGGGGCCAGTGTCGTACCGGGTCGAGACTAGCACCGGTCTCCTCTGGAGGAGGCACGCGGACCAACTTAGGCACCGAGTGAGTGGGGGGCCGGTCAGTGGGGCTCAGCAACAGGATTCAGCGTTAGGGCTCTCCCCCACCCGTTTAGCCCAAGGGGGAGACAGCAACGGACAACAGTCCCATACAAGGGGGGAAAGCAGCGGCCCCGACTCATACCCTTTTGATACGCCAGCTCTATCAGAGGCCGGGGAAGGGGGAGAGGAGTTCGCGACCGCTGCCCCCGAATTTAATTCTGATTTTGATTTTGCGAGCCGGGGGGGGGTTTTGGGAGTGTTCCCCCACCCATCCAAGCGAGAAGAGGGGTTTTTCGTTAGCCCTCAGTGCCCCCGGTTCTTCCCCAATAAAGCACACACCTCCCAACAACGCCGCGGAGCCGCGGCAAGTCACTAACGAGTCTCCCTCTCCAATTACAGGACAGGAAACCAGGGGACAAAGAGAAGGTAGCAAACCCGGGGAAAGGCAGCCCGCATCGAGACCCCAGCGTGTTCGAAATAAGCCATCTTGGCTGAGAGACTTCGTCTCATCCTAGGGGGGGGGAGTGTTGAGTTCGAGACTTCGTCTCATCCTAGGGGGGAGGAGTGTTGTGTTCTAATGGAGTGATCTTCTACATGGATAACAATGTATCTTAACCAATGTAACCTTGCCAACGGGTAACAATGTAACCTTCAGCTGTATCACATAAACCCTGTAATAGGACGCGAGCTAATGACCACCAGCTGGCAGCAGCGAGCGTCCAAGCTCTCTTGGTCCAAACTCATCAAAAGGCAACAGCGCGGGAAGTTTCCCGCCACCACCCACACCTGGACAAGAAGGGCGTGACCAGCAATGACGTCACGCAGACAGTAGCCAATGGGCTATCCTGGAGCCACGTTCAAATGTGTTACTACTGTATATAAAGAGCGATTGATCCGCCATTACCTCATGTTCCCTCTGACCACCATGCAATAAACCTGAGTTAACCCAGCCCGAGGCTGTGTCCTGTGTCTTGGTTTTCATACACCAAACTTAGGTAGCCATAATTATAGCCATTGATACACTTGTCCTCCATGAACTTGTCTAATCCTTTCTTAAAGCTGTCAAGACTGACAGCTGTCACCACTTCTTCTGGCAGGGAGTTCCATAGACCAGTAATCCTCTGGGTGAAAAAGTACTTTCTCTTATTTGTTTGAGAACTAGTACCCAAAAGTTTCATGGAGTGTCCCCTAGTTCTAGTGTTGTGCGATAGGGAAAACAGTTTTTCCTTATCTATTTTGTCCACACCGTGCATGATTTTATAAACTTCAATCAGGTCACCTCTTAGACGCCGTCGTTCAAGAGTGAAAAGGCCCAACCGCTGCAGCCTCAGATGGTAAGGAAGGTGTTCCAGTCCCCTAATCATTCTGGTCGCCCTCCTCTGTACTTTCTCCAACTCCATAATATCCTTCTGGAGGTATGGCGACCAGAACTGTACACAGTATTCCAGATGGGGCCTCACCATAGATTTATAAAGAGGCAAAATGACACTTGCTGACTTATTTTCTATACCCTTCCTAATGATCCCTAGCATTGAGTTTTCTTTTTTCACTGCTGAGGTACACTGGGTTGACACCTTCATTGAGTTGTCCACCAGGACACCAAGGTCCCTTTCCTGGTTTGTCGCAGAGAGTTCAGACCCCATCAGTTTATAAATGTAATTGGGGTTCTTTGCCCCAACATGCATCACTCTGCACTTACTAATGTTGAAACTCATTTGCCACTGTTTTGCCCACTCCCCCAGTGTCGAGAGATCCCTCTGGAGCTCCTCACAATCTCTCACAGTTTTCACTACCCTGTATAATTTAGTGTCGTCAGCAAATTTGGCTACCTTGCTTTTTACTCCTACCTCTAGATCATTTATGAAGAGGTTGAAAAGCAGGGGTCCCAGTACTGAACCTTGGGGGACCCCACTCTTTACTTCCCTCCACTTGGAGAAGTGTCCATTTAGTGCTACCCTCTGTTTCCTGTCCCTTAGCCAGTTGCTGATCCAGGACAAGACCTGTCCCTTTATTCCATGACTGGTAAGTTTATTCAAGAGCCTTTGGTGTGGGACCTTGTCAAAAGCCTTCTGAAAGTCCAGATAAACAATGTCAACTGGATCCCCCTTATCCACATGCTTGTTGACACTCTCAAAAAATTCCAACAGATTAGTGAGGCATGATTTGCCCTTGCAAAAGCCATGTTGGCTCTCCTTTAGCAGCGCCTTCTCTTCTATGTGCCTATTAATTCTATCTTTTAGGATGGTTTCCATCACTTTACCTGGGACACATGTCAAACTGACAGGCCGGTAATTTCCTGGATCACCCCTGGATCCTTTTTTGAAAATTGGTGTTACATTTGCTACCTTCCAGTCATCAGGCACAAAGCCTGATTTGAGGGAAATATTATATATTTTGGCTAGGATATCAGCAATTTCATCTTTAAGTTCCCTGAGAACTCGTGGATGGATGCCATCTGGTCCTGGGGATTTGTTAGTGTTTAGCTTAACAAGACATGCAAGGACCTCCTCCCTGGTTATTTCTATCTTGCTTAATTCTTCGGTTTCCCTCCCTACGAAGATAGGCTCTGTTTTGGGCATGTGGTCTCTGTCTTCTTCAGTGAATACTGAAGCAAAGAATTCATTGAGTCTCTCTGCAATCTCTGTTTCCTCTTTAATAACCCCTTGCCTTCCATTGTCATCTAATGGTCCAATGGCCTTCCTAGTTGGGTTCTTACTTCTAATGTACTTAAAGAAGTCTTTGTTATTCCTCTGAGTATTTTTAGCTATACGCTCCTCAAAGTCTTGCTTTGCTTTCCTGATTGTTGCCTTGCATTTGTTCTGCCAGAATTTATGTTTCTGCCTGCTGTCCTCATTTGGACAAGCCTTCCATCTTCTAAATGAGCTTTTCTTGCTCTTGATCACTTCCCGAACAGCTCCTGTAAGCCACATCGGAGTCCTCTTGGACCTGGCAGTGCCCTTTTTCCTTTTGGGTATGCATTCCAATTGGGCCTCTGTTATTGTTTTTGTAAACAACCTCCATACCTCTTGGAGTGTTTGGACTCTCTCAATTTTCCCTTTCAGTTTTTTTTCACTAGTTTCCTCATCTTTGGGAAATTTCCTTTTTGAAAATTTAAGGTCTCTGTGTTTTTATCAGTGACTTGCGGTCTATGATCAAGTTAAACATAATTGAGTTGTGGTCACTGTTCCCTATTGGATCAGTCACATTAACATCTTGCACCAGATCCTGAGTATTACTCAGGATCAAGTCAAGGATTCTTGTACCTCTAGTTGGGTCTTCAACCATCTGTCCCAGGGAACAATCATTGAGCATATCTAGGAACTTTATCTCTTTATCATGTGCTGAACAACAGTTCACCCAGTCTATGTGAGGGTAATTGAAGTCCCCCATTATAACCAGGCTTCCCTTCTTGGATGCCTCCTTTACAACATTCTCCAACTGCCAGTCTCCCTCAAGAGTTTGGGTTGGAGGCCGATAGTATATGCCTACTGTTAGACCATCCTTATGGCCTGGTACTCTTACCCACAGAGCTTCTAATGGTGACTCTAAATCACCTAGATATTCCAATTCATACGATTTTATCACTTCTTTGACATACAAGGCTACACCACCTCCTGTTTGCCCCTTCCTATCCTTCCTGTACAGTTTGTAGCCTGGGATAACTGTATCCCATTGGTTATCATCCGTCCACCAGGTTTCAGTGATACCAATAATATCAATATTTTTATCTATTGCTAAGTATTCCAGCTCCCCTATTTTGTTACGGAGGCTTCTGGCATTTGTATACAAGCATTTATATATGCTTTCCTGATACAGTCTTCCATACATGTTTTCTCCTGCTCCACAAGTTATCATCTTTTGTTGCTTTCTTAAAATCTCAAGTATTGTGGCTGAAAAATGCAAGTCAACTGTAGACATCATCATTTTTTTTGATGTTACAGAATTGACCTTTTCACTGGGGAGGTTTTGGCTACTTACAGTTTTAAAAGATTTTTTATTTTATTTTATTGTTAAATTTCTATACCACCCACTCAACCAAAGCCGACTCCAGGCGGTTTACACAGTGGGTAAAACAGATAAAAACAAATAAAAACAGATAAAAACCAGCAATAGGAACCCACCCCTAAAAAGAGAGGGGTGCAGGAACCGAAGAAACCATGGGGCAGGCATCCTCCCCTATATTAACCACCCAACGGAAGCCACCCCTCCACCTGCACCCCAAACTTGGCCCGCCAGCCAGGTTTTTAGTTCTTTTCTAAAGGGCAACAACTCCCTAGTCTTTAGTGTTACAGATAAAAGTCTTCTATTGTTCATCCCCCCTCCCAAAAAAATTCCATATTAAGGTGAGCATTTGAAGATATTTTGCATCGGGGAGCTCTCTAAACACCCCATAGTCATTTCGGTAAGCATTTGTCAGATTTTAAATAAAGTTGTCTTAAAGCTTTCAACATTAGAGAAATTAGGCTACCAAAGGCAGCATCTATTTTAAAGGAGACATGCTTAAATTAGAATTGCTAAAAGGAGAAACTTTGGCAGTGCTTACCTATACTGTAGATAAATACTGCAAGAGTGTATTGTTATAGTCAATAGATTCTGTAGTAAAGGCCAGAAGTAGGTAAGACCATGTAAAGGTAAAGGTCTCCCTTGCTTGAAAGCCAGTTGTATCCGACTTTAGGGTTCAGTGCTCATCTCCGTTTATAGCCAAAGAGCCAGCGATGTCTGCACCTGCAGATGTTTCTGTGGACATGTGGCAGGCATGACTAGACACCGGAGTGCACAGAATGCTGTTTACCTTCCCACCGAAGTGGTCCCTATTTATCTATTCTTGATTTCGAACTGCTAGATTGGCAGGAGCATCCTGGGACAGAGACAGAAGCTCACTCCATCATGCAGCACTCGGGTATCGAACTGCTAACCTGCTGACTTTCCAGTCATCAAATTCAGGGTCTTAACCACTAAGCCACCACAGTTCAGGACTAGCTATCAAAACACTTGTTTTCTCCCTCCTTTTCAAAGAAGAGTTTAAACCACCACCAGAAAATCTGAGTAAAATCATATTAAACAAGGTTACAGTCTGTACAGAGATCCCACGGTACAGGAAATCTTTGCATCTCTTTTCCCCACAGATGACATCAAAGAGAAACTGGCAACAGAGAAATTCTCATCAATTGAGGTGTCAGAAGAAGTGTTTTAGAGCAAATAAATGAAAGAGTAGTATGTTACCAGACCAGATGGTACTCATCTGAGAGTTCTGAAGGAACTCATATATGAAAACAACTAACTACAATGTGCAACCCTTCTCAGTAAACTCAATATCTGCACAAAAAGCCTTGGTGGCAGCCAATATTACACCAACCTTTGAAATGAGACTGTCAAGATAAAATATAAGATTTAAATGCGGCACCACAACACGTTAGTAAAAGCACTAATAAACAATCAGACAAATGGCTTCTGTTAAATACCATATGCTAGGGTAGAGGCATGGCTTTTCTAAATGGAAGACATCCTTGGCATTGTTTAAGGATGATAACAAGAACACAGATACACATGTTCTGATAGACTTAGCTCTCTGCTTGGATGTTAAGAATCCTTTTCCCAGGGACCACAGACAGAAAGAAAATGGAAAGGGAGAGTTTAGAAGACAACAAAATGAAACGGGAAAGTAGTTAATTTTCTTCCTGGAACTTTGTTTTATACACTTCGCTAATATTTTTTTTTAAAAAAAAATCATAAAGGTTTTTGCAAAGAGAAATTTATTTAAGGTAATTTCAAAATTCATGAATATTTATACAGAGATTTTTCTAATAACATTGCATTAAAAGATAAATAAAGCTAGAAAACACCATCGTTTAGGTCCTGATCTTCAAAGTGCCCTTCAGTTCTGTATCAGAAGCTTATTCTCAGGGTCAGTGCAGGCCATGATTTGTATGAACCCAACTACAGTTGTCTGAAGGTACATTTAATATCTATCTCAAGACAAAGAAAAATAGTGTTAAAGCAGAAAATGATAATTGCAGCTATACCTCTAATAGCAAAGAAATTCAAGCCTTGGATCTATTATACTTACTTAGTATATAGGCACATTAATACATCCTTTTTTGTACCTTAAACTCCTACCTAAGTAAACACTGCAACATAATTCCACTTGCCATTCCACACATATAACACATCTCTAGCAAGGTAGACTGCAGTGGCTCAAGTGGCTAAGACGCTGACTGGAAGGCAGGAGGTCAGCAGTTCTATTCCCGAGTACTGCAGGACGGAATGACTTCCCGTATTTGTTTCAGCTCCTGCCAACCTAGCAGTGCGAAAGCAAGACATTGCAAGTAGATAAATAGGGACCACTTCGGTGGGAAGATAAATAGCATGCCTGCCACATGACCACGGAAACGTCTACAGGAGCAGACAGCGCTGGCTCTTTGGCTTTGAAACAGAGATGAGCAATGCACCCTAGAGTCGGATACAACTGGCTTTTGAGCAAGGGAAACCTTTACCTTTAGCAAGGTAGAAGAGTGGAAAAGAAATGCACGATATGATAGTGCTAATATTTACAATCAGCAGGTTTTCAACATACTGTGGTTCACACACTTAGTTTTACTTGCCTTGACAATCTGTATTTATGGGGAAAGAAGGTCTTGAGGTGTTAATAGTCTGAATCCTAATTAAGCTGTGTTTTTTTCCTGTGAGTCAAACATAAACATTCACTTCTTGTGTTCATGTGAGATGGAAGTTAACATTCAGATGAGTGCATCAATATACTCATGTTTTAGGAAGGGTGGATCTGATGCCTGAAATTCCCCACAACTCTTTGTTGCTTTTTGAAAAGTAGACAGGTAGACATGGATGTTGGGTGTACTAAATAAAAAAACGTGTACTAAAACACCAGCCGCAGTTTCTTTCCTTTAAGAGAAAGTTTCTTCATGAGGGAATTGTTGTTGTCATCAAATATGTTCAGCCGGAAAGTGGCAGAAGAGATTATGGTTCTCTCCCCAACCCACTTTTCTGCTGCAGAATTATGTCCAGATCTAATGACATGCAGCAGAAGCCTACATCGTAAGATGGCAGTGCAAACCCCTGTCTTTACCTGGGCTCAAGAAGAACAAGAGTCTTCAATTTGGAAGCCCAGAGATCCAAACTTTTATTATTATGACTATTACTTCCCCCAAGTCATTACACAGGCTCAGTTTGTTCTGCTCTTTCGTTCAGTTTGACTGCCAATGCTATGGCAACCTGTATAGGAAAGAGGGAAAGAAGTGGAGTGTAAAAGAGCAGGCATATATTATTCCAGTCTCAGCAGTGGGGAGTTTGCCATCTCTCTCTGCCGTAATTAAATATTGTTTGCATTGCTTATTGACATAGCACTAAGCTCCACTCTGTTTTAATTCGTTCTTTGATAGTTGCCTTTTGCTGCTAATTGATTTTCAAGGGTTTTTTGTCTGATTTAATACCTGCCGTGATGCTGAAAACAGAGAGGCAAGGTTAAACAGAGCCAAGAATCAGTGCATCTTCCCAACCAGTTTGCTTTACAAGCCAGCTCTGCCTGATGCAGAAAATCTGCATTTAAAGGAGATTGAGCAGCTCCTCCACTCCCAGGCAAGTCCAACTGCAGCTGCTGCTGCTGTTGCCATGGAATTTACTTGAGAAGAGCTCAGAAGTATAAACATCCTTGTTTCCCAGCAACAATGGGATGGAACCATTGGCTGGCAGGAAAGTGCTGGTATATGTCAGTGACTAAAAGCATGAGCCGAATTATTCTCATTTGTACCCCAACTCATCCAGATACCTGCTGGATGAATCTAGGCAAGCCTTAGTCCCTAGGTCTCACTTCCCTACCCACAGAAGTGACAAGAGACCATCTCACAGGGGTACTGTAAGAAAAAATGAGTTTACGGTATAGATGCTCTCAGTTAAGTCTTCATTTTGTCATTGGCTGCTACTCATATCCGAGCATATATTTTTCCTGGAAGTCATTTTCTCAGTTGATGGATGTGTCTCTGGTGATTCAATAAACCAATCCTGGCATGAAACATGCAACCACATACATTACACTGAATAGATGGTGTAGGGCGTAGCTGAGTTTGGTTAAGCTTCTGTGCTTGTCGCTTAGTCTCTTCATGTCTGCAGCGTTCTCCTTCAAAGTGATCGGGTAGCAGCAGAGATGGTTTGGCACCAAAGTGGGCGATCTATGGCCACTGCCAGGTTTGTGGGTTTATACCTGACATCTTCATGGTTTATTGCAGCTGGTCCTTATAACGCTTCAAAGGAGCTCCGTGAGGTCTTGTAACAGAGCTAAGTTCCCCATAAAGAATTTGACAAGGAAGCCTGGAACCATCCATACAGTGGACATGCCCTATCCATCTAAGACGATGATCTATGATCGAAGCTTCAATGCTATTTACATTGTGGCTTCTCGAGAACTGCAATGTTGGTGACATAGTTTTCCCACTTGATGTGCAAGATGGACCTTAGCTTCTGTTGGTGAAAGCACTCAAGCTTTTTGATTTCTGGGTGATAGAGGGTCCATGTTTCACAGCCATACAATAATGTTGAGATAACAACAGCTTGGTATACCATGAGCTTTGTATGAATTGTTAAATCTTCATTCATGAAGACCCAGTGTGATAGACGACCAAATGCAGAATGGGCAGCACTAATTCTCTTCACCACATCCTGTTCACAGGTGCAGTTTTTAGATAGGATGCTACTAAGAAAACTGAAAACTGGTCTACCTGTTCCAGTGTTGAATCTAAGATGGTAATACTGAACTGTGAAAGGACTATCCTTGGGGCAGGTTGTATAAGTACCTCGTTTTCTAAGCGTTTATGGTGAAACCAAAACGATCACATGCATTCTTGAAACAGTTGACTGACTGTTGCAGCTCCTCAGGTGTGAGAGCAGGCAATGCAGTATCATCAGCATATTGCAATTCCATTATCCTGTTAGCACTGGTTAATCTTTGGGAGCGTAGTCTAGCCAGATTAAAGAGTCCTCTGTTGAAGCGGTATTTAATCTCTACACCTGTGTTGCTCAGAACAACCAAAGCATCTCAGCACAGCCCACATACCAGATTTTGGGACAAAATCAAAAGCCTTTTCCAAATCATAAAATACTAAAAAGAGGGGATTCTGTTGTTCTGTTTTTCCTGAAATTGTCTTACACAAAAGATCATGTCCGTTGTGCTTCGGGAAATACAGAAACCAATTGAGATTCTGGGAGGACCTTTTCAGAGATAATTTGCAGGCAACTGAGCAGGATTCTTGCAAAAATCTTTACAGCGATAGATAGCAATGATATGCCACGATAGTCACCACAAATACTATGATCACCTTTCTTAAAGATGGTGATAATGGTGGCATTCTTAAGGTCATCAGGCACTTTACCAGTTTCCCAAATCAAGAGAATGAGTATGAAGAGCCTTGCCTTTAGAGGCACCCCTCCCTCCTGGATTAACTCCAGAGGGATGTTATCTGGCCCAGGAGCCTTTCTGTTTCAGCTTATTCAGAGCCTCACAGAATTCCAGGTACGTCATTGGAATTGTCATCCATGGCTGGTGGGGAAGTTGTGACACTTCTAAAAAAAAATCCTCTGCAGTGGTAGTTTCAGTTTAAAAGCATGCAAATGTGTTCTTTTCAGCGCTCCATGATTTTCTGGCCATCTGTAATGATTGTAGCATTGTTAGCTGCTTTCAGAGTCCCTGATGAAGAGCAAGGTGGCCCATATAGTTCTTTTATGCCATCATAAAAGTTCCTTTAGACAGCTTTTGGAGATCCTGAGCTTTTTGTTGTCACCAGATGTTCTTAATTTCTCTTTAGTTCTTGGAAATTAGCTTTCCTCATGTTGGAGGATGGATCTTGAAGAAGGGATCGATAGGCTTCCCATTTGGCATTGATGAGGCATGAGATTTCATCATTGTTGTCATCAAACCAGTCTTGCCTCTTCTTTTCTGCAAAACCAATGGTTTCCTCAGCAGTTTCTATTATAACATTTTGCAGTGAGGCCCATTCTTGTTTGATGTTATGAATGCTGACTGGGTTATTCAACAGTCAGTTGAAGATCTTATTCTGAAAATCCACAGCAGTGGGATCATCCCAAAGTTTAGAAACATCAAACTTCCATTTGGGCAGGTTAGGCAGGTACCTAGATGGTCTTCAGTGAGGAGAAATCCTGAGTCTAAAGATCAGAAGCTTATGGTCTGTCCAACAGTCATCAACATTTATAGCTATCCCAGTGACGGGGACATCTTTCTTATCACACTGCCGGGTAATGATGTAGTCAAGGATGTGCCAGTGCTTGGAATGGGAATGCATCCATGTGATCTTAAAATGGTTAGGTAGCCAAAATTGAGTGCTGGTGATGAAGAGTTGATGCTATGCATGAAGGCCAAGAAGCAGTAGTCCATTGGAATTGCAGTTACCAAGTCCTTGCTTACCCATCTCATTTCCCCAGAGTTGATAATCCCTTCCAATTCTGGCATTAAAGTTCTCAAGCAGTAAAAGCTTGCCCCTAGCTGGTACCTTAGTGATGGTAGAGCTCAGCTGTTTGTAGAACTGGTTTTTAACATCTTAATCAGCATCTAAAGTGTGGGCATAGGCAGAGATGAGTGTGATGGAGGGATCTCCTAAGAGAGATATACGGAGAGTCATAAGCCTTTTACTAATTGCAGTAGGAGTCAGTTGATGGTCATTTACTAACTTTGACCTCAAGGCAAAACCTACACCATGTATGCAACACTCTCCTTCCTTTTACCCCTCCCAAAAGATGGTATATTCTGAACCCTCACTAGACAATCTGGTTTCATTCAAGGCAGCAATATCAATGTTCAGCCTAGCAAACTCATGGGACACAAGATCTGTTCTTCTCTCAGATCTATCATTGTTGTCAAGATCAAGTAGTGTCCTTATGCTCCAGGTGCCAATAGTCATTATCATTTGCTTGTTCTTCATTTTTTGACAACATATAAGATGTGACCCGCAGGGTGTGGCTTCCCTGTCTGACAAAGTGTGTGACTTCTGGTTTTTAGCCCACATTTTCTAGGGCCTTCCCTTTCCCTGTGCGCATTGGTGCTCCTAAATAGGTGGGCATTGGTGCTCCTAAATAGGTCTGCCCAAACACAGATGCAGGACCGAAATCCTAAGTAGTCACATAATTCTCAAAAAGATGACCATCACACATCTGCTGCCAACCTGCTGATCAGAACTAGAGGCTTCAGTTCCACCTGAAACCTGCCTCCACCATCCTTATCCCATCACCATTGGACTTTAAAAGAAGAATGACAAACAGGAAAGAGGCCACTGGCATGAATTTGTTTAAGGTGGATCTCAGCTTGCCAAGAAGTGACCCACACACTATGATCACAGAGCTATCTCCTGTGGCACATATGAAATGAGACATGCAGGATTTAACATCTACCCATAGCCATTGGTCCTTGTTATTTACTGCCACCCAACACTCAGCATTGAGTTGCTGGCTGTATGATCTACTCCATTACCATAGCGGGATGTCCGGCCAGACATGTAGTCTTCATTTAAAATGCTAGGTATCTGGCTATGGAGCCAGAGGTCTGGAGTTCAATTGCCTACTGTGCTTCCCAGAAGAGTCACCCTGTGCAGCCTTGAGCAAGCTGCATAGTCCCAGGGTGTGTCCAGAAGATGTTGAAAATATTAATGCAACCCCAGAATGCAGTGGGTTAATGTAGAACCACTTTGGTGTTTTCTCTATCTAGAAACTCTGGAAAAGGTTGCGAGAAGACAAAATTGACTTGACATCACGCAATTATTATTTCTTGGCTAGGGAATTTTCTCATAGATCCTCCTATAACTGCTGAAGTAACTGTTTCTGTCAACATCATAAACCTGTGGGGTGGTGTTTTTTTCCCACAATGAGAAGCCAGTTTCTGAGGACAGAAAACAGATGTTACAGAGAAACTGTGTCAGCTGAAAATATGTTAGAGATATATGATCCAAGCAGATGTGCCTGTGTGAGAAATTGGACTTCAAAAATACCCTAATTTAGGACCTAACTTAATGACAAAAGTCTTGCCACATTTTGAGGCATCCTTACTTACTTCTCTTCTAATTTTCATACCAGAAAAAAATAGAGAAAAAAATCTGGCACAATTTTGTTGCCTATTACTTTGACTTGTGGTTGTTGTTGTTTTGTGTTGTTTTTTACAAATTGTTTTGTATCAAGCCATTAATACTTCACCAGCTCTGTGTGTACAAGCTGGTTAGATCCTGTGCAAGCATGAAGCATTTGATAGCTTAGCCACATCCCAGGCACACATAAGCCAGTGATTCACTGGTAGTTGTTACCCATTGTGATTGGTGGGGCAGACGTTGCAGCCAGTCCTAGGTAGAAGCTGAGGTAGAGTGGAAGGTGAGTATTCTTGCACGCTTGTGTTACTTTACATGTACACAGATAGGCAAGCAAACATTCAAACACTCTCCCTCACCCCTGAGACAATCAGCTGTTTACTTAGGCCCTGCCTCGCCTCTCAACTCCATTGATTCACTCTGCATTTTAGCAGGGGAGCAGGAAAATACACCATGTTGCCAAATTAGAATTATTCCTACTTACTGTTGCTTTTCATTCTGCTCAGCTTCTAAGATGAGCAGTTGCTTTATCCATATACATCCAATCTCTCATTTTTCTTCCCACACATCCACTCCCAGACCCAAAGTACTAGGCAGAAAATCCAGCAGGAGGTGAGCAGAGAAGGAACCATGGCTCTCTGCTAAGGAGGCAACCAAGCTGAGCACAACCATATTTCACCCTAATAAAATCTGTATGCCCCATAAATTTGAGGGATCCCCTCAAGAGTAGAGCCTTGAAAGGCCCTTCCCCCAATGCCTACTCCTACTACATATCCTATTGCGTCATTGGTCCCTTTTCTGTAAAACTAATCTGAATATTTATGACCTGTCCTCTTTTTCTTCCTCAGGATGATTTAGAAGGAGAAGAAATTGAAAGAGAAAAGTCCAACTCCTTGAAGCTGGATTTCATTGATGATGAGAACTTTAAAACCAAAGTAAACTACTCTTACGCTGCTGTACAGATACCTACAGACATCTACAAAGGCTGTGAGTTCCCCCCCCTCTCTTTTTTTCCCCAGAACTCTGTTTTAAGACAAAAGACAAACCTATAGATTCAAGCATCCTACATAATATTGATAACATTAAATGGATTAATTTATGTTTTAGCTGATTTGCCCCACATCCTGAGAGGAAAAAATCCTGCTGTCTTTGATTTTTTTTCCAGGAAAGGAAAAGATGTGTACTTTACTCTTTGCTTGAATCATCTGCAGGTGTTTGTTGTTGTTAAATATCTAGATATGGTGCATACCAGTTGGCTGTCTATGGTAGTCCATTGCCTGGACATATAAGTTGGTGTAGTAATGAGCAGATGATGGTGTTTTGCTGCATGAAGTTACTGCTTCCTCCAGATGGTGCCATTCCTATGTTTCACCTCATAACTCTTATCTGTCTGAGCCAGCATGGCCAGTAGTCAGGGCATGACCTGGGCATGTTTTACTTCTGCTTCCAGGAGCAACGAGGGTGGCACGGGCCAGATTAATTGGCATTGGGGGCTGGATCCAGTCCACAGGCTGTAGTTTGGATACCTCTGCCTTAAGGAGATCTATGAGCCCTAGTAGACTTCTTGGACCTATTCCTGGGCTTAAAACATGCAATGGGACAGGTGGAGATTATTTTCTTGCAAACAGCTATATGAGAAGAAGGAGTGTTATCCCCATTTAGGAAGGGAAAAGATTACCTCAGACCAAGTGTGTGTGTGACTAAACAGGTAGGCTTCCCCAGGTTAATTCATGTCAATTTGATGTTTCTTGTGAAAGTTATATTGCTATGTGTTGTCATTCACACATAGCATTTAATTGTCTAGGGCAATTTTCAGGCAAGACTCTGCATCGCACCTCTAATCACTGCAGTTCCAACCATGGTCACAAGTCAACCAATCTGCTATAATGTCAACTTTTTCCATGACGTTTCTAAATAATGCTTTTGTTGCACTACACAGTGCTGAACTGATATAACAACTGGAGAAATTGATGCACATATGTGACATAGCAATAAACTGGAAAAAGTGTAATTAAAAATTGTGCAAAGGAGATACAAGAGATGCTTACCTGAGGGGGATGTTCCTGTTGTCCTGGCATACTGTGCCATGCAGAAGGGTATGCCAATACAACAGGAACATCTCTCTCAAGTAAGCACTTCTTGTATCCTCTTTGAACAATTTTTATATTATGATAGTCCAAAATTAGCTCTACATCAGGCATGACAGTTTCACAAGTTGTCTTATCAAATGAGCACTATGTCACTTGCCAATATAAAAAACAAATAAACAGCCCATCATCAACATCACACTAGGATACACTCACCACTTCCTCTTTGGACTGATATACTGTAAGTGATTCCATTTGCCAGAAACCCTGGCTGATTGAACAAAAAAACAATAATTTGACTATGAGAAAAGACTGGGTTTACTTAGGATTAACTGTACATCATCTAGTTGATGGAAAACACATTGTAATTAACCATGCCAAGTCCGGCACAAATCACAGGGTAAACTGCAGTATAGTCACACCCTAAGGTTGTTGCTGGCTGCTGTGGAGAGCAATGTCTTGCTTGGTGCTTCAGGAGAGAAGGGAGGCCCTGAGCCAATGGCCCCATTTTCTGCTCAGTCTTGCCAAGCCCTCATGAATTTCTGAACTTTGTGGAATTATCAGCTTTGTATTAAAACATGAAAATATCATAACCTTGGCTTTTTTAAAAAATGTGATATTCTGAAAGGAATGTTTAAAAACACAGGCTGAAGGGTGCTGAAATTATGGTACATCTTGGGATGTCACATACAACAGACCCAGTATTTTAGTCTCTAGTGTGTATTTTCACATGCAGATTTTATTACTGTCATCATTTTGAATGGAGTGACTTCTCAACTTTGGCATTAAAGGAGAACTTTCTAGTCTAACCACTGCTTTTTTGAGTGGCAGAGTGCCTGGATCAGCCAAGGGCATTCCAGAACAACTACTGTAACAGCAACCAACCAGTCCCTACCACCAAGGGATGCTACCTACATGCGTTGGACTACAATTCCCATCATCCTTGATAATATTGACTTGGGATGATGGTGCTTCTTGCATTTGCAGGTTGTTAGGATAGGGGAGGGGAGGCTAATCTATAGGTTGCAGGCAAGCTGGCTCACTGGATAACCATTTGTCTGAGCCTTGAAAGACCAGCCAAGCTTAACCATTAGCTGCACTGCATCACAAACACCTGTTCCTTTTGTGCTGCTATTGTCACCTGCATCGCTTTTTGTGATGGGCTGTGTGTCTTTTGGCCTGCTCTGCAGCTTAGTCTCTTTCAGTGTTCATATTGATCTTCCTTTGCCATTAAGAGTCCCATCCCCATGCTGAGCCTTCCTTCACCTGCACAACACAAAGAACAGTTTTTCATCTGGGCCATTTCCTGAGTCCTAGTCTCTGTTCTTTTGTAAAGTGCAATTGTTGCCATAATTAAGGCATAGCACAACAGTCTTCTCCAACACCATGTTGAAAATGCCTCTCCTATGTGTCACCCCACAGCACGTGACAATTTGTCTTGGGGCTGTTGTCCATGATGGTGCTCTTGTCTTGGCCACTCCTTCTGACTTTTGCTTCCTTTCTTAGAGTGAAATGGGTGATGCATCTTTTTGTAAATGCTTGGCCACAGAGCAATTGACTCCATGTGTAATTTGCACCATGGGCTGTCTCACTTCTCTTGACACACTGCTGGTTCGCACTGCTCCTGTTACATTTCCATCCACTGTGATGGCACCATAGTGGGGGAAGGGGAGAAAGGGGGCTGCGAAGCATCTCCTCTGACTGGAGGAATCAATAATGCTAGGCTGTTGAGCCGAGAGAGGAAACAAAGGAAGGAAGGAAGAGAGTGGCAAAGGCCACTGACTGATGATAGCTTACAGAGAGGTCAGATGAGAGGTCAGATGGACGGGACTGCGGTGGCTTAGTGGTTAAGATACTGAACTTGATTACTGGAAGGTCAGTAATTTGAGATCCGAGTTCTGCACCATGGAGTGAGCTCCCATCTCTGTCCCAGCTCTTGCCAACCTAGCAGTTGACTGGTTTGATCTCCTTGCAGTACAGGAGACTTGAAGAGATCTATCCTCCTTCCCATCCTTTTGTTTTCTTCTATTACTTTGAGCACTGCACCCTATTGTCGGATACGACTGGCTTTCGAGCAAGGGAAACCTTTACCTTTACCTTATTACTTTGTATTGTTCATTTAAGAAGGCCTCCTTATCTCTCACAGTTCACAGTGTAAACAATTCCAGTAGATTTGCAGTCTTGAGGGAATAGCCCTGGGTGCTTTCAAAAGCGCTAAAGCCACTGCCTGTTCACAACCCAATTAGTGTTTTGCGGTTGCATCGACTCATCATGGAGAGAAAACTCCTTCTCATTAGCTCTGAAACAGTTCAAGCCAGGCCTTAAATCTCCACTGGGAACTTTGAACTCTTTGTCCATTTCTCCACCCCTAGCCTTAAGAAATGGTCTTCCCATTGCCAGAAGATGACAGAAGTTGTTATTAATGGGAACTGGGTACTTGGGTAGGCCTGTTTTGCCCCTGCATTTGGATTGTGCTTAACAAGGCTATCCTAGAAGACAAAACATGTCCTAGAATCATGACCTATAATGCCCTCCAGAAGCCCAGGTAATTTAAAAACTATTTTGAGTTTCTGTGGCTCAGTCATAGATGAGTACGCTTGTGGAGGCAGAGATAGTATCAATAGAACAGGCCCTGTGCTGATCTCAGTTCCTACCCCAAGGGCAAGAAGAGGAAGGAAGCTGCACATCCCTGAGCATGAGAATGTGACATCCTCCAACAGAAGCACTGATGTCAGTGTTATGCCTTCGATAAAAGATCAGCCATATGTTCATCCTGTTAGATAAGAAGATTCTTCCAAATTCCAGATCCACTCTGCAAGCCAGTGATTGCATGAGCCTAGTTTGTGTGTTCTCTCTCTCTCTTTCTCTCTGGTTTTTACTTCTGACTCTGCAGTTGGCTAACTGCAGCCACAGCCTATTTGGCACTGATGGTATTTATCTGCTGCCAAAGCTCATATGCAGGCTTTGTGCAGGTAAATGGAACAAATAGTGATGGGGCAGTGTGCATGTAGCATCTTTGCATGTTGATATGGGCATGCATGGCAAAAAAAATCCTCTTTTCTCCCTTATATTCCAGCCATGGGGAGATGAGAAGCTTGCCTGGGCGCTCTGCCTTTTGCATGTAGCACAGATAAAGAAGTATAGCTCTTGGTCTCCCTTTAGTGGCTGTCTGGAAAATCATGTTTGTTAAGACTCCAGGCAGCATTATGTTACTCAGGAATCAAGTCAAAAGTACTGCCTTTCAGGCCAACTTGGAAAGATGCATTTTCACTTCAAGCTTATGTTACTATTTTGTAGCAGGGCTGATAACACCTGATTCAATTGTGCCACGAGGAGGTTTGGAATTTATTTCTTCATTTAATTTCTATACCACCCATTCAGTGAAAGCCTCTACCCTGGACAGTTTTCAATAAGGTTAAAATCATACAACTCTCATCCCATACTAATCAAGAATGAAGATTAAAAACTCAAACACAGACAACACAGATAATAAATATAGACCGACAATAAGACAATGTGGTGACAAACTGAAGTAGATACAGACATATCTCACATACAGATTTGTTTAATTTGTTTTTAGTATTAGGATAATGTGTTTAATGTCCTGGACTTACTTTTTCTGGGGATGGGTGGGTAAATTTATTGTGTTCTATTTTCTTTGGCTATAAATGGAGATGAGCACTGAACCCTAGAGTTGAAAACAACTGGTTTTAGAGCAAGGGCAACCTTTCCTTTTTATAAAGTCAGTTATGACTGGCTTTCGAGCAAGGGTGACCTTTACTATGGTGGCTTAGTGGCTAAGATGCAGAGCTTGACAACCAAAATGTCGGCAGGTCAGCAGTTCAAGACCTGAGTGCTGTGCAACAGAGTGAGCGCCCGTTGTCTGTCCTAGCTCCTGCCAACCTAGCAGTTCGAAAGCAAGGAATTCTAAGTAAATTAATAGGTACCGCTTTGGCAAGAAAGGTAATGACATTCCATGCACTCCAGCATCCAGTTATGCCTTCCACATGAGCACAGAAATATCTGCAGACACAGAAAGAGCTGGCTCTTTGGTTGTAAACAGAGATGAACATCGCCCCTTAGAGTAGGACACAACTGGCTTTCGAGCAAGGAAGACTTTTACCTTTACTATGGATTTTAACTATATAAACCATCCAGAGTGGTAACACTACTCAGAGGAGCTGTATAGAAATTGAATTAATAGTTAATCAATCAATCATTGATTTAAAAAACTACCACGGAAGAAGAATATTATTGAAGGTTTCTTTATAAAGCTCTTCTTTAACTTACAAAAAGTTTAGAGGGAGAAGGGCTGCTGAGCCTCTAGTGCAGTTGTTCCCAACCTTGGGTCTCCAAACTCTGTGAAACCTCCAGCATTGGCTGTGCTGGCCAAGAGTTATAAGAGCTGTAGTCCAAGAACATCTATGGATCCAGTGTTGGGAACTACTGCTCTTGTGAAAGTGAGCTCCACTAAGAGCCTCCACCAAGAAAGTCTTTTTCCTAGTTAGCCCTTTTGAAGCCTCATTTGGAGTGGCCACACATAAGAGCAAGGCCTGAGAGGGACAGGTGACATGGGTTGTATTTCTTTGGGAGAGATATCCCGACAGGTACCATGATCCCAAACAGTTTAGGGGCTTGCATGTATAAATTAGGCTGGCTGAGTGAAACTAGCTGTCCAGCTTCATATATTAGCCTCTGCTAGTTCATTTGATATGTAGATGACACCCCCCTTGAGGAAGGCTGAGCAGAAAAAATAGATGCCTTCAAACTGTGGTGCTAGAGAAGACTTTTGAGAGTCCCCTGCACTGCAAGGAGATCAAATCAGTCAATCCTAAAGGAAATCAACCATGATTGTTCCTTGGAAGGACAAATATTGAAGCTGAAGCTCAAATACTTTGGCCACCAAATGGGAAGAGGGGGCTCACTGGCGAAGGCCCTAATGCTGGGAAAGATCAAATATAAAAGGAGAAGGGTATGGCAAAGGATGAAGTGGCAGATAATTGATGCAGTGAGCATGGATTTGGGTGGATTTAGGAGCATGGCAGATGTCAGAGGATCCTGCTGTGCTGTAGTCCATGGGGTTGCAAAGAATTGAACTTCAACACCCATCCCCTGGTCAGTCGGGCCAGGGGAGAGAACACCTGGGGCAAGGCTAGCAGGCGGCTCAAAAAGGGACTCTCCTTTCTGCCGCCGTCAGTGCCTTCAATGCCCACCCCCTGGTCAGTCGGGCCAGGGGAGGGAACACCTGGGACGAGGCTGGCGGGCAGCTCAAAAAGGGACTCTCCTCGCTGCCGCCATCAATGCCTCCAATGCCCACCCCCCACCGCCACTGCACACCTCCCAGCTGCAGTCGCTCTCAGGGCCAATCGGACTGCTGCTGCTGTTACTGCTGCCACCATCGATGTTGAGAAGCTCTGGTGTCGGTTTCTCGCGGCCAGAGGGACTGTTGCTGTTGAGGCCATTGCCGAGGCGTGGAGTTCCTTTCCCCAGTTTGGTGGGGGGAGTGGTAGCACCTGCACCAGCACCAGCACCCCGCAACTGGAGGGAGTTTGCTGCTGCCAGACATTGCTGATACTAAGTACTTTGAGCTTTGCTCCATTATATTTGTGGTACTATGGCATATTTATTTTGTACTGATTTGTAATTGTGTTACCTGTAATTTGCAATTGTATGCTTTATTGTATTTTGTGTGTTGTTTATATTGTATTTCATTTGTTATACTGTATTTGATTTACCTGTTGTAATAATAATAATAATAACTCGACTGTGTGACTGAACAACGACAAGTTTTTTTGATGGTGCCAATCTGTATGGTGATGCAGGGCAGGGATATTCTAAGTTTTGATCACTTTCACCTTGCAGAATGATGTTAAACATTGTGATTCTATCACACTTCCATTTGTGACTCACTCTTCACTAAAGAAGTACAAGTGAACACAACTACACCCAGTGGCTGCTGGAGCTTTACATATTTGAGGAGGTAGAAAGTGCAGCAGCCAATTGTAGGTAAAGTCAAGAGAGATAGAGAGAGATGGGTCAAAAATAGGTATTTAAAAACACATCTGCAAGTGCACACACATGTACAAACCAAAGATGGGTTCTCTTTCTTTCATACACACACAAAAGAATGCAGGCAGGCACATACACACTGGAAGAAAGTAGGCAGGTGTGGGGCAGTGCCCCATTTGCCCAACTAGACCAGCTTCCTCTCTTCTTTTTCTGGATCATATTTGCTGAGGTCTCGCAGTTGCTGTCCTTAGGGTTTAATGCCATATATCTGCCACAGTCATTACAGGCATAAATGTATAGAAATGAAGAACCACACTAGTGGAACAATTTTGCTGCACCAGTGTCAGTGGATTAGAAATAGCAATTAGTTTTATTGCCTACCTAGTCCAGGCTGAGCAGCTAATGAAGCAAATCATGAGATTGAGGGGAGGAGACCTCAGGGTGGGTGAACAGGATGAAATATTCATGATTTCCAGCCTCCTGTTCCTAATACATAACAAGCACCGAAGCACTGCCAAAGCTACTTTAATAACATACAGTAGTCTTATTGAATAAAATCAAATATAGGGTTCTTGGGTTTTAACAATCATGATCATCATCATCATTATAGGTGTGCATAGTCCACCAGATATTTGGACCAGAGTTTTGGAGCCCCACTTCTCAGGTCCTAGCTCTGGACCTAAACATCAGTGAGATATTGCTTGCTAATGTAGCTGGTACCTAGTAATGTTGTTCTCTACAGCTGCTCTATCATGATTTTATCAATGCTAATTTCAACCCTTTCTGGATTGCTCCCAGTGCTTCATTACTGCTGCTGTACTTCAGTTCTCAAATCCTAATATCTCATGATCTTTTCAAACTTTTTCTTCCACCAGATCATCACCTGGAAGCTTCTTATTGATTTGAATCTTAAATTCTCACAAGATCTTCACAGTCTTATCCTCATTCTCAACTGTTTTTTCAGGCTTTTCTTTCCACCAGTACTTCAAAGATGGTATTCGATAATTCTTGCACATATTTCACCATAATATTGCTCCAACTCGGTTATGATGTCCTTTGTCATCTGTCTGTGCAAGTCCTACTGCATCTACTTATAATATGGACCACTGTTTTATCCATTTTTGTGCAAAACCAACACTTTTGCTTTAATTGTGTTGGTTCGTAGTGCTTGTTCTTGAACAGAAAATGTAAGTCTTCCTGTCTTCTTTTTTAGAATACCAGATTTTAGCCATAGCCACTCCACTTTACTTCTGATATTTTTTATATATTTGAGCATATAATGGTTTATTATTCCAAGACGTTATTCTGTTCCATAGTACCTCTTCCCTATATGCATCTTTTGGCTCAGCCCTACTACTACTACTACTACTACTACTACTACTACTACTACTACTACTACTACTACTACTACTACTACTACTATAATAATAATAGTACAAACCAGTGTCTATTTCATAAATCACTAGGAACAAATGTAGTTCCAAAGAAACTAGGTCCATGTAATGTACAGTACTGTACTTTGAATTTGAAAAGAAATTTGGGAAAGCTGAACTAAACATGGATTTTTTTTTAGTATTTTTCTCAGTTTCACTAAGTAAAACTCTATAAGAAACAGTAAAAAAAATTCTATGCAGTTTTTGGGTTGCAGACCAGTGTAATAAATTACACTACAGCCTCTGATGGACAGAAATGTAAATTCTCCAGGATAATCGTGGATCATAGAGCCATTAAGTGGTAGTTTGTTGAACTGGATACAAAATTTTGCTAAATGAATACCTGAGGGGTTCAGGTGAGAATCTTCAGAGCATTTTTAAAGGCAGAGGAAATTGATGGAAGATCATCAGGGTCAAGCCCTAAGGCCGTTGCAAGCACAGTGTCAGACCCACCCAATCTTGCATTGAAGTCTCCAGCAATTAGTATTTCAGAGTGAGGATAGTCTAGTTCCAAGTCCTCCATAAATGATGTTAGCCTACTCCAGATATAAATTGATTGGGATTTATCAAGGTACAGTATGGTGGTAAGTATACATTGCCTATAATTATATGGAAGTTATCTTGATCTAGTGCGTAAGCCTGAGTGATTGGGTTGCAGGCTGCGAGGAAGGTTAGTTTAAGTTTGGAGCATTGAGAAATCAAAATGGATAGGCCAGCCTGAAAGCGGCCCCTGGAATTAGTTCTTGTGGCTATTACAGAATGAGATCTATACCCTTCCACAGTTATTGGCACTGTGGCCCAGATTTCCTGGAGCAAGATTATATCAAAGTCCTTGATATAGAGCAAAAAGTCAATATCATTGGCCTTTCCCCCTCCACCCTGCAATGTTCCAAGAAATGATTTTGGTGAGTTGGGGCGAAGAGGCTTTAGGGAGTCAATCTACAGGTATTGCGATTAATTGGTCTAAAGAGTTGTCAGTATTATGGTGAATACAACCATTTGCAGCGGCACTGGATCTTCCAGTTGGGTCTCTCACCGGAATGGGCTCCACACATGGCTGTGCTAGTTGAGATGAAAGAACACAATCAGGGACTTGATGAATGATTGCTCTAGTCAGTAGTTTTACTTTTCTTTTAATCCATTTGGTTTAATAGACTAAAGGACTGGGACCACTTTGATATACATTTAGTTTGGCTCAACAGCAAGTTAATAAAAATGAGACTATCGCTCTAGAGAAAGGTTGATTTAAGCTACCCATAAGTTTCATTTCTTTTTGCTGGACTCAGAGGTAGGTAATGATTAGTGTTTGCAGTTCATCTCAAGTTGCTGTTCTTGTGCTCTGCAAATCAGGAGAATTTAGCATCCTGCACCACCAATAAATCCAACAAACATTGTCCCTTGCTCTGGTACATCATTTTAATTCCACAAATTGCTAATATTAAGCCAAGCTGAATTAATTTTGAGAAGCTCCCCAACAAATTTGTCCCATATGGTTTGTCAATAAGCACAGAAGCAACCTAAGACTTAGCTCCTGCTCAAGGTGTAGTAACAAATGGTGCCTAAGCCAAGGTGACACTTAAGGACAACCACTTTATTTTAGACACCTGAGGCAGGAAATGTCCAAAATTCTACTCCCTGTAAAAATCCCCCACAACTATCACTCAAATAGTTACTACCGGTACTTCATCATTCCCTGAGTGGAGTTTCTTCTGCAAAATTCCTTTCACCCCAGAATAATTTCTGACACAAAATTATTATTATTCTGTAATGCCACACAAAATCTGCTACCTGAGGTAGCATCCTCTTTCTTCTCGTGATAGAGCTGGCCTGAAGCTACTAGTGTAATTGTGTTAATATGGTACAGTATGTTTGGATGCAGTAGCTTTAAACCATGACGTTATGCTACATACAAACTAATCTCCCAGTTCTTCAACCAAATGTGCTTTCTAGCTTCTTACAAAAAAATTCCCATTTAATTTACCTTGAACAATTAGCTGCAAGAACCTGCAGTTTTCATTTTTCTTTACATAACAAATATATTCTAACTTCCTACATTTTATGTGTTTATAGTTTCTCATTCTTCTTTCATTGACCTTAGTACTTCTATACTTATCACTCTCTGAATCCAAGAAATTCCTAGGATCTGGGATAAATCTACATTCTAAATGTTTTTTATGGTAGCATTTTTAAAAATCATTAATTATGTGTTATGCTTAGATGATAAAATGAAGAGGATCAAGCCTGCCTTAAAAAGCCAAGGTCAACTTGCATAATATTTTCCCCAGATGTAGCTGGGGAAAAATAAATGAATAATTGGTTGAATGAATGAATCATATGCTCAAGTAAAAATTACAGTGATCTTAATGCAGGCATATGTTACATTAAAAAGACCCCTTATTGTGAATAGACTTCTACCATTATAAGCATGACCTGACTCCTGAATATTGACAAAAGATCCTGAAATTAAAGGGAAAGATCACGGAATTAGTCAAGACAAACTTTACACTGTTTACAGCATCTTGCTGGCAGGAAAAATGTCAGAAAGATAGCAAAAAAATGTATACTTTTTATAATTTCCAAGTTATAACATTTTAAAATGCCAAATTTATAATTTATGCACATTATAGTTTAAAACCTTAAACAATTGCTGATTTTACTTTTTTTATATGTCACCTTGTATCATCACTTGGGGAGGGAAAGGCAAGTTAATATTCTAATTGATTAATTGATTGAATAAAAATGTTACTAGGAAAAGCTGTTCTGAGTATGTCCTGATTCTGGTCTTTGGAAAGGTCTTCATTCTGAAAAGAAATATCATGAAGATTCCAGAACATGTGAAAAAGGGATGGAGTAATTAATCTTTGAACAAAATTTCTGTCTCTGAATTGGACTGTTGAAATGAGACTAAAAATAGGATCTTAGAAAGGGTGTGCACCTCTGCTTTGTAATAATTATTAGTAAAATAGCAGTAAGATAAATCATCTAACTCTTGCAAGCTGTTCGGTGCAGATTTTTATTTTATTTTTCTCCTCGTGCTTGTCTCTGAACTTTACACTGGACTAAGCAAAAGCATGCAAAAGCAAAATGCTCTAAACAACAACAAAAATTCCCATTTGTTGTGCTGTGTGTGTCTCTGTCTCCATTCTCTTCTCAGTAAAATAGTCAAAGGTATAGGTCTATTCCAAGTGTCACTTGTTGATGTTCTGGTTTTTTCATGGGTATAACTTCTTTCTAGGTCTCAAGATTCCATTAATAAGACAATACCCTATTAGAAAAAAGAAACATTGTTCCTAAAAGGCATATGCCACGCTAGGGAGTCCTGAAGGAATAAACAAGAAAACTGGTGTAGGAGACATGACTGAGGAAGCAAAGGATGCAATTATGTTCTTTTTTCCCCCTGTTATTTCTGGGTAAAAGTCTAGAAGCCATAACAAAACACTGTCCCTTTCAGGAGATGTGCTGAATACAAAGAAGAACATTGTAGTGAGAAAAGGGAAGGGGGAGGACGCTGAAATATCTCACACCATGGAATCTTTTTTTTTAAGGATGCAATTGGACAGTGTCAATGGGTGTCATTGCTGTATTTTGAAATTTGTGTGATTGGCCCCAGAGGCCATTATGCAGTCCAGATATTGCAGACAGAAGAGTAGGAGAGAAGACTCTCTCTGTAAAGCGGGAGTTGTGTTTCCTCATTTTTAAACATATGGGAAATAACATGACTTAGTACAGAAGAAAGGGTTGCACAGTTTCCTTTAAAGCAGGGGTGCCCAAACCTTTCAGGCCACAGGCCCATCTCATGGTTCAGCGGGATGGCCATGTGGTTCAGCAGACCAGTCATGTGGTTCCTCCCACCAGAAGTGGAGGTAAAATGTGCCTTGTAATATGTTTTGCAATAGGATGAGATAGATTTTAGGCTACCATTTTCTCAGCTTAAACTAGGGGTGCCCAAACTATGGCCCACAGGCCAGATCTGGCCCCCGACACCAATTCATCCAGCCTGTGCTGCCCTTGTCGCTCCTGGAAGCAGAAGTAAAATGCACCCGGGCGCATTTTACTTCCACTTCCAAGAGCGATGAGGGTGGTGCGGGTTGGATGAGTTGGCGTCGGGAGCTGGATCCGGCCCACGGGCTGTAATTTGGGCACCACTGCTTTAAAGGTAATGTGTTGCTACTAAGGCAGGTTCTGACACATATGAAAGAGCCATCAAGGAAAAAGCTGGGTTGAAACATACAAAGCAATACAGTCTTGGATGCCTTTTCATCCTGCTCTGCAAATTATTGCTGAAGAGAGAAGATTGAAGGAAGACATGGCAGCAATGAGGGGAAAGACTTGTTTTCTTCTAGAATCAGGATTAGATCAAAAGAGTTTTGTTTCACTTGAACCTTTGGGAGAAACTACTCATTGTAAGAGTCATTAAACAATTCAATCTATTGCCTAGGATAAGGCCTCTTCCTCACTACAGTTCTTTAAGAAGAGACTGGAAGAAGAGGCTATAGATCTGGTTTTCTTGCAACAAGTACACATTTGGATGAGAAGTCATCCAAAACCCATCCAACTTTAGGATTCTGTTAATCCCACCACCTTTCTCCCAAAACTATCTTAAAGCCTTTGTTGCTTCAAGGTGTGTCGAAGTTTAGGGCTAAGGAAATATCCTCTAGGTTTCTCCTGTCTCTTATAGCTAGAGGCAAAATCCTTTCCTGCTTGGTATTTCTCAACAGTCAGACCAAGTGGTCCAGTTAGCATTTACTCCAAGCTAGCAAATGTAGTGTAGCATCGAAGTATCTTCTTTAGACACATCAACCCTTGTTACTCCAAAAATGACAGCTTAATAAAATATTTAACAATTTATTAAAAAGAATTTAAAAAGTTGCAAAGAGTAATAAGTTCCAAAATAATTTAAAAAGTGGCAGCATAAAATAGAAATCCAATGCAAAGGATTAAAAATAAGTTTTTTGCCCATATTCTAAACAAAATAATAAAAGATCTTACGAAGCCATAATTCTAAGTGATCATGATGCAAAGCTAACCTGAGAACGTGTTGCTGGCTCTCAGCACATGATTCAAGGAAACTACATAGCTGATGTTTTCAACTAAGGAAGCTAACAGGAGCTAACTACATTTCCCATCTAGCAGAAATTAATTATTGTTCTCCTTGTCAGCTCCTTCTAGAATTAACTAATCAGGTAACATTACATCATAGTATTTCTTTTTCCTCCCTCCAAAGTCCTCTTTCCCATGAAAATGATTTGTTGCCAATTAGTGTAGAATGCATATTGGATCTTGTTGTGTCTTCTCTACTCCTTCCCCTCCTTGGATGTCTATGTGCCAGTTTGCCTTATCAGCCACCTGTGAAAAGGCAGTTTAGAAAAACAAAGCATTTTCTTCTCATTTCTTCTCCATTCCAGATGTTAAAATCCTTTCCTGGGAAAGTGAATAGTCCCGCAGCTATCTTTAAGTCAAGGACTACTCTCTGGTGCATTACACCCAGCCAAATGGGAAGACCAGAAAGGCTGGGACAAAGTGAGGATATCTAGGATGTGTTCCAGCCTACAACCATTCCAACCTCATCTGCTTCATTGTCAAATGAGACTATAAGAGAAGAGGCTGAAGTTCTCCAGATCTAAGAGCAGATGTGTGCCCAATCCCTGCAGCTAAGTAAAGATGATTGGTTGCAGGCCATTCTCTAGAGCAGTGATGGTGAACCTTGGCACTCCAGGTGTTCTTGAATTTCAATTACCAGAAGCCCTGATCAGCAGGAGTCCTGACTTGGGCTTCTGGGAATTGAAGTTCAAGAACATATGGAGTGCCAAGGTTTGTCATCACTGACCTATGATCTTTCCAGATGTTGCTGGACAGACTACAGCTTTTACCACCAACATAGCAGTGAGAATGGAGGTACATTCCAACCACAGAAGGAGGGCCTGCCCCACATATATGAACCAAATAAGCTCCAAGGTACAATTTTAATACACAATAGAAAATAACTCTTTGGGGGGAAAGAATATCACTTCAAAAGTTAAGTACTTGCTTGTGACCATTTATATATATAAAATCAATAAAGGCATTTAAAATGAAGCATGATGAGTAGCCTAATTTGATTCTAATAGCATTGACTCATTAAGTCTACATTTATTTATATTTAAAATGAAAATATCCTTTTTAAAAGCAGTCAATTGTGCAAAATGTTAATAACTTTGTTGTGGGACTGGGGGAGGTAAAATAATGAGGACAATGCTTTGTCATTTCAGCATTCAATTCATTAGTATTCAGTTTCTTAATCATACAACCTGGCATTTCTTTCTTTCATTTGGATGTCCTTTGTAATAGACCTCAGAAGACTGGTTTTCTGCTCCTCAGTCTTTTATAAGCCACATATAGGGATGCAAATCTTTGCTTATTTCACTCTTTGAGGTGAGAACCAGAAAAAAATGAAGTTTTCTGACTACATTTATGATAGTTTTTATGTGTGTGTGTTTTGCCTTTTAATCCTTTTTTGTGCAAAAATAAAAAGCAGATGTGGTGGGGGGGGTTGCATTAAAACACTGCATTTTGCTTTTTAAAACTTTATTTTGGTCAAAACACAATAGTTATAACCCAGTTGGCAAATGGGGATTGTATAGATTCTGTGATCAAAGCATGTTGTATTTGCAAGCAAAGATCTTCAGCTTGTAGTTATGCAAGCCAAAGATCATCCTATCTAACACAGCAGGAATTTTTACTTGTGCAAGGGGACAAGGTTGATAAGCAGCACTTTTGTAGGCTACACAAGATCTTTGTATGCTGATGCTGCTATTGGCAGAGAGAAAAGTGATAGTTTTTTCACTTTTACGCAGGATCAGAAGTCCTTCAGTGGTTATCCATTCCTGACAGAATAACACCAGTATTATTGTACAACCAGTGTTATTACAGCACATCTAGATTGCTGATCAAAGCCTGGAAAGATTGAGTCAGAGACTACAGATTATATTCAAGCTGAACCACAACACTGATAATATGATAGCATTTTTAAAAAAAATTCTTGAGAGATAGTCATAAACAGGAGGAGCAGGACTAGTTCTTGATAATCCCAGGACATAATCCCAGGACATGTGATAATGTGATAAAACTATAGGAAGCCAGATATATGCTGGCTATCAGGGAAAATATTAACTATTAGAGTAGTATGATAATGGAACCAATTACCTCTGGAGACAGTGAACGCCCCAACACTGGAGGCATTCAAGAGAAAATTGGACAACCCTCTGTCAGATATACTTTGTTTGGGATTCCTGCATTGAGCAGGGTCATTGGATTTTATGGCCTCATAGGCCCTTTCCAACTCAGTTATTCTATGATTCTAAGATTTTAAGCTGCTAGCAATTGTGAGTGATCCTCTTTGTTGAAGGAGTGAGGCCAATCAAAATTGTTCAAAAGTAACATCTAAAGAACTTAGATCCGTCTGCTGCAACAGACTTACACGGCTATCTCTTGGGCAGGAGGGGGAAGGGAGTTGTTGCATTGTTTTTCAGTGGAGAAAACCAAAGCCCTTAGATTTACATTTGTGATCTTTTATATCCACAAAAACTGATACATAAGGCAAGGTGTTGCAATGAGGCTCAACTTAAATCAGCCTTTTTAAATGTTTTGCAAAGTTATACAGTACTTCAGAGCGACTTATGACTCATTTCTCATCACTTAAAACCCAGTACATACCCCTTAACATTCAGATGCGGTAAACCATAACTGTTTAGAAAATTGAAAAGTCCTTGGAACTAACCCCCTAGAAAGTTTCATTAAGATTGATCATGTATTTTTGGAGATATTAAACGTTTTAGCCCCCATTATATTCCTGATGCAACCTTAATTATTCTGGTGCTACTGTGCCTGAATAATAATGTGAAATTTATACAGTTTGAAGACAACACATTTTGAATGATAGCGCTTAAAGGGAAACAGTCTGATTTTTCTTCTTTGGGAAGAATATGGACATCTGTTAGCAGTCCTTTATAGAGAAATGCTCAAATGATGTTATATTTGAGACATTGACAGATAGTCAAGGATGGACTGAATGTTTGCCCTAAATATATTTGAGGCTAAAGAAGCCTATGAGTGGGGTAAATTTTCTTCCATAAATGCCCAAGCAATTGTTTTCTAGGTGATGCATGCAACCATTTTTACAACACTGAGTGATGGTGATTTCCCCCCTTCCATTTCCTCTTACTTAGGACTGACCTTTTTTCCAAAATGGGCTTGGGCCAATCAGGGGCAATGAAAAAAATGCTGTGACTTCACAAGCATTATGCAATTAATTATATTTGGTGATATGATAGCACTCTTCAAATACCTGAAAGGTAATCATAAAAAAGGAAGGGCAGGATCTGTTCTTGATCATTGCAGAGTTCAAGACACATAATAACAGGCTCAAACTAAAGGGAGCAAGATATAAGCTGAATATCAGGGGGGAAACATCTTAACTGTTCAAGTAGTATGACAATGGACCCAATGAATTGGGAGGTGGTGAGTAATCTAACACCATCCAGAGGCATTCAAGAGAGAATTGAACCACCAGCTGTCAGATCTGCTTTGACTTGGATTCCTGTATTGAGAAGGGGGTTGGACTCGATGGCTTAAAAGGCCACTTCCATCTGTGATGCTATAACCCTTGTTTTGTCCTTACTCAGCATGGCCAATACAGTAGATTCAGTGGCCCAATTTAGAACATAGCATGCAGAATGGACCATAGGGCTCGAGTGCAACAGGATTGTCCTGGGTAAAAAAACTAATTGTGACTTGTTGAGTCCCTGTTCCCATGCAATATTGAAACGAGATCCTCTGTGAGAAATACAGAAATTACCTCCCCCTTTTTAAAAAAAAAAACACCTAATTTTAAAGTTTTGTGACATTTTAGAACAACCCTGCTCTTCCCACATGTCAGGATAGCCTGACTGCTTTCAGGGACCATATGAAAGTTGTTGTTTCACTAGCCTTTAGGAAATGGAAACTAAGCCAGACGATGCAAAGCTTGTGTGGGCTATAATCAACATTTCTTTACAAAGGCATTCTAAGTAGTAGAAATTAAATAGAAATCATTGGTACTTCAGTCCTTGACTGTGTTCTTCCTCATTACACTTCATCTAGTTTCAGGAGGAAAAACACATTTCCTGACTAAGGGACTAAGCCTGCTTACGTTTCAGCACCAAGGACAGCCCCTGTCTTGTAAAGTTTTTTATGTTATTTTCCTTCTGGCTCTATAGGCCATTGAATTAGTAGAGGTTGGGAGTTCATTCCCAAAATATGAATTCCAGAAGAGTCAGTCTGTATGGCCTTGGGCAGGCTGCAGAATCCCAGGATGCCCACAGAAAAAGAGAGTGGTAAACAACTTCTGAGTGCTGTCTACCTAGGAAACTTTTGAAAGGGTCACCATAAGTCAGCAGTGTCAAACAACAATGTTCCTCTTCAGTTGCTTGAACTCTAGCAGTTGAATTCTTCAGAAGGAGAAAAAAATATTTTGCCTCTAATCCTCAGGAGCAACCAAACATGTCTGAGAGGAAGGACATTGCAAGCAACCTAAATGGAGGAAAGTCTCATTGTGTGGTGTCATTGAAGTGTATGTTTTCCCATAAAACTAAAAAAATTCCTATTTGTCTGCAACCTTCTCATCTCCATATCTGAATCTACTCACTCAGTCCCAATTGTTATTACATGCCAATAGTCATTCTGACTTAGAATGAATATATGAGTTATCGGCCTCTAGAAGATGCTGTCACCAATAGCCTTGCATGGCTCTTACAAACTCAGTCCATTCTTTATTTGGTTTTCATATTTTCTGGTTGCTTTCTATTGTTCTCTGCATAGTTTTCTTTTCCTGTAAGTGTTGTCTTCTTATAATGTGCCCAAAATACAATAGTCATAGCATATTTACAAATGGTAGTCTTTCTCTTGATAGTGCATCTTATTAGGGTCAGTGGTGGGCTCCAAAAAAATTACTACCACAATGTGGGCATGGTATGGTGTGCGTGGCCAGGAGGTAAGCCCTGCTTTGCACCCGAATTAGGACTACTTTATTTCAAAACATGGATGGGTGGGGCCAGCCAGAATTTCTGCTACTGGTTCTGGCGAACTGGTGCAAACCTGCTGGTGCCCACCACTGGTTAGGGTGTCTGCTCATACCCTTTTTTAGTGTGAAACCAGAATGCATATACAGTAAAACCCCAGTTTAAGGACGGCTCAGGTAACGGAAAACTCGGCCTACAGAAGGAAATTCTGGGGAAATCATGTCCCAATTTACAGGGGGAAATCGCATTACAGAATGAGCTTCCCCAAGAAAAAAATGCCTCTGGGAGGGTTTAAAATGGTGGCCCCATGCCATTTTAGACTCAGGCCTAATTGGGCCCATGCATGTCACTCAGGCACCTCTAGGACTACTCCCCACCCGCCCCCACCTGCCCTCACTGCCAGAAGTTGTAATACATCACACCACCACCACTGTGGCGTTCATGGCATTTTTTGCCACTGTTTCCACAGCCTCTGCCACTTCTCCCAGCAGCGGTAGACTGTGGGGAGCATATTTGGCTCCATTTCAGTGTTTGTCCAACGTTCATCAGTGGCACATCGTCAGGGAAAGCATGCCATTCTGGAACTTCCTGGTGTCACGCTGGTGACCACCTTGCATCACCAGCGTGACACCAGAAAGTTCCAGAACGGCGTGCTTTCCCTGCCAAAGTCACACTGAGGGATGTTGGACAAACACCAAAATTGAGCCAGATATGTTCCCCACAGTCTTCCGCTGCTGGAAGAAGCACAGAGACTGTGGAAATAGCTGCAAAAATGCTGCAAACACTGCCATGGCGTGGGTTTGGTGAGGAAGTCACCGGCAGGCTCCCCCAGTGACCAGGCAAACCACTTCTGTTCATCACCCTCCCAGAAAGGGAGCCGCACCCAACACCAACCCTCAGGAAGAAATACCAGTGTGTAAAAGGTAGGGAGCTTAGCTTTGTCGTTTCTATTCCCTTTTTCTGTGCTCTGCATTTTTTGACTTTTTTTTAAGGTCAATTGATTTCCTCAGTTGGTGAGCGGCTGATGGGGGAAGGAGTGTGGCTTATTTAATAAGCAGAATCCTCTCTCTCTTCCTTTTTTAAGTATAGGGTGGGTGGTTTTATCTGTTTTTAGGAATGGGGTGGGTGAGTTTGTTAGGGTTGGAGTGGGTGGGTTTTTGTTTATGTGGGGGGTTTATCTGTTTTTATTGTATGTGAGCCACCCTGAGTCGGGCTTGCCTGAGTGGGCAGTGCATAAATCTAAAAATGAAATTAAAAAATTAAATAAAGGATTCCCCTTTCTCTCCCACACCTCAAGAACCACCACCACCCCTCTTCTCCACCCCAGCCACTCACCAGCTGGGGAGATCAATCGAGGTGTAGGAGAGAATCGTGTGTGTGTGTGTGTGTGTGTGTGTGTGTGTGTGTGTGTGTGTGTGTGTGTATCCATTAAGAGTCTGGGGGGGACCTTCAACTGGTCTACTTGAGAACTTTCTTAGCCAATGAATTTTGTTTGGTGGAAGAAGTAAATTAGTTCTATGATGAAAGAAAACTGGGCTCAGGTAAGACTTGTGTGGTAGAGACAATAAAAAACTGTGATGGTTCTATCTGCACAATTTACTGATTTCAGATGCAATGTGGCCTTTCTATGAATGTTTGCAAATGCTGGTACCTTTTTCTAAATCAGGGGTTCTCAGCTTTTTCAAGTTGGGGGCAGGGTCACGCTCCCTCAGACAGTTGAACGGCCAGACTGGTGGTCCTCCCCCCCCCCATTTACAGCTGTCATAAACATGTTTACGACAGCCATAAACGAGTCTGTGGCCAATTCCAGTGGCAGTGGTGGTGGCAGCTGGAGTCAGGTCAGAGACCAGATTATTTGGCACCTCAGGCTGGATCCAGCCCAGGAGCCTTATGTTGAGAACATCTGTTCTAGAAGATGGGCAAAACACTTCTATGGACACCCAGGGAGTTTGCAAATATTTCCCATACATGGACTTCCCATTTTGAACTTATCTCAGATCTATTTTTATCTTCTCCAAGTTTTTTGAAACCACAATCAAAAGCCTTGCCATTTTTATTGCTGGAATATCTTCTCTCTCTGCCTATGTGTCATGAATCTTGATGGTTTTCAGAGAAATAGTCTATACCCTGCCACAATCAGGTTGCCTTATCTCATCATCTCCATAAATCATCATCTTGCAATATTTATTCAGTACCACTTAAAGAAACTACATTCTCCCATCTGTAATGTGAGGGATAATAAAAGTAATACTGATTTATCTTGTAACAGTGAAGTAAGGCTTGTTACTGGATGGGTGCAGTGCTTTGAACTCCTAAAATTGAGTGTTTTTTATTACATGAGCAATTGAGGTGATGAGTTGGAGCAAACACATTAGGCATTCAACTGGAAGATAGTGGCTATATTTTATTTTATTTTAAACCTTCAAAGTCTGCCAAAACTAAACATCAGAACCGAGTGCTATATCATCTATTTGGTGAACATCTATTCATTGTTAATTTTAAACTGGAATCTGTAATGACAAACCCTGATCTTGAACTCTGTATACTATTAAGTGTTCAAAACTCCATTTGCTGCATGGTAGAAGCTGTTTTAAAATCTCCCTGACATTATCTCCTGATTCCTTGTTTTGGTTGGTAGGAAGCAAGCCACAGAGGCTTTTGTGGAGACGCAAGCTGTGGTTGTAATGGGATTGGAAGGGGAAAAAACATTTTCTCTTGACTTGCCAACCTGGAGCTTGTCTGCCACATTTCTAGTCCCCCACCCCCACCTGCATCTGAGGATTTCAGCACTGAAGCATTGGAGGAGCACTATCACAAGCTAACATGCTAATTAAAACATTTAATATAACATTCTCCATAGTCACCCGTCGCTACACACACAAATTGCATTTTATATGTCCTTTATTTACTGTGCCAGCTTTAATTAAATCTGCAATCTTTTGCCAGAGAAGGGTGGAGATGGGGTGTGGCCTGGACTCTTGCTGCCTCTGCCCAGGTGGAGGCGTCAGTTTGAGCCTTCTAGGCTGGGCCTACAGAGCAGGAAGAGAGGAGATTTTTGCTTTTCTGGAGAAAAGAGATGAAGAAGGAAGGGAAAATCCGACCGATGTTCTGGAAAGGGATGGATAGAGTGTGTCCCCAGACAAGAGAGCAACTATGAAAAACAAAGTTTAGAATGCAATCTTGGGCAGAATAGGACGGTTGGGTTCTGATGTTATGAGATTTTTTCCCCCAATGAAATAATAGCTGAGGCAAAACCAAGAGCAGAAGCATTTCTCAGTGTGAGATATTACTTTCAGAAAGAGAAAGTAAACCTGGTGTATCTTCTGTTGGTTGGTTGGTTGGTTAGTTGGTTGGTTGGCTGGCTGGCTAGTTGAAGGACGACATTTTGGATTTTTATTTGAAGTCTAGGCCGGTGGAAGTACAGTAATACCTCATACAAAGTCCGGTTCATACAACATCAAATTCATACAACATTGCCTAATTCCTTGAAAAAAGTTGCCTCATACAAAGTCGCTGCGACTTTGTATGAGGCATTGGGGTTTTTCCCAGGTTGCATTGTGCCTGGAAAGTATAAAAGGCAGGACACATGTATGCATTGCTCTTGTTGATTTTGCACAAGGCGAAGAGTGTTTAGGAGTGGTTTTGAACGCGATTTTGGATTTATTTTGAATTTTTTCATCAGAATTTTTAGAAGCATTCATGGGATTTTTGCAGTATTCTTCAGGTTCTCGGACAATCAGGGTTATTTGACATGTTTTTGTAATGTATTTAGCCTTTCTTAAAGTTCTGTCAGTTTCCTGTCTGTTTCCTTGACTTTGCCCTGAAGTCTGTGCTGTTACAGTACAATGTATCTCTATGGAAATGACGTTGTATGAGGCATCGCGGCAAGTTTTTGGACGTTGTATGAGGCATCGCGGCTAGGATTTTGCATGTGGAACCAAGTTTGGACGTTGTATGAGGTATCACTGTAATTATTTGCCCTTTTGGCAATTGCTACCTAATTCTAAATGTCATGCCTGGTCTGGTTGGTTTTTGAGAAGAAACAACAAGGAATTGAAACCTATCATAAATTTCCCAAGCCCTGGAGCAGAACCTTACATTGTTAGCAATAGCAATTACCCTTATATCCAACCCCATTGCTCTTAGTGCACTCTCTGAGCGGTTCACAGAGTAATTTGCATCTTGCCCCCAACATGCTAGGTGCTCATTTTACCTCAGAAGGATGGAAGGCTGAGTCAAACTTGATCCCTTTTCAGGACCAAAGTCATAATGTTCTGGCTGCAGCACAGCAGTTTAATCACTGCGCTACCAGGGCTCTTTAAAGGATTTACCAGTCTTTCCTTCTGATAGTGCTCTGGGTCCTGCAGCTTGCTCAAGGCTGCACAGAGGACAGGGCACATAATCCATCAGCCACGCGCACTTGAGGTTATCTCATCTGCCCCTTCCAGCCGCTTCTATCCAGTGAACTATGCCATATAATATTCAAAGTTTTCTTTTGTGAGGAGGTGCCAGAAAGTTATGTACTTGTTCCTACAGTGCAATTGTGCAAAACTACCTCCCTGCACCAAAACTACTCACATCACATCTCTCTGTCCACAGCCGCTGGGGGAAATATGGTGGCTAGCTGGGTAGCATTTTGTTGTTGTTAGGTGCTGTCAAGTCCTGTCTGAATTATGGCAACCCTATGAACAAGAAATCTCCAATTTATCCTGTCTTCAACAATCCTGCTCAGCTTCTGCACACCCAGTTCTGTGGCTTCCCTGATGGAGTCAATCCATCTCATGTTTGGCCTTTCTTTTTTCCTGTTGCCTCTTTCAGGATTATTGTTTTTCAAAGAGAGTCCTGCCTTCTCATGATGTGCCCAAAGTGGAATAGCCTCAGCTTCATAATTTTTGTCTCCAGAGACAGTTCTGGCTCGACTTGCTCTAGGATCCATTTGTTTATTTTTATGGCAATCCAGGCTATCCACAGAGCTCTCCTCCAGCACCACACTTCAAATGAATCAAGTTTTCCCCTTTTAGTTTTATTTACTGTCCAGCTTTGCATGTATACATGCTGATCAGAAATACAAGAATGTTGATGGTCTTGGTTTCCTGTGAAAATCTTTACATCGGATGTAGCATTCCTGAATTATTTTGAGATTCTGGCTATATTGGAGTATTAATCTCCCCTAGTACCTTCTAAATATGTTGAAATATAATTAACATCATGCCCAGTATTGGCTTTTTGGAGATTGTAGTCCCACACAGATTGGAGTAGGCTAGATAAGAGAATTTTATCTAGTGAACTCAGAATTTCTGGTTTTTTACTAGAGATTTTCCTTTAGTTGAGGGTAGTGAGAGACAAAGCTGGCTCTTGTTTTGAGGTTTTTGGAGGGGTTTGTTTGGTTTGTTTTCATTTTTGCTTGGTGAAGTTTAAGCTCTTTTAAAAGCTTCCATACGTTTTTATTAAGTGTATCCTCAATATCTGTGAATATCCATGCATGCTTGCTTCTTCTGTGATTCCAGAATAGTATTCAAAAGTGATGGGAAAATATGGTGGCAAGCCAAGGGTTCATGTCAATTCTCTATCTCTTTCTTTCATTTTTTTTGTGCCTCAAGATATTTATGATAGTGTACGTAGCCATATTGCTTTGATATCTTCCATTAAACAAGGGTTTAATAAAATCATCTTCTGCTCATGAAAGCAGCCATTTTGCTTCATAATTTTCCCTGTGGAAAGCTTACACAGAGTAAGAGACAGTAAAACAAGAAATCATACTAAGTACCCTAGATAACCCTGAGCTGTGTGTGTATTTCACTCAGAAACAGCTTTTGTGATAGTGGCACAATAAATTACTGCTTGGAGGTGCATCTGCTAGCAGAAAGATAACACTTTCTTCCCAGTGTAGTGCACTAATATGGCAAATGTGATTGATTGAGGACCAAACTAAAAAGAGAAGGGAGCTGACTCGATAGATTAAAACTTAGTGCCAGCATGGGTTTCATTGCAAAGTCAATTAAAATATATGAGGATCATCAGGTCAAAAAATAGGTGTTTTTTTAAGTGAGTCAATCACATTCTAGTAATGTAAAAAGAATATCTAGCCTGACTACCTTCTTAATTCACTTGAAACAGTGGGCTTCTACTAATGTTAGTTTGGGACTCTTTGAGGAGAGGCAGTTCCCCTTTCTTAGAGTGAGAGAATTACTCCCCTCAACTGAGATGGCAGGATAAACTTTTTGAAAGGAGTTTTGACCTTTGGTGTATGCCATCAGAACCTAGTCTGGAACAGCACAAGACTACTGACACACACAAAAAGTAGCCAAGCAGAAACCAAATTCCAGGTACGTGATGGTGAACCTTTGCACTCCAGATGTTCTTGGACTTCAATTCCCAGAAGCCCAAGCACCCAAGAATCAATACGGGCGCGTTTTACCTCCTCTTCCAGGAGCGATGAGGGCAGCCTGGGCCAGATGAATCACAGTAAACCCATTTGTGCGGTTTCTTGAGGGCTTGGACTCCTGGGAATTGAAGTCCAAGAACATCTGGAGTGCCAAGGTTCGCCATCACGGTTCTAGGTTATACTGACTGACTTTGACTTAGATCTTCCCATCCTATGTAGCATATCAGGCAGCAAGGAATCTCCAACAATTTCTGCCTTGGGTGGGTACTTCGGCATCCTCCTATGTCATTTTCAGGGTCTTTAAATCTGCCATGAAAGTTCTTCACCATGTATTTCGAGGGTGCCCTCATTGTCATTTGGGCATTAGGAGGGGTCCAATTTATTGTCACCCTAGGGATCCCGTTTTTTTCCATACGGAAAATATGACCTGCTATTTGGAGTCTTCTTTGTGCAACAATGTTATGTAATTTGCATGAGTCACTCATTTGAAGCACTTCCTCATTGGCAATATGGTCAAAATATCAAATCTTTACAATTCGGCAGTCACCTCTGCTGGAAGATGTCATGTCTCTTCTTGATAGTTGCTGATGTTTCAAAGTCTCGCAGGCATAGATGATTGTCAGGATCACTATGGAGTGAATATAACAGTTTTCATTTTAAAATTTAATTTTTAAGCATTTTTAAATTCAAGTTTTAAAAGTTTAAAATTCTAGGTTAGTTAAGATTTTAATTGAATCACTAAAAGCTACAGAGTGAGGCAAATGTTTGGATTCTCCACAACTCTTCTTCAATCAGACCACATTACATATGCGAGTTAGGTATCTGGCTTCAGAGCCAGAAGATGGGAGATCAGTTCTCCACTGTACAACCTTAGAAGAACAAATACATGTGGCTTTGGGTAATCTGCACTGTTCCAGAGCAACCTTGGAAGAAGAGAAGGGTAAATTACAAGCCTGAATTTGTGGAGTTTTGCTTCCTTTCCATCTCCCCAATTTTATACTTTCTGTGCCTAAAATGTTCTGGAGCTTATCTAGTTTGGAAGTTTCTAGACAGCCATTTAAGATATTTCAACACACGAAAGATTACCATTTTCTGTGCTTTGCAGCTTGAAACTAAATTTATATCACACAGAATACGTTGTCTTCAATACTTCGGAATTCCACTTCCCCCATGGTAGCATCATGGGCAACAAATGAAAATAACCTATATATAGTAGTTCTTGGTTGTTCTGAAGCTGTAATGCTACTGATTTTACTGCCTGGTACAGGGTAAATGTATTGCTGTTACTCAAATATTTGTCACATTCCAAAGGTTATAGCCAAAAGTTTATTTCAATAGAAAATTCCTGCTAAGGCTGCCTGAGCAACCAAGTTGCTCCTTATAACACACATCTGTGCTTGGAAAATACATTGCCTTTGATCCAAAGTCTCTTCCCCACAGGTAGATCAGAATCACTGTACAGAGCTTATGTTATGCCTAAGAATATTGAAGTTACAATGCTCACTGCCCATTTTAACCACCAGAAAGGTCATTTGACACTGTGGAGAGACTAATGTTTTGTTTTCTCTCCTCCATTCTATTGAATAGATTGAAGACAATCAATACACAAAGCATTTTTCTCAGTCCGGGTAATCGGTAATGCAGAATCTTAAACCATGTAATATTCCATTGATTCGCTGCCAGGAGGCAGGAAAATCAAAGAAGTGAAGGCATGCTAAGAAGACCAAGAGATGTGTGGAGAGTCCATGACACTGCAGAGCTTTTGCGGCTTATCTGTTTTTCTTCAGTTTGATCGGGGATATTAGGAACCCTTTTTCTGGCCAGCACTGCTTAGGCTCTAAATATGTGGCCCATCAGTTCAAAGCACTATTTATTGTGCAGGCATTTAGCAGCCCAATCCTACATAGTATTAGCTCACTGAAACCTTGAAAAAATGCATAGATTTTTGTGAAACTGTGCTATATAACAGAAGGTAATGTTGCGGAAGAATTATAAAGCAGTTATGGAGTGCAAATTTGCTTAACAGAACTTGCAATAACTGGGAAGGAATTGGAAGTGGTTGGGTTTAGAAATTAAATTAAGTGTTGCAATCACATGACCAGTGCTGTCTCGTACTTTATGAGCAAGAGGAGAGATTTAGGCTTCTTGAAAAGTTTCTCTCAAATCAAATTTCAGCAGTACTGTATTCCCTTTGGAGCTATTACAATCAGTTCCTCCCATTGTTCTATTATTTTTTGGACCACCTTGGGAATAATAAGTGTAAGTGAGAAAGCACAAAAGAGTCTAATGGGCCATACTGAAGGCATATCTGTGAGGTGGGAAGGGTATCTTTGCCTTAATCGAAGTACAGTACATGTTTACTAAGCCAGCCTTTTTTTTTTCAGTTGTAGAGGAAAGCCATGCAGCAAGTGATGCTTGCGTGTTTAGCTCGGGCATTTACTACTGCTTTTCCTAGCCCAATCACTACCTATGGGTGCCACTGCAGTGCCACAATGAATCTTGCTGCTGGTCTCATGATGCCCCCTCACCTTTCCTACAGTCTGTTTCCAGGGATGCCCCTCCAAGTGGCCAATGGAACTATGTGGGGAGAGGTTTGAGAGACAAGCACACACACCCCTCCCACCTGACTGTCATGGCAGGCAATAGATGCCTCCCACTCCACTCTCCTCTGAAGAATCCTTTTCTCTTTTGTTGCCGGCCACTTCCTTTTTGTTCATTTTCCTCCTTTGCTGATAGGTTGTATAAACTGCCTCCCCACAGGGAAGCATGAAGTTAAGCTCGAGGTTGGTAAGTCAGCAGTTCAAGCAGTGCTGTGCAACAGAGTGAGGACCCATCTTCTCTCCCAGCTCCTGCCATCCTAACAGTTCAAAAGCAAGAAATTGCAAGTAGATAAATAGGTACCACCTCAGTGGGAAAGGTAACAGTGTTCCATTTGTTCCAGCATCTAGTCATGCCTGCCATGGAAACATCTGTAAACGCAGACAGCACTGGGTGGAGATGGACCCCTAGAGTTGGGCGCAACTGGCTTTCGAGCAAGGGAGACCTTTACCTAAGGGGGGGTATTATTATCATGGACTATGTTGGTCTTGGACCATAATAAAGATAGATTGATTACTGTCGTGGAGGCTTGGCCTTTGCCTGCATTGCTGTAGCACCAGTGGAAATCCTCACCCCCACCCCCAGCTGATATCAGCTCCAGAAGAAAGCTAAAATGGTTTCTCTGCAAAAACAAAAAAACAAAAATAGTAGTCTGCAAATATTGCACATTAAAAATGTGTTTATTTTTCTCCTCACCTCAAAGCTCCCAGAAAAATCAGTATTAGTATTAAATAGTGATTACTTTAGAAATTTATATCCCAGGTGGACATATGTGCCTATGGAGCAATTTAAATGTTAAGGGTTTCCATTATTTACTTCTAGGCATTTTAAATGTGCTTGTCACTGCAGTAGCTAATAACCTAATATTAGCATGCTTATCATTGAATTCTGCCTAGGAGGCAAAAATACTAGTCATTAGGGGGAGATGAAGCACAAAAGGCCACCAATATTTAAGAATGCAGCATAAGATGTGGTAAAAGGCTCTTTTTAAAAGATTCCAAGTCCATGCACAAGCTTTCACATTTCAGCTACTATTGTGGGTGCTCCATAGGCTTACGGGAAGAAAAAACTTGCACTAGGATGATGAAAAAAACTCTTATAGTTCCCACCAATTTAGAAAAGTTTCGTATAAATTGTTTTGTTTCGGGTGAGACGAATGGCCACATCAGATTGTGTTGAGAATCCCTGCTCTAGTTCTTTCTTTCTTTCTTTCTTTATATTTGTGCTTATATACCGCTTTTTTTGTTTACAGACAATTCTAAGCGGTTCACAACACAGATATATAAATACAAAGCAAACCATAAGTACAACAAAATGCAACTACAAACAAAAATACAGTAGTCATAATTATTACAAAAATGGCAATACAATAATACCTCTCCAATACAATACATTAATAAATTAAAAAACAATATGTCAATCAAAAACAGAGACTCCAGTACCTGCCCTGCTTGGCTGTTCATTTTTAGACCTTTTTCTAACTTATGTTAGAAAGGGACCTCTGGACCCAACTCCGCTTTTAGCCTCTGGCTTGCACTTAAGTGGCAACCACATTCTAGACCAAGGGTGGCCAAACGTTTTGGGCCGTGGGCAGGTCACGTGGTTCCTTCCACCGGAAGCAAAAGTAAAATATTCCCACACATTTACGTCAGCATTTTGTGCATGTGCGGGCATGTTTTACTTCTGCTTCTGATTTGCCATTGAGAGCCAAAGGTAAAGGTTTCCCTTGCTCGAAAGCCATTCGTATCTGACTCTAGGATTCAGTGCTCATCTCTGTTTCAAAGCCGAAGAGCCAGCACTGTCTGCTTCTGCAGATGTTTCCGTGGTCATGTGGCAGGCATGACTAGACACTGGAGTGCATGGAATGCTGTTTACCTTCCCACCGAAGTGGCACTGACAAAATTGACCGGCCAACTCCTCACTGATTTGATGGTACTACGTACTCTAGTTGCAACTTACTATGCTAAGCAAAGAGATTCCAGCCATAATGTTCTGAGCTCTACTAAAGAGAGAGAGATTCCAAGGGCTCACATAGGAGCCAACCCTAACCATGACAATGGGCTGAGTTGGTGTGTGTGTGATCTGGAAGTAGTAGTCTGAAGAATTAACTTTTCCTAGCTTTGATTGCTATTTTAAGCATTTTCTGATTAAGAAACAATAACACTCCAAATCCTAAATGGATATCATTAAACATTGCCACTTGAAATCTAACCCACACATAACACTGGTTTGTGTGTGTGTGTTTTAAGAGAGAGGGGTATGTGTGAGAGTCTACAGCATTTTTAAGTGAAGTGATCCATCTAGCAAGTGGTCTGTAATGATTAGTAAAGGTTTCCCTTGCTCGAAAGCCAGTCGTATCCGACTCTAGGGTTCAGTGCTCATTTCTGTTTCAAAGCCGAAGAGCCAGCGCTGTCTGCATCTGCAGAAGTTTCCGTGGTCACGTGGCAGGCATGACAAGACACCGGAGCGCACGGAACGTTGTTTACCTTCCCACTGAAGTGGTCCCTATTTATCTATTTGCAATTTCTTGCTTTTGAACTGCTAGGTTGGCAGGATTATTATTAGGGGTTTAATAAAAAGGTAGAAGGGTTAACAAAGTTCAGCTGAGGGGAGGCTGCCAAAGGAAGAGTGTCTGAAAGAGTTAAATATATTGCAGAGATCGTATGCAGTATTGTATCTTTTCCATCAGCAACGTGAGACTAATCCAGAGCCAAGGAACCTTAGACTTTCCAGGTTTTTCCATGAGAAACAACATAAATAAACATTGTGCCCCCAGTTTTGTGGTTCATCCGATGCACCCCCAGGACTCCAGTAAAAGCAGGCTCCACATTTATAGACAATGGTACTCGTGTGCGCAAAGCAGCTTCCCTCCGTCACCGCCACCACCAGCACAGATTTACTGGCATGCACATACGTGGAAATAAAGCAGAAGTCTATTATGCCCAGCAGCTCAGCCTTTGAAGTATCGGCTCTCAGTGAAGCAGACTGGATAGATGCCATCCACTAGAGGTAATGCTTTCAGTCTTCTGCAGCAAGCAAAGTCCTACAGCAAGCAAGCTCCCTGGCTGTGAGAAGCAATCAGATTGGGCAACCATCACCCTCTCCATAAATCCATCCTCTTGACAGCACTGGCATTTGAAAGTGACTGGCCTTCAGAGCATTTTCATTACTCTCTGTGATCCTGACTGCTTCTCTTTTGTTTGGAAACTTCTTTATGGTTGGTTTGATTTCACCCTAAGCCTGTGAGGTCAGTATCTTTAAGAGGATCTCTCTTTCACACTGCCTTGTTTAGTAAAATTTGACATTAATGATCCACAGGTCCTTTCAGTGAAGGCATAAAATGGGTAGAGTTTTACAAGAAAACAGTGCATTGCAGGAGGGTTGAAACAAGCAAACACACACACACACACACACACAGAGAGAGAGAGAGAGAGAGAGAATGCAAGCGCGGCGCCAAAATGGCCGCCGCGCCCTTTGCGGGCCCCCCCCACAGGACAGAGAATCCGGGTAGTTAGGGGCGTGGCCAGCTCCCTTATAAAAGGGATGGCCACGAGGCAGCCGAGCTGCCATTTTACCTCAGCGACGGAGCGGAGAAGTCTTTTCCCCTGTGTCTCCGTCGCGCTTTAGCCTACCGGGAAGCCTTTTTGGTAGCGGTTCTTCCTTGCTGGCTTCCCTTCTTGCTTCGGTGGAGATGCCTTCGAAGAAGAAGGCAGCTTCTAGTGCAGCTCGCGCTGTTAGGAGGCGCAACCCAGGTCGGAGGACCGCGGTGCCGCCTCCTCAACAGCCGCCTTTGCCGGCCCCTGCCGGGGCCAGCGGAATGGGGTCTATTGCCCCTTGGCCCGATCAGAGTGCGGGCGCGGAAGGCGTTCCGGCCCGCGGCCCGCGAGCGGTGGACACCGCTCCTGCACCTGCCCACCCTGTTGGGCCTACTCATCTTGGGTCGCAGCCTCCCCCGGGGCCCTCCAGCCTTGGGGGGGGGGTGCGGCCCCCTGCCTTGGCAGGTTTCTCCACCGACCCTGCCGGGCTTCGGTTCTGGCCAATGGCCATATTCGGGTCCTGGGGTACAGGGACCTGCACCCGCGCCTGGACCAGGCGGGCCAGCCGGCCCTTTGCCCCTGGTCAACGTGGACACCTTATTGGCCCGCATCGCGGCCCTGGAAGCGTCGTTGGCTCGGGCCAGTCAGGTGGGCGCCCCCTTCGGGGTCCCTTTTGAGGCGATGTCGGCAGGAGGACAACAGCCGGCAGGGAGGATCGAGCTGCTGCAGGCGCGTGGCGCGGTTTCGGCCACTGCCTCGCAGCTCCCCAGCCAGCAGCCAGGTGCGGGTCAAGCCCCGGTGATGAGCTCTACGTCGGTCGTGAGCTCCGACGCCCCCAGTGGGCCGGAACCCCTGGTGGGGGCGGCCCGCGGGGGTGCAGCATGTGAGTATACGGTGCAAGCGAGTACATCCACACACATCCCCAATATGGGGGGGGTCTTGCAATGGCCTTGGCCTCGCGCGGGTGGTGCGGGGGCCACGCTATCGGCAACCCACCCGGCGACGACGACTGCCACCTTGGGTACTGGGGTGGGTACTTGTTCTTACACTCCGGGGAATGTGCTGGGGGTGGCTGGTTTAGCTCAGGCCCCTTTTCCTAGGCCGGCTGTGCCTTTTTCGGCTTTGCCGACGGCGGGGTATTCCTTGCCACTAGGTGATCACTTGGCACAGACTACCAGAGAAAAGATATGGCGGGGGAATACGTAGATATCTTCTCACTCCTGAACAGAGAGCCCACCAAGGAGGAAAGGGAGGGACAGGATGAGAAGGACAAGGAGCAGGCACGCCGCCGTAAGCCGCCGCGTACCTGGGCCAATTGGCTCCCCGCTTATTTAATATACATGGCGGTGTATTTGAGGGCGCGGCCGGATTTAGCTATTCCCATGGTCCAATATTTGGACAATATATACAGGGCAATGGTTGATTTCCCGGGCCCCTCATGGCTAGCGTATGATGAGGAATTCCGTATGAGGATTCCCCTCCACCCTGAGATGAGATGGGATGAGCCGTGCCAGAGGCTTTGGCTCTTGTATATGACGCCTACACGCCCTGCCCCGGGAGATAGATACCATTGCGGACATGCGGTCCAGCGAGCGGCTCCAGCGCAGGTTACCCGCCAGGCGGCGGGGCAGGGGGTTCCAGCCCGCCTGCTGTGCTGGACTTTCTCGTCCAATGGTTCCTGCAATAGAAAGAATTGCAGGCATAAGCATGAGTGTCCCACATGTTCGGGCCCCCACGCAGCCTCTGCCTGTCCCAGACCTGGGGGGGCACAAGGCAGAGGGAGGGGTGGACAGTGGGCTGGCAAGACTGCCTCGGATGGAGCTGGTTCTCCAAAAGGCCCCCTCCCCAATTAATGTGGACATGCTGGAGCGTTGGCTCGCATCGTACCCGAAGGGGGAAGATGGGGAGTATCTCCTTCAGGGTTTTAAGCAGGGATTCCGTATTCCTTTCATGGGTGATAGGTCCCCTCAGGATGCCCCCAACCTGTTATCCCTCAGAGGGAGGGAGGATGTGGCTGCGGCCAGCATTAAGAAAGAGTTAGATGCGGGCAGGGTCGCTGGACCTTTCCCTGCACCCCCGTTTCCCAATTTTAAGGTGTCGCCACTGGGCTTGGTCCCCAAAAAGTCCCTAGGCGAGTTTCGCCTTATTCATCATTTGTCCTACCCAGCCGGCCGATCGGTCAATGATGCTATTCCTGATGACCTCTGTTCAGTCAGGTATACATCGTTTGACCATGCGTTGCGCATGGTACGCTCGTGTGGCCCAGGTGCCTTGCTGGCCAAGTGTGACATTAAGTCGGCTTTTCGCCTCTTGCCAGTGCATCCGGGCGACTTTGAGTTGCTGGGTTTTAAATTTAAGGGTGAATATTATTTTGATAAGGCCATGCCTTTTGGCTGCTCCATATCATGCTCAGCATTCGAGCGTTTTAGTACCTTCCTAGAGTGGGCTTTCGTCCGCAGGTCAGGGTCCCGGTCTGTAGCCCATTACCTGGATGATTTTTTATTCGGGGGTGAACGGGGCTGGGACACGTGCACACGTCTCCTCAACACATTTCAGACGCTAATGGAGGAACTTGGTGTCCCTTTAGCGCCCGAAAAGACCGAGGGCCCATCTACCAAGCTAGTATTCCTGGGGGTTGAGATTGACACAGTAGGGCAGGCTTCTAGGTTGCCGGGTGATAAGGTGTCCAGGATAGTGGCCCTTATCTCGGAATTGCTGGCCAAGCGTAAGGCATCCCTGAGGGAACTGCAGGTGCTACATGGTCACCTCAATTTTGCCTGCAGGGTGGTCGTACCGGGCAGGGCTTTTGCCCGGCGCTTATGCGACGCCATGGCAGGGTTATCCAGGCCCCACCACAGAGTCAGGCTTACCCGGGGTATCAGGGCAGACATGTTTGTCTGGTTGCAATTCCTGAGGGAGTTCAATGGGGTCTCATTTTGGAGGTCTGACCTCCTGGCATCCCCCAATTTCCAGATCCAGTCTGACGCCTCAGGATCCCTGGGTTATGGGATGTACTTCAATGGGAAGTGGGCCTATGGTGGGTGGCCACCGGCATGGGCAGACACAGGTCGCCTGCGGGATCTCACATACCTGGAATTTTTCCCTATTCTGGGGGCTTTGATGCTATGGGGCGAACAGTGGGCTAATTCGGTGGTGCATTTCTGGTGCGACAATGCTGCTGTTGTCCACATCGTTAATGCACAGACTTCCAAATCGCCCAGGGTTATGGAACTAGTGCGCCATTTTGTGCTGCGCTGCCTGCGCCTCAACGTCTTGTTCAGGGCCAGGCATGTCCCCGGGATTAATAATGATATTGCTGACGCTTTGTCCCGCCTGCAGATCTCCCGGTTCCGTGCCTTGGCCCCGGATGCGGAGGAATTTCCCTCGCCACTCCCGGACGAGATCTGGACTATTGGCAAGGAGAGGTGAACCGGGCAATTGGCCTGTCACTAGCGCCACGCACGCGTAAGGCGTACCAACAAGCATTCAATTCTTACAGGGCATTTTCCGCTCAATGTCACCTGCCAGAGACCTGGCCTATCCCGGTGGACCATGTTCTGCGGTTCATGGTTCACCTGCATGCACAGGGCCTCGCACCTCGCACCATAGCATCCAAGCTCTCGGCGTTGGCTTTTATGGCCAAAGTGGGAGGTCATGTGGATACCACCTCTGACTTCCGTGTGAGACATGTTTTGGAGGGGTGGGTGCGCGAGCGCGGGCGTTGCCCGGACGACCGGCACCCTATTTCCCCAGGGGTTCTTCCCCAGTTGGCCCGGGGCTGGCCAGGCCTCTGTTTTGATCATTATGAGGCAGCCCTTTTTCATGCAGCCACAACGGTGGCATTTTTTGGAGCGCTCCACGTCAGCGAACTCGTGATGCTGTCTAAGGCGGATGCAAGTGGTAGGGCACTGGAACTCGAAGATGTCTATGTTGCCAAAGACTGGGCCCAGTTGAGGATACGCTCCTCTAAAACAGATCAGCATGGCGTAGGCAGTGGTGTAAGACTGCTACGGTGTTCTTTGGCAGACATCTGTCCGGTTGGTGCCCTACAGGAATTCCTGGCACTGCGTGGCATGCACCACGGCCCGTTTTTCTGTCACCAAGATGGGTCTCCCCTTACTAAATTTCAGTTTTGGAAGGTGACAGCCAGAGCCCTCACCAGGGTGGGCCTACCAGGTGCCCGTTATGGCACACATTCATTCCGTATTGGTGCAGCCTCTACAGCAGCTGCTTTTGGGTACTCTGGGGCTGACATACGCAGCATGGGGAGGTGGGGCTCGCAATGTTTTCAGTTTTATGTGCGCCCACTCCCGCCATGAGTACCAATCCAGTCACCTTACCGCCTTTTTTTCTCAATTTTCTTACAGACCCTGGGTGTCGTATTACACCGGTGACAGTATGGCTGGTGGGCCACAGCTATGTGCACAGGGCAGCGCGTTACGCTGCGGCGACAGATTGGGGACCCCGACTGGGACTGGGTGAACACGCCAGTCTCACATGGCATGGTAAGCCTGGGATGTTATGGCGGGAGCTGCGGCCTTTCCTTTTTTCTGGCCTGGGTGCTGACCCGCCTGACATTCTCATTATCCACCTGGGGGGCAATGATTTGGGCCAGGTCACCGGCTTATCGCTCAAGCATGCGATTTGCGAGGAACTCGCCTACTTGCATTATGTCTGGCCTGCCACAACCCTGGTTTGGTCGGACATTGTCCCGCGCCATTCTTACAGAGGGGGCGTTAACCTCGTGGCCCTTGACTGCGCTAGGCGCACGGTCAATAGGGCGGTGGCGCGGTTTCTTGCCGACAGGGCTTGGGGACGGGTCAGTCATCACCCCGATATTAGCCTGCAAAATTATGACTTGTACGCAGGGGATGGGGTCCATCTGTCGCGAGGAGGTATGGACCTCCTGTTGGGATTGGCGAGCAGGCCTGTTGACCGAGCTGACAGTCTGGGGGGGGGCGTCAGGTCTTCTTTGAAGCCCCTCCGTGTGGCGGGTAGCACTGGTAAGGTAAACAGTATGACCCACAAGTATCCGGCAGGTTCGCAATTGACTGGACAACACTAGACAGGAACAAATTAGTTAAACGTTGTCCGGTCAACGACGAACCAGGCGATGGGGTGATGACGATTGCTAACCAGCATGCATCACCCCTGTGATTTCACGGATACGCGTCAGAGGGTGGGGTCATGAGTTAGTTATTGACTACGGTCAACAATTTGTTTGTTGTCAACAAACAAATTGATACAAATTGATACATTGTAACCAATTGCCGTTGGCAATTTTGGGGTGGTACCTTACCAGTGTTACTTCGGCCTGCTTGCCTTATGAATTATGATTGGTCGTTTTACCAATACAAATTTATAATTCGGACTAGGGCATTGAATCAATAAATGTGGCCCGGTGCTGTTATCCACTTTCAATGTTGTCTGTGTCCGTTATTGGGGGGGTGCGCCTGCAATGCAAGCGCGGCGCCAAAATGGCCGCCGCGCCCTTTGCGGGCCCCCCCCCCACAGGACAGAGAATCCGGGTAGTTAGGGGCGTGGCCAGCTCCCTTATAAAAGGGATGGCCACGAGGCAGCCGAGCTGCCATTTTACCTCAGCGACGGAGCGGAGAAGTCTTTTCCCCTCCACCCCCTCCCTAGTTAACAGTGTGATATTTTGGTCGCTTCGGGGCCGGGTGGGAATTTTTGGCTGGGACCCATATTGGCTTCCGGGTCCTGGCTTTTTTGCCCATCCCACACTGTTGCTATGGTTTGATATAGGGGTCTTCTGTGTTCATAACGTTGACTTTGGTCACATTGGCGGGTAGCACTGGTAAGGTAAACAGTATGACCCACAAGTATCCGGCAGGTTCGCAATTGACTGGACAACACTAGACAGGAATAAATTAGTTAAACGTTGTCCGGTCAACGACGAACCAGGCGATGGGGTGATGACGATTGCTAACCAGCATGCATCACCCCTGTGATTTCACGGATACGCGTCAGAGGGTGGGGTCATGAGTTAGTTATTGACTACGGTCAACAATTTGTTTGTTGTCAACAAACAAATTGATACAAATTGATACATTGTAACCAATTGCCGTTGGCAATTTTGGGGTGGTACCTTACCAGTGTTACTTCGGCCTGCTTGCCTTATGAATTATGATTGGTCGTTTTACCAATACAAATTTATAATTCGGACTAGGGCATTGAATCAATAAATGTGGCCCGGTGCTGTTATCCACTTTCAATGTTGTCTGTGTCCGTTATTGGGGGGGTGCGCCTGCAATGTACCACTGTTCCTCAGATTGCACTTGCCCAAGAAATGTTTTTCAGTCTTGGTGCTTCATTTGTATTGTCAACTACAACTTGTATCCGAGAATGCATTTTTTTTTTCATGAAGCAGGAAAAATGTCACTGGCATGAATTTGTTTAAGGTGGATCCCATCTTGCCATCACCCACGGCACACATGAAGAGCAGCATGCAGGATTTAACACCGGACTACAATGGACCACTGCAGCCTTGAGGATATGGACAAGGTGCACCTTCACAGCCATTCCATCTGGCACGGTCTCTTCCGCCTCCATGACCGTTGGGAATCAGAGTTCCTCCTCTGCTCATTTTGTCATTGGGCCCAATATGATGGTTTCCAGTGGAATTTCCTACACTGAGGGGGACCATCACCCCACCTAAAGGGACTCCTCCACCCAAAGCCATTGCCCCCACTCAAAGCCATTGCCCCCTTTAGGGAGTCAGGTTAGTTAACCACCACCCGACACTCTGCGTTGAGTCACTGGCTGTATGGACTACTCCATTACCGTAGCGGGATGTCCGGCCAGACAGTAGCTTCATTTGTATATAGAGGTGCTTTCCCCACTTATCCTATTCGATTCTTTCTCCAAGTTGTTTGTGGTTTTGCTATTACTGCATCATTTCTAGTAGTAGTAGTAGTAGTAGTAGTAGTAGTAGTAGTAGTAGTAGTAGTAGTAGTAGTAGTAGTAGTAGTAGTAATTTCCATTTATATCTCACCCATCTGGGATTACCCTCACTCTGGGTGGCTAACAACAACACATTAAGAACACATAATAAAATCACATAATAAATCACCTAATAAAATACAAATATCAAACCTAATTAAAACCAGGGGACCGAATAAAAGCCTGACACTAATATAGTGAGTGCCCCTACTCAAATGCTTCCCTGACCAGAAGTGCTTTAAATTGTTTTCTGAATGTCAGCAATGAAGTGTTCTGGCGCAATTCCGGGGGAAGGGAGTTTCATAGCGATGGCACCGCCACCGAAAAGACTCATCTCCTGGATGTCACCTTCCTTGCTAGTTTCGGCATTGGCACCAAGAGCTGGCCAATGCCAAAATTCCTAACCTATCGTGTATGGAGATTGCCATATTCTAGGCCCACGATGGCAAACTATGGCACTCAAGGTGTGCTTGCACTTCAATTCCCAGAAGCCCAAGTCCCTGTGAATCCACATGAATTTGTGTGAATTCACAGGGACTTAGGTTTCTGGGAATTGAAGTTCAAGAACAGCTGGAGTGCCAAAGTTCACCATCACTGTTCTAGGTCCTTGTCAACTGAAATGAACATTTTCATGTTTTACATTAATGCTCTGACAAGCTATAAGCTTTGTGCAGTCTCTTCTGAGTCTTGCTCCAAGCACAGAATGGAGAAGTTCAAACTCGTTCCTCTTTAACAAGAAAAATGATCTCACCATGCTTACAGAGAGCTGCCATTAGAGCAGCATTTCCAAAACTATGTTCTGCAGAACACTCATGGACTTCAGGTCCCAGAAGCCTAAGTCAGTACATTGGCTGATCAGTGCTTTAGGGGATTGACTTAGACTTCTGGAAATTGAAGTCCAAAAACCAAAGATTGGGAAGCACTGCTTTGCAGTCTCAGAATAAGATACAGTTTCTGGAAAACCTCAGGGAGGAACTACTTCTTCCATGTAAAGGCCAAACGTGAAACTGCCAAAATGAAGCCACCTTTTGGTGAATTCATTCTGTAGTTCCTTTCGACTGACCTAGTGTGAGAAAGATTAGCTGGCACAACAAGGTTGACATTGCCCAGGGTATGCCCAATGGTGGTTCAAAAATACCACACTCATTCTATAAGGAGGCTCTTTCTGTTTACCCCAAGGGATACAAAAAGATATCTAGGCAAACAGAGTTCACTTGCCATTGACCTAAGCATTTCCTCACCAGAGTAGCTGTTGTGGGAGGCAGGAAAGCTGTGTCTATATCCAGTGGTGTCCAGAAGGATAGAATATATTTCTATGAACCAACATTGTTCCCCCTTACTTCCATTACTTAGATGTGACTCCAGGGTCTGCTAGTGTTTGCTAGTACTTTTACTTCATGCATATCCCTATGCAATACCTTGAACCCAGTGGTGTCTGGAGTGGTACCCCCTGGGTTTGGTGGCACAGGGTGGGCAGAGATGGGCTAACATCTGGAGCCAAAGTGAGTACTGTACTACAGATGCAGGTAGGGACTGGCACAGGGACACAGGGGTTGGGGGCTGAAGTGAAGACTTGATCCTTCAGACAGGAGCAGACTGTCTGGTAAGTGGTCTGAGCTTGAGAGATCCTTTTGCCCTAGTGGGCCAACCCTCCACTGCTTGGGCATATCTAGGAATAGAGCATGGGGAGGGGGGTTGGCACTATTCTGAGAGGTCTCTGAAATCCTTTGCAGGAAAAGGAACTGTGTATGGTCTTCATGAAAAGAACACGAGAGCTTGACTAGCTCGATCATGGTCTAAGGCAGGGGTGGCCAACCTTTATTGCACCATGGGCCTAACCATGCCCCCAAAACAGCTGAGCAGGCCAGACCATGCCTCTAAAAGTGGAAGCAGCTGACATAAATGTGCCCATTTCCGGATTTATGTCAGAATTTATGTCAGCTGTGGGCGCGTTTGCACACGCGCAGGCATGTTTTATGGCTGACTTCTACTTCCGGGTGTGTGGGAGATGGTGACGGGTCAGTTGGAATAGCGTCACGGACTGGGACCGGCCATGGGCCATAGGTTGGGAATCCCTAGTCTAAGGAACTTGAACTCTTCAGTCCTGCTGCTTAATCCATCTTCCCTCTCCTTAGTTCAGCTCAGCTCAGCTCAGGCGGCAGCTTTCAAGGAATTTCTACTCTTGAATTTCTCCTCTTGAGTGCCATTCTTGGGTTTGTGGGGCGAAGGGAGGAAGAACCAGCTGGCAACAATTGGGAGCCAAATACCCTGTTCCTCTGCACATTCTTTAAATCCCAGTCCCAGCTGATTAATCACAGTCAGACTGCTCTGAGCTTATCACTTTCCTTAATAGCTGAATAATTTAAAACCTCTGTTTGCTGGCGTCTTAATTGCTTTTGCATTAAACACAAGGGCCATCCTGAATGCAGAATAGGACCAACCCTAGTAAGGTTTTTCTCCCCCCCCCCCCCCCCGCCCTTTTTCCCTTCTCAACTAGCATCTTCTTGGAACTGGTATACAGGGAAGAAACATGGACACAATTCCTAAAGGGGATGCTGGCAATTTATTTCCTATCTTCTGCAGGTAGCCAGAGGGAAAATGTACTTCATGGTGTACTAACTCATATTCTTCAGAACTCTTTAATATTTTCTGTGTGCGCCTAGAATGAAATTTTCATCCAGTTAAGAGTGTGTGTGTGTGTATGCGCGCATATGTGTGTTTGACCATGGAATTGCAGAAGGGCTTGATAGAAACAGAGCAAAAGCTTGCGTGAATAGCTGGACCACACACTATAAAGAAAGAGACCAAAGGCACTCCTCAGATATATGTGTCAGAACTGAATGTACAGCCCTAATAAATGGTACAAATGGTATAGAGCATCCTCCCACCCTTATAAATTTATTTATTTATTTATTTAAATAAGAACTGCATACCAGTCTGGCCAGGTTATCCTGCTATGGTAATAGAGTAGACCATACTGCCAGTGACTCAACGTCGGTTGTCAGGCAGTAGTTAACTAACCTGACAACCCAGAGGACTAACGGCCATGGGTAACAAAGTCCACATGGCCGGGGAAGGGTGATGGTCCCCAAGTGGATTAAATCACACTTGAATCCATCTTGGTGGAGGACAGCAGTTTCATCAATACTGGCCTGTGGTTGATGAGGATTTTGCGTGCCAAAAGGGCTCAGGACTAGAATGCGAGCGCGGTGCCAAAATGGCCGCCGCGCCCTTTGCAGCCCCCCCCATCGGACGAAGGCATCCGGGTAGTTAGGGGGCGTGGCCAGCACCCTTATATAAGGGGCGGCCATGAGGCAGCCGAGCTGCCATTTTGCGAAGCGACGGAGCGGAGAAGTTTTCCCCTCTTACCTCCGTCGCTTTTACCCTCACCGGGGAGCCTCTTGGCTGCTGATTTTCTCCTTTTCGGCTTCCCATCGGCTAGCTGCAATGCCCTCAAAGAAGAAGGAATCTGCGAACGCGGCTCGTTCTGCGCGGAGGTGCAATCCGGGTCGGAGGATCGCGGCTGCGCCTCCCCAGCAGCCTCCTATGCCTGAGCCCACCGGGACCGGTGGGATGGGGTTAATTCCCCCTTGGCCGGAGGCTGGGGGTCCGCGTACGGGCCCAGTAGGGGCCGTGGCCCTCGGCCCGCAAGCGGTGGCCACCGCTCCCCTTTGCCCCCCTTGGTTTAGGTGGCTATGTCAGCGTGGAGGCCCTCCTGGCCCGCGTTGCGGCCCTTGAGGCATCCCTGGCCCGGGTTAGTCACCCTGGGGCCCCTTTTGGGGTGCAGGTCGATGCATCGTCTGCTGGGCAGCGGCAGGCTACGGGACGGGTCGAGCTGCCTGAGGCGCGTGGCCCGGCTTTGGCCACTGCCTCGCAGCTCCCCAATCCACAGGCCGGTGCTGATCAAGCCCCGTCGGCGAGCTCTATGGCGGTCGTGAGCTCCGATGCCCCCAGTGGGTCGGAACCCCCGGTGGGGGCGGCCCATGGGGGTGCAGCATGTGAGTATGCGGTCCAAACTAGTGCACCTACACACATGGCCACGTTTTGGGGGGGGGCTTTTCAATGGCCTTGGCCTCGCACGGGTGGTGCGGCGGTTCAGTCGCCGACGCCTCACTCGGTGACTTCAACTACCACCCAGGGCCCCGTGGTGGGGGGTGCTTATTACCCAGTCGGGAATCTTCTAGGGGTGACCGGGTTAGTCCAGGCTCCTTTGCAGATGCTCGCAGTTTCCACCGTACCTGTGTCGGCTTTGCCGACAGCAGGGTATTCCTTGCCACTGCGGGGCCATTTGCCCGGACCCCCATAGAGAAGATCTGGCGGGGGGAGTATGTGGACATCTTCTCCCTCCTTAACAGAGAGCCCACCAAGGAGGAGAGGGAGGGGCAAGATGAGAAGGATAAGGAGCAGGCGCATCGTCACATGCCACCACGTACGTGGGCCAACTGGTTGCCGGCCTGGCTCGTATACATGGCGGTCTGCCTTAGGGCTCGGCCGGATTTGCCGATTCCGATTGTCCAGTATTTGGACAATATTACCGGGCGATGGTTGACTTCCCGGGCCCGTCGTGGTTGGCTAATGACGAGGAATTCCGTAGGCGGGTTCCCCTGCACCCCGAGATTAGGTGGGATGAGCCCTGCCAGAGGCTGTGGCTCCTGTACATGACTCCCACGTGCCCCGCGCCCGGGGAATGATACCATTGTGGACGTGCGGTTCAGCGAGCAGCCCCAGCACAGGCACCCCGCCAGGTGGCGGGGCAGGGGGTTCCAGCCCGCCTGCTGTGCTGGACTTTCTCGTCCAATGGTTCCTGCAACAGGGAGAATTGCAAGTACAGGCATGAGTGTCCCTCCTGTGCTGGCCCCCAGGTGGCCTCCGCCTGTCCCACGCCTGGAGGGATGTGGGGCAGAGGAAGGGGTGGACACGGGATTGGCAACACTGCCGCAGAGGGAGCTGGTTCGCCGAAAGGCCCCCTCCCCAATTAATATGGACATGTTGGAGCGTTGGCTCGCATTGTACCTGAGGGAGGAGGATGCGGTTTACCTCCTTCAGAGTTTTAGACAGGGGTTCAGTATTCCTTTCGTGGGTGATAGCTCCCCCCAGGATGCCCCCAACCTTTTGTCCCTTAGGGGAAGGGAGGAGGTAGCTGCTGCCAGCATTACTGGGGAGGTCGAGGCGGGCAAGGTCGCTGGCCCTTTCCCGACACCCCCGTTCCCTAATCTTAGGGTATCACCTTGGGCTTAGTGCCCAAAAAGTCACCGGGTGAGTTTCGCCTGATTCATCACTTGTCCCACCCAGCCGGCCGATCGGTCAATGATGCTATCCCTGATGACCTTTGCTCAGTCTGGTGTGCATCTTTTGACCGAGCGCTGCGCATGGTGCGCTCATGGGGCCCGGGTGCGCGGTTGGCTCAGTGCGACATCAAGTCGGCGTTTCGCTTCCTGCCGGTGCACCCGGGCGACTTCGAGTTGCTGGGTTTTTAAATCCGGGGTGAATATTACTTTGATAGGGCCATGCCTTTTGGCTGTTCCATATCATGCTCGGCCTTCAAGCGTTTCAGTACATTCCTACAGTGGGCTTTCGTCCGCTGGTCAGGGTCCCGGTCTGTAGCCCATTACCTGGATGATTTTTATTCGGGGGTGAACGGGGCTGGGACACGTCCACACGTCTCCTCAACACATTTCAGACGCTAATGGAGGAACTCGGTGTCCCTTTAGCGCCCGAAAAGACCGAGGGCCCATCTACTAAGCTAGTATTCCTGGGGGTGGAGATTGACACGGTAGCGCAGGCTTCTAGGTTACCGGGGGATAAGGTGTCAAGGATAGTGGCCCTTATCTCGGACTGGCTTGCTAAACGCAAGGCATCAATGAAGGGACTGCAGGTGCTACATGGTCACCTCAATTTCCCTTGCTGGGTCGTCGCACCGGGCGGGGCATCTGCTCGGCGCTTGTGCGACGCCATGACAGGCTTATTTAGGCCCCACCATAGGGTTAGACTCACCCGGGGTATCAGGGCAGATATGCTTATCTGGCTCCAGTTCCTGAGGGAGTTCAATGGAGTATCAGTTGGAGGTCTGACCTCCTGGCTTCCCATCGCTTTTAGATACAGTCCGATGCTTCGGGATCCCTGGGTTATGGGCTGTACTCAATGGGAAGTGGGCCTATGGTGGGTGGCCACCAGCCTGGGCAGGCACTGGTCGCCTGCGTGATCTCACGTACCTGGAATTTTTCCCTATCCTGGGGGCTTTGATGCTATGGGGCGAGGAGTGGGCCAACTCGGTTGTCCAATTCTGGTGTCACAATGCGGCCGTTGTACCCATTGTCAACTAACAGACTTCCAAACCGCCCAGGGTCATGGATCTAGTGCGCCAGTTTGGTTGCGCAGCCTGCGCCCCAATGTCCTCTCCAGGGCCAGGCATGTCCCGGGGGTCTATAATGATATCGCTGACGCTTTGTCCCGCCTGCAGATCTCCTGGTTCTGTGCCTTGGCCCCGGATGCGGAGGAATTTCCCTTGCCACTCCCGGACGAGATGTGGACCATTGGCAAGGAGAGGTGAACCGGGCGATTGGCCTGTCACTAGCGCCACGCACGCGTAAGGCATATCACCACTCATTCAATTCTTTCGGAGATTTCTGTACCCAATTCTGGCTGCCAGAGACCTGGCCGATCTCAGTGACCCATGTACTTCGGTTCATGGTTTACCTGCATGCCCAGGGCCTTACACCTCGCACCATGGCATCTAGGCTGTCAGCATTGGCTTTTATGGCAAAGGTGGGCGGTCATGTGGAGAGTACCGCTGACTTCCGTGTGAGACATGTTTTGGAGGGGTGGGTGCGGGAGCGTGGGCGTTGCCCGGACGACCGCCACCCGATTTCCCCAGGGGTTCTTACCCAACTGGCCCGGGGCTGGCATGGCCTCTGTTTTGATAAGTACGAGGCAGCCCAATTCATGCGGCTACTACGGTAGCCTTTTTTGGAGCGCTCCGCATCAGCGAGCTTGTGATGCTGTCTAAGGCGGAAGCAAGTTGTAGGGCACTGGAACTCGAGGATGTCTATGTTGCCAAAGACTGGGCTCAGTTGAGGATACGCTCCTCTAAGACAGATCAGCATGGCGTAGGCAGTGGTGTAAGACTGCTACGGTGTTCTTTGGCAGACATCTGTCCGGTTGGTGCCCTACAGGAGTTTCTTGCACTGCGTGGCATCCACCATGGCCCGTTTTTTTGTCACCAAGATGGGTCTCCCCTTACTAAATTTCAATTTTGGAGGGTGCCGGGAAGGCACTAGACAGTGTTGGCCTCTCTGGGGCTCGTTGCGGCACCCATTCGTTCAGGATAGGGCTGGCTTCTACTGCAGCTGTTTTTGGGTACTCCGGGGCTGACAAACGCCGCATGGGAGGGTGGGGATCACAATGTTTTCAGTTTTGTGTTCGCCCTCTTCAACCGTGAGTACCAGTTTAGTCACTGCATTGTTTCTCCCCCCCTTTTTTCCTTGACAGACCCTGGGTGTCGTATTACACCGGTGACAGTATGGCTGGTGGGCCATGGCCACGTGCACAGGGCAGCGCGTTACGCTGCATGGGGCAGCACGTTACGCTGCACAGGGCAGCGCGTTACGCTGCACAGGGCAGCGCGTTACGCTGCGGCGACAGAGTGGGACCCCGACTGGGACTGGGTGCATCCGCACGTCTCAGGTGGCATGGTAAGCACGGCATGTTATGGCGGGAACTGTTGCCATTCCTTTTCTACATCAGGGATGCTGACTCGCCTATGTCCTGGTTATGTACCTTGGGGGCGATGGCTTGGGACATGTCACTGGCCTATCGCGGCACCTTGCGATTTGCAGTGACCTGCCCTACTCACATTTTGTGTGGCCTGCGACAACCCTCAATTGGTCGGACACGATACCGCGGTACGCTTACAGGGGGGCGTTCGGCCTCGGGGCTCACGCTCCGTGAACGGGGCTATTGCCCGGTTCCTTTTCAACAAGGGTGGGGGACGCGTCATTAGCCTCCCTGCCATCAGTCTGCAAAATTAAGAGCTTTACTCAGGGGATGGGGCCCATCTGTCGCAGGGAGGTATGGACCTCTGGTTACTGGACTGGCGAGCAGGCCTGTTGACCGAGCTGACGGTCTGGGGGGGCGTCGAGCCTTCTTTGAAGCCCCTCCGTGTGGCGGGTAGCACTGGTAAGGTAAACATTTATGACCCACAGGTATCCGGCAGGTTCGCAATTGACTGGACAACACTAGACAGGCATAAGTTGGTTAAACGTTGTCCGGTCAACAACGAACTAGGCGATGGGGTGATGGCTACAGCTAGACAGCATGCATCACCCCGTGATTTTACGGATACGCGTCAGAGGGTGGGGTCATTAGTTAGATATTGACTACGGTCAACAATTTGTTTGTTGTCAACAAACAAATTGATACAAATAGATACATTGTAACAATTGCCGTTGGCAATTTTGGGTGGTACCTTACCAGTGTTACTTCGGCCTGCTTGCCTTAAGAATTATGATTGGTCAATTACCAATAGAAATGTATAATTCGGACTAGGGCATGAATCAATAAATGTGGCCCAATGCCGTTATCCACTTTCATCAGTGTCTGAGTCCTTTATTGGGGGGTGCGCCTGCAATGCGAGCGCGGCGCCAAAATGGCCGCCGCGCCCTTTGCGGGCCCCCCCCCATCGGACGAAGGCATCCGGGTAGTTAGGGGGCGTGGCCAGCACCCTTATATAAGGGGCGGCCATGAGGCAGCCGAGCTGCCATTTTGCGAAGCGACGGAGCGGAGAAGTTTTTCCCCTCCACCCCCTCCCTAGTTAACAGTGTGATATTTTGGTCGCTTCGGGGCCGGGTGGGAATTTTTGGCTGGGACCCACAATTGGCTCTCGGGTCCTGGGTTTTTTGCCCATCCCACACTGTTGCTATGGTTTGATATAGGGGTTTCTGTTGCTGCTGTTGACTTTGGTCACATGGGCGGGTAGCACTGGTAAGGTAAACATTTATGACCCACAGGTATCCGGCAGGTTCGCAATTGACTGGACAACACTAGACAGGCATAAGTTGGTTAAACATTGTCCGGTCAACGACGAACTAGGCGATGGGGTGATGGCTACAGCTAGACAGCATGCATCACCCCGTGATTTTACGGATACGCGTCAGAGGGTGGGGTCATTAGTTAGATATTGACTACGGTCAACAATTTGTTTGTTGTCAACAAACAAATTGATACAAATAGATACATTGTAACAATTGCCGTTGGCAATTTTGGGTGGTACCTTACCAGTGTTACTTCGGCCTGCTTGCCTTAAGAATTATGATTGGTCAATTACCAATAGAAATTTATAATTCGGACTAGGGCATGAATCAATAAATGTGGCCCAATGCCGTTATCCACTTTCATCAGTGTCTGAGTCCTTTATTGGGGGGTGCGCCTGCAAAGTGACTTGTGGAACTGGATCAGTGGTATGGGTGTCATGCTGTGAAGCAGAAGGCCAACAGAAGGCCACTACATTATATTGCTCCTAGGACAATCTTCTATGGCTGATCGCTATGAGGATAGCCAATATTTGGAATCGGATATGGCACTTGAAGAAGAAGAATTGTAAATGCATATCCTGCAATGTTGTTCTAATGCTGTCAACCAGCCTTCAACAATGGGTGTCATTCCCTGTGCTGGCTTAGAATGGTGGCAGCTGTACTGAACCTCAAATGGAAGGTCCCAGGCTGGGAAAAGCTGGCACAGACACTGCCAAAATTTGCCCTGGTGTTTGTTGATGCCTATATTTTGAAAAATATAAGTGTTAGTCTTTAAAGTCCTGCAGTGTTTTTGTTTATGCTTCCTGATATACATTTTGAAACAAAGAGATTGTGCCTTGAGTCTGAGGAAAAGTCACTTAGCTTTAGTTAGGACATTTCATTCCATACACTTATTTAAATGATTCATAATTATGACATACTTTACAACAAGTTGGGCAAGAAGCAGTCAGTTGGCCACATGCAGCCCCACCCCCACCCCCACCCACCCACCCCCACCCACACACACACACACACATAATTTTTGCAGCTTTCAAAGCCACCCCAACACCTCACACATTTTAAAAATACATATCTTTAGTGAAAAACCTGCTCAGAAACACTGCTGAAGTGGTTCTAGGGAGCATGAGGAGCAATTTAGCTATGCATCATTGGCATAAGTGGACTTCTTCAGTTGAAAATTTATTTTTTGTTCATTTACTGTATTTATTTTATTTATTTTATATCCTACTCGATTAGTGAGACCACTACTCTGGACTGCTTACAATGAAGACTAAACATAATTTTTTTTAAAAAAGCTAGCACAGAAGAACCCAAAAAAACAAATAACAAATAAAGCTATATCTCAACCTGAACATTTTAAGGTTCAGCCCATTTTTTCCCCAGATAACATAATCCCATTGTAGAGATTTTTTACCAAACTATGTTAAGCAAATTTGCCTCCTTTGCCACATACCTCTTCTCTTAACCCCTCTCCCTTTTACATGCAGCCTTCTGGGTGCCACTAATTTGAAGAAGCCTCTGGTCCCACTGAAATCATCCACCCCTGATTTATACTACCCATAGCCCAGTGGTGGTGAACCTATGGCCGCGTGCCACAGGTGGCCCTCGGAGCCCTCTCTGTGGGCACCCGTGCAGTCCCCCCAGCACAGAGGTCACCCTGCCCCTCTGCCCAGCAGCCCAATGGGAATGCTTCCTCCCTCCCCCAGCACATTTAGCCCACCCCTATGCCCAGCAACCCAATGGGAGAGCTTCCTACCTCCTCCCAGCACAGAGTATGCCCTGCCCCTCTGCACAGTAGGCCAATGGAAACGTTTCCTCCCTCCCCTGTTGCTGTGTTGGCATGTTGCAATAAATAAGTGGGTTTTGGGTTGCAGTTTGGGCACTCGGTCTCTAAAAGATTCGCCATCACTGCCATAGCCCATTAGGCCATGTCCCAAATGCAATTAACCAATTGTCACTGCTGCAGATGTATACTTTGGGTAGTGTTTGTCATGTAAACATATCTATAGGTGGTATTCATGAAGTTATTATCATCATGATAGTGTTGGTAATTTGCCTTGCTAATAGTTTTCCTCCAGCAGACAATGCTTTCTTAATTTGTACAAGCTTTTGACCCATAAAGCTGACTTGTTTTCTTTCCTACTGTGTATTTTCATCTGTACTTTAATTTCATGACATTTTAACTGGCTGCTGTTTTTCCTCAAAAGAGTTGATATTTATGTCATTAGGGTACTCCAGGGTGATGTAGCTTGTGGCTACTAAAGAGGAATAACTACTCTAGAATTGGAGTAAGTGAAAATAGAAAAGCTAAGTTTCTTGATCATCAGTTCAGAGATAATGCAGGAGAAAGTACCCTAAATGTATTTATAGAAGCTCGTTTACAAAAACCTGTTTGCAGCTAGATTCCAAGCATGGGAAAGTGCTGGTGGATGTCAAGGGACATCCCATGTGCAGAAACAACTAACTGGTTTCCTGGAAGACATAGACGGTGGAGCAAGCTTGTAAAAGACAGGAGAACCAGATGCCCAAGCCTACTTAGCTGCCTGTGTCTCCCCCTCCCACCTACTTGTTTCATGTTTTAGGACATTTTTATCAGTTTGCATGTGCTTATATTTGATGAGGATACCCATTGTGGTCTAGCGGACAAAGTGATGGACTAGAATTTAGGAGGCTGGGGTTCAAATCCCTGCTCAGCCAAGGAAGCTCATTAAGGGAATGAAACTAGTAAAGCCAATACTGTAATACCCCACATAATGTTAAAGCTTGCTTCCATGATCCTTAACGTTATGCGGTTTTTAACATTGTGCGATACATGTATCGCACAATGTTAAACCAAAGCCTACGGTGACCGCTTTAACTTGGGAAGGGCCAGGGAGAGTGCCTAGAAGCTGCCCTTGCTGGCGCTGGGTTCCCCCCAGCCCTTCCCAACTCAAAGCAACCGGCTCACCTGCCTCCTCAGAAAAGGACCCAGGGATCGGACGCTCCGATGCCCTGTTCCCTTTCCAAAGAAGCAGGCAACCTGCCTGCCTTTTTGGAAAGGGAACCGGAGATCAGATGCTTGGGTCTATGGAGGCCCCCTTGCTGTTCTGATGCAAGCCTTGGAACAGCAAGGGGGCCTCTGAAGACCAAGACCCAAAGCCCGCAGGGCTGCTGTCCCCCTGGGAGGACGCTTCCCAGGTGGAGAACAGCCCTGCGGGCTTTGGGGCAGAGATCTCCGGAGGAAATCTGGGGGGAAATGCAATGCACCACACAACGTTATCTTAATGTTGTGCAGTGCAAATTTTCCCTCAAATTTCCTAACATCATGTGGTTTTAACATTGTGTGGTCCATACGTTATCTGGGATATTACTGTACTTAAACATCTGACTTCCCTTGAAAGTCCTGTAAGGGTTGCAAGAAGTCAGTTCCAATTTGATGGCACTTAACAACAGCTTGTTTGATGGACACATCAGAAATGTTACTTGGGCAGCACTCTCTTATGATAGAACTGATGTCATTGAGCCCAACAAGGGATATAGAATATTGTCAAAGAAAAATCCCCCAGCTGATATCAGACTTCCCCGATCCATTAATTGAAGATCAGAACAATCACACCCATATATTACCATGGAAGCAGTGTGTGGTGTGTGTTTTTTTTTAAAAAAAAGAATAATAACGAGAATGCCTACCCACCCACCCTTTGGCCTCCCAACCCATGGCATGCTAACTGTGTTCCCTTTCTATCTCTTGTAGCCACTGTTATCCTCAATGAGCTGAACTGGACTGAAGCTCTGGAGGATGTATTTGTTGAAAATCGGAAAGAAGACCCCTCTCTGTTGTGGCAGGTCTTTGGGAGTGCAACGGGAGTGACTCGTTTCTATCCAGGTTTGTGCACGAATCTGGAAGGGAGGGGAACATACGTGATGTCATCAACCAGACATTAGCTCTAGTGACCAGCAGCTTGGGGCAGCTATCAGAGCCATGGCAGCACCTGCTATCTTATTCATTCCTCTCTGCCCTAGCCAATCTACCTCCAATCTTTGACAGTCTGCCTCTCCTTTAAAACAAAGTTTCACACTTCTAAAGCACCACCTGACTGGGTTTGTGGGAAACATCATTCAAATCCCCACAGCGTCCTGGGGGAGGACTGCACTGAGGGCACAGTAGGAAATAAAATGATAGCTTTCCTAAACCCTGTCCAGTTGCCAAATGCACACTAGCCCTCCTACCCCTGCAGCTAGTATTGCTGTCCAATGGGCATGGCAGGAAGGGCCTGCTGAGGTAGGATAGTACCCATTTGATGTCACTTTGTCCTGAGCTTTGTCAGGCATTATGCCAGCTTTGAAATGGAAGGTGCTTGCAGGGAGAGGATTCCTACCATTAATAGTCAAGAAGCATTGCTCATCTAGTCCATCTTTTCCACCTTATCAGATGACTTTTCCCTGTTAATGGTCTGAGCAGGGAACATACTTCACTCGAAATGGTGGGGTGAAGTGCAAAGCAATCAAAGCAATTACACTTCTATACCACCCCCTAGCACTTAATGCACTCTCTTTGTGGTCCACAAGTTAATTATCATTTTGCCCCCAACATGCTGGGTCCCCATTTTACCGACCTTGGAAGAATGGAAGGCTGAGTCAACCATGAGTCCTAGTTAGGATCGAACTCACAATGTTCTGACTGCAGTAAAGCAGTTTAGTGACTGCACCTCCAGGGCTCCCTGCTGCCACTACAAGCTTCTGATTAAGCGTCCCTGGTGGGGACTTCTCAGCATTATGTCTGTCTTCAGTTGACTCACTTTCAGGCTGATTCTCACTTCACACCCTTTCCACAACACTTTTAATCCACTGTTTAAAATCTTTATCTCGTTTTTTATAAAAGAACTGTGACAGAAAGGCTCCTTATAGACCCATTACACAGATGAGGGAAGAGCCACTCCATTCATCTGTTTCCTGATTCTGATAACCCCTATAGAAAAGCTTTATTTTGTTATTTGTTTTATTATGTTGCTCCTGTTTATTTGTTTGTACACCTCCCGGATTGGGAAATATCCCAGATGGGAGGTATAAAAATATAATAAATAAATAAATAATTTTTCCTAGAACAGTTTTTAATGACAATGAAACACTAATGATACATTGGTAAACTATTCATGCTATAAAACCTGCCTTAGTGTGGCATTCAGTCTGGTGAAGAGCCTTAGGGTTGGGATCTCTTGAACCCAACCTGTCCCTTATATTACATGTTGAAAGTGGACATGCAGTTCTTTCTTCACCTAACCCAGGGGTTCCCAAACTTTTCGCACTGTGGGCCTGACCACACCCCTTAAGCACCTGAGTGGGATGATCACATGGTTCCTCCCACCGTAAACACATCTGTAAAATGCATCTGCGGCTGTCATAAATGTGTTTACGACAGCCATGGGTGCATTTATGGCAGCGTTTATGACAGGCGTGGGTGTGTTTATACATGCGCGGGCTCATTTTACGGCTGTTGTAAACGCGCTTGCTTCTGGTAGCGGTGAGGGCACATTGAGAGATAGGCAGGATATCTCTCAATGCCATTTCCAGGGAATCCTAAGCAGGTGAAGGCATCTGCTTGGGAATAATACCCTGAAGCAAATGGTGAGCCACTGTGTGAGACAGAATAATGGGCTGGATGGGCTCCTATGGCCTGTTCCAGCAAGGCTGTTCTTATGTTCTTATGAAATCGTGCCATGGGCCGGGGCTGGCCCGTGGGCCATTGTTTGGCCACCCCTGACCTAACCTAAACATTCAGTTCTGAATATTAAGAGAAAAGATGAAACAGAAATGTTCACAAATAAATAAGAGAGGGAGACATACAGAGGGGGGAGGGAGAGTGTTTAAAAGAGTTTTTCAGAGGACAGAAGAAAAGTTCAGTAAGGTCCAGTTACGGACATGTTTTGTAGTTAAGTCATGAAACAAACTTATGAAAATATGGCACAGAGTTAATATATTTTTAAAAGCATTCATTTCAGTTGCCATCTGATAATTATTAAACAGCATTTGCAACAGAAGGCTATGATTTTGTGTGGAAGGAAAAGCAAAGATATTGATGAATGAATTAAAACAGCTATTATGTTTGGGGAAACCCCTAAAATAAAACTCTAAAAATAAAATGTAAAAGCTTTAGCTCTGTCTACTGGTATGTTGGTCTGTTCGGTTATTCATAATAATACCCACTTATAATCTATCACCAAGACACTGGCAAAAGAAGAATAAAAAACAGATCCACCTGAGGTATTGTCTGGCGCCTGTGTTGAATAACAACTCCACCTACCCCTCCACTTGATAGCATTCCTGCTGGACTGCAGCTATTTTCTCTTGACACTTTCTGCATACACAACACATTGTGTTACTTGTAGTGGGTGGCTTTCCATATGTACAGTAGCTGTTGTTCTCTTCCCTTCCTATTGCCTTGAACTCTGTAACAACATCCTCTGTGTTTATACAAAAAAGTAACATGTTTTATTCTTTCTCATTGCAGCCACACCCTGGAGGGCTCCCAATAAGATTGACCTGTACGATGTCCGACGTAGGCCTTGGTAAGCAAAATTTACAAAACTCCAGTGCTGCCTTTGTGTTCAAAGGAGAATAAGTAGTGAGCCTTTGTCGCAGAATTGTCTCTAGTGAGAGCATTTTCCCCCCAAAGGCCAGGATCCTGTGCTGCCATTACACTTGTTCATCTCCCATTTTGTAAAGGGTTGATAGCTCCTGTTAATCTTACCCTTTCCAGAGCAATGAGGTGCTTGCCTTTGCACTCATATAGACTCAGGGAGTGACCCTAGACTTCTGAATTTGCGACTACACTACTGCCCAAGATATTTCTGATAGTGCAGTGTTTTTCCACTGGCCTTCAGTCAGTTCTGCACATTCTAGAATGAACAACAGGTTCACAATGGGAAGACATCCATTTACATGAAGGAAGAGCTGTAGAGGTCCTGGTCATCTTTTTTAATGGGAAAAAGAACACTAAAATGTCTACATTCCAGCAAGGAGCCTGTCTAAATAGGCATTATGTCTCTTCTCCAGGACGGTTGTGGAGGGGCAGGTGGTCTGCTTTTTTATTATTATTATTTTTGTACTGGCATCCAGAAACATTGGATGCCAGAATGTTCTGAGTGCCCCCAAGGGGATTTAACTTTTTGACACCCTGGAAGCCTTGCAGTTGTCAAAAGCTGCTTCTGGTGTAAATATCCAGTGTGCTGAAAGGACTAAAGATCTTCTTCAGTGTATCATTTTTTGAAATTAAACACTTTCCCTGCCCCTCTGCAAAGGACCAAGAAAAGTGCAATTATTTTCTTCCTATCTGATCGCTGTTGCGCTGCACCAATTAGGAGAGTTTATTGTGACATTGCTTAATTCTTTATATTTTGTATTGTATTTTTGCTTATTCTGATGTTTTGATTGTATTAATTGTGCATTGCCTTTTGTATTTTATTGTATATCTTGCTCTGTTTATTGTATTTATATATGTTGTAAGCCGCTTTGAGTGGCTCCTGTGCCAGGAAAGCGGGATGATAATAATAATAATAATAATAATAATAATAATAATAATAATAATAATAATAATAATAATAATAATAATAATAATAATAATAATAATAATAATAATAATAATTAGGGGGGAATTATTCTTTGTTCTGTCTAGTGCTGATAGAAACCAGAGCTGGAGCAGTTTCTTGATCAGCACTATAGAGAAAAAGAAAATATATTTTTTCTTTCCTAACTAACACAGTGCAACAGTGATCAGATAGGAGGAAATAAAAATATAATTACACTTTCCTTCCCCTCATCATCCACTTCACAATACAGGGGGAAAGGTTGTTTGTGCTATTTAGGTGAGAAAGGTGAGCTGAACATAATTTAGCCCTCTTCATCCTCAAGCAACTTCAAAAATCATAATTCCATACTGCCCCACAATCCCAAGGGACAGCCTAGAAAAACCCATAGTTAAGGAAAGCTCAGTCACTAACGGAAATGGGGACCATAGTAGCTACCATAACATTAGAAGGAAAATTCTCTCAGAAGAAAAAAAGAAATCTGTTTATCTTCACATGAGGTTGCCTCAACCTTCATATTGCAAATTAGCTTGCTTTTGTTTTGTGGTTAGTCAGTTGAGAGGTAAACATGGGCTTTATTTGAAGGTGAACTACACAAAACTTTAAATGTATTTCATATCTGGAGGGAATGAATTTTAATAGGAGAAGATATTCATTTCCCTTACCATGCGGTTTGGAAGGAAGGAAAGCTGACATATATATATATATATATATATATATATATATATATATATATATATATATATATATATATATATATATATATATATATATATATATATATATATATATATATATATATATATATATATATATATATATATATATATATATATATATATATATAGTACATCACAACACAGAAGTAGGTGAATGCTTTAGTTATGCAAGTACAGTACTTCTATGCAAAGAAATGTTTTTGTAAATGTGTTCTTAAAGGAATGTGTCAAACAAAACAATCTTGCATGTCTTAGAAATGGGCATGGTCCTTTTAATTTGCCTTTGCTGTGACTTCTGGGGGGAAAAGGGGGGAAATGAATGTCATCTAGCTGCCTACCTCATACTTGGAATTCTAAAAATTGAGAATGTAATAGATTTTTGTTTTCAAGTTGTCTCTTCACATTTTCACGGCATATCCTCCAAAGATTATAGCAACATGGTTTTTAGAGAAATTATCTAGAACATGAGATATAAATAGTTAAACCAGATTACATGTTCAGATGCTGGCTTGAGTCAGACATTCTGGCTCTTGTTCCCAGCCTCTTTGCTCTTCCCTGTACATAAGCCGGTAAGCAAACTAGGTAAGCAAATATGACAAAAGGACTGCTTCCCATTCCATCCAAACTAAGGATGGAGTTTACTCAAACATTTTAGTACAAGAAGTCAGTAGTTCCTAAAACTGAAATGCAAATCTGATTTGCCAGTCAGTTGCATCTTGGTTTATTAAGTCGGAATTCTTGATTTTACCTGCTGTCCAAACATTGCCACTTGTTGTTGTTTTTCATGAAATCATGGAGCTGGAAGAAAGGGGGGGACCAAAAGACCTAGTCACATTCCTGTAGAAGCAAAAGGTTGCCACCCAGGTGAAGCCTATGAAGTCTTTGGTGTAGATGACCTTCCCGTTCCATCTTCCTTTCTCTCCTTGAGTTTGATACGTGAGAATGTGGGGAAGGCTACAAAATCCTTGCCACTGTGACACCCTTGGCCAAGCTTTGAAATACATCCTGCAACATATGAGTTGAATAACCTACGTAGTCGTCCCTAGGCAGGAATGGCAGAATTCATGCCACCAACAATGAAGACAGGTTTGTGCAATGGATTATACCTGGCTATTGAGACAACTGCCCATGCGGAATGGAACGTATCCAGCTCTCATGTGATGCGATATTAGGAGGACTCAACAGGGTACACAGAAAGAACCTCCTTGGAGATTGTGGTATTTTTGAGCCACAATTGGACATACCCTGGTAACATCAACTTTGTGTTACCAGCTAATCTTTCTCACACAATGTCAGGCGAAAAGAACTGCAGAATAATAATAATAATATTTTTGTGTCAGAAATTATTCTGGGTTGAAAGGATTTTTGCAGAAGAAACTCCGCTCAGAGGACACCCAAATGAGGCTCTTTTTATGTTCCCAAGAGCTGGGACAGAGACGGGCACTCAATCCATCATGCAGTAGCTAGGTCTCAAACTGCCACCTTGCCAGCCTTCCAGCTAACAAGGCGAGCTTCTTACCCAATGAGCCACTGCAGCCCCAAAGTGCAGAATTAACTCACCAAAATTGTCTCAGCTGGCATGAACTAGCAGAGCATTGTAAGCAATGAAATGTAAATGAGCCCAGTACACCCAGCACTGTTAATATAAGGGTCTATTAAGCTGAAAGGTGAATTACCTGGGTCTTGAGTGCACACAGGCTCGCTCACCTTTTCTCCAACACCCTTCTCTTTGTCTCCACGCCCTCCTTCTCTCTGCTAGTTGGTCTAAAATTCCAGGTCTGTGGGCAGCCAGCTCTGTCCAATTTTCATTTCACACATCTTTGCCATTGGAAAATGGATACAATAACACAGGCAGGGGCATCCAGGCTGCGGCTCTCATCTGCTTCTCCCCCTCCTTCCCTTTGTGTATCTGGGAGAAGAGGAGGAGGAGAGCAGGTGAGGGAGATGGATTATAACCTTAGGTACAGATATATGGGGCAGGGATCCTCTGCCCTCCCCACTGAAGTGACAATTGTAAATTTAGTTCATGTTTGCAGACAGCTTCTGAAGGGCTCTTGGCTTTGGGTTGGGGAAGCCAGAAGGAGAGGAAAACAAGCAGGTGGAACAGACACACACACACACACACACACACACACACACACACAAATACAAATGGCTGTCAAGGAACACAGCCAGAAGGCCAACAAGATAAATGCAGCACACAAGGACAGACTGCCTTTAAAAATGTGGAGAGGTGCAAACATCAATTTAGTTACACACCATGTTAAGCATGATTGAATCAGTTACGATTAGCCCAGGTAACAGGGGCTGGTTTGGCAGCACTAATTATAGCTGCATGAATGCAGAGTCCTCAGGATTTAATTTCTTTCCATTTATTCTGGAGCTCTTGTAAATCACCTGAACAGGTCTGGCTTCTTATGGTAATTGTGTGTGTGGAAATGATTGTGCCTTTAGTTTGCAATATGTTACTTTTAGATTGTAGGCAAAAATCTTTCTCTCTCTCTCTCGTCTCTCATAAGGTGAGTCACATTCCTTTTTCACCCAGGGTTTCTTTCACCCAACACGCTGTATTGCATGTTCAAACAGGGATTTACCAACCATGCAGAGATAGAAAGGGGGCTGGGGACAAGAAGCCCTGGCCTGGCAAAACAGAAAAAAAAATATCTAAGTCAGAGATGGTTTTTTTCTTTCTCTTTCATTTGCATAAACAGCAGAGGCTGGTTTCAAGTCTGTCCTTTAAACTTCAGGTTCCCTGCTTATCTTGTGACAGACAAAGCACAGCCACCACAGGGCTGCCTGCAGGACAGATAAGGCTCTCTCCGCTGTGCTCTGCAGGTCTGATCTTTTCCTTTCTGTAAATGTATTAATGAAGGGACAGGGTGGTGGCACTAAAAGTGCAGGCCTCTGGGAGAGAGGACACAGGAATGCATAGTCTCTGGTTCTCCTGCACCTTACCCATGAAGGGTCCTTTGTCAGTAGCTAGACATTCAAATGTGTATTTTCACAATAATTCACCCTGTCTCCATTTAGACCCCAAGAAAAAACCAAAGATAAACAGTTGTCCTGACCTAGAGTAACTAGACCAGGAGTTCTCAACCATTTAAAGCTCGGGGCCAGGTAATGCTCCCTCAGACAGCTTTTGGGGGGCAGACGGCCATTTTTTCCTTCCCCCACACCATGGCACTTCCTGGTGTGGTGGAGGCAGGGGCCACATGGAATGGTGCCATTGGCCGCATCTGGCCTACAGGCTGTGGGTTGAGAATCCCTGATCTAGACATCTCTTGAGAACATTTGTAGCTGGAAGTGAATGAAAATTAACCCAGCCAAAGACAGCATGCATATATAGGGAACATCTAGAGCAATGTTTCCCAACCTTTGGTTTTTTGGACTTCAATGCCCCAAAGCACTGATCAGCCAATGTACTGACTTAGGCTTTTGGGAATTGAAGTCCCCCTGTGGGATGTGGGCCCCACATTGGGAACCACTGACTTAGAATCAGCTTTCATGTACTGAAAGTCACTTGGGAGCGCCCCTGTTTGGATCTTGTCCCACAGTTCTTCAGAAATCATGCCGTTGACTATTCCATAGGGTTACATCATTTTAGTGCTTTTGCTACATTTATGTATTTTAGATATATTGTGTTGGGTGCTTTTAAGTTTGTTTGGTTGGTTAAAAGGTCTCCCTTACTATACTGCTCAAAAAAATAAAGGGCACACAAAAATAATCTGAATGATTGAATACTGTATTCCTATTGTTGTTCACATACTGTAGTCGAATGTGCTGACAACAAAATCACACAAAACTTAACAATGGGAATCCAATTCATCAACCCATTGAGGTCTGGATTTGGAATTACACTCACAGTGACAGTGGAAGAAAACACTACAGGCTGATCCAACTGTGATGTAATGTCCTTAAATCAAGTCAAAATGAGGCTCAGTAGTGTGTGTGACCTCCACGTGCCTGTATGATCTCCCTATAATGCCTGGGCATGCTCCTGATGAGGTGGCGGATGGTCTCCTGAGGGATCTCCTCCCACACCTGGACTGAAGCAACCCCCAACTCCTGGACATGTCTGTGGTGCAACGTGGCATCGGTGGATAGAGCGAGACATGACATCCCAGATGTGCTCATTCGGATTCACGTCTGGTGAACGGATGGGCCAGTCCATAGCATCAATGACTTCGTCTTGCAGGAACCACTGACACACTCCAGCCACATGAGGTCTAGCATTGTCGTGCATTAGGAGGAACCCAGGGCCAACTGCACCAGCATATGGTCTCACAAGGGGTCTGAAGATCTCATCTCGGTACCTAATGGCAGTCAGGCTACCTCTGGCGAGCACATGGAGGGCTGTGCAGCCCTCCAGGGAAATGCCACCCCACACTATTACTGACCCACCGCCAAACCAGTCATGCTGGAGGATGTTGCAAGCAGCATAACGTTCTCCACGGCATCTCCAGACCCTGACACGTCTGTCACATGTGCTCAGTGTGAACCTGCTTTCATCTGTGAACAGCACAGGGTGGCAGTGGTGAACCTGCCAATCTTGGTGTTCTCTGGCAAATGCCAAATGTCTTGCACGGTGTTGGGCTGTGAGCACAACCCCCACCTGTGGTCATCGGGCCCTCATACCACTCTACTTTGTACTCAACTCTACTTTGTATGCAATATATTGGATGATATACTGGCCATTTAGCTTCACCAGCTCATTCTTGGAATTGCTATGATCACTCCTAAAGTAATATTGTGAGCATCTTTCTGCACGGCAACCATTTGTCAAGGCATCAATGAGGCTTTTTCTAAACTCCAACCATGCCCAAAAGCTGGAAACATTGAGGACCTCAGCTATAACTAAAATAAATTATGTTGTTGTTGTTGTTCAGTCGCACAGTCGGTTCCGACCCTTTGCGACCCTATGGACCATTGTTCTCCAGGCGCCTCTGTCCTCCACCATCCCCCTCAGCACTCCCAGTTCTGTGCCCATTGTGTCTACAATACCATCTAGCCATCTCATCTTTGGCCTCCCCCTTTTTCTTTTGCCCTCCACCTTTCCCAACATCAAGGCCTTCTCAAGTGAATCCTCCCTTCTCATTTGATGTCCAAAGTACTTTAGCTTCGTCTTTACTATTAGCCCTTCCAATGAGCAGTCAGTGTTGATTTCTTCTAAGATTGACCTATTTGTTCTCCTCGCTGTCCAGGGTACTCTCAAAACTCTCCTCCAACACCACATTTCAAAGGCATCTATTCTTCTGCGTTCAGCTTTCCTTATTGTCCAGCTCTCGCATCCATACATTACCACTGGGAATACCATTGCTTTGACTAATCTAATTTTTGTTTGCAATGTGATGTCTCTGCTTTTCACTATGTTCCCCAGGTTTCTCATGGCTTGTCTCCCAAGAATCAGTCGCCTTTTTATTTCATGGCTGCAATCCCCATCTGCCGTGATCTTTGATCCCAGGAAAGTAAAATCTGTCACTTCTTCTACTTCTTCCCCATCTATTTTCCAGGAATTGATCGGACCTGTTGCCATTATCTTGGTTTTCTTGATATTGAGTCTCAAACCAGCTTTTGCACTCTCCTCCTTCAGCCCAATCAAGAGATTCTTTAGGTCTTCCTCACTTTCTGCCATTAGGGTGGTATCGTCTGCATATCTCAGATTGTTTATGTTTCTCCCAGCAATTTTAAGCCCATATTGTGATTCCTCCATCCCTGCATTGCGCATTATGTGCTCTGTGTATAGATTGAACAAGCAGGGTGATAAAATGCAGCCTTGTCTTACTCCTTTCCAAACCACTCTGTCATTCCGTGTTCTGTCCTGACTGTTGCTTCTTGGTTCATGTACAGATTTCTCAGGAGGCATGTGAGGTGCTCTGGTATTCCCATCTCTTTAATTACTTGCCACATCTTGTTGTGGTCCACACAGTCAAATGCCTTAGTGTAATCAATGAAACAAAAGTAAACTTGTTTCTGATATTCCTTTGTTTTCTCCATGATCCAACGTATGTTGGCAATGTGGTCTCTAGTCCCCCTGCCTCTTCTGAAACCGGCCTGCACCTCTGGTAGTTCTCTCTCCACATGCTGCTGAAGTCTGTCCTGTATTATCTTGAGCATCACCTTGCTGGCGTGTGGGATGAGTGCAATTGTTCGGTAATTTGAGCATTCTTTGGCGTTGCCCTTTTTTGGGATTGGGACGTATACTGATCTTTTCCAATCCTGTGGCCACTGTTTTGTTTTCCAGATTTGCTGGCATATTGAATGCAGTAATTTGACGCCATCATCTTTTAGAGCTTTGAAAAATTCAACTGGGATACCATCATATCCACTAGCTTTGTTGTTTGCAGTGCTCTTTAGGGCCTTTCTGACTTCACTCTCCAGGATGTCTGGCTCAGGTTCAAATTCTTCATCATTGTGACTATCAGGAGTGTTGAGTTCCTTTTTGTAGAGTTCCTCTGTGTACTCTTTCCATCTTTTCTTAATCTCTTCTGCATCAGCTAGCTCCTTTCCGTCTTTGTCCCTTATCATGTTCATTTTTGCTTTAAATGTTCCCTTGATTTCCCCGATTTTTCTGAAGAGATCTCTAGTCCTGCCTCTTTTGTTGTTTTCCCCCATTTCTTTGCACTGTTCTTTTAGGTAGTTTTCCTTATCTCTCCTTGCTTTTCTTTGAAATTCTGTGTTCAGAAGATTGTATTTTTTCCTTTCTCTTTTGACTTCTTTCCTCTGCTATTTTAAGAGCCTCATCAGACAACCATTTTGCTTTCTTATGCTTCTTTTCTTTTGGTATGGTTTTCTTTGCTGCTTCCTGCATGATGTCCTTTATCTCTGTCCATAATTCTTCTGGCACTCTGTCTATTGCGTCCAGGCCATTATATCTGTTCATCACCTCCACCGTGTATTCTTTAGGGATGCTGTCTAGGTGATATCTGTCTGGTCTCCTTGTTTTCCCTATTTTCTTTAGTCTTAACCTGAATTTTGCGATCAGTAGGTTGTGATCTGAGCCACAGTCTGCTCCAGGTCTTGTTTTTGCTGATTGTATGGAGGTTCTCCATCTTTGGCTGCAGAGTATGTAGTCAATTTGGTTTCGGTGTTGGCCATCTGGTGATGTCCATGTGTAAAGTCGCCTCTTGTGTTGCTGGAAGAGAGTGTTTGCTATGACCAGTGCGTTCTCTTGGCAGAACTCTATCAATCTTTGCCCTGCTTCGTTCTGTACTCCAAGACCAAACTTGCCTGTTATTCCCTCCACTTTTTGATTGCCTACTTTGGCATTCCAGTCTCCTAATATAATTTGGACATCATTTCTTGGTGTCTGTTCTATGAGGTGTTCTAGGTCCTCATAGAACTGGTCCACTGTGGCTTCATCTGCACTAGTGGTTGGTGCATAGACTTGGATTACAGTGATATTGAAAGGTTTGCCTTGAATTCTGACTGACATCATTCTGTCATTTTTGAGGTTATATCCCATTGCTGCTTTTCTTACTCTCTTATTGACAATTATGGCTACTCCATTTCTTCTAAGGTTTTCTTGTCCACAATAGTAGATATGATGGTTTCCAGAGCTGAATTCACACATCCCTGTCCATTTTAGCTCACTGATGCCCAAGATGTCAATGCTTATTCTTTCCATCTCATTTTTAACCACTTCCAGTTTACCTTGGTTCATTGATCTCACATTCCATGTCCCTATGCAGTATTGTTCCTTGCAACATTGCATTTCCCCTCCCCCTTTTCTGTCCCTCTCCTTCCTCCACTCTGTGGTGTTAAGCATCCTGTATCACCTAGCCTGCTCCTTTGTTTTGCCTTTTGTTTTGGTCAATAGGGTTCTCTTGGCAAGCTTTGAGGCGTGGTTTGCCGGTTTCTACGCCATTTTTTCCTCGCATCATACATCATATCACAGTTTTAAAAGTGCAGAACATTTTAAACAACATATTATCATGCATATTATCACACTTTAAACACAGTCTCTATGTCAGTTGCTATATTAAGTCATTTTAAAGTCTTTATGTGAGTTACTATATTAAGTCATCAACATTTCTGCATATTTAACTACTTATCCTTTGCATGGGGCTCTGAGTCTCACCCCCTGGTTTAACTCCTTTGCCTTCTTCCCTTCTGCCAATTGGTCCTCTCCTTCGGCGCTTGGTTGTTGCCAGGAGGCTGGAGATGGTGGAGTCCCGGCTCGGAAGGGCTCGCGTCGGGGCGAATGGCTGGCCTCTCCCCGCCCGGCTGGTCTTCCTCCTCCCTCACCGGCCCGGCTGGAGATGGTGGAGTCCGGCTCGGAAGGGCTCGCGTCGGGGCGAATGGCTGGCCTCTCTCCGCCCAGCTGGTCTTCCTCCTCCCTCACCGGCCCGGCTGGAGATGGTGGAGTCCGGCTCGGAAGGGCTCGCGTCGGGGCGAATGGCTGGCCTCTCCCCGCCCAGCTGGTCTTCCTCCTCCCTCACCGGCCCGGCTGGAGATGGTGGAGTCCGGCTCGGAAGGGCTCACGTCGGGGCGAATGGCTGGCCTCTCCCCGCCCGGCTGGTCTTCCTCCTCCCTCACCGGCCCGGCTGGAGATAGTGGAGTCCGGCTCGGAAGGGCTCGTGTCGGGGCGAATGGCTGGCCTAAATAAATAGACTACATTTTTTGTGAAGCAACAATGTCTTGATTAGTCTTGGGGGGGGGGCAGCACTAACACTGCAGCCTTTTACCTCACCAGTATGAACCGGTTCTGTGAGAATGGTAAGGCTAAACTAAGAGTATGTGAACTGTCTATGTGTGTGAACAAAGTGATGTTAGCACAAAAAAGAGACATGAGTGGAATGTGGGTAAAAAGATATTAATTACCAGTAAGATGCTGTAATTATGGTCATCCCACTTGTCTTTGCTTCTGAAATATTAGCTGACCAAATGAGCAGTTGTACTTTTAACCCCATGCCAAGTCACCCCTTCTTGACAAACACTAGCAGTAAGCAATTGGAACCGTCTTGGCAGAAAATTAATGATCATGCCATTTGGGTTAATTGTTGATGATTGCTCCAAGTTAATTATTAGCTTTGCTCAATTGCAAATTGTTAGGGATAGAGGATAGTGACAGGCCTTGTGTTCCATTATAATATTAAGGCCTTTATTCAAAGTGAATTAAGTGTGGTAGATAATAATCCTGGAACATTTGTTTGTTTGTTTGTTGGCAGCACTAACTGGCAAAGAAAAGTGAAGGGCTCTCATAGCCTACATTGAATCCCTCCAGACATCTCTGTGTATTTCTGAAAAATTATTTGTTGTTACATTTTCCAACGATATCAAAATATAAGCCAAAAAATCTTCATGGCACTGTGTGTGCGTGTGTGTGTGTGCATGTGCGCGCACGGGCAAGAAAGAGAGAGAGAGAGACAGGGAGACAGGGAGAGACTTATGTTTTATTTCTCTTTTTCAATCTCTCTCTCTCTCTCTCTGAGTTGCAAATTATCTCTAGTGCAGACAATTATTGCCACCACAAAATCCTAATGAACATTGCAGGCGCACCCCCCAAAGAAAGACTCAGACACCGGTATATGGATAAAGGCATTGGGCCACTTTTATTGAATAATGCCCTAGTCCGAATTATAACTTTCAATTGGTACTCATCCAATTATAATTCTTAAGGCAAGCAGGCCGCAGTAACACTGGTAAGGTTCCTCCCAAAATTGCCAATGGCAATTGGCTACAATGTATCCATTTGTATCAATTTATTTGTTGACACAAAAAATTGTTGACCGTAGTCAATAAACTATCTACTGACCCCACCCTCTGACGTGTATCCGTCAAATCACGGGGTGATGCATGCTGAAAAGCTCCTGCCATCACCCCTTGCCTGGTTCGTCGTTGACTGGTCAACGTTATTACACCTGTACCTGTCTAAGTGTTGGCCAGTCAATTGCGAACCTGCCGGATACCTATGGGTCATAAATATTTACCTTACCAGTGCTACCCGCCTAAGTGACCAAAGTCAAGAGCAAAAAAACCCTATGTCAAACCTTAGCAACAGTGTGGGATGGGCAAAAAAGCCAGAACCCAAGGGCCAATTGTAGGTTCAGGCCAAAAATTCCCACCCGGCCCCGAAGCGACCAAAATATCACACTGTTCACTAGGGAGGGGGTGGAGGGAAAAACGTCTCCTCTCCGTCGCTATTTCTAAAATGGCAGCTCAGCTGCCTCGTAGCCACCCCTTTTATAGAGGGGTGGCCACGCCCCCTAACTCACCCGGATGTCTGAGTCCGGGTGGGGGGGGCTGCAAAGAGCGCGGTGGCCATTTTGGCGCCGCGCTTTCATTCAGTTCTCTGGATAAAAATGCAACTTGCAAAGTGATATTAATGGGATATCCCAAGTGGGATGTGACAAAATGGAACCTAGCATTGGGAATCTTCCATTAAGAGAAGAAGGAAGGAGTTAACCCTTCCTTTCTTGCTGTTTGATAACAAGAGTTCATATTGATAACAGTAGTTCACATTTTTGAAGTGGTAGCCGTGTCAGTCTGTGCAAGCCTATCAGAGAGTAAACAAAACAAAAAAGACAAAAAAATGCTGTGGCACCTTAAAGACTAACACCTGTATTTTAATGTTAGCTTTTGTGGATCAAGTCCACTTTATCAGACATAAGAGTGGATTATCATTGTAGTTCAGATGTACTACTTAAGCATCTGTAGCATGAAAGACAGTAGAGCAGGGGTGCCTAAACTACGGCCCATGGGCCGGATCCACTCCCTGAAGCCATTTCATCTGGCCCCTAACATCCTTGCCACTCCCGGAAGTGGAAGTAAAACATGCATGTGCAGGTGCTAAATGCACCCGTGCATGCACACAACAGTGCCATAAATAAACGCATTTAGAACAGCCGAGGGTAATTTACAGCAGCATTCTGTGCATGCACGGGTGCATGCAGCACCCATGCATGTGTGTTTTACTTCCATTTCCAGGTGGGAGGAACCACGTAACCAGCCTGCGGCCTGAAAAGTTTGGGCACCCCTGCGGTAGAGAAAGCTTTTGTAGGGAAACAGCAGAGGAGGGAATAGAATAGTGGCTCATCTCTGCCACTCTTCTACTCCAGATTACAAGCCTGCAAGGGTGGTTTTTATTTTTAAAAAATTGGAGTGGGATACAGGACTCCATGGCACTTCTAATGGAGTCCTAGTGTAGAACAAATTTGAACAAATTTGTTAGTGAGACAAACCTCTTAACAGAATGAGTCCACAGCAGAGCTGCCAAGACAGATTTTGCAGGTTTGTACCCAAAATAGCTTCATGCTTGGCTTTGGAGAGAAACTACATATTCAACAAGATTCTATTTTTGGTTCAGATTGTGATAAAACCTTGCTGCATTATAAATAATCTCACTTCTTGTCATCTTTGTTAAGATGTGTAGAAAGGATGAACCTGAACAAATAATGTGTTTAATACAATACATTGTTACATTTATATTAATGTTACCTCAGCTATACATTAGGGCAGGAGTTCTCAATGTTTTCAACCATGGGCCAGACCACGCCCCCTCAGACAGATGAGTAGGCTGGACTAGTGCCGTAAAACACATCCGTGGCCGTCGTAACCATGTTTATGATGGCCACAGACTCATTTATGGCTGTTGTAAATGCATTTTATGTGGCCATAAATGAGTCTGCAGCCGATTTCGGTGGCAGCGACTGCAGAGGCGGCTGGAGCGAGGTCAGAGGCTGGATTATTTGGCACCATTGGCTGGATCTGGCCCACAGACCATAGGTTGTGTACCCCTGCATTAGAGCAAAGAATGTGCTGTTATTCCACATGGCAAATATCCTAGGTAGCATATGATTTTATGCATGTTCATTTGTCAAATAAATTAAATATTCCAAGTAGAATTCAGTTCTATGGTTCCACTTGCATTCTGCAGGATCTGTGACAACTGTATTCTAATCCCAGAAGGGAACAAAGGCATCAGAAGAGTAGTGATGAGCTCTGTTTTCAGCTACAGGTCTTGTCCCCTTATGCACAGAGAAGAAGCAGTGTGCTTCTTTGCTATACATAATGCTCAGCATCAAACCAAAGAAAATATAATCACTCCCAATTAGATAACATTAGTAATTGGGATTAGCAATCAAAGGTTGTCCATTTGCGAGCAATTCCCAGTAATGCTGACTAATTGACAGTAATTAAGCACTAATTAATTCATGCTGGGGCCAATCCTGTTTGAACCAGCCAGAGCCATCAAATCTTTCTCTAGATTCTTTGAAGAGAGGGATCAAGCTCCATGTAGACATGATACTGTATTGGGAGGAAACGAAACATCAGCCGGCACTGCTTGCAATTTAACTTCATCATTCATTTTTAAATAAAGTTAAATGGTGTCTTTTCTTGCTGTAAACCTCCTCTTATGCACTCATGCTGGCTTGGTAGCTGATTAGCACTACTGGGAGCACATCTACACTGGCTCTTTTCGAGTGAGCAAGTGAGAGTAAATAGGGTTGCTTGGGGTTGAGTAGAGAGAGGTATGGTATGCCATTTGAACGGTCCTCATATACAAATAACATATTGGAGCTTAAGTGATCCTATTTGGTATATCCAGCTCCTTCCAATATTGTGAAGCAGCTTAATAAACAAACCACTTCAGGATATGAGCAAATGGAACACTTACTCTGAGGAAGGCAGTGGTGGGCATCAGCAGGTTCACCCAGTTCACCAGAACCGGTAGCAGAAATTCTGGCTCACCCCACCCATCCAAGTTTAGAAATAAAGTACTGTAGTCCTAATTCAGGTGCAATGCAGGGCTTTCCCCCTGGCCATGCCCACCATACCACGGCCACAGTGTGGTAGTAAAAAAATTTAGAGCCCACTACTGGAGGAAGGGTAGAGGAGATGAAGTCAAAGGGGGGGAAAGGCTAATGTTTTATTTGGTTTATCTAAGTTAGTTGAACAGCTGCTGACACCCAAATCTTTGCTTGACCACACGCAAAAAGAGACCAAACCAAGCCCTCCTCTCAGGGGACCAAACAGTGAGACAAATGTCCATCTGGCCGAGCTGTAAACATCATCTTTCCTAGGGAGGAAGTGACACATAGTCATAAGCAGCATTAAAAGACTTGATACTTCCTCCCAAACAAAACAATCTCCACCACCCATGTGACAGAGGCATATAATACTTTCATGTCAGAGATTACTCTGGGTTGAAAGGATTTTTGCTGGAGAAACTCCGCTCAGGGGATGCCCAAATGAGGCTCCTTTCATGTCCCCGTGCAGCCCTTGGGTATCAAAATCTCAGGTATCGAAACATGACCTTCCAGTCTCCAAGCTTAGCATCTTAACCACTAAGCTGCTTACAAGATGGCCTGTTGTGCCTCTTTAAACATGTTTTGCAAGGCAATACCACCTCCACAAAAATGACTTTAGTTTCCCCGACTATTGAATGATAATCCTCCTGTTTACTTCACTTATAATTATGGAAGTGGTAGCCGTGTTCGTCTGTTCAAGCCTATCTGAGAATACAAAAACAAAAAATTGTGGCACCTAATAGCAGTAAGTCTTTAAGGTGCCACAACGTCTTTTTTTTTTTTGCTGGTTTGTTCTTGTTTATTCTCTGTTATAATTGTAGAACACTCTAGCCCAGGAGGATCAAGGCACAACAGTGTGAAGATGGACATCAAGTAACTGTGGAAAAGTTAACCCAAAATAATCCTTTTGTCATATGCTTGCATGCTGTACTTACTACAGATGCTTGAACAGTAAATTACCAATATGATCATCATCAATTTTAATTTGTACCCCGCCCTACTCTGCACCAGGCTGACTCAGGGTGGCATCACAACATATCACAAAATTACACAATTATGAAATTACAAAATACAATTCAAAAAATGCAGTATACAATTAAACAAAGTTCATAACAAAATCAAAATTAAACTCACAACCCCAAATACAACCAGGGCTCCACATCCAAAATAGTACTCAGAAGGAAACAACATTGTCCTCTTTTGGGGGAGCCCTCCACGCAAGCACCTGCCTCGCATCTTCGGTGGCCGATGAAGTGGGTCCCAGGGCAGGCAGCGCGGTGGCGACTCCAGCAGCGGCTCCTTTTAACCCCTCTGGGAACAGGTGCGGGAGGGGCAAGGGCAACGCAGCTGCCTTGCATCTCTGGGGCCGATGGAGTGGGTCCCGGGGCAGGCAGCGCGGCGGCGGCTACATTGGCGGCTCCTTTTGCCCCTCCGGCAACAGGCGTGGGAGGGGCGAGGGTGATGCAGCTGCCCCGCATCTCCGGGGCCAATGGAGTGGGTCAACTTAGCCTGTCGACTAAAGAAGGATAAAGAATAAATTCAGTACAGTGGAACCCCGGATAACGACGCATTCGGACAACGTCAAAACTGCATAACAACACGTCCATCATGCCCCATGTGATGCCCTGCATAACGACAAAAAAAATCGGCATCCAGATAGTTTATTTTGTCGTTATCCGGATAACAATGGTCTTCCCGTCACCATGCGGGGAATCTCTCACAGGGATCGCATAACAACAAAAATCGGTTAATGACGCTACTTGGGGAACCAAGTTTTGTCATTATCCAAGGTTCCGCTGTACTAAGTTTACGACAGGAAGGAGGTTAAAATGGGTGTTGCCAACATCTGATACTCCAGTTTACCAAGGGTATGAACTCATAATCAAAGCACACATATAGCGTGGCCTTGTTAATTAAACATTCATACAGTATATAATTTTGAGACTCTTGATGTTCAATGATTGCATGTAAATTAAAGCTAGAGAAAAATCTAAAATTGGAATTGTTCTTTATTTGTAGTTGCTGCTATATATTTTCTCTTGGATGTTTAAAACCATTCTCCAGCCGTAGAAATCTCTAGCATCCTCAGGGAGTTCCTCCAAAGTTTTCAATGACATCTTAGGGATCTTTGTACTATATCAAGATGAATATAAAATATTGTAGTATCAGTGCACAGTTATCTATGGGCAAGTAGTCACTTAGCAAATTCCTGAAATGTTGAACCAAAGTTCTTTATTCTGGAATCAGAAAATTTATTTGAATAAATCATGCGCCTTGAATATACAGTGTCCCAAAGGTCAACCTACATAAGGGCAATTGTAGCTAAATGTACCTTTATTGATAAAATATTTGTTACAAAATCTCATAAAATATTCTCTACATGCTGGCCATCTCTTTATACACACACACAAAGTCTTCTCCTCTACTCACGATGAACATGTTCCCTAGCTAGCATGGTCAAAGAATGTACTGACTGGGGATTGAGTCAGAGTCCTGATGTCCAAAAATAAAAAATAAAATTCAAGTCCTCTACTGGAAGAAAATATCACACCTTCACTTCAATTCTACAGGTCCAGTTTAGCTCCCACTACACTATATTCAGCTTTAACACAAAGGCCATCTCATGGTCTTATCCAAGTTTTTTGAGGCACTTCTTTAATTTGATTCTTAATGGAAGTTAGAACATTTGGAATTCCTTCCTGTACATATTGACTTGTGTGTGTGTGTGTGTGTGTGTGTGTGTGTGTGTGTGTGTGTGTGTGTGTGTGTGTGTGTGTTGTGAGTAGTTGGCTGTGCTATTTCTACGTCAATGACTGAACGGTTTTTAAAATGTATTCTTGCACTCTTACTGGGGAGTGCTCTAATAAGGAGGGGAGAGTAACATGGTTTGGCAGGCAGGCAGGACTGCTGTGTGCTTCTCGGTCCATGAGCAACTTTCCAGAGGGTGTCTTCTGTCACTTCAAAATGAGAAGCTGTAAGAAGAGGGATGAGGCGCATGTGAGAGCAAACCAGAGAGTGTGAAAGAGCTAAAAATCCATTCTTGGGTTGTCAGTTACTCTTGAGCATCAAAAGGAAAAATGTGTCCCCTAGAGCCAGCGTTCCTGATTGTCACCCCACTCCAGTGAATTTGCACACTCTCACTCCTTCCTACCCTGGAGGAAGTAGTTAAGGTAGGGAAGATGTTACAGGATTCAGCAGAAAAAGGGAAAATCTACCAGACAGGCTACGACGTGTGTGGAAACTGGAGCAGCCCATTAAATGAGGCTTAACAGAGTAATGGTCCTGTTCTGTTTTTTGGGGCAGACATCAGGCCATATGGTAAGGAGCACCAAGAAAAGTTCTATAGGGAAATTATTGGTTTTGCCTGGCCTTTTCCATTGCCATCTACCATAGTGTTTTTGTATCCTTGTGTTTTCAGATGTTGCACAAGGACCACAGATCTCTTTTGGCTTTCCTCATACCACCGTCAACACCCCCTGGTACAATCATGCTCAGTGTTTCCCAAACTTTGGTTTTTGGACTTCAATTCCCAGAAGCCTAAGTCAATTTCCCAAAGTACTGATCAGCCAATGTACTGACTCAAGCTTCTGGGAATTGAGTCCCCTTGTGGGGCATGTGCCTCACGTTGGGAACCACTGCTGTGAAGAATGTGACGAATAAGATTCTGGCCAGCCTGTGCCTAACCTATGACAGAGGGAGTGATAACCTACAATTCGATAACTTTTCAAGGGAAAAATGATGAAGATAAAACTATCATTGATCGTCTCGTGATTGTTGTTGTAAATTGCCTTTGGGATCAGAGGTGGCATGAATCCAAAGAACAGTTTGTGAAGGACTACAGTAGGAGAGGGCCAAAGTCATGCTTCTGGACTTCTCATAGAAAGATGTCCTGTTGGCTACTTGCAGATTTAAGGCAAATGTCAGCTTCCAGACTTCATGATAGGAAACAGAAGAAGACTTGATTTCATGAATGAAAGAAGAGTTGATTGTAGGACTCCCTGGTAGTCCAGCACGCCATCACATGGACATGTTCATGCACGTGTTCTATTTACTTACCTCAACCTTTCATGTATCATAAGTAATGAAGAAAACATAAGATATAGCTAAGTTTTGAGTGGCCAATAAAGGTGGTTTTTCAAAGGGGAAGAACAAAGAGAGCCCATGTGGATTTTACACGGTTCAAATGCAGAGGCAAGTGATACCTTTATAAAATCACTAAAGAAAAAAATCAAAGCAGTAGTGAGCTTTTCCAGTTCAGGATCCTTTCTTCAGGCCATACACCAATCATGGAAAGTTCTGAAAAAATAATGTTAATAAAAATCCAAAAGTCATGGCAGATGTTTTTACCAGGTATGCTTTTTAAAGATGACTTAGGACAGTGAGGGTGAACCTTGGCACTCCAGTTGTTCTTGAATTTCAATTCCCAGGAGCCCTGATCAGCAGGAGTGCTGACTTGGGCTTCTGGTAAACAAAGTCCAAAAACACCTGGAGTGCCAAAGTTCACCATTGCGGATTTAGGAGAAGGGCAGGCTGCACCCTTGGAAGGTGTTGGCTGTACTAAGGTGATTTTCTTTCTACCAAGAGCTAAAAATATCCTCATCAAGTTTGGCCTCTAAAGATATGCCCAGGGATGGTGGTAAGCAGAATCTTAATACATATACATCTGTCTGCAAAATCATCACTGCTTTGAAGAGGGATTGTAATTATAGACGATTTAATAATGAGCGCTTAGAGCTCATTAAGCTAACATGATGCTGAGCAGCAGGTTACTATCACTTTGCAATGTCTTTCTACACCTCTTTATTGTCTTTTAATTCAATCTAGCACTGCCCTTTGCCTTATTATCTTTTGTTTCTTTATCTGGCAATAGGTTAATATAGGGATGATTTGATATATTTTCTGCAGCAGTGTGTATAACTATTCAAATTTTTAAGATAACAGAATCCACTGACATCAGCATTATTGAACTCTGTGTGCTAATAACAGGGCTCCCCCAGAAGAAGAGAATAGCAAACCATTTAAGAGTATTCTTTATCTAGTAAACCCTGGAAAGTGGTCGGCATAAGTTGAAACCAACTTGATGGCACACAATTACTATGATGCATTGCTTTGGATATCTGTATCTCTGGTTTATAATGTTTCCTAATGTTCTCTTAAAGGTTCATGGTCCTCCAGAACCATACAAAGACAGTGGTTTTTTATTTTTAAATCCATGACTCTACTGTCTCTGTATTTGTCTGTGTGTCTCCCCACACAAAAGAAAGAAATCCCCAAGGAGATGACACCAGGGGGTTCAGGGGTGAAGGAAGAAGGTCCCTGGTTGGGAAAGAAAAGGAGGAGGGACATTGATTATATCCATAGGCCTCACTGTGAATTGTCCAAATCACACGCACCCCATAGAAGAATCAAAGAAGGGTTGTCACAGAAGGGGATAAGGTGCCTTAGGCTTCATATAACCTCTCTGCTCTGATCCATAGTTGCATTTACCTTGGTGCATTAGAATCTGTGCAAACCAAGTCAAAAATGCATAACATATACTTAAAGTCCAATTTCAATTGCCACATGCGTGGTGGTGACATAGAAAACACTCCAATTCTTCATTCGCTTTCACATATTTATGTCAAAGCAGGAGTTCTCAACCTTTTTAAGCCGGGGGCCGGATCATGCTCCCTCAGACAGCTTCGGGGGCTGGACAGCCATTTTGCCCTTCCTCCACATGGCACTTCCTGGTGTGGTGGAGGTGGTGGTGGGCCACATGAAATGGTGTCATGGGTCCAAGGGCCGCAGGTTGAGAATCCCTGCCTCAGAGGGAGTGCACAAAACTCTTTATTAAGCAGCTCAAGGCAACAGTCCAACAATTAAAATGACTGGTTAGCTTCATCGATTGCCTGTAGTTACAAAAGAGTCTATAGGCACTGGTTGACTACAGTCCCCCAAGTCTTTCATGGCGGTGTTCATGTCCTGCTGTTAGCCGCTTTGAGTGGCACGTGCTAGGAAAGCGGGTTAGAAATTAAAACTTCTTCTTCTTCTTCTTCTTAGTAGTACTTGCTGAGTCCTGGAGACTTGCCACCCTATCCTTCCACTCTCGATCCTTTCTCCAGTGATCCTGGCACCATTCCCTCCCCCCAGTATGGCAGTTTAGGGGCCTTCTTCTCCCTGGCCTGCCACTCACCTACACAGGAGCTCAGAACTGCACCCAAATACTTCACTATGCATCCTCCTTATAAGCATAAGTCCAACCAAGGGACAATAGCAGGTCATCCTCTAGCACCTCATCAACCTCTGGTATGAACAGCTTGGCAGCCATGTCTTCCCAATTCTCTCTCTGTTCCTCATCTGGCATCTCTTCCCACTCTTCTTCCACCTCCACACCACCTGGGCCTAGCATGCCTGTTATGTCTCCTAACCTCCAGGTATCTTCTTCCTCCACCCCCATGCCCCCTGGTGTCATCTCCTTGGGGCTTCTAGAACATTTCCCCTCAACAGGGAAGGCTCCAGCTCCCTCGGTATCCTCAGCCCAGTTCTGTGTCTCTCAATCTACTGGGGAACTCAACATCTGGAACTCCCGGCCTGGAAGTGCAGAGGGCAATGGGTTGCTGTCCCTCTGGAGCTCCTCCAACCCAATGCCTCTTTATGTTGGGGTAAACTATCTAGCTTTGTTTTTGAAAGTTTCATTGCTCAGATCTTTAAAGGAGTTACATGCCTGAGGAAAAACATTGTGATAACAAGAAATACATTTTCCCCCTTATCTGTAGTTTAACTCAACAAAAATGGGTAGGATCTAAGCTTTGCCTGAATCCATAATACAGGTGGCTGACAAGAAAATAAGATGGATATTTCTTTAGGCATGTGCTTCCAAAAGCTATTGCTAAGGGATAAGGAAGAAAACAAATATTGCTATATTGTATGCACTATGCCTCCAGAGAGCATCTAATTGGCTATTTTCCCCTCACACTTGCAAAACATCTCCACTCCCTGATCACAAACTTTAAAATTATGCATTATTATTGGTTTCTTTTGTTCCCATTTGCCCAAAGGAATTCTATTTGCATTTCTCTGCAAGTGGATGCAGGGCCTCTTAGCCAGGGCCATAGCCAGGGTGCCCGGGGGTGGGGGGTCAAAAGCCCTCCTGAGCTAACAGCCCCCACCCCCACCCCATGATGCCAATGTTATATATGTGATTGTGACATTGTTGCCCCTCCTGAAATTGTTTTGCCCCTCCTGAAAAAACATTCACACACTCACCAAATCTAGAATCCTGGCTACAGCCCTGCTCTTAGCCCATTTAAGTGGCTATACTTTGAATTAAGTTGCTGAGATATAGCTTAAGAAATGTGTCCTTTTAAGTTTTGGTAGAAGTTAGAATATGCATATCGTTTGCTACAAGTGTCCTTTTCTTAAATCCTTTAATTAAAATTTATTCAGTATGCCTTAAACTTATAAGTCAGGAAATTTATTCAGTAAATATTAGTTAATCATTACATTAGCTGAAGAATTTTTACCCCTGCAGCTTGCAAAAACTAGTCATAAGACAACAGTTGCCATCAGGCCTACAGTCCGAATCTGTGACACAGGAGAAGTGATTGGGAGAAAGGTGGAGAAAAGTGCTTCTTCTTGGTAGAAAGAATGGAAGGAATCTGCCTTCATCTGATTATATTTAAAAGTACAGATGTTCATCATAACAGCACCCATAGTGTGCACCCAAAGAAAAGTCCAAAAATACAAGTAGCTGGATTTATCAACAAATGAAGAGCAGGTGTTTTGTCAAGCTAATGCTTCTTAATTGCTCATTGAAGACTTAATTACCATATATATTACTTGAGTATAAGCTGACCCAAATATAAACCGAGGCACCTTTTTTTACCTGAAAATCCAGGAAAATAGATTGACCCAAGTATAAGACGAGGCCCGAGGGTGGGAAATGCAGCAGCTGCTAGTGAGTTTCAATAATCAAAATAATGAAAATATGATAAAATTAATTAAATTGTCAGTACGTCTCAATCTGGCATGGTCCCGGGACCATCATGGTCGTTGACCTGAGTATAAGCTGTGTCCCCTTTGGGGGGCTCATTTTTGGGGCTAAAAAACTCAGCTTATACTTGATTATATATGGTACTAGCATAGTTTGCCCGGCCTTGCCGGGCATTTTTAATGTGTGTGTTGGTGGTTTGGGGTGGTTTTGGTTTTGCACAACCACCACTCCTAGGGGAAAAAAACCACTCCAACCATCAACTCACACATTTAAAAAAATTATTATGGCAGGAGTGTTGTGTGTGTTTTGTGTGTGTGTGTGTGTGTGTGCCTGTGTCTCTGTGTGTGTGAATGTAGTCCACCAGAGGGTGCTATTTTTGTTAGTATTTTAAAACTAAAAATAGCACCCTCTGGTGGACTACATTCACTAACTTTCAGTGCGGAGGAGGCGTTTGTGCAGGGAGGACGTCTTTTTCGGTTGTTCCCTGTAGGCGAGTTTTTGTTGTTTTGGAGTGTGTGTTAGTGTGTGTGTGGGGGGGGGGGGTTGGGAGGGTTTAACGTGGTCTTGCCTTGCTGGCCAGGCCGCATTAAATCCTTGCGTTGGGGTGGGGGGATTCATTTGTTTGTTTATTTATTTATTTATTTTACAGGGGGGCTGGCTGGTGCCTTGCCGTAGCCTGGGTTTGGGGGGGGAAGAGGGGATATCCCCTCTCCCCCAAGCTATGGGCTGGCTTGAGCAGACCTTTGCGGCTGCGGGGGAAAACATAGTTTTTCCCTGTCGCCTCGCCAAAGCATGGGTCAGGGGGGGAAGAGAGGGGTATTCTATTTCCCCACCCCCCATGCTACGGTGGCGGCTTGTCCCAGCCTCCGAGGCTGTAGGGGAATTTTTTTTCCTGCTGTCTTTCTGAAGCTTGGGGGGAGAGGGGTGTATCCTCCCCCCCCCAAAGCTATGGGGCGGTTGTGGGAGACGGAGGCCGAGAACGGTGCTGCATGCTTGGCCTTTGTCTCCCATTTTTAAAGTGTTCATCTTCCTTGGAAGACGGGGGCCAAATCTTTTGGCGTCCGTCCTCCTAGGAAGACGAATCGGTTCCCTCTGGGAAACACTTTACCTCCCATCACCCGCAGAGACATGAAGGACAGTCCGGTGCTTCTCCCTATGCAGAAGGCCGCGACGGGAGGGAAAGACTTTCAAAGACCCAGCCGGAGCTGGCAAAGGGTAAGTGCAGTCAGCGGAGGTTAGGGAGGGTTGGCTAAGTGGTGGGGCATGGGGGTGGTGTGGTTACTGGGGCCGTGTCTCTCTCCCCCCCCCCCCAAACCTCATCGACCGCACTTATCTTTTCCCAGCTCCGGCTGGGTCTTTGAAAGTTTTTCTCTTGGGCCTGCGCGGTTTGTCTTTTAAAACCTCTGTCCCACGCTTTCCCAGCCTCCTCTGCGCTCGCGTCCCTCAACCTGATTGGCTGAGGGGCTGCACCGCGCAGAGGACTCTGGGAATCATTCTTTCTGGGAACCCCGTGGCGTTGGGAAGGCAGGGGTTATGGTGAGTGCGGAGGGCTAGGTCGGGGATGGTTGGGCCTGGTGCAGGAGCCTTTGAACGAACCCAACGATTAAGGGCACTTTTTATAGGAATAGATATCAAATACTTTGAGATAGAAGAGTGATAGCTTGCATCAATATACTGTGGAAAAATCAGTTTTTCTGCCAGGTACTCTGAGGATTGCAGCTAAGCTCAGAGACTCAGAAATACCGGAGGAAACAGATGATGATCACTGTCCTTGCTACTTATAGAATTCTGGAGCTTTTACTACTGATCCTGAATCTGGCCAAAGAATAGGGCCAAGCTGTTCTTCATGGCCTGAGGTTCTTCCTGGAACAGAAGGGAGGCAGTCTGCCTGTGTTGCTTTTTCTCCTGGCCAGTGGTAGGGACTGGTGTGTGATACCTTGAACTAGGAATCCAGAACTGTCTGGATAAGCTTTTGCTTTATTATCCCTATGCTCATATCTAAAGCCAGTTACAGTAGCTATTTACAGGCAATGAGAAAATCAGTCCATCTTAATCTATAGGTATACGTTTTCAAGTTGCAGGGGGTGGGAGTGGGTAGCTGTTGCTGATTAAGAATGTACTGACTTCCAGCCTGTTCTACCTCAAAAAGAAAATGAGAAAGTGGCCCTGTAAGTACTAGCATGGTACTCCAAATGCTACTTTCTGGATAATCTGTTAACTTGCAGCAAGAACACCGAGTGGGTGGCATAAAAATCTAAGAATAAATAAATAAATAAATAATATTGTATCATAAAGACTACGGTTGAGTCTTTTTATTCTCTACTACCTTTTTTACCCCTTCGGATGTCAAGGGAGATACAAGGTTCTTACTTTGGCACTTCTAGTGGCTTCCACTGGCATTATTTGGTGTTCTTGTAATGCTTTTTGATGTTATCTCTCCACCTTCTTCTGGGACTGCTTTGTGTCCTTTGTCCTTCTCCTCTTTTCACATAAGCTTTGTACGGAATCCCAAGACATTCTCTCCAAATGGGCAAACCAAGGCTGGATAATAACAATAATTCACTGCTAGAAGTGTGTGGCATTGACTGTAGTAGAAACTTAATGGAATTCTGTAGCGTATAAATGCATGAACTTCATTCTTTATTTCCGAATTTGGTTTCTATTGACATTTATTTATTGTAGTCAAGAAAAGTAGAAAGCCATGCAGATGTCTTGGCAAAGCAAACCATGTTCTCTTTCTGTGTTAAAAAAAATTAACATGTAGTTCAGAACAATACATTTTTGATGTTTCTGCAATGTTTCAATATTATATGATGATATAGCAAGTCAGTGTTTTAATAATCTAATGAATATTCTTAAAATATTGCTTTATATATAACTTTGGTTTCATAGTACTGCTTTGCATATGTGAATTTTTTATCTCTGTAAATCTGACACCCAAAGCAGCAAATACATTTATTGAATATAGTTCACAAATACTACAGAAAATGTGTATTCTGAAGTAAATCTTGATTGTTTATTATTATTTTATTTTTATTAATATTTAATTTAATTTAATATTTCGACTTTTTCGCCGCCCACTCAGGTAAGCCTGACTCAGGGCGGCTCACACAATCTAAAACCCCATACAGTAAAAGCAATTAAAAAACCTCCACCCACATTAAAAATCCTACTCTCCCCAAGAAGCAGAAAGAGGGTACATCTCATGGTAAAAGCCTGTGGGCAGGAGCCACATTGCCCTCAGGGCTCCACACCTGCCCTGTCAGCCAGGTCTTAAATCCTTTCCTGAAGGGCAGCAGCTCCATTTGCAACCGTAGCTCTACTGGCAGGAGGTTCCAAAGGGCCAGAGCGAACACAGAAAAGGCCCTTTTCCTTGTGCCAGAGAGGCGGGGGCCCCTGGCTGATGGAACAATTAAGGAGCCCCTCCGGTCCGCTCTGGTTGGATGAACAGATGTTCTTAGGACGATGCGGTCTCTTAGGTATCCTGGCCCAGTACTATATAGGTCATAACCAGAACCTTGAATTGCACTCGGAGGCAAACTAGTAACCAGTGCAGGAGCGAGGCATGGGCATAACGCCCACACGCCATCACTACCCGGGCTGCACATTCTGGACCAGCTGCAGCCTCCGAATGGTCGTCAAGGGCAGCCCCATGTAGAGCACATTACAATAGTCTAGTCTGGAGGTGACCAGGGCATGTGTGACCATAAGCAGGGAGTCCCTATCCAGGAGTGGGTACAACTGGTGTATCACATGAAGTTGTGAAAAGGCCCTCCTGGCCACGACTGCCACCTGCTCTTCTAGTAGCAGTCGAGAGTCCAGGAGGACCCCCAAGTTGCACACTGGGTCTGTCTGGGGCAAAGTAGCCCCATCCAAGACCAAGGATGGCAGCTCCCGGAATGGAATAGGACCCCAAACCCACAGCCACTCAGTCTTGCTGGGATTCAATTGTAAACCATTGGCCCCCATCCAGGTCCCCACAGCCTTCAGACATTCAGATAGGACTTTGACAGCATCGCTGTCAATTTCTTCATCTGATGTAACTTAATGTTAAATAATCACAAATAGAAAATATTATTTTAAGAGTATATGAACAGAATTGCCTGCTTTGTCTGTATAAATGTCTATTTCAAGCATGATTGAAATGTAACAGCATTTCTTAAAACTTCACTCACATAAAGAGAATGTTTAAATATTTCCCCATAATTGTTCAATATAGTGTATAATGTAGCAAAAAGATAATTCTAGGAATAATGTTGAATTGTTTGCTGGTGGACCAAAAGTACTTACAGTTCATTTTAGGGTTTTTGTTTTATTTTATTTTTGATTAAGTGCATAAAATAGACTGTTGTTCGAATATCTGTATGAGCGATCAAGATCCTGAATGCACTAGAACCTGAGGAGAAAAGGGTTGTGATGTGAATTTGTGCATAGGCCCAGAAGAGCCAGAGTAATGGTTTGTCTAGTTCTTGGAAGACCTTGGTTTAAGTCCCCATTTGGCTTTTGAACACAATCATGGGGGTTGTTCTGATGATAAATTGGGGAGGAGGGGAGCCTTGTGGCAAGAAAAGTGAGATATATGTTTGAGAAATAATTCGTAAATAATCTGTTGAACAATCTGGTGTGGAAGGAGAATACCACTTGCCAAGTGGGAGAGCCAGGTCTGTCCTACCGTGGCAGGCAGTGATATTTTGAGGGGTCATGAAGGTTGTTCAGTGATTGGCTCTCACTTTACCACCATTATTTTCTTTAGGTACATTCAAGGGGCCTCATCTCCCAAGGACATGGTGATCATCGTGGATGTGTAAGTCTTCTTCTGATTTAGCCTTTTGTATTAGAAACATTATGGAATCCCATAGTCTATAAACGTATGGAATTTATTCTTCCTTCACAATTTTGGTTTCCATTGGCATTTACCAATTGTAGCCAGAAAAATAGCTTTTCTCGTTCATTTCTCATGTCTGTACATGGTAATTGGAATGACTGGGTATTCCGTAATCTGAACCATTTTAGTTAGTCCTAGTCACCAGTGACATGGCCTTACATTTAAGGATCTGTTTAGCCAAAGGATGTGATAGGCTGTATGGATCTGATTCCCACTAAAAAGGGGAACAGCACTTGAAAGGCCCAGTGTTGATGACATCCATCTGAGAGAGAAAAAGGGAAAGCTTCCCCCAAATGAGATAGCAGTGGCAGTGGAAGATCTTTTTGTTTGTTCCCAGAAGTGGCTGAAGTGGCTACAGGAGTGACATGGTCTCTCCCTCTACAGGAGTGGCAGTGTTAGTGGTTTGACTCTGAAGCTGATGAAGACTTCAGTCTATGACATGCTGGACACACTGTCGGATGATGACTATGTCAACGTGGCTTCGGTGAGTAATCTGGGGTTGGTATAACAGAAATGTGGTGGAAGGCAGAAGGAAAGATACAGAAAATAGAAGTGATGAATTCTAATGTTCCTCATTCAGTAGTATGCCAAGGTAACTAAGGAACACAATGAATCAGTAATGTAGCTACAATCCATTGTTTCCTTACCCTTGCCTACATACTCATTATTTCAATGTTATTTCAGTCAAAATCATCCTTTATCAGTCCTTCTTACAGTCTCTGCTAATAACAAGAATGAAAAATTGTGATTTTATAGGGGACAGTTGCTTCTAAAATAAGAGAACAAACACAAATGCTAAATCTAAGAGTGGACTTGGTTTTCAGGATATACAGTAACATATTTTATTGTTAAATATAGTCAAGGCATTTGGTTTTTTTAAATAATCCTGCCTTATTTACAGAGATTTCAAAAAACATGATTTGCAACTATAAAGGAAGCATTTTGGCATTTCTTAACCTTCTACTCTGCAGTCTGCTGCATGCATGTTTTGTTATGTATTACTGTTTAGGTCGGGGTTCTCAATCTATGACCCAAGAGCCGCATCCAGCCCACAGCATCAAATAATCTGGCCCCCACCCTTGCTCCAGCTGCAGACAGCAGAATCAGCCACAGACTCACTTATGGCTGTTGTAAATGCGTTTACAACAACCGTAAATGAGTCTGTGGCTGATCCCGGCGCCAGAAGCAGCAGCTGGACCACTAGCCGGCCCGCCAACTGTTTGAGGGAGCATGACCCAGCCCCCAACTTGAAAAGGTTGAGAACCCCTGTTTTAGGTGAAGGGCAAATTGAGTGTCTGCAATTATACCATAGCCATTGTGAGTTTTTTCAAACTAATACAGTATAACATAGATTTTGGAATCTATTCCATTCAAACAGCTAACCTTTGCTTGTAACTCTTTCTTTCTCTCCAAAACTATAAGCAGAGATAACAGAGAGGAGTAAAAAATAGATGGAATTTGGTTTTTTTACTTTGGTTAAAGTTTTATTTAAGCTATCTTTAATTTAAGATTTTTTGCCTAAATGACAATTTACCATCAACTTGTCAAACTTCTGCTTCCTATAACTTTAACTGAATGAGTTTTTTTAGGTTCATTAACAGTTAACTAAATTATTAAATGTTTTTGTGTTAACTGTGGACTTGATCTAGAACCCACTGTTCTAAGTCATTCAAGATGCAAGATATGTAATGATGGGTTCAACTTACAGGAAGGCAGATTTCCATTGAGCGTCACAAAAAACCTCCTAACCATTAGAACAGTATGATAATGAGACCTTTGGATGTGGTAGGCACTCCAACACTGGAGGCATGCAAGAGAAAATTTGACAACTGTCAAATGTGCTATAACTTCGATTCTTGCACAGAGCAGAGGGTTGAACTCAATGGCCTTATAAGCCCCTTCCAACTCCATTATTCTAGGATTCTATGCTTCTGGGATTCTATGTCTATTTATCTTTAGTTATGCTATAGTAGCCATAAGATTCTCCTTCAATACCATATTACAAATTAAACAATTTTTTCCTGTCAGCTTTCTTCATTATTCATTTTTCATATCTGTGCATAGCAATTGGGAATTACTAGGTGTACCATAATCTCAACAATCTTAATCTTGGTCACAAGTGACTCATCTTTACATTTAAGGATCTTTTCCTTGAGTGATGGAGATAAAAAAAGTGAAAACATTTAAAGATAATTAAAACACAAATGAACACATTTTAATGTTTTAACACAAGTTTAAAACAATTTAAATGCAGATCAACTTTTGAAAGTATAGCACCCATCCATTGCAACCCTTTTCCTCACCAGCCAGTCAGCTGCCCCAAAAGCTTGCCTGAATAAATATGTCTTTGCCAGACAGTGAAAGGACAGGAAGGGGCTCACCCAAGCTTTCAAAGTAGAGCCCCACAACCAAAAAGCAACCTCTGAGAATAACCATAAATGGATAAAGGGCAAAAAAATTGTTACTGAGGATCTAGTGTCACTCCAAACAGGCTGAGGTTCCTTCTTCTTGAGAACATAACTATACCACCTTGAACATACTGATCCTTCCTGATTTTCAGGGCCAGGTTAATACTTAGATGAGAATACCAGAGTGTACTAAGGATCTCCAGACAGGACTGGGAAAGAATTCACCTTGCAACCCTGGGCTAGGTACATCAGTAATCTGGCTCAGTATCAAAAAGTTCCTGATGTTTTCTAATGAGGACCACTTTGTAGAAGCTGAGCATCCAACAAAGTACAAAGTGTAATGAATGGTAAGTCTCTACACCTTGTGAACAGGCCTAGGGAGATAAGTACCACCTTGCTGCGGAGGAGCACATAAAGATGCAGTGACCAGCAACTTGGGAAATAAAGGACCACCTAGATGGCAGATGGCAGAGGAGCCTGGTGTGCGGTGGTCCATGGAGTCACAAAGGGTTGGACTCGACTGTGCAACTGAACAACAACAAGAAGACAAAAAATGGAAGCAGTGCTCTCTTAGCCTCCATAAGGAGCTTTTCATGCCTGCCCTTGCACTTATCCGCCTTTAGGAGTTAAACAACTGCTTCGCTAGAAAATAAGTTCTGAAAGCACCTCAAACCAAAATGCCACATCAGCCCTGTGAAAACAACTGTGCTCTTTATTTTTTCTATATTTATTTCTTCATATAATTGGGAAAGGCAAGGGAAACGCCCAGCAGAGGCACTGACCTCTGCCTCACACAGCTCCTGCAGCCCAATTTACCATTTTTGTCACCTTTCCATTCCCATTCCCACCCCACTCCCCACTGCTCTCCGCCTCTGATCGATTGCAAATGACAAAACACACCTGCAAGAAATAAATTACATCCTTCCACTGCCATTTCCCTCATGCCCGCTTTGACGGACTATTCTGTTTGCATGAAATGTTCATTGTGCTAACGGCTTGAGTGCGGGAAGATGATGGTGAGGAGGAGAGCTTTTGCAAAGAGGCAAATTATCACTTAAATCAGGGATTCTCAACCTGTGGCCTGTGGGCCAGATGTGTCCCATGGCACCATTTCATTTGGCCCGCCACCATCACCACCACACCAAGAAGTGCCATGTGGTGGAGGAAGGGCAAAATGGGCATCCATCCCCCAAAGCTGTCTGAAGGAGTGTGACCTGGCCCCCGGCTTTAAAAGGTTGAGAACTCCTGACATAAAGGAAGGGGGCTGCAGAAGTGAATGTTTCTTCATGGCCCAAGACAAGATCAACCTATTGGCACTCTGGGCTTACTGAACATAGAGGATGATGAAGAATAAGACTGGTGTCCTTAACAGAGCTGGGTGCCTTCTAGCATAAAGTGTATCTTTGTACAAGTAATGACATTTCAATTTTGTGCTTTAGTATGTTCAAGCAATCCAACATAGTTAGTGAACTTTTGGATATTTCTCTGTTGCATATTTTTTCTGTATTAACAAACATTATCAGAATTCAGGCTTCTTCACCACTCTTTCCACTACACCACATTGGCTCCTCAGTAAAACATAGAGAGATAAAATACACTGATTACATTTTCACTGAGGTTAGTGGGCCCTGCAAGAGGAAGAGAGGGTTGGATAAGACCCTGAAATAAAACTATCTGCACAAATGATGCGGGCTGTGATAGATCATATGACACATCATGAGGAAGGACTGTGGGGATTACCAATAAATATAGTTTGCATTTAAATATAACAAAAAGTACAGTAACCTAATAATAGATCATTTCACCCCCATCCCTAATTAGTAAAGTGAGGTAAGATTTCCAAATGCTCAAATATCAATTAAGTTTTTCATTTTGCCTACCCTCTTCCTAATATTTTAGCCCATTTGCCTTGTTTTTTAAAACGGTTTAAAATATTGCTTGTAGTTTATGAAATTAAAGATTTACTTACTGCCTCTGATTCAAAACATGTCCATGTATAACTATTGAAGTGGAAATATAATTTGTGGTTTCTACAGAACACCACTAGAGAAAGGTGAATCTGAGATAACTCATGTACCAGTGCCCATAAGCTTTATTACCCATAGCTGGCTTATGGCTCAGGTGTGAAGGTGAGGTCTCACATCTGATCAAAATTTAGCAACTATACTTCAGAAGGAACTCCCCTTCAAAGCATGGAGAAGTTATTTTTATATATATACTAACATAGTTTGCCCGGCGTTGCCGGGCTTTTAAAAATTGTGTTGGATACGAAAGGGTTTGGTTTTTTTTCTTGAACTAATGGTGATGGGCTGTTTTAAATGGTGGTGTAAGGTTTTGTGTTTTTGTGGCTTCCAGTAAATATTTTTTTGTATTTTTTAATGTTTATTGAAAAAAAATTAAAATTTAATTTAATCTAATTTAATGTAATATTATTTAGTTTAAAATTTAATTTTTTTAAAAAATGTTTTTTTAATTTTTTTTGTTTTGGGTTTTCAGAGTGAAAAGGGGTTTTGTTTTGGTAATTTTTGAGATTAGTGTGTTTTTTGGAATGTTTGTATAATTTATTTGATTAAATTTAGAATTATTCTTATTAGTTCAATAATTTTGATTGTTGTTTCTGTTTTGGCCACTGGGTGGGGGTGGTGAGCTTTTGTGCCTCTCATTACATTTGTTACCTTCTGTCCTCTTGGTGTCGCTTCTGGTAAGTTTCCTCTTTCTCATTTGAGTTCCGGTTCTCAGAGAAGGAAGACGTCTTTTTGTAAGTTCTGTGGGGGGTTTTTTGGGGGGTTGGGGGTGGTTTTTTTTGGGGGGGGTGTATGTGTGTGTTTTTCTTGTTTATTTTTGGCTGTGTGTGTGTTTATTTTTTGGGTTTTGGTGTGTTTTTGAATGTTTTTTCAAGTGTGTGTGTGGGGGGGTGGCTTTCTTTCTCGCTGGCCATGCTGGATGGCCCGTGGGAAGGAAGGCCAATTGCGGGGAGGCTTTTTTCCCCATGGGCCATGCTGGATGGCCCGTGGGAAGGAAGGCCAATTGCGAGGAGGCTTTTTTCCCCATGGGCCATGCTGGATGGCCCGTGGGAAGGAAGGCCAATTGCGGGGAGGCTTTTTTCCCCATGGGCCATGCTGGATGGCCCGTGGGAAGGAAGGCCAATTGCGAGGAGGCTTTTTTCCCCATGGGCAATGCTGGATGGCCCGTGGGAAGGAAGGCCAATTGCGGGGAGGCTTTTTTCCCCATGGGCCATGCTGGATGGCCCGTGGGAAGGAAGGCCAATTGCGAGGAGGCTTTTTTCCCCATGGGCCATGCTGGATGGCCCGTGGGAAGGAAGGCCAATTGCGGGGAGGCTTTTTTCCCCATGGGCCATGCTGGCTGGCCCGTTGGGAAGAAGGGCAGTTGCGGGGGGTTGGTGGGTGGGTGGGTTGCTTTAATTTTTGTCTCTCCGGCTGGCCCATCGAACAGAAGGGCAGCGGCAGCCGGGTTTTTTTTTTTTTAACTCGTATTTTTCGCGCGCCGGCTGGCCCTTCGAACGGAAGGGCCATGTTAGGGGGGGTTTTTCCCCCACGGGCCTTGCTGTGTCGCCCATGGGGAACAATGGCTGCGGTGGTGGGCTTTTTGTAACTTTTATTTTTTGTGCGCCGGGCGCCTCACTTGTTTTTTGCGCGCCGCTGACCCTTCGAACGGAAGAGTAGCGGCGGCGGGTTTTTTTTATTTTCTTCCCCCATGGGCCATGCTGGCTCGCCCATGGTTTTGAATGGCTGCAGCGTCGGCTTTTTCTTATTTTTGTTTTCGCGCGCCGGCTGCCTCATCGTTCTGCTTGCTCATTGCGCGCAGGACGCTGGGGCTTGTAGTAAAGTGTTGGTGCTTTGTGTTTGTGCTGCATTTTTTTGAAATGCTTTTCTTTTGATTGGCTGCGGCGCGTGTCCGAACGCTGCTCCGTGCGAGAGCCTCTCAGCCTGATTGGCTCTGGCACGGCGCGGCGCAAGGACTTTCGGGAAGTGATGTTCTTTGCGTTTCTTGCCGTTAGTGGGGCTGAGGCCCCCATGCCGGATTTTTAAATCCTTCGTTGACCTGCGTAGGCAATTCGGCCGTGCTCTCGAAGGGAGGGTGCGGGTCAGTAGGGCGACGCATAGCAACGTATAGCCAATTCCAACGGTGAACACTTGGTTTTATAGGTTAAGATAACTGGTTTGGTAAACCTGGAAGTTGTAGTCTGATTGATATGACGTGTATTGTTTGTAGGTCTTGCCTTAAAATGAGTAAGGCATACAATCTGCCAGCTGAAGAGAATGAAAGAATTACTCCCATCTCTGCTTTTTTAAAAAGTGCATAGTTGGACCTCAGCGTTTCCTACTGATTTTATTCTACAAAGTCATCCTGTCTTTTTTAGAAAGCAAAATGGCTGCCTTTGATGTGCCATTCTGTTCAAAGTGTATGCAGTGACTCCCTCTGGATGGATAAATAATGGCCACCTTGAGTACCCTCACCCTTATACTGTATGGCAATACCCTTCTTTCACATCCATCACACAAGAGAAATACGAGAAATTCCTACATCATTAAGTGAGCCTGTTTCTTCCTATCTTTCCCATGGGATTTTTCAGCCACATCTATCCAAGAGAAAGATGAGATGCAAAGTTGAGTTTTCCCTAGAATTCTGTCTTGCTGCAGTGGCACAGAGAAGGGATGCTGAAAATCAGCTGCCAAATGGCATCATGTACGATAGTGCTCAAATGCTTCCAAAATAATTTCTCTGTCCTCAGGGAACAGATGAACAAAACACAAGGTCTAGTGCATGCGGGAGTGAAGAGTCTTGAGGCAAAGTGGGTTGAAGGGTCATAGACTTCCAGCAAAGGAAGACATGAGTATCACTTTATCTGCATAGTCTCTGTTTTTCCACCTATGGTCTCCAAGGCAACGAATATACAAAATACTAAGCTAAAATGATTCCAGAATAAAATTTAACTAATTTAATTTAATTTAATTTTCACACTTGTATGCTGCCCAATCAGGAAACCCAGCTCAGGGCGAATCACACAATAGTTACACAATACAAAAGTTATACAATATACACAATAATACGATGTACAAAATAATTCTGCAATAACACATAATAATATAATACAGTGGTACTTCATACAACAATTTAAATCCGTTCCATGGGGCTCGTTGTTGTATGAAACATTTGCTATACGATACATGCATCGTATAGCGATTTTTCCTATAGGATGCATCGTACAACTTTTTGGGTTTTTTTGCTAAGTGGTTTTTCCCATTGAAAAATTGTTGTAAGATTTTTTCCATAGGGAAAATTGTTATGCGGGACACCATTTTTTTCTTCAAAACCTAATTGTTATGCAATTTCATTGCTATACGGGTTGATTGTTGTATGAAGTTCCACTGTATATAACAATACAATACAATACTGCACTACAACAACCTCTCTACCTCGGCCACAGACAAAGTCCAAGGATGGTGGCACCCAAGTCTTGGTGCCCGCTGCTGCCACAGCCTCTCTGCCCCAGCTGCAGGCAAAGTCCAGGGGCGACAACGGGGAAGTCACCTGGCCAGTGGAAAGGGCCAGGCGGGTGTGGTGGTGCGGCGGCATCTTCAGCCTCCCATGGCTCTTCTCCTCCTCCCTCCAGGCCGGAGCTGGCCAAGGGGGGCGTCCGGTAGCAGTGACGGAGGTGGCAGAGGTTATAAGGCCAGCCAGCCGTGCAGCTGCTGCTCCTTTCTTCTCCCACTACTTCTCCCCCAACTAAAAATCAGTAGAAATAGCAGTAGCATTAATCGCAGGTACAAATACCATGAGACATTCCCTTCTGTTATGCTACCCAGGTTTTGGGAAAGTAGGGCAGCTTTCATTTGGCACCTAAGCAATAATTTCGCTGTTCACAATGACTATTGTAAAATTAGGCATCACAGCAGGAGCAGCTTGTCACCATTGTCCACTTCCTAACTTCTGAAAGTATGAACATGAAGAGAGTAGGGCTTCAGCTGCCAACCCTGATCTGTGGGCGAGTTCCTCAAGGAGTAGGCATGAGTTCTTTACACATGACTGTGAATGTCATTTTTAATTCTGTGTGGGAGCAGACTAGAAGCCAGCTAAAGGGTTTCTGCATGATTGAAGCATGTTCAGTATCGTTGCTCCCAGTTGCTGGCTAAGTTACCTATATTCTAGTAGGGATAACAGAGGGTCTTAAATACAAGATAGAACCTTGCTAACTCCCACACTGTTATGTGGAATGAAGCTGAGCAGGCATCGATCTACTCAAGACGCAAACAGTGAGGTGAAATACCTGCTATAGCTTTCCCCTTAAAAATCAAAGTTCCTCAGAGCCTTTGAAAGACTGCTGGGTCTCCTTCTCATGGGGTAAGAAGGAGCACTCATTCCTGGTGACATAAAAAGTGGAACAGTGGATGCCTGACATTTTCTATTTCAGATTTAATAGGAAAGAGATGGCTGTCATGTTGTGGAAAACGTTTCCTTTTTTAAAAAAAATGAAACAGTCCTAAAACACAGAATGACTCATAATGTTCCGAAGTGGTGGCCGTGTTAGTCTGTGCAAGCATTTTAGAGAGTAAACAAAGGAAAAAGAAAAAATGCTGTGGCACCTTAAAGACCAACTCCTGTATTTTAATGTTAGCTTTCATGGACCAAGTCCACTTCTTCAGACATAAGAATGGATTTGCATTCTGTACATTTATACATTTCATATGGAGTCCCAGAGTACATGTGCAAATTGGATTGGTTTGGAGATGGACATGTAAATCAAGGAGTTATTTACAACAGGTAATAAAAAGCAATCAGTTTGTCAGGTAAATCTCTGATTGAAAACAGGAGTTTAAGGTGCCACAGCATTTTTTATTTTGCTTTGCTTTGTTTTGTTTTGTTTACTCTCATAATGTTCTGCAGTTCTAAAAAATAAGAATCAAATCTATGTTTTTGGAACTTTCAAGGTATAAGAGTATTTGATATACAGTATATACTATGGGACCATGGTGGCTTAGTGGTTAAGATGCTGAACTTGGAGACTGGATGGTCGGCAGGTCAATAGTTTGAGACCCAAGTGCTGCATGATGGAGTGAGCTCCTGTCTCTGTCAACCTAGCAGTTCAAAAGCAAGACATTGCAAGTAGATAAATAGGTACCACTTTGGTGGGAAGGCAAACAGCATTTCATGCACTCTGGTGTTGAGGCATGCCTGCCACATGTCCACGGAAACATCTGCAGACTCAGACAGCGGTGGCTCTTTGACTATAAACAGATGAGCACTGAACCCTAGAGTTGGATATGTCTGGCTTTCGAGCTAGGGTGACCTTTACCTATGGGTACTGAACAAGAATCAACTACTCCAAGCATTAAACATTTAATTGCTATGAAAAGTTAACATCATCATGAGACAACTGGCATAGAAAGTAAATACATACATTGATAAATAATAAGAATACTGTATATTGGTTTATCATCATCATCATCACTTTTATTTGTATACCGCATTTTCTAAGCCCAAAGGCGACTCAAAGCGGTTTAACAAAAAAGTGTTCGCAGCACACAACAGCTGCAAAAGCAATAAAAAATGTCAATATACAAGGAATAATAAGTACATATTAATACAAAAATACAGTAATAGAATAATATAACAAAGTCCATATAACATCAGTGATACAAATGCAATACACAACCCAATATGATGCATTGCATAGGAATAAATAAATATACAATACAATAGTCGCCCCACTGATACAAATATACATCATGTCCAGCGACTCACCCCAGTCCCCCAAAAGTCCCAAAATGGGAGATAACGGACCCCCGCCACCATAGCCTTAAGTCCCGGCCAGCGGCGTGGGGAGGGGGGGGGAAATAATACATTTTAAACATAATTACCAAACTCCCTATTGCTGAATTTTGTTTATTCAGGTATGCTGACAGCCATTAGATGAAACTCCATGTGCTAGCTTTATGTTACAAAGGAGAGCAAGAACTATATAGTCTTCTATGCCATAGGAGTAAATAAAGTCTTCATATAGCAATTCACATATCTACATGTAAGTATTACTGAGGAAAGAGACAGAAGGACATGCCCAGCTAGCTACAGTATCTGTCTTTTGCCACTGGTTCAGTTTATTTCTTCCAACACAAGAAGCCTCCTAAGGTAGGGAAAATCTGGCAGTTCTGTATGGGGAAGACCCTTGTCAAAAGTATCATCATGAGAAGCATCTATTGCTAAGGAAAGGATGCCACCTCAAATGGCTTGTGACAATATCTTGTTGCGAATCGAGATTACTTTTAACCCTGCTGCATGGTTTGATTAGTTAGATGTCTACATAAAGGCCTAGGGGAAAGTTCACTTTCACAGCCTTAAGACCATTTCATAAAATTGGTGACAGCTGTTGGAATGGGGGAAATAGGTAAAGTGACACCTTTCTCTTCATATTGGCATGCTTGGGAGAGTCCACTGATGAGACTTTTCAGAATCACCACTGTCAATGTTACTGTTATCGATTGGCTTATCTCACACCAGGGCCAGGGGCATGCTGGGTTTTTGACAAGCAAGTTAAAGCAGTCTTTTGCGATACCTGAGTAGTGGAGAAAGGAGTTGAAAGATGGGCAAAAGAGGTTGTGAGATCGTTGTTGGCTGCTACTCATATCCAAGCATACGTCCCCCCACCCCACCTGGAAAATCATTTTCAGGGAAAATGCCAATGCCGTGAATTTGTTTAAGGTGGATTGCAACTTGCCAGGAAGTGACCCACATACTGTAATCACGGAGCCATCTCCTGCGGCACATATGAAATGAGGCATGCAGGATTCAACATTGGGACTGCAATGGGCTGCCGCAGCCTTGAGAATATTAACAAGGTGCACCTTCACAGCCAGTCCATCTGGCATGGCCTCTTCCGACTCCATGAAAGTTGGGAAGCAGAATAGTGAAGTGGTTCCTCCTCTGCTCATTTTGCCATTGGGACCAATGTAATGGTTTCCAGTGGCATTTCCTCCACTGAGTACCATCACCCCACCCAAAGGGGCTCATTTGCCAGTAGCCATTGGCCCCTTTAGGGAGTCCGGTTATTTACTGCCATCCAGCACTTGACTTTGAGTCACTGGCAGTATGGTTTACTCCATTACCATAGTGGGATGTCCGGCCAGACTAAAGGTTGTGAGATAGAGAAGGTGTTTTGTCAACTCCAGGATTTTACAACTTACAAGTTTGTGTGTGTGTGTGTGTGTGTGTGTGTGTGTGTGTGTGTGTGTGTGTGTGTGTGTGTGTGTGTGTGTGTGTGTGTGTGTGTGTGTATTTCATTGTCTTCGCTCTTTCATTTTTAACATCAATCAATCAATCTAGATAGATATAGATTGATTGATTGATTGTTGTTAAAAATTAAAGAGCTAAGACAACGAAAAAACTGGACTTAGAGTTTGGATACTTTACAGGAATCATTTAGGAAATTACTAACTGCTTCTCACTTGTCTGTTCTAGAAAAGATTGAGTCTTGTAAGGCAGAAGTGTGTTAGCCTCTTGGATCTGGGAGCCATTGCCCCCTGGAGCTCTTCTTCTTCCATGTCTAGGCCAGATGAGAAACTGCCAAAATGAAGGCACCGTTTGGTGAGTTCATTCTGCAGTTCCTTTCGCCTGACCTAGTTGCCATTACCAGGGTATGCCTGCTTGTGATTCCAAATTACCACAATCTTCTAGGAGGCTCTTTCTGTGCATGCACACACGCACACACACACATACCTGGAGCTTATCGTAGGCCTGTCCCAAAATACTAAACCAGAAGGGCCTGGAAGTTCATTTCCATTTCTGTAAAGGAAATGTTTTAATGGGAAATCCAGATGTGACAGTGGAGTGGTGGTGGTGAACTTCACCTTGTTTTCAAGGAGAGTTGCCACACTTGAACATACCTGTCAGCTGTGGCTCTGGCCAATCCGGGACCTGCGCAAAACAGTTCTGCGCAGGTCGCCTTCTACGCATGCGTAGAAGGGTTTTACGCTTGCGTAGCCCCCTTCTACGCATGCGTAGCCTTCTACACATGCGTAGAAGGGTTCTACGCAAGCATAGAAGGGTTCTACGTAAGCGTAAAACCCTTCTACGCATGCGTAGAAGGTGACCTGTGCAGAAGGGCTGCGCAGTACCTCCTTTCCCTCGCTGCCAAATTCCAGGGTTTCGGCAGCTTGGGGTGGGAAATGGCACAAATCGGCGCCAAAAACCGGGAAATCCTGGCCAATCTGGGAAGGTTGACAGGTATGTTCTTGAAACCTTTTATGAACACCACTACAGTTTCTTTGGCCAGAAGATATTTTGTAGTAGTAGCATCCTAAGGTCACAGAATGAGCAGAGGCTACATGGAGGCTTCATGTTGTCTACCCTAATTTATAGGCTTCCCTTATTATTCTCTTTGAGCCTTTTGATGCTTAGCAACAAGGCAGATGAGTTGAATTGCTTAAGAGAAAGCAGGAGGGCACTATGCACCTGAGGATGACAGCTGAAGGAACAAAAAAAATTTTATCATTGGAGGTAAAGATATGACAGCACAAAGGTACATGTTTATTATGGGCTTGCAAAACATTTGTGCTATGTAAGTAATGGGGAAGCTAGCCTAGGGATTAAAAGAGGGTTGTTGTCATGCAGTCTGAAAAGAGGGTTGTTGTCATGCAGTCTGTTATGGTTCCAACTAAAAAGTGCCATGTGTATTTTCCTGTCAGAGATTACTCTGGGTTGAAATAATTTTCGCAGGGGATGCCTGGATGAGGCTTCTTTTATGTTCCCTATTGTGCAGCTCTCAAGGAATAAAATCGACTGCAAAAATCCTTTCAACCCACAGTAATCTTTGACATCAAAACACAAAAAGTGCCATGAAATGTTTGTTTGTTTCTTAGATTTATATGCCACCCATCTAGTAGAACCTGCTACTCTGGGTGGTTTACAGTCAAAGAACAAAGTTAAAAAGTGCAAAGAGCATCATAAAATCATAGTAGACCAAATAAATATAAATACAAAACAAAACAAAAATAGACAGCAATTAAGTAATGGCAACATCAACAATGACAATAAATTCCATCTGAGGAGGACCTCTTCAAAAGCTTCTGTGGAGAGCATGGTTTTTAAAAGTTTCTTTCAGGTCAAAAGAGAGGGGACCAGACTTCTCTCTTGTGTCTGGGTGTCCCATAAGGAATGGACCAATGCAGAGAAGGATCAATTCTTGGTTAAACACTTATGTGCATTTTTCATAGTAAGCATGCACAAACGTAAACCATGGTTGCATTGGAGGGGCAGTATAATAAATAGTAATGATGGAAGGTTAGTTGAAGGGATGGAGAGAGAAAGGTTTTGGGTTTTATTTTTTTGGTAGTGTAATGCAAGGGATGTGGTGCTGGAGGAGAATTTTAAGAGTACCCTGGACAACAAAGAGAACGAATAGGTCGCTCTTAAAAGAAATCAACCCCGACTGCTCCTTGGAAGGTCAAATATTGAAGATGAAATTAAAGTACTTTGGACATCAAATGAGAAGAGAGGATTCACTTGAGAAAGCCTTGGTGCTGGGAAAGGTGGAGGGCAAAAGAAGAAGGGGGTGGCAGAGAATGAGATGGCTAGATGGCATTGTTAACGCAATGGGTACAGCTGGACAGGTTGAGGGGGATGGTGGAGGATAGGGGTGCCTGGCATGCAATGGTCCATGGGATTGCAAAGGGTCGGAATCAAGTGTGCGACTGAACAACAAAAATGCAAGGGAAAGTACTTGGCAAAAGGTTGAACCAGCAGCTTTCTGCAGTAGTGGACTTTTCTTTTCTCACAGTGTCAGACACAGCCAAGCAGTTCTGTCTCCTCTGGCTAAATATCCCTCGTCTTTGCCCATTCATAGTCTTAAGACAGAACATGTGATCCTGGGAGCAGTGACCTGGAAACAGATCAAATGAGCTGCCTAGTGTGAATTTCCCAAAGGCTGTTCCCGGGATGTGACACTTCACGTCAGGGGAAGCTAGCCTGGCTTCCTCCCTGTCCTTATCCAGAATGCAAAGATCTTTGACTTTAGACAGTCCTTTGGCCACTCACTGGCTTCTGGGCTTCTAACAGTGCATGTTGCACATTTTCTTTTTCTCTCACTGTGTTTAAGAAATGTATTTTTGTTGTGTATTGAATGTAATTGTAACCACACAAATGAGCGAGTGTAACAGTCTGTAACCACATGAATGAGCGAATGTAACAAGCTGTATCTTGAAAGAGAAACAATGTAACAAACCACAATAGAACGCGAGCTAGTGACCACTAGGGGGAAATAGCGAGCATTCTGCTCACATGGTACACATTCCTCAAATACCTTCAGCTGCGTGGGAAAGATTCCCGCCCTCACCTCACCTGGACAAGAAGGGCGTGACTAAGGATGATGTCACATGGACAGTAGCCAATGCGCTATCAAGGAGCCACATTCAAATGTATAGCCACTGCATAAAAGGAGCTGTTTTGTCCGCCATTACCTCATGTTCGTGCTGTACTCCGTGCAATAAAGATGTGTTAGGCTAGTTTACAGCTGCTTCCATTGTCTTGATTCCCAAACACTAAATTGGCGACGAAGGTGGGATATAGCTTCCCACGGGGACAAGACACTTCCACAGCAACCGGTTTTCGACGTAAACCGACCTGAGCGATGGGACTGGTTCGAGATGCACTTCAGGAGTATGGTAGCGGTTGCCGGCATCACGGACGCGGGAAAGAAGAGGGGCCTTCTCATCGCGATGCTCGGCTATCACGCAATGCAAACGCTGATGGACATGGTGGCACCAAGAGAAGTAGAGCAGGTTGCCGTAGCCGACCTGCTGGTTGCACTGAGAGACCACTTCAAGCCCAAGGTGTCCTTCTTCTCTGCCAGGGCCACGTTCACGAGTAGGGAGCAAAGGCCGGGTGAGTCTGTATCCAAATATGCGGCGGCCCTCCACTTGGCGGCAACCCCGTGCGAATGGCGGGAGTTCTTAGATATGGCCCTTTGCGGGATGCGAGATGGGGACACCCAGAGGAAGCTTATGACCCGTGGCCACGACCTCACCTTCAAAGAGGTTCTGCAAGAGGCACAGACGGCTGAGTCCACAAGGGCCGGGTTCAAGCTCCTCAAAGCGAAGCCACCACCAATTGAGGCGGCTGCATCAGCAGTCCAGGTGACCTGGAGGATGGCCCCTGCCCCACGCTCGCCCACATCTTCAGAGGCCTCCGCCAGTGCAGGCTTCAGTGAAGATGAGGGGGTCCGGAAAGTCGGAAAAGGGCAGGGCGAGAAGAAAGGAAAGGGAGGCCGGCGTCGCGATGGCTGCGGAGCATCCCACAATCGGAGCAAGTGCCCATTCCGGAAGGCTGAGTGCCACAAATGTGGACAAAGGGGCCACATCGCCAGGGCGTGCAGGCAACGGCGAGATGAGAGCAAGAACCCAGCAGAGCGCTCCACACGGAGACGGGATGGCATCGGCAGAGTCTACGATGGTGTTGACGGGCCAGAGGGGTACCACGTGTACCGAAGAGCATATGGGGGAGACGATCTGGCCGTTCACAGTGTGCCCTTAGGGCACCCACATTTTTATGTTGAGGTACTGTTGCAGGGGATCCCAGTTAGGATGGAAATAGACTCGGGGTCCGCCTACTCCATCATTTCCCATAGAGAGTTTTTGCGCATTCCCCCCAAGGTGCGACCCAGACTCAAGGAACTGAGGTCAGACTTAAGGGATGTACAGGGGAATGGGATCCCAGTGTTGGGGGTGGGGGACTTTGAAATACAGTACAAGGGACTCAGAAGGAAACTCCCCCTAATAGTTTTAAAGGAGGGGGAGTGCAACCTCCTGGGAACACAGTGGTTCAAACCCCTGGAGATTTTCATAGGAGGCGTCCATGCCATCGGGCGGGATGAAATTCAGGCAGTGTGCAACGCACACCCTGAGGTATTCAAGAAGGGACTCGGGAAGTACAAGGGCCCCCCAGTTTCATTCAACCTAGACCCGGAGGTCCGCCCAATGAGGCTCAAGCCACGACGGGTTCCATTCGCCCTGAAGGACAAAATAGAGGCAGAACTTGACAAACTGGTGGGTCAGGGGATTTTAGTGCCTATGGACTCTGCAGAGTGGGAGACTCCTATTGTTACAGCGCTAAAAGCAAATGGGGAGGTTCAGATTTGCACTGACTACAAGTCTACAATCAACAAGGCAATCCGCCCTAATGCCTATCCGGTGCCAGTAGTTAGCCATCTGCTAGGTACCTTACATGGGGGGAAGTGTTTCACCAAATTGGATCTGGCGCAGGCGTACCAGCAGCTATCAGTAACCCCAGCTACAGCTGCTGCGCAAACCATTGTAACTCACAAGGGGGCATTTAAGGTGATGCGCCTACAGTTCACCGTGAACTCGGCGCCGGGGATATTTCAGTCCCTTGTGGAACGTCTGTTAAAGGGGCTACCGGGTGTTTTGCCATATTTTGACAATATTTTGATATCTGGGGGGAGCAAAGCAGAACTGGCCCAGAAATTAGATAAGGTCCTTACAGTGTTCGAATCCGCGGGGTTGAGACTGCGGAGAGACAAATGTGTGTTCCTTGCAAAAGAAGTTGAGTTCCTGGGGTTTCACATAACCCCTGAGGGAGTGAAACCCGCTGAGTCCAAAGTCTTGGCCATCCAAAATGCCCCTTGCCCCACCGCGAAACTGGAGATGCAATCCTTCCAGGGGCTGCTGAATTTTTACCATTCTTTCCTGCCCAGGAAAGCGTCGATTGCAGAGCCCCTGCATAGGCTGCTGAAGAAGGATATGGTTTGGCGGTGGGGGGAGAACCAAGAGCGGGCTTTCAGGGAACTCAAGCAGCTCCTCTCCTCAGAGGCCATCCTGACCCATTTCGACCCAAAGAAACCGGTAGTCTTAGTCTGCAACGCCTCACCAGTGGGGGTGGGGGCAGTCCTTTGCCACGTGCTAGAAAGTGGGCGAGAAGCCCCAGTTGCCTTCTATTTAAGGTCATTGTCTAAGGCAGAATGCAATTACGCCCAAACAGATAGGGAGGTCCTTGCTATTGTGGCGGGAACAAAGAAGTTCCATGATTTTTTGTATGGTCGTCCATTCACCATTGTAACCGACCACAAGCCACTATTGGGTATTTTCACCTCAGACAAGCCCACTCCGCAGATCCTTTCCCCAAGGATGCTTCGGTGGGCTATTTTCCTCAATGCGTACAGGGGTTCATTAGTGTACCGCCCCGGGAAAGACATAAGCCATGCTGACACACTCTCAAGGTCTCCTCTTCCCCAGCTGGGAGACCCGAAATGCAAGATAGAGCAGGACAGTCAAGTCCTCCTTATAGAAGCCCTAGATGCACCCCCCATACTTCCCGTGGAAATCGCTGCAGCCACGGCAAAGGATAAAACACTAGCCCTTGTTAGATCCTGGGTACAGAAGGGGTGGCCCACGCCCCCCCCCTGCAGACGGGTTTGCTGCATTTTTCAGGAAGAGGGTTGAGTTGTCCACAGTAAGGGGGTGCTTCCTGTAGGGGGAGAGAGTGGTCGTCCCAGAATCCTTGAGAACAAGGGTACTACAGCTTCTACACGTCAGCCACCCGGGGATCGTGCGCTCTAAGGCACTGACCCGAAGCTATTCCTGGTGGCCACAGCTAGATGCAGACATTGAGCACATGGTGAACACCTGCGAAAGTTGCCAGAGCTCTCGCCCTGAGGAGTCCCGACTTCCACACAAAGAATGGGACACAGCCAGGGGACCGTGGTCTCGCCTCCACATAGACTTTGCAGGTCCATTCTGGGGTTCCCTTTTTCTACTGGTAGTAGACGCATACTCCAAGTGGATGGAAGTGATTCCGATGCGCAGCACCTCATCAGCCACAACCATAAAACAGCTGCGCAAGCTGATAAGTACTATCGGGATACCTGATGTCATTGTGAGTGATAATGCTAGCACTTTCATGCCTGCAGAGTTCCAGGCGTTCTTGGAATCAAACGCCATTTGGCACATAACCTCAGCCCCCTTTCACCCCGCAACTAACGGCCAGGTGGAATGCCTGGTGCAAACAATGAAAGAAAGGTTGCGGCGCATGGGACCAGGGGATCTGGACCTACAGCTCTGCCAGTTTTTATTGGCATACAGGGTGACGCCATTGGCGTCGGGATTTTTCCCCGCTGAACTCCTCATGAAAAGGAAATTGCATTCATTGTTAACCAGGTTGGATCCCACCAGGGTGGAGGATAGGGGAAGAAACATTGAGCTCAGGTCCACAAAAAACTTCGAGATAGGTGAACCTGTACACTGTAGGAATTTCGCAGCTACAGGGCCAGCCTGGGTGCTGGGAGTAGTCATTAACCAAATGGCACCAGTTTCATACTGTGTCAAGACCAACACGGGTCTCCTCTGGAAAAGGCACGCCGACCAAGTAAGGCATCGAGTGATTGGGAGGCCGGACAGGGGTGCCCAGCAGCAGAACTCAACGTTAGGGTCCTCCCCCACCCGTTTATCCCAAGGGGGAGAAAACAAGGGGCAACAGTCCCAAACAAGGGGGGAAGAGCAGACTCAAATCCGTATCCTTTTGATACACCAGTTCTTCCCAGCGCCATGAAAGAAAGGGATGAGTTTGTCCCTGTTGCCCCTGAGTTAGATTTTGAGTTACCAAACCAGGGGGGGGTTTTTTCGGAGTGTTCCCCCACCCGTCCAAGTGAGGAGCGGGGTTTTTCTTTAACCCCTAGTGCCCCCGGTTTGCCCACATCCGCATCAGAAACCAATCCCCCTCCTCCTGCTCAACCCATAGCTACAGGTCCGCAGCGAGTCGCTAATGAGTCATCCTCTCCAATTGCAGGACAAAAGCCAGGAGGACACAGAGGGGGCACGGCCGAGTCAAGCATAACGGCCACATGCCCAAAACGCACATGCGGAAAACCATCTTGATTAAGGGACTTTGTCCCATCTTAGAGGGGAGGGATGTTGTGTATTGAATGTAATTGTAACCACACGAATGAGCGAGTGCAACAATCTGTAACCACATGAATGAGCGAATGTAAGCACGACCTCACCTTCAAAGAGGTTCTGCAAGAGGCGCAGACGGCTGAGTCCACAAGGGCCGGGTTCAAGCTCCTCAAAGTGAAGCCACCACCAGTTGAGGCGGCCGCATCAGCAGTCCAGGCGACCTGGAGCGCGCCCCCTGCCCCACGCTCGCCCACATCTTCAGAGGCCTCAACCAGTGCAGGCTCCAGTGAAGATGAGGGGGTCCGGAAAGTCAGAAAGGGGCAGAGTGAGAAGAAAGGAAAGGGAGGCCGGAGTTGCGATGGCTGCGGAGCATCCCACGATCGGAGCAAGTGCCCATTCCGGAAGGCTGAGTGCCACAACTGTGGATGAAGGGGCCACATCTCCAGGGCGTGCAGGCAACGGCGAGACGAGAGCAAGAGCCCAGCAGAGCGCTCCACGCGGAGACGGGATGGCGTTGGCAGAGTCTATGACTCTGGCCGAGCCAAGCATAACGGCCACACACCCAAAATGCACATGCGGAAAACCATCTTGGTTGAGGGACTTTGTCCCATCTTAGAGGGGAGGGATGTTGTGTATTGAATGTAATTGTAACCACACGAATGAGCGAGTGTAACAATCTGCAACCACATGAATGAGCGAATGTAACAAGCTGTATCTTGAAATAGAAACAATGTAACAAACCACAATAGAACGCGAGCTATTGACCACTAGGGGGAAATAGCGAGCGTTCAGCTCACATGGTACACATTCCTCAAATACCTTCAGCTGTGCGGGAAAGATTCCCACCCTCACCTCACCTGGAGAAGAAGGGCGTGACTAAGGATGATGTCACATGGACAGTAGCCAATGTGCTATCGAAGAGCCACATTCAAATGTATAGCCACTGCATAAAAGGAGCTGTTTTGTCCGCCATTACCTCATGTTCGTTCTGTACTCCATGCAATAAAGATGTGTTAGGCTAGTTTACAGCTGCTTCCATTGTCTTGATTTCCAAACACTAAAATTTTTAAAATAGTTTTAACTCTGTCCTTTCCTCTTTCCCCCCACTATGATAACTTAATTAATTCTGCTTCCTTTGCCTTTAGAATTGTATCTGTTTTTAATTCGTGATCTGAGCCAGCCAGGGTGCAGCAGTCAAAGAAAAGCAAGACAGAAATGATATGAAATAAATGCAAATGATGAAGCAAAACTGGTGGGAGATCTAGGAGATCCAAGGCTACTGATTACTCCCTTTTCACTGCAGTCAATCAGCTTCTCTTAAGATTGACTGCATATTATCCCAAATACCGTTAGTAGGGGAGGTTTAGTGATGGGGAGGGAATGCTCTCCTGGCCACTTGTTAATGCATACATGCCCCAACAGCATGGCCACTCTCCATTCAAACTGAGCCTTGGCCATTACACCTGCAATATGCTTGACAATTGGGAATGTCTCAGTGGCTTGAGCTAGAACAAACATCAGGAGAAGCAACACGTTATTTTAAGGAGGACTGAATGTCATTGAGGTTGTAGAATCGATACTAAGAATAGCTTCCTTCTGACGTATATATTGATTTATTTCAATTTCCCAGTTACCATTCTCAACTATCTCCAGGTAGATAATTTTCCTAACAGGATCATGATAATCTAGTCTTTGGTTTGTACATAAAATGAATTGCTCCTGTTACTTTGTTTTATTTGTTATATTTCCACCCCATTTCCCCACTAAAAATTAAGCTGTAAAAATAGCTAACAGACAAGTAATGCAATTTAAAGCACAAAAGGTATGAAAATCATTGCAATATCAGAAGTTTACATTTAATTTATTGTTCTTATACTGCTACTGTGTTGCAGATCAGGAGACAGGAGGAGGAGATACTGTATATACATTTTTGATGGATAGGTAAAAGATGTGGATTTGGGATCTGAAGTTCGAGGACAGACCAGGTCCATGGCTTTTGCATTGTCCTTGCATCGTATAATGCATTGCAACTCTGTGTTTTATTTCCCAGTTTAACCAAAAAGCACAGCCAGTGTCCTGTTTCAAGCACTTGGTCCAGGCAAATGTCCGCAACAAGAAGGTCTTCAAAGAAAGAGTGGAAGTAATGGAGGCACAAGGAACTACAGACTACAAGGCTGGCTTTGAATACGCCTTTGAGCAGCTGCAAAATGTAAGCACAAAGTTTAGATCCATGGGGAACCAGAAAGAGTGAAAATCTATAAATCAAAGAAGTCACACAACAGAACATGGGACTATGGATATGAGGAGCAAGATAGACACAAATGTCAAAGATGTTCTAATGTTACAATGGTGAACCTTGGCACTCCAGATGTTCTTGGACTTCAATTCCCAAAATCCCAAGCCCCCGTGAATCTACACAAATGGGTTTACTGTAATTCATCCGGCCCTTGTCACTCCCGGAAACAGAAGTAAAACGCTCCCGTACAGGCTGGATGAATCGCAGTAAACCCATTCATGTGGATTCTGGGAATTGAAGTCCAAGAACATCTGCAGTGTCAAGGTTCGCCATCACGGTTCTAATGAATCTCCAGTATTACCTCCTCCTCTCCCCTTTCTTGCGAAAAAGATTCAGGCAACACTGTGTAGCCAATTCTTACCCTTAATCCATAGCTGCTTCTCCTTTTGTAATCAAACCCTGGACTGCCAAAATGAAACCACTTTCTCGGCTTTGTCGTTGGCCATAGCTGTTGCCTAAGGTGTCATCACCCAGCAGCTATTGAAGGGGGGGGGGGACATTGGAAATGCACCCATTCATGTCCAGTAGCCGTGGGCCAAATGCAACCCATGGCCCTGAGAAGTATGCATACTACAGGCGTTTCCTTGGAGTGTGTGAAAAATACTGTATTCACTGGCATATAAGACACACTCCCCCCACCCCCCTTAAAATTCACTTGAAAAATGGGGCACATCTTATATGCCGGCAATCAAAATTAGCAGTGGCTGGAGCCACTTCAGTGGCTGGAGCATGGCTTCAAAGGAGCCCTCTTTTTTTTCCATTCCATCCTCCGCAGCTGCTGGTGGCCAGTGGCTGTGGGATCTGGGGGGAAATGGGCTTTAAAGGATCCCCATTTCCCCCACCTCAGTTCAACTCCCACTCGTTTCAATGACAAGGCTCACAGTGAGTTCTTAGGCTAGTCACCACCTCTCTCATTAGCTTCCCTCACAGGATTGTTCTGAGGGTAGGAAAGTGCAATGGGAACATGTTGCTCTCTAAACCCTAGGACAGGGCCTGGGTATCATGTGACATGTGGGCAGGAACATTTTTGCAGCCTCCTACAAGGCAACCTTGGAGCCCCAAGCACACACCCTCCAAAAGAAATCACCATCTGATTGCTGGGAGCAAAAGGTTTCCCCCCAATATCCTTAAAATCTCCCACCTCCACCTTAGGAGTAAGGTGGTTTATAATGTGCTACATAGTAGACTATTGTCTATCTTCATAGTAGAGGACCTGTTCTTTATTGGTGGCTCCTTTTCAGTGATCCAGGACTGCATTGGCTTAGTGGTAGGCAGGTCGGCAGGTTGAGACCTGACTGCTGCATGACTGAGTGAGCACCCGTCTCCATCTCTTCTCCTGCCAACCTAGTGGTTCAAAAGCAAGAAATTGCAAGTGGATAAATAGGTACCACTTCGGCAGGAAGGTAAACAGTATTCCATGCTCTCAGGTGTCTAGTCATGCCTGCCACATGACTATGGAAATTTCTGCAGATGCAGACAGCACTGGCTCTTTGGCTGTAAACGGGGATGAGCACAACCCCCGAGAGTCAGACATGACTGGCTTTTGAGCAGGAGAGACCTTGACCTTGACCCTGTAGGCAGTGGATTCTAACTTAAACATTTGTCCCACAGAAATTCCTTTTTTGTTCATACTAGAGATATACAGATTTGTGTTTTTGGACTACAGCTCCCAGAGTTCCCCAGGGAGCACAACTGTTTCTGACTCCAGATGGGCAAATCCAAGCTCAGGATGAACTCACAGGATACAGGGGAAAGGGCAGCCTTCTCTAAGGCGACCAAAGGTGCTCCAATGGCTCCAAATGCTGCCCTGAGTCCGCAAACACATTAATAACAATTACTTGCCATGAAGTCTAGTCCAACTAATATTTATTTATTTATTTATTTTTGCACATTTATATCCCGCCCTCCTGGTGGGTACACCACTCAGGGTGGCTAACAATATAATAAAAATTACAATAAAAACAATTCAATGACAATAACTAAAAACAAACCTAACATCCCAATTAAAACCAGCATTAAAACACAAACAAATCATCATTTAAAAAAAACAACCCACCCCCACCCTAGCCCTGTTAAAACAGAATAACCAAGCCTGGGGGGCAGCCCCTCACATAGGCTAAATCAGCCACCGGGCCTGACTGGTAGAGTCAAGCGTGCCCCAAACTTGCTGAAGGGGAGTAGATCCGTCTGGAGATGCAAATCAGGTGGTAAGAGGTTCCACAGGGCTGGGGCAGACACGGAAAAGGCTCTTTTCCTGGTCCCAATAAGACGTACTTCTTTCACTGATGGGACCACCAGTAAACCCCTCCTGTCTGCCCTAGTAGGATGGGCTGAATTTCTTGTGGCGACGCGGTCTCTTAAGTAACCTGGTCCATGGCCATGAAGGGCTTTAAAGGTCAAAACCAGCACCTTGAATTGCACCCGGAGGCACACCGGCAACCAGTGCAGCTCCCGGAGAAGTGGTGAGGCACGAGCATAACACCCGCACCCCATCACAACATGGGCAGCTGCATTCTGGACCAGCTGAAGCCTCCGAATGGTCACCAAGCGCAGCCCCATGTAGAGCGCATTACAATAATCCAATCTGGAGGTGACCAGAGCATGAGTGACCATGAGCAAGGAGTCCCGGTCCAGGAACGGGTGCAGTTGGTAAATGACATGAAGCTGTGCAAAGGCCCTCCTAGTCACAGCTGCAACCTGCTCTTTGAGCAGTAGCCGCGAGTCCAGGAGGACCCCCAAATTGTGCACCGGATCTGACTGTGGCAAAGATGTCCCAGCCACGACCAAAGATGGTAACTCCCGGGATAACACAGGACCCCGCACCCAAAGCCACTTAGTTTTGCCAGGATTCAGCTGAAGCCCCTTGTCCCCCATCCAGACCCGAACAGCCTCCAGACACCTGGTCAGGACTTCAACTGCATCACTCGGGGCCCCACGAGCTGAGATGATACCTCACCCCATGGGAACGAATGATCTCACCCAGCGGTTTCATGTAGATATTAAACAATAGAGGCGAGAGTACCGAGCCCTGAGGCACCCCACATAGGAGCAACCTAGGGCTGGAAAACCCACTCTCTAAAGACACCGACTGAGTCCGGCCCACCAGAAATGAGGAAAACCAAGACAACACTGTGCCCTGGGCTCCCAATCCTCGGAGCCGGCCCAGAAGGATACTGTGGTCGACGGTATCGAAAGCTGCTGAGAGGTCAAGAAGAGCCAGGACAGAGGGGTTGCCTCCATCCCGCTCCCACCAAAGATCATCCAAGAGTGCGATCAATGCCGTCTCGGTACCATAACCAGGCCTGAATCCTGACTGAAACAGGTCCAGATAATCCGTATCATCCAGAAACCCCTGGAGCTGCCGAGCCACTGCTTTTTCCAACACCTTCCCCACAAAGGGAAGGTTGGAGATAGGTCTGAAATTAGAAATAACAGTAGGGTCGAGCGATGGCTTCTTCAGGAGGGGGCGAACCAGCGCATGTTTGATAACTGCCGGAACCACCCCCTCCCGCAAAGAGGCATTCACCATCGCACCGACCCAACTGCCCGTTGTTGCCTTGGCAGCTCTAAGCAGCCAGGCCGGGCAGTGGTCAAGTAAGCTAGTGGTATCACGCACAGCTCCAAGGAGTCTGTCCACTTCATCAGGGGTAACGGGATCAAACTGATCCCAGATAACATGGCTAGACTCTGCTCAAGCCCACCCCAGGCGATCAATTTCCATGTCAGGATTAAACCCCACATGGATGCGAGCAACTTTCTCTGCAAGATGGTCAGCAAAATCGTTAGCTGATCCCTGCCATCCAGGACCAGGCCCCCCCTTACCCAGAAGGGACCTGGTAACCCAGAACAGGGCTGCTGAACGATTATCAGCAGAGGCAATGAGGGAGGTGAAGTACTGGCACTTCACCACCCTCATCGCCACGAGGTAGGCTTTAATAGAAGCTCTAACTCGTGTTTGGTCGCATTCACACCGGGTCTTCACCCAACGGCGCTCAAGGCGTCTCCTAACCCGCTTCAACTCCCTCAACTCATCAGTATACCAGGGAGAGCAACGCAGTCTGCAAGAAGGGAGAGGCCGCACTGGCGCGATTCTATTCAAGACCGATGCCACCTCCTTTTCCCAGAGGGCAACCAAGGTCTCAGTCAAATCATGCAGCCTGTCTGGAGGAAAGTGTCCCAGCGCCGTCTAAAATCTCTCGGAGTCCATAAGTCGCCGGGGTCGGACCAATTTAGTGGGTCCAGCCTCCCTACGGTGACGCATCGCTCCCCAAAAATCAAGAGAGACCAGATAGTGATCTGACCATGGCACTGGCGTTATCTCTATATGATGTAATATCAGATCACTCAGCCACCGCTCCGACAGGAAAACTAAGTCAGGGGAGTGCCATGGAAGCCATGAACTCCTGAGCAGCCCGAGAAGCCGATCCCAGTGATGGCAAATTGAAGTCCCCCAGGACCATAAGCCCCGGGAGCTCCAACGCCAACGCCGCAATTGCCTCAAGCAGGTCAGGCAGGGAATCTGCAACTCTGCAAGGGGGCAGGTACAAAAGTAGGATTCCCAACTGACTCTTGAGGCCCAACCGAAGCAGCAGCAGCTCACAAGCCTACACCTGTGGAGCAGTGGCCCTGGTAACTCCCAGTGATTCCCGGGCTACAATCGCGATGCCACCACCCTTCCCCATACCCCTAGGCTGATGCCATACCCCGAACCCGGCTGGACACATTTCTGATATAGGAACCCCATCCTCGGGTGTCAGCTAGGTCTCGGTGATACACACCAGGTTGGCCCGCTCCCCTGCGATCGAATCACAAAGAAGGGGTGCTTTGTTGCAGACTGACCTAGCGTTCAACAACAGCAGCCTAAGGGAGGGGTCACTCCGAACCTGCTGACCAAGACCCAGAGATTGAGCGGAGGGGCTACAACAAGGGACAGGTAACAAGCATCGGTCCCTCGTTCCCCATGTGCGGCCCGCCCCACCGCTCCCGCTATATCATCCCTTGCCCGTCACTACTGAGATGTGGCTCCCGGGAACCTCACATTTGGCTCCAGACGGCTGTCCACTCCCCAAATCGAAGGCAACAGACTCAATAGAAATCCTGTGTGGGGAAAACAACCAGTTTAACCTTCCACCCAGCTGAATAAAGTCCTGGCTCCCGCCCCTCCTGCCCAGCAGGCTCCGAGGCCGCGCCGGGGCTGAGGGCTGCCGCAGCAACATTGGCCAGGCCACTCAAGCCGCTGCCCAAGTCTTCCTCCCTCCTGGCCATCCTGCCGAGAGGGGAGCAGGAGCGGAGGCATAGGAGAGGCCGGCGACAGTTTTTAAAGCATCCGGCCCTCCCAGCTGAGCAAACTCTTGGTTCCCAACCCTCCTGCCCCGCAGGCTCCGCGGCCATGCCAGGGCTGAGGGCGGCCGCGGTGACGTTGGTGGGGCCGCTCGAGCCGCTGCCCGAGTCTTCCTCGCTCCCGGCCATCCTGCCGAAAGGGGAGCAGGAGCGGAGGTGTCCAGCCCGCCCAGCTGAACAAAGTCTTGGCTCCCGCCCCTCCTGCTCCGCAGGCTTTGAGGCCATGCCAGGGCTGAGGGTGGCCCCGGCGACGTTGGCAGGGCCGCTTGAGTCACTGCCTGAGTCTTCCTCCCTCCTGGCCATCCTGCCGAAAGGGGAACAGGAGTGGAAGCATTGGCAGGGCCGGTGCCAGTTCTTAAGGTGTCCGGCCCACCCAGCTGAACAAAGTCCTGGCTCCCATCCCTCCTGCTCCGCAGGTTCTGAGGGCACTCCGGGGCTGAGGGCGGCCGTGGCGATGTCAGCGGGGCCGCTCGAGCTGCTGCCCGAGTATTCCTCTCTCCTGGCCAGCCTGCCAAAAGGGGAGCAGGAGCCTTATACCTTTCCCACCCAGTGGAAGGGGGCAGGGAGGGATAGCCTCACAGCAGCGTCTGCGTCTTCAGGCTCCCTCAGCCTCAGGAGCCCTTTTACCTTCCCACCCGGTGGAAGGGGGCGGGTAGGGACAGCCTCACAGCGGCGTCTGCATCTACAGGCTCCCTCAGCCTTGGAAGCCCCTTTTTACCTTCCCACCCAGTGGAAGGGGGCAGGTAGGGACAGCCTCACAGTGGTGTCTTCAGGCTCCCTCAGCCTCGGAAGCCCCTTTTTACCTTCCCACCTGGTGGAAGAGGGCGGGTAGGGACAGCCTCACAGTGGGGTCTTCAGGCTCCCTCAGCCTCGGAAGCCCCTTTTTACCTTCCCACCCGGTGGAAGAGGGCGGGTAGGGACAGCCACACAACGGCGTCTTCAGGCTCCTCCATAACCATTTGCAGAGTTTCCAGATAGAAAGTCCTCAGAAGTAGGTGACCCTCCCCTTCTCCTGCACTACAACTTGCTCAAGGCTACATAGGCTGGCTTTTTTGTCTCTTAAGATACAGAGGGGGAATCTAACTCTCAACCCCTGACTCTGCAATCACATACCCATCTCCTTGAGATATCAAGCCAGCTACAAACATATTACATGTTTGTATTTATTTGTTTATGACACGTATTGTCCCTCTTTCAAGGAATTCATATTCAAACTACAGTAAAACCCCTACTTACAAAAAAAAGTCCATTCTGTAGGCTTTTGCTTAAATTGAATTTTTTTGTAACTCGAAACAAACGCATAGGGAAAATTATTTTTTACATAACTTGAAACAAACCCATAGGAAAAATGAATTTTTATGTAAATTGAAGCAAACCCATAGGGAAATGAATTTTTATGTACAGTAGACCCTCGCATAATAACGTTACTTGGTTCCCCAGTAGCGTTGCTAAGCGATTTTTGTTGTTATTTGGGTTTCTATGGAGTTTCCCGCATAACGACGTTTTTAGCATCGTTGTCCGGTTATTTTAGCGTTGTTGTCCGGACAATGACGCTAAAAACATTGTTATGCGGGGGAAGACGTGGTGCATAACGACATGTTGTTAAGTGAAAATGATGCTATCCGAACAGGTTGTTATGTTAGGGTTGACTGTAACTTGAAAGAAACCCATAGGAAAAAGAATCTTTATGTAACTCGAAGCAAACCCATAGGAAATTATGTAAATCAAGACATGGTTTTAGCATAAAATCATTATGTAAGTTGAATTTTATGTAACTCGAGGCATTTGTAAGTCAGGTTTTTACTGTATTGTGAAGATATAGCATTGGTATGAAACAGAAACAGAATGCAATTTATTATTTTACCTTCACAACAACCATGTGAGGGAAGTTAGTCTAGCTCAAAGTCACCCCATGAGCTTCAGGATCAAGCCCCACTGAGATCACCCACAGCAAAAAAAAAAGTAGTTTAAAATGCCTAAATCCCCCGGGCATATCCTGTCATTCTTAAAACTAGACTAGACTAACCTTGCCTTCAAGGAAGGAATTCTGCAAGTGGATGAACTTGTCCCCCTAGCAACATCTGAAAACATCGTCTATTGCATTAGTTTCCTACCACATTTGACACATTGATAAGAACATAAGAACATAAGAACAGCCTTGCTGGAACAGGCCACAGAAGCCCATCCAGTCCAGCATTCTGTCTCACACAGTGGCTCACCATTTCCTTCAGGGTATTCCCAAGGAGATGCCTTCACCTGCTTAGGATTCCCTGGAAATGGCATTGAGAGATATCCTGCCTATCTCTCCAACCCGAAAGTTGTTCTTAGGTAGCCATAATTATAGCCATTGATACACTTGTCCTCCATGAACTTGTCTAATCCTTTCTTAAAGCTGTCAAGACTGACAGCTGTCACCACCTCTTCTGGCAGGGAGTTCCATAGACCAGTAATCCTCTGGGTGAAAAAGTACTTTCTCTTATTTGTTTGAGAACTAGTACCCAAAAGTTTCATGGAGTGTCCCCTAGTTCTAGTGTTGTGCGATAGGGAAAACAGTTTTTCCTTATCTACTTTGTCCACACCGTGCATGATTTTATAAACTTCAATCAGGTCACCTCTTAGACGCTGTCGTTCAAGAGTGAAAAGGCCCAACCGTTGCAGCCTCAGATGGTAAGGAAGGTGTTCCAGTCCCCTAATCATTCTGGTTGCCCTCCTCTGTACTTTCTCCAACTCCATAATATCCTTCTGGAGGTATGGCGACCAGAACTGTACACAATATTCCAGATGGGGCCTCACCATAGATTTATAAAGAGGCAAAATGACACTTGCTGACTTATTTTCTATACCCTTCCTAATGATCCCTAACATTGAGTTTGCTTTTTTCACTGCTGAGGCACACTGCAATGGCAGTGTGGTGAAAAGGGCTGTCGATATCTACATGCTTCCTTCTGATAATGCAGCGTGCTTGTATGTCCCGAGAACAGGGCTATATTGAGCCATGCCATTGGTATGGCCTGCTCCTCTATAGATAAGTTGAAAAGTTTGGCAACTGATGCTTCTGATTCAATGGGAGCAGCTGCATCTTCCATTTCATTAGAAAGTTATCAGCCCATTCAAGAGGGCTCACATCAGACAGCCTATAGTGACGTTGGGCAAAATAAAGATGAATAGCCTCATTAATCGCTCAGCAGTAATAGCCGAAACTTAATTTCCAACCCAACAGCCCCTCCTTCTCCCTATTCATCTACCCCCATCCCCTTCACCTGGAAGAAGCAGCTAAAGAAAACAGGTTCTTCATGGCCAGTTTCTTGGAACAAAGATGTGGATGGGAGAGAGGCAGAAAGCTTTGGATCCAAAATTTAACTGTTTTTCCACTAAAACATCTAGACTTATATATGATATGCTTTTCGCTCTTACAAGTTTTTTTAAAAAAAGCATGGATTTACATTGTGTACACAGGCACATGAGAGCACACAGGCAGGCAGATTCAAACACACTGCTTTCCTTCAGGTTTAAAACTTCATTTTCCCTTAACTTATTCTGACACTGAAATCTGATGGCTGTTTCTCACCTAGGTATTTGTCTTTACTGATTTTATTTCTGTGTAGCAAAAACTATATCTATCACATATACTTTGTCAATGCTTGGTGAACAAGAATCTGGTTTACTGCATGACTAGTGGATATGTTGGCTAGGAGAGTCTGGGAGCTGTAGACAACAAAAGTAATTTTTGCAAGATCTTCTTTATATAATGTTAGTGTATCATTACTTCCCTTCTTTTTCAATCACAGGTCTAATGTTACTTATGCATTCATTGTAAATTGTCGCTCCTGTTTTTCCTCTGAATTCTATCTTTTAAACTGTACTCTGTTTCTTATTTACAGTCCAACATCACTAGAGCTAATTGCAATAAGATGATCATGATGTTTACTGATGGAGGAGAAGATCGAGTGCAGGATGTGTTTGAGAAGTACAACTGGCCCAACAAAACTGTGAGTGTCCACCTTCAATCCAGTTACATGGCTATGGCTTTCCTGTTGACATCCTTGTAGGGTCACAGACTTCTCATTTTTCACTGAAAATGAGACCTAACTAGAAAATAAGCCCTGGCATGATTTTTCAGGATGCTCGTAATATAAACCCTACCCCAAAAATAAGCCCCAATTAAGATCATCGGCCAGATTTTAATCAGAGCAGCAAAGAGGGGTGGGTAGTTTGGTGAGCCAGTCCTCCCTCCCAATTTTAAGACCTGTGCCAACCCGCACACAGGCAGAGCAGCCCCACCCTGTGTGTTTTAATGGACAAAAAATAAGACATCCCCTGGAAATAAGCTCTAATGCATCTTTTTAGAGCAGCACAAAGCTGCTGGGTGCCTGGCATACGGTGGTCCATGAGATCACGAAGGGTCAGAATCTACTGTGCAACTGAACAGCAATAAATCTTTTAGAGCAAAAAATTAATATAAGACCCAGTCTTATTTTTGGGGAAATACGGTACACACATGCATATAAGCATATACACACATGGAAAGCTGATGGACCTACAGTTCTGTGTTTGTGTCTTTGCTGCATCTGAAGAACAAAAAGTATACATTGGGCATAATATGAAACAGATGTGAAAATAAAACTGTCCAGGTCATACTGCACTTAGACAAATCTGTGGTGTTGATGTCGTCATCCATTGGAATAGAATGTACCATCCTTGTCACCTTAGAAAATAAAATGTCAGGTTGCAAAAAAGGACAACCAAAATTACTAAGGAGCTAACCAACTCTCTTCTGAAGGCATGTTAAAATGGTCAGAATTGTGTTGGTGATTTACATGTGTGTAACTTACAAATATGGTAAATTGAAATATGGTACTCGAGAAGAGCTTTGCTGATACTTTGACTACTAAAAAGACAAACAAATGGATCCTAGAGCAAATCAACCCCAACCTATCTCTGGAGGGAAAGGTGATGAAGCTGAGACTGTCCTATTGTGGACCTATCATGAGAAGAAAAAGTTATCTGGAAAAGCAATAATGCTGGGAAAGGTTGCAACCCAGGAAGGCAGCAACAATGGAGGAAGACCAAATGTGAAATGGTTTGATTCCCTAATGCAGGGATTCTCAACCTGTGGCCCGTGGGCCAAATGCAACCCATGGCACCATTTCATGTGGCCCACCACCACCTTCACCACACCAGGAAGTGCCATGTGGTGGAGGAAGGCCAAAATGGCCGTCCTGCCCCCAAAACTGTCTCAGAGAGCATGACCCGACCCCTGGCTTTAAAAGACTGAGAACTCCCTGCCGTAAAGGAACCAAAGGCTTAAATTTGCAAGAACAGAGCAGGACTGTTGGGGTCAAGACATTTTTGGAGATCACTCATTCATTGGGCCACCATACTTTGGGAGGTGACTTGATGGCATGTAACAATTTGCAAACAGAATTGTAACTTATTTTTGTTGCTGTTTTCGGGTTAGAAGCAATAATAAAGCAGGGGGTGTAATGATAGAGGCAATGCAAAATACAGTAAAACTCCTACTTATGAAAAAAGTCAGTTCCGTAGGCTTTTGCTTAAATCGGTTTTTTATGTAACTCAAAGCAAACCCATAGGGAATTATTATTTTTTTACGTAACTCAAAGCAAACCAATAGGACAAATTATTTTTCATGTAACTCGAAGCAAACCCATAAGAAATCATGTAAATCAGGACATGGTTTTAGCACAAAATCATTATGTAAGTCGAATTTTATGTAACTTGAGGCTTATATAAGTCGGGGTTTTACTGTATGCTTATGGTGGGGAAAGTGGCTATGGAGGTGTTTTCCCCTCTCTCCTAATATCAGAACGTAGGATTTTGCATAACGATGAGAGATTTAGGATTAATACTTCTTATGATAGCTATATATTACCTTTGGAATCAGGGCAGTATGCCAATCCCTAGGAAATGTGAACATGGGGGTTTGATTGTTTGTGAGTTTCTAGAATGAAGACCCAAGCAAGTCTTTGGTCATTTCCTCAACTCAAGTACAGAGACATAACTCTTGGATCTAAGACAAGAATATAAAAAGGTGCTGTCTCCATATTTCCTTAGTAGTTATATTGTTTAAAAAAATGTAAAGAAGCAAACCAATTTAGAATGAAAAGGAGCCGGGCAGCATATCTAATGACCAGAAATAGAAAGCACATTCCCAAAGGCCTCCTCAAAGAGCAGTGTTTTTAGTTGTTTTTTAAAAATACTGCAGGGATGTAGCCTGGCATAGCTCAGCTGGAATGGCATTCCACAGAATTGGTGCCGCCACGGAGAAGGTCCTTCTAATCACAGCCTTTCTAGCCAGTCTCGGGGGATCGGCACCTGAAGCTGTGCTGCCATTAATGGAACCTATGGAAGAGCTAACCCCTTTAAATCCCTATTGCGTGGATTGCAGGACTATAGTGGAGCATGGGGAGAGCAGGGGTAGAGTTAGTAAATATTCCTGAATTTCAGAACCTAAGTACAGTGATACCTCATACAACGTCCAAACTTGGTTCCACAAGTTTGGACTTTATACGGATTTGGACTTTGTATGAGGAATGCAAAATCCTAGCCGCAATGCCTCATACAACGTCCAAATCCTTGCTGCGATGCCTCGTACAACGTTGTTTCCATAGAGATACATTGTACCGTAACAGCACAGACTTCAGGGCAAAGTCAAGGAAACAGACAGGAAACTGACAGAACTTTAAGAAATATTTGTCTAAAAGCTAAATACATTACAAAAACATGTCAAACAACCCTGATTGTCCAAGAAACTGAAGAATGCTGCAAAAATCCCAGGAATGCTTCTAAAAATTATGACAAAAAAATCAAAAAAATCCAAAATAGCATTCAAAACCATTCCTAAATGCTCTTCGCCTTGTCTAAAACCCACAAGAGTAATGCATGCATGCGTCCTGCCATTTATACTGCCCAGGCACAATGCAACCTGGGAAAAACCCCAATGCCTCATACAAAGTCGCAGCGACTTTGTATGAGGCAACTTTTTTCAAGGAATTAGGTGATGTTGTATGAGTTCGATGTTGTACGAAGCAAACTTTGTATGAGGTATTACTGTACAGCCTTGGGGCTGCTAGGTGTTGTGTGGAACCTTAAGCATACAAAGACTCCTCCCTGAAGGTTTTGCTCTCTGACAGCTGTAACCCTCTTTTGGAAATGGCTTGTTCCTTTTTACTTATTTGTTTCAGTAGTACACAGCAGAATGTCCTTTATTTATTTTTTATTTTGTAACCTTCGGTAAGCTACAGCGACATTGCACTACTGAAATCTACAGCCGTGTTGTTTCTATGCTATAGACTCCATAACCCATCCATCCATCAACCTCTTGCTATCGCCTGCCATCAACACTGATGGACCATCATAAAATGAGTGTTTCTTTTCTTGAAAATGGCTAGCTGCTCCAGTCCCAGTTTCCATAACTGGAGTGTTCGCTGCCAAGGGAGGTCAGGGATGCTGTTCTCTTTGGAGTGTGCTTATGCTAAGTACCTGTACCTCGTTTCCCAGGCAATACACTCTGGTCCAGCATTGAAGATGCTAAATGATTACCATTATTAGCTGTGATTAGAAAGCGAGCACTAATTTCCAGTCTCCCATTGTTTCCCAGGATTTCACTTGTTTTTCAAGAGTGGGTGATAGTAGACTTCCATCTTGACCCACCTAACAGTTATGCAGAGAGGAACCTCATTTGCTGTAGGTCTACAGAAAAACTTGAAGGAGGTGACATTTCAAAAGGTAGTATAATTATACAGGCTAGCCACTTTGTGACACTAGACATTGGTTTCTGTTTGGTAGAAGCAGCCTCCTGTGTTTATTCTGCTCTTGTTGGAGAGAAACCATCAAGTTTTTGCCCAACTTCTGGGTCAGTGAATCCTTTAAGCTAATAATTTTCACCCTTTGGCCCTCCAGCTGTTTTCAGCTTCAGTCCCCAGAAGCCCAAATCAGCATGGGCATTGGCAATTTCTGGGAGGGAGTCCAAAACATCTGGTGGACCAAAGTTGAGAATCCGTAACAATTTTGAACTTAGGTTAGGAGAAGCAAAATAATTCTTCAGGGGAAGCCCCTGAATCCCAGATTTTTTCCTCACACACTATAAGCGCAGGTCTAAAAGAAATGCATGACAATTAGAATAGCACAAGACAGATGTTAGTTAAACATCTGTATTTCCCCCTCCCCTGTAATTATGATTTGCTTTGTATTTATTTGATTGTTTTGTAAACCACTTTGACTTGTAAGTAGACAAGTAAAACGGTATATAAGCATACTAAATAAATAAATAAACAACAAACAAACTCATCTAGGTAAAACCAGATCAGGACATACAAGCAGGCATATTTTAAGTAAACATTAAAAACATTCTTTCTTTGTAGTTGAATTTACAGAGGACTTTAATGTTTCAGCGTATAACCCAGTGTTTAGCTAGAAATGGAAAATGCTGTTGTTCCAGGTCAAGGGAACATATTAGTAACGAAGAAAATTGCCACATCATTTCTGATAAGTGTGTTTTGTTTTGTTTTTTGCTCTCTGTCAGAAAACAGAGTAGGCCTCTCACTCACAGCCTTCGACAAGCTGAATTCCAAAATGTCCTCACAGCCATGCTGTTTCTGAGAAGGCAGGTGCTGGCTTCTTTATGGAAAACTAGCAGAGGTTGCCCGGCGTTGCCGGGCTGTTTTAAATTGTGTTGGGGATTTTTAAAGTGTGTGTTGGTGGTTAGGGGTGGTTTTGGGTGTGCACAACCACCACCACCCTTATAATACCACTCCAACCACCAACACACACATTAAAAATTCCTGGCAAGGCAGGAGTGTCGTGTGTGTGTGTGTGTGTGTGTGTGTGTGTGAGAGAGAGAGAGAGAGAGAGAGAGAAGCAGTGTGTGTGTGTGTGTATTGTCCCCCCCAACCCCCCAAACCCAGGGGAACATGCAGAGAGGGGATCCCCCCCCCCCGCAGGACACCCCATTATTAAAGAGAAGAAACCAAGCTGTTTCTTCTCTTTAAAAACTGAGTGTTGGGGGGATGGATTCGATCCCTTCTCCTTGGTCCCCTGGGTTTGGTAGGATTGGGGGGACAAAAGGGATCTGTTGCCCCAACATTTCCAGAGCCAGGGGACCCAGCAGAGAGGGGATCATTCCCCCCACAAAAAAACCACTCCATTTTTAAAGAGAAAAAACCAAGCGGTTTCTTCTCTTTAAAAATGGAGTGTTTGGGGGGGGGGTGGATTCGTTCCCCTCTCCCGGGTCTGTCCCCACAACGCTTCTGGACCCAGCACCTTTCATTGCCTCCCTCACCTACTCCCTAACCCCCACTGATCGCACTTACCTTTTCCTGGCTCCCTTCAGCTGGGTCTTTCAAAGTCTTTTCCTCTGGCTCCCAGCGTTGTTGTTGTTTTTTAAGTCAGCGCGTGCATTCCCAGCCTCCTCTGTGCTGATTGGCTGAGGGGTTGCACAGTGCAAAGGACACTGGGACATGAAATTTAATTTGTGATTTTACCAATCCTACATTGTAATATTTTCTACCGCTTTATTTTGATTGGCCGCGGCGCGTCTCCTAACGTTCTTTTTGCTCGCACCTCTCAGCCTGATTGGCTCTGGCATGGCGCAAAGAATATTGGGAATTGAAGTCCTTTTTTTGCATTCGTGGGGCTCCTGCCCCACTGGCACATTTCTCAACCCGCCAGTTATATGCGGATCGGGTTTGGGCAAGTGCAGGAGGCTCGGTACGGGCTAGTATGGCCGGGTGCAGGATCCTTTGTCACATTCCAACGGTTAACACTCAGATTTATAGGTATAGATATGCTCTTGATTACTGACTTAGCTAGGGATTTCATGAGTCACCACTTGTTTATTTTATTTTTTAAAACAATACAGAGTCATTTGATTTCTTGTCAGATTTGATAAAGACAATTGGGTCTGTAGATTCCGCAGAATCAGGAAATGGAAATTGGTGAAATCTGTGAGTTTCCTGCTGTCTGCCAAGAACAGAACCATGGAAAGATCACTTGTAGACATTAAGGCTTGTTTCATTCTGAAATTTTAACTTTCACAACATTTGGCCACGAAATGGTTGCATGGTGGCCCATTCCAATGCCAGACTGTATGCTCACAGGGTAACTTCCCTTATGCCTCCGTTATACAATATCTCTTCTGCTACCATCAAAATTTTGACAGTGTTAGGAAGGAGCACAGGGGAGGTCAGATGGTGGCTCCTCTTCACTGTAATGACCTGTGATGAGCTTTTTCAAACCAAACCCGCACATGAGCCAGTGAGCAATGTAGAGGAAGGCAGTATCAGCCCACCCAGATCTTTGCACGTGGAGCATTATAGATGAGTAGATAAAGATGGCCAAATGTGAACAGCTGTGTGACCTGCAGTCACAGGGATTGGTGGGGAAAGGGGAGGTGACTACCTCATGCTTTATTGCCAGATTCTGCCTCATTTGATGTGAGCTATTTAGACAGTTGATCTTCCTGCCTGTCTGCACCTGCACTGAGCCACTGCCCCTTTAATGGGGCGTCTCACATGCTGGCAATGGTTTTATTACCTGCGCTGACCTTGAAATACCAGCAAAGAAAGTGGACATAACTTCCTTTCAAAGTTTGTCTTGTCTATAGCTACAGCAAAAAGGAGGTATCTTCGTCAATACTACAATGTATTCAAGAGATCCCATCCAAATTAAGTATATGTAGGAAGGACAGCCTTCAGGGTAGAAGTTCTCAAGCAGCACAAGTTTAAAATAGGCTGTTTCTGTTCCCCACACTTTGTTCCTCTTTTCCTCCTTGTAGACCTGCAGGATGAGAGGGGTATAACCTCTAACTGCTGTGAAAGGGATGTTCTTCTTAAACCAGATTACAGACCTCAAGTGTGAGAAATAGGATCGTATACTAAAGCATCATCTTTCTGTTTCACCAGCTTCCAGAGCAATAAAGGACAGTAAAGTGTTACACCAAAGCCAAAACTGCACTCGCTGACTGATGAATGCCTCAGCCGATGTTGCTAGTGTTTCACAGAGAACCTGCTACTACCCGGTAGTAACACATTTGACCCAAAACACCTACAATTTCAGATAAATCACTTAGGAAAAGAAAATGAGTGGGCTGAAAACTTTATTCATGGGTGCTAACCAAGTTAAGAAAATTAATTCCCCAAGAATTATGTCTGAGCGTTTTGTGATTCTCCCTGTGAATTCACTTTGGGCAGCAGACACAAGAGCTTCTGCCTTCTCTCTGTGCAGCAAATGTCATTGTCCTAAGATTTTGCAAATTCCATCCCACATCCTGTGAGATTCAGAAATTTTTAATCCTCCACCCCCACCCCCACCCCCCACAATGTTGTGTTTCACTTGTTTGAGAATAGGACATGTACAGATGCACCTTTAGAAATTCATTTGCTCATATCTGGATTATTAAAAGGGAGGGGATGTTCCCTTACTTTTTTAAATTGCCTACTTAGAATGAAGTGGGGATTAAAGGCAATTAGAGCGCAGCCCTTGTATGTCCACTCAGAAGATCAGTCCTTTATATGTCTGCGTCTACTAAATTGAATGGGGCTTACTTTCATTGCAGCCTTAATTACAGTTATAAGTACTTGGTTTGCAAGACCTGAACAAGTCTGTTAATAATAGGACTTTTTGGAGTTTGTTAATTCACAGGGCCATGTTAAATTGCACAAAACACTTAACAAGGGTAGGATTGAACTGTACTGTAGTCCAGTATGTCAGTTTATGAGACAGTCTCAGAATCTTTTTTTTAACTAAAAAAGGCTAACAGCTACTCAGAAGTGAGTCCCATATATACATAAGACTTTACTCTGAGATAAGTGAGATAAGTAGGATTGCAGTTGAAGTGTTTTATCCCTTCCTGCAAAGTTTGTCCTGAAATATGTATATTGAAAAACAAATACTGTATATTTACAAAAAAATTAAATACTGGGAGAAAGACAGGTTCTGTATGTAAATAATAATAATAATAATAATAATAATAATAATAATAATAATAATAATAATAATAATAATAATAATAATAATAATAATAATATGTTGTTGTTGTTGTTGTTGTTGTTCAATCGCACAGTCAATTCCGACCCTTCGCAACCCCATGGACCACAGCATTCCAGGCACCCCTATCCTCCACCATCCTACTCAACCCACTCAGCTTTGTGCCCATTGCTTCAACAATGCCATCTAGCCATCTCATTCTCTGCCACGAACAAAGAGGCCTGAGTGAGCACTGCATGGTCCTTTAATAGCAAGAGGCTATCCACTCCCCTTGCAGGGTAGATGCGAGGGACAAGGGGATATTTTCCCTTCTCTGCACCGGAAGGGCAAAACCCAGCCCCTGCTAGTTAATGCAAGGGCAAGTAATAAATGGGTCAGCCTACCAGGGTGGGTATGGCCATGGCCATTTCCACTTCCCCTCAAAGAGTGGATCTTGGTCGTACCGCATGCCAGCCACATGACGTTAGCCACCTCCCAGCTGATTCACAGAAATGCAGCACAGGATGACTTCACCCCGTCAAAGATGCCCTATGGGAATCACCGCTAGTACCCCCACCCCACACTACCTGCCACTACAGGGGGTCAGCACCCACTTGGCCCCCTCTCCCCACTGCACCTCAAGGACAGTGGTCCCTTTTACTGGGTCAATGGAAGTTCAATTGAGGTAAAAGCCCAAGCCTTCCAGTTCTAAAAGGAAGAGGACTATGCACCAGCAGTATGAGCCTCTTGCTCTTAGTATGAGCCCCGTACTCACAAGCTGTGACTATGCACCGTCACTATGAGCCTCTCGCTCTTAAGCGGTAATCAGGTTGCCGTGCACCATCAGTATGAGCCTCTCAAGCTGCGGTGAGGTTGCCATGCACCATCAGTATGAGCCTCTTGCTCGTAAGCTGCAGTCATGTTACTGCGCACTATCTATCAGTCTGAGCCTTTGCTCCTTCTGGAATGGCTCTGAGGATTGGGGATCCAGGGCACTGTGTTGTCCTGGTTTTCCTCATTCCTGAGGGGCCGTACCCAGTCGGTGTGGTTGTAGAGTGAGACGTCCAGCCCTAGGCCACTCCAATATGGAGTGCCGCAGGGCTCGGTGCTGTCTCCTGTCCTATTTAATATCTACATGAAACCACTGGGTGAGAACATCCGTTGCCACAGAGCTCGGTACCATCAGTAGGCGGATGACAACCAAGTGTACATCTCGTCTCGTGGTAATCCCAGTGATGCTGTCAAAGTCCTGTCCGAGTGCCTGGCGGCTGTTGGGGTCTGGATGGGGGACAACGGATTACAACTGAACCCAGGCAAGACTGAGTGGCTATGGATTAGGGGCCCAGTGTTATCTCGGGAGCTTCCATCGTTGGTTTTGGATGGGGCTAGTCTGCCCCAGACAGACCCGGTGTGCAACTTGGGGGTCCTCCTGGACTCACGACTGCTGCTTGAAGATCAGGTAGTGGCTGTAGCCAGGAGGGCTTTCGCCCAACTTTGGGTGATTCGCCAGTTGCGCCCGCTCCTAGACCGGGACTCCTTACTCATGGTCACTCATGCTCTGGTCACCTCTAGACTAGATTATTGCAATGTGCTCTACATGGGGCTGCCCTTGATGACCATCCGGAGGCTGCAGTTGGTCCAGAATGCGGCTGCTCGGGTGGTGATGGGATGTGGGCATTATGCTCGCACCTCACCATTGTTTTGGGAGCTGCACTGGCTTCCAATTTGCCTCCAGGTGCAATTCAAGGTGCTGGTCATTACCTTTAAAGCCCTACATGGTAGTGGGCCAGGATACCTAAGAGACCGCATCACCCCAAGAATATCTGTCCATCCAACCAGAGCGGACTGAAGGGGCTCGCTGCTTGTACCATCTGCTAGAGGGGCTCGTCTCTCTAGCACACGAAGGAGGGCCTTCTCTGTGTCCGCTCCGGCCCTATGGAACCTCCTGCCAGTGGAACTAAGGTTGCAGATGGAATTGCTGCCCTTCAGGAAATATCTGAAAACATGGCTGGTGGGGCAGGTGTGGGGTCCTGAAGATGTCGTGACCCCCACCTGCTGGTTGGTTTAACATCAAAATAATTTTCCTCTTTTTAATATGTGTGTTGTTTTAACGGGGTAATTTGTTTTAATGGGGTGGTTCTTTTTAAAGGTTTTTAAGATTGTAAGCCGCCCAGAGTCTTTGTGAGTTGGGCGGCTATATAAATTTGAATATAAATAAATAAATAAATAAATAAATAAATAAATAAATAAATAAATAAATAAAGCAAGCTGCATTCAGGTCTCTGCGCACCATCGGTATGAGCCCCTTGCTCATAAGCTGCTGTCAGGTCACCGTGCACTTTCAGTATGAGCCACTTGGCGTTAAGCTGCAGTCAGGCCACTGTGCACCATCGGTACGAGCCTCTTGCTTTTAAGCTGCAGTCACAACAGGATCTCTGTGCACCATCATGCTGAGCCTCTTGCTCCTGAGCTGCTTGCTTTTATATGAGGGCCAATGTTATTGCGTACCAGCCATATAGACAGCGCGTTAGAGAGGCTTCTATGTACCATCGGTACCGGTCTCTTGTAAGTGCCAGCTGAAAGAACAGCAGGTGAGACAGGCTACAGTAGTACCCTCAGTACAAGTAGTAGAAAAAATAGTAGGGTTTAGTTTTGATTAAATCTACATTGGGTTACAAAGTTGACAAACTGCAGTCCTATGAATGCTTTCCCCAGAAGAAAACCAGGATGGACATGGAAGGGGATTCCTTGATTGAGTGCAAACACAGTAGCCCTCAGTATTTAATTAGCCATACAGTGCAAAGTTAATAGCTTTTAAATAATTTAGCAAAGACCGCTTGGAATGGGGTGGTGGTCTTTTTTAATTCAAGATGGTTGTCCTATAGCATTCTGCACAACATGAAAGAACAAATTCTGTCCCAGAAACAGAACGTTGATTCCCTGGGATTGCTGCTGGGGAAATCAGTGGGAATATCAGTGAATTAAAATGGGGTAGGATTAGGACGTGAGATTTTAAGGGAAGGGGAGAGGGAAAGCAAGAGAAGGATTATAGGGGAATGGGTTTCCATAAATTCAGTGGGGACTCCAGACTGCAAAAAGTGTCTTCTTCTTTCGTGTCCTGATCAAACCTTGGACTGCTAAAATGAAGCCACCACTTTCTTGGCCAAACATATATCCTCATCAGTGCATGTTTTTGGTTGTAATTGGCAGACCAATAAATGAGCCAGATTTTGTATCTCCACATTCACACAGTGTGTTCTTATCTGCCAGCAGCCCCTATTTGGGTAAGTTGATCTTGCATTTAGGGATTCCAACCCTCAACCTATTCAGGGTCCTCCAAATGATGTCAGGGAGGTTGAGTTCCTCAGCTATATCCTCTTTTAATGATGTTCCTTGTCCAGTGAGCTCCTTTCTCCATCTTCTAATTTGGTTTTGCTCTTGCGTACCCTTAAAAATATTTGTTCTTGCCATAAAGCTCTTCTGAATCTGAGCCAGTGGACTAGAGGCACATATACATTCAGAGGATGTTGAGGATCATTCTCTTGCTTAGTTCTCTCGACATCTACTGCTACTTCTCTCCTTATCTTAGGTGGAGTGATGCCAAATATCCCATTCAGGAAGGGAGTGGGGGAGAGGTGTCTCCAGCCACATTAAATGTTCAAGAGCAACAGTTAATTCAGTTTGCTTAATCAACTCTCTCCACAATGATTACCATATTCTGGGTATAGGCTTTGGGCAAAGGAATCAGTTCACTGAACCCAAATCAGGCTATAAAGTACGGTACATTTTAGGATAATGGCTCACTCAACTCATTATAGTTGTCATCTTCTTAGGGGTTGGACACCCATGTCCATTTACTTCAGCCAGCATGGCTATATTGTCCATACCTGTCAACCGCAGCTCCGGACAATATGGGACCTGCACAGAACGGTTCTGCACAGGTCGCCTACTATGCATGCATAAAAGACTTTTACGCTTGTGTAGAACCCTTTTACACTTGCGTAGAACCCTTCTACGCAAGCGTAAAAGCCTTCTATGCATGCGTAGAAGGTGATCTGTGCAGAAGGGATGCGCAGTATCTCCTTTCCCCCGCTGCCAATTCTGGGGTTTTGGCAGCTGCGGGCGGGAAATGGCTCAAATCGGTGCCGAAAAACGGGAAATCCCGGCCAATCTGGGAAGGTTGACAGGTATGTATTGTCTTCCTATCCTAAGCACACTAAATGTCATCCAGTTTGGAAGTTAAGCAGGTCAGGCCTCAGCTATTCTTGGACAGGTGACCTCTAAGAGTATAAGGAGTCTCCGTGCAGAGAAAGGAAAGAACCTTAGAGAGCCACAATCGGCCAGAGTAAATTATATTGGGCTAGATGGACCACTGATCTGACTTAGTTTATGAAAACTTCATAGATTCCTATAACCAATGACTGGCAATAGTGGGAGATGATATTCATGCAGCTTTTATGAGAGATGAAAAGGAAACAAGACTTTTCTGTTTTTGTACTTCTGCAAGGAGGGTGTAAGGGGTAAAATCTTACTCAGGTAAGGAGTAAGAGATCTGCAATAGACATAGACCCAGGAGAAGTGCATCTATTTTTCGGTCTCTCTCTGCTCAGGTATAATTCTTCTCATTTTCCAATATATGCATGTACAGTTTAAAAAACCTAACCTAAATCCAATTCCTAGTCCCAAATAAGTAATGCAATTTTCATAAGTATTGATTCACCCTACAGCACTTGAGTCAATGGATCTATACGTGTGTGTAGAAAATATAAAGTATTTTTCAATTATCAATGTAGACTGCAGAGAAGATGCTGGAGGAAGATGGGCAGGGCCTGCATTGCTTCTGGTTTGCTCCAATAGCAATGCCGCTTCCCCACTCACCCCTCTACCTCTGCCAATGGGGAGGCTGAAATCCTGCCCCTGGGAAAAGCACCCATTTGCTCCGGAAGCATGAGGTGGATCGGGGCTTGCCTGAAACCCCACACATGCTGACAGAGAGGCCTCTGCATGCCACCTCTGGCACATATGCCATAGGTTCACCTACATTGCTCTAAAGTATCTTTTAAGACTATGAAGTCTACTGCTACATTACTGTGTTGTTGCATTGCTACATTAGTTTAGTGCAAGATCATTTCCACACCGACAAAAAAAGATTTTAAAAATTTATAAAACAACTCCAACAGACTACAAAGTTTCCATGGTATGTTTGTTGGTATGTTTGTTTATGTGGGAAGAACCTTAAATCTTACCTATCGCCATACCACTCTTCAAACAGTCTCAGCAGCTTGATGGCATACCATAATAGAATAGTCTGAGATCAGAAGGAAGGTAGTATCTATAAAAGGGGGATGTGGGTGAAGATCAAACCACATCAAATTAAGAGACCAAAGTGGACACTGGTATTGAAACAACTTGGGAGGGTTCATATGGACACCTAAATCAAATATTGTCACAAAAAGAGTGTGAATCAAGAGATCCAAGACTAAATCAAAACAAATCACTCTAATTTGGCTTGCCAGTGTAGTCAAACTTTTGGTTGGTATTAGTACAGTACTTGAATTTAGGCCTAAAACATTAAACCTAGATTCAGGCATGTTTCATTCAGAAGTGTGATTTGGGTGGGTTATGTTGGTGGTGTTTCCCATCTTCTAAATATATTATGCTTGAAAACTTGAGTCTCCCATTTCTTGCCTATGGCAACCAGACAAATTAGATCTGCCTTTTGACACCAAGCAAGAAGAACACAACAAAGGCCAGTCTAATTTAGTCCCTGTATGAATTGATATGTGATGAACAGTAGTATCCGCTTCATCAGTCACTTCATTTTAAGACAACTCCACGTAGTTATTGGATGATTGACACCAGCTTGAAATTTCAGGACTAGTTGCCATACTCTGTTGGATTATGTTTCTGGTATATTATAACATAAAGAAGCACCACAATTGATGGGTGGTGGCAATAGGGTTGAGAGGCAAGAAGCACCTGTACATTCATGGGTATATATCCACTCAGTGATTGTGAGACCCAGCATTGGTTCAGGATGTCATACTAAAAGCTTAATATTGTCAAAGAGTTTATGATATTTGTGAGCCATGTTGAGCATTTGTGTAACAGCCAGCTACTACTTTACAAATAAACAATTCTGTTCTATTAATTAAATGTAGTAAAGCTATGTGTCAAGAACTGGGCTTCAAAATGGCAGATTATTACAGGGTTCATCAAGCCACACAGTTGTGTAGCATGTAGAGCACATTTTAGGTGCATCCAGTATTAGCACAAAGGGTGTGTGTTGTTGTTGTTTTGGTGGGGGGAGGCAATTTATCAATTTCAACACTGCTGTGTATATTGAACTTTGGCTGTAGCCAAATAGTTGAGTGCAGCCAGCCACTGCTATGCCCAAAATCTGACTTTTTGCTTACTGTGGTAAATATTAAGAAGGTATGTGTGGAAGGGTTGCAAACATCAGAGTATCCAAAACAGTTCTCAACCTTTTTAAGCCGGGGGCGGGTCATGCTTCCTTAAAGAGCTTTGGGGGCCAAACGGCCATTTTGCCCTTCCTCCACCACATGGGACTTCCTTGTGTGGTGGAGGTAAGGGGGGCACATGAAATGGTACCGTGAGCCACATCCAGCCCACGGGCCACAGGTTGAGAATCCCTGATTCAAAAGGAGGATGCTGACATTCAGCCGTTTCATGTTATTCTGTGTTGTATAAATGGGTCCTTAACAAAGCTCAACAAATTTCAACGGAAACCCATTTTATTAATGGGCACTCTTTATTTGTTTAGTTTATTCATGTCAGAGAATCCCCTGGGCTTCATGATGGCCATTCCTAGTTTCCTGTATTAAAAAGAAACCCCCTGTGCCATTTTTTTCACAGGTACGAGTGTTCACCTTCTCTGTTGGGCAGCACAACTACGATGTTACCCCCCTGCAATGGATGGCTTGTGCCAACAAAGGTAGGAAGATTGTCTGGAATGTAGAATTATGTCCAGCTAGCCAGTTATCAAAAATGGAGTGGAGGAAGAAGGACATAGTCAACTTCTGCTGGCAGGAACACATGGGAAGGGCGAGGTATCTTTCAGTTTTTGGGAGAAGGAAGGAGGCAGCTTTCTCCTCAGGGCCAATGAGCTGCTGCTGTGATTCATAGTTTAATCCAGCCTTTCCCAATCTATGTTCTATGGAACACTGGTGGCCTTCAATTCCGAGAAGCCTAAGTCAATACATTGGCTGATCAGTGCTTTGGGGAATTGACTTTGGCTTTTGGGAATTGAAGTCCAAAAACCAAAGATTGGGAAACAGTGGGATCAGCAAGATGATGTGTGTGATACCTTCCCGAAAATCATACATACAAAGCAGCATTGCTTCATTTGGACATGGTGGTCCTCAAAAATGTTGGAAAACTGGCCTTAGCCTTCATGTGAAATAAAGAAGCTTGAAAACCATTGCTCGATGGAAAAGCACCAACCCTGCTTGCATTAAGTCCCAGTCTCTGGGAAAGGTGTTTGCCTGAAACCTGGGAAAGCAGCTATCTGGCCAGAGTAGCTGACAGAGGTGTACAGATTCGTTCTCTTTGAACTATAGTTCCCTGGGGATGGTAGTGCAAAATAAACCCCCACAAATCTGCACACTGAACTCAATGACCCAGCAGTCTGGCTTGGAATGAGCCTGCTTCCTGTATAGCAACACTTATATACTGCCCCAAAGCACTTAGTGCACTCTCTGGGAGGGTCACAAGTTAATTAGCATTTTGCCCCTAACATGCTGTGTACTCATTTTACCAGCCTTGGAAAGATGGAAGGATGAGTTAACCTTGACTGAACTCACAATCTATATCTTGCTTTCAAGTTGATTTCTGCAATTATATGAATGTTAGAGAGAGGAAGAGAGAGAGAGTTTCTTGTGTTTGAATGTTGGAATAAAGCCCAAAATTGCTTCAGGTAAAATTTGATGACATATTCAGTATATAAAGTGGCCCAGGTGACAGTGGGGAGATGAAGTCCGGATCCAAACCTTAGTATGTGAGGGAGAATGGTTTAACCCTTTCTCCCCAGGCTGTGGCTTTGACAAAACTCTTCTAAAACAGACTGTTCACCCTAGGAGGGAAACATGCATTTTATGCAAAAACTTATTTAGCCCTCAGGAAGCAGCCATTACAACATGCCATAGAGCTGGTTTATGAAAGCAACAGAAAGTTTGTGAAAAGCATTTATTTATGGGAAGTTCCATTCAATCTGACATCTTTGTGATGGTGCTCCTATGTAACAGCCTTTTCACAAGCAGTGTTTGCCAGCCAGCAAACTCTTTCACGCCAGCAATTCTAAGGAAAGCTGCAATTTCAGGGCATGCAAATGAACTGGCAGACATTCTCATAACTTTATCAACAGGCACTGAGTACAGTATATATACGAGTATTGGAATATAGGATGCAGGCTTTTTGCATTCTCCATGTAATGCTTCTAGGTTCCAAAAGCCTCCTGATTTTACTTACTCTGATATGCCAGTTATATAATAGTGTATGATGTAAACAGCAGAATACAGATCAAAACATCCCTTTCGATAAGAGTTTCCCAACCTTGGGCTTCTAGATGTTCTTGTACTTCAATTACCAGAAGCCCGAGTCAGTACACCCATACCTGTCAACCGCGGCTCCCGACAATCCAGGACCTGCACACAACAGTTCTGTGCAAGTCGCCTTCTACGCATGCGTAGAAGGCTTTTTTGCTTGCGTAGAACCCTTTTACGCTTGCGTAGCCTTCTACGCAAGCGGCATATCCTTCTACGCAAGCGGCGTAGCCTTCTACGCAAGCGTAAAAGGGTTCTACGCAAGCATAAAAGCCTTCTATGCATGCGTAGAAGGCGACTTGCGCAGAAGGACTGCGCAGTACCTCCTTTCCCCCGCTGCCAAATTCCAGGGTTTTGGCAGCGCGGGGCGAGAAATGGCGCAAATCGGCGCCAAAAACTGTGAAATCCCGGCCAATCCGGGAAGGTTGACAGGTATGTACACCTGCTGATCACGGCTTCTGGGAATTGTAGTCCAAGAACATCTGGGGACCCAAGGTTTGGAAACCCTGCTTTAGATTCACATCTAACTGAAAGTAATGCAGCATGAGTAGACAATACCAGAATTCAAATTAGCAATCTTGATGGTCAACCAGTGGGATGACCTTTACTCTCTTTGGCTTTGTATTAACCCCAGAGCTCCTGTTTCTTGGTCTCCAAACCACTACATAAATCTTTTGCACAAAATCTGTGCCTATTATGTCAGAAAAGTTCCTGAATCCTATTGCCAGTTCTTGCTCATCCCTAATAACACTGACTGCAGTGGCTCAAGGGGTTAAGATGCTGAACTTGATTCCTGAGTACTGCATGACAGAGTGAGCTCCCATCTCTGTCCCAGCTCCTGCCAACCTAGCAGTTCAAAAGCAAGAAATTGCAAGTAGATAAATAGGGACCACTTCGGTGGGAAGGTAAACAGCATCCCTTCCATGTGTCCACAGAAACGTCTGCAGACACAGACAGCGCTGGCCCTTTGGCTATCAACAGAGATGAGCACTGAACCCTAGAGTCTGATATGACTGGCTTTCGAGCAAGGGTGACCTTTACTAATAACACTGAAACTATTTATGACTCTGATATTCTCTGATGTTCATGACTGCAATGCTTGCAACAAAAAAAAGTCACCTCTGCTTCCAGAGCTGGGGGTAGTGAGTTCAATCTTACTTATAAAAAGTACTGTACTTTTTCTTACTGTATGTCTATAAGCTACAATATCTCATAGGTTCAGGGCAGTTTGTATGAATGAGACTTCTACTTTTTCTCTCCTTTTACTTGCCTTCTAAAACAATTAACAGAGGTTTCCGCTGACAACCTGGATTTTAGAAGGGTGTTTTCAATGGAACTGTATTTTTTAACAATTCAGTCTTAGGTGAGAAAGGTTCATAATGAGTCACTTTCTGTCAGCATGCCACGAAGCTGGAAATGTTTCTAGTTAACTCTGCTTTGAATGTGTGAAGTGATGTTTCTGTTAGGGTTTCCATAATTCTCTCCCACAATACCGGGACAGAAGTAAAGGTTTCCCTTGCTCAAAATCCAGTTGTATCCAACTCTAGGGTTCAGTGCTCTCTGTTTCAAAGCCGAAGAGCCTGTGCTGTCTGCTTCTGCAAATGTTTCCGTGGACATGTGGCAACAGGCATTCCAAGACACCAAAGTGTTGTGGCACCTTAAAGACTAACTCCTGTTTTGACATTAACTTTCTATTTGCATAAAAGTTTAACTGATCTCTTTCCTCTTTGGCCACCAAGCTGCGGCTGCTGTGACTGCGGCTGCTACTGCTGCAACTGCGGCGGTTGCTAATGACGCTGGCTGCTGGTACATAAATAGAGGCGGCAAGAAAAAGGCGTGATTATTTTCTTCAAACCAAGCACGCCCCTTGGTTTTAAAACCGGGAATTTTCAATGTTTTTTATGGGACTGGGTGGGACAGTTACAACCCGGGAAATTCCCAGGTTTCCATATCATATGACAACCCTAGTTTCTCTTGATATATCATCAATCAAATTTACCTGCAGAGAGCCTCCTTTCATGGGTAAACTCATGGCATGGCTTCCAAGAACTAAGGCAAATGCTATTTTAGACTGTATTAACAGAAGCATAGTCTTCAAATCCCATGAGGTACCAGTCCCCATCTATTCAATACTGGTCAGGGCTCATCTTGAGTACTGTGTCCGATTGTGGTCACCACAATTTAAGAAGGATGCCAGTAAACTGGAACAGGATCAGAGGAGAGCACAAAAGATGACCAGGGAATGGAAATCAAGCCCTTTGAGGAAAGATTAAAGGAACAAGCATGTTTAGCCTGAAAAGAAATGAAGATTGAGGGGAGATATGATAGCACTTTTTAATACCTGAAAGTCAATCAGGCAGAGTAGGGGCTGTATTCCAATATAACAAAACCCATATTTTTTCACTCATCCCTCTTCTTCCTGGATTTTAACCAATTAAAGCACAGCATACAGTGTCTATCGTCTTAGTTCCGTTCACACAGTTTTCAGCCTGTTTTGACTACATCCAAAAGTAAACTAACTAGCATCTGCCTTGAAAGTTGTTTCTCAGGCTTCTCTAGCTCTGCCCAGGGAATTAAGAACTCAAAGAAACTACTTTACTCCTTAAAAGCAAAATCTCCTATTTTAATTCATTACATGGTTTAGGTAAAAGTAAAGGTCACCTTTGCTCAAAAGCCAGCCATATCCTACTCTAGGGTTCAGTGCTCATCTCTGTTTCATAGCTGAAGAGCCAGTACTATCTGCTTCTGCAGACATTTTTGTGGTCATGTGGCAGGCATGACTAGACATCGGAACACACAGAACGCTGTTTACCTTCCCACCGAAGTGGTCCCTATTTATCTACTTGCAATTTCTTGCTTTCGAACTGCTAGGTTGGCAGGAGGTGGGACAAAGATGGGAGCTCATTCTGTCCTGCAGTATTCAGGTATCGAACTGGGTTTACCATTCTGTTATTCAGGGTTTACCATTCTGTTATTTATGGGTTGTGCAGCTTTCCCAGAGCTACACAGCATGGCTCTTTTCCTGGGACACACCTTGGAGAAACCTTGGAGGCCTGTGTGCCTTCCAGTTTGTAATTTTACATCTTCTCATTGTCCTGTCCTATGGGACTACCTCTGGTGATTTGTGGCTGACTAAGCTATCCAGCCAGCTAAACAGAGCCCCAAACAGGGGGACAAAGTTTCTTTTGAAAGCGAGAGGAAGTTTCCATGAGAGCACGTTTTTGGTTCCAGTTTGTTGCTAGCTGAGTGTTAACCAAGATCCTTCCTACCATATTAACACTAATTACAGCTCCAGAAAAGTGTGAGATAGTTTGTTTATACTTAATCCTTTGCAGAACACCTTCCTAACTCCAGAGCCAAAGTAGAGAACAAGAACAATCCAAAGTGGAGAACAGAAACAATCTAAAGCAATAAGTATCAATAAGGCATGCATGTTGGTGGTAGTGTTTTCAATCTTTATGTTGCTTGAAAACCGGGGCTTCCCTGTTGTAGAAATGGCTCCTGCCTATGGCAGCCAGGCGAATGAGTTCTTTCTTTGAGCTGAGCTATGTAAGAAATGTTTTTGCATAACAATACAACGACCAGCATAGTTTAGTCCCATCAGACTCTACCAGTTAATTAGCTAATAAAAACTAGACATAGCCTGCTTTAAAAAAAATCATAACCAAGTTAAAACAAGAAAAGTTCCTTTCTTAAAGAAATTAGCTACCCTGTGGCGAAAGTGGAAGCCTTTAGAAAGAGTCACTGATTTTATTATTGGAAAGCATAGGAAAGCAGTGAAGTTCCTTGTTTTACCAGGTCTCTTTCTACAAAGGAAGGAGGGAAGAGATTTTAACCGTACTGTATCCCAATATTCTTAAAAGTGCTTATTCAGCATACATGTAAGGGATCCAACAGGTATAACTTTTTTATCTCTTCTTTTATGGGGACTGCCGTGGCAACAGATAACTATACATAGTTCAGGTCTCTGGGGCTGTCCTCTTTTCCCATTCAATGTTTGCAGCTCACTTTTGTTTTTCCACATTCTGCCCTCTTGAATCTTGTTCTCCATCCTGTGTACTTGAAACATCTTGACTCCACCTCTATCTATCTGAGCCTGCCTCTTATGCTCTTCCGTTCAACGACACTTACTTTCCTTTCACATCTCCTGCATCTTGTCAGCAGATGGCCAGGGCTTGTGAACCTTCCAGCTTGTAATTTTTCATCTTCTCATTGTCCTGACCTATGGGAATACCTCTGGTCATTAATGGCCACGTCCTTGTTCCCCCTGCCTTCCTCTACTCTGATTCTTCACCCTTTAGAGCCTTGCCTGTGTCTATATAATAGCTTTTTTCCATTGTGATTCAAATGTTACAACCCCTGTCTCAGGTATTGTTAGCTGTCTTCATTGCACGTTGTTGTAGATGTGCAGTTGTTTTGCTTTTCTTTGCATCCCACTAGAGCAGCGTTTCCCAAACTGTGTTATGTGGAACACTGTGGACTTCAGTTCCCTGAAGCCTAAGTCAGTACGTTGGCTGATCAGTGCTTGGGGAATTGACTTAGGCTTCTGGGAATTGAAGTCCAAAAACCAAAGATTGGGAAACACTGCACTAGAGGATGCTTGGGAAGAGAAGCCATCTCTGGTTTTGCTAGACTTATGTCACACGAGCCAGAGAGATAGCTGCTGTCATTTTCTGGCCAAATCCTCACACCTTCCTTCCCCTGCCTCTCACCTCCAGAACATATCAAATAATGTCAGAAGCAGTTGTCGGAGTCTACTTTTGGCATGCATTTCCCCCCTGTAAATCAAGCATGAAGATCTCTGTGCCAGAGGCATGAGTACTTCCTGATGCCTCACCTCTTAATTTGATTAATTAATCCGTACAGAGCCAGGACTCACCAAGGTCTAGCCCCAGAACCTGTCACTGATGTCAGGACTCAGCTCTGGGACGTTTGGAGTCATGAGAATGACAGTCTTTGAGTGAGAAAGGTTTTTGCTGCAATTCACTTGTTAGGCTGTAAGGTGCCCCTGAACGCTTTGGCCTTGGCTATGCAGCAAATCCACGCGCCTGCTCACTGAAAAATCTCCCCCTTTGGTGTGTGCATGGAACATTCTCATCACTGAATGGTGCTAAACAAACCTAGCTGTGCCCACCTGCCATTAGTTGGGAGGCCATTGGGTTAGAGACTGTAATTTCCAAACACAAACATCTTCATTCAAAGGATGCATATGTAATCATACATATAATATACATATATATTTGTTGGATTGTTTAGATGGAGAGTAGCCATGGGATGTGTCAACTTAGAGCTGAGCTGTTGGGAAATGGGGAAAAATATGCTCAACCCTTACCCAGTGGTGGGATTCAGCAGGTTTGCCCCAGTGCACCAGAACTGGTAGCAGAAATTCCGGCTTGCCCCGCCCATCCAGTTTTGAAATAAAGTACAGTAGCCCTAATTCGAGTGCAATGCAGGACTTTCCCCCTGGCCATGCCAACCATACCATGCCCACAGAGTAGGTGGTAAAAAATTGAATCCCACCATTTCCCTTACCCCTACTACTGGTTTTTCTTCCTACTCACCTGCCCTCCCTCAATTGCTGATGCTTATTTGCTTTTGCAAATTTTGCTCTTCTCCTAAGAAATGTTGTTTTCCAGAAGCTGATTTTTTCTTTGTAAAGAATGTCTTCATTACAAAGAATTGCCGTTAATGTTAGTTTGCCCCCCTGAAAGTTCCTTTAAAAAGATAGGATTTAGTAGTAGTTTAAGCCAGCTAATTCTAGTGGCTTTGTCTTGCTTATTTTAAGCTTGGATGAGTACGTGACCAACAGCAGCTTCTCTCCATGTTCTCAGTGACCTTTTGGAAGCTAGTCCCATGTGCCCTGCCCCTTTTTCTATCTGGGTTTTGTTCTCTCTCCTTACATGCTTTGCTTCAAAAGCATGAGGAGGAGGAGATGCAGAAGGGCCTTTGTTGGTCTCCTACTATTAATCTCCCAGGCTTCTGATATGAAAGGCATTCAGAGAGCTGCAGTGACATCACATGGGGAGAAGGATTTCGGTGAAAAATAGCAGGAGCACCTGAAAGAATGAGACATGGGTTTAGGCCAGGCATTCTCAAACTACAGCCCTTGGGCTGAATATAGCCTGCAAAACCATTCAATCAGGCCCACAATGCCCTCGCCACTCCTAGAAGCAGGTGCAGACACTTCTGCGCATGTGCAGACTCACTTCCTAGTTTGGAGCAGACAGGCCTGCACCATATCTGTCAAGTATCCCGTATTGGTCGGGATTTCCCATATTTCATCGCTTGTCCCTCCCCTTTCCCACCCCCGTCCCGTATTTTGAATGGCAGGGAAAGGGGTTACTGCGCATGTGCGCCCATCAGAGGGGGTTCTGTGCATGCACAAAGGAGTTGTTGCTGCGCATGCATGCCTGGGCCGGAGCAGTTCTTGTATTTTCCAGAGCCGCACTTGACCGGTATGGCCTGCACATGCACAGAAGCATCCATATTCACTTCCTGGTTTGGCACGGATATGCTCGCACATGCGCAGAAGCATCCACATCGAACCAGGAAGTGAATCCTGACATTTTCAGCATGCGCAGAAGCATCCACACTGAACCCAGAAGTGAATACTGATGCTTTCAAGCATGTGCAAAAGCATGCACGTCGAACCCGTAAGTGAATGCAGATGTGCATGCGCAGAAGCATCTCCTTCTGGGGGCATGGTCAGGCCCACTCAGCTGTTCTGGGAGTGTGGTCAGGCCCCTGGCACAAAAAGTTTGGGCACCCCTGGTTTAGGCAGATACCAAAGAGGAGCATTCTTACTGCTAGATGTGGCTGGCTACCATAGATTTCTCAATCAGAATAATTATGGCAAATCATTTAAGAATATGGGGGTGAGGGTAGCTGTAGCTCCTTTTCTGCCTCCCCATGACCAAATGATCTCTTGGCAAGGAAAAGTAAGCAGAAATCTTAACAGTGAGACGGAATGGCTGAAGAAGCATCAGAGTTTTCTTATCTGAGTTTCTCTTAACTTGTGACTCCGCAATGTAGCTGTGTATCACTTCATGCTGCTCAGGCCTTCATCTGCATGGGCTCACCTAGAGCAGGTTGGTGTCAGCTAAATGAAGTCACTTAAGATCAGGTAGAGCTCATTGAGTTAAGAGTCAAAGGCTGAGAGTTTGCTTCCAGCCTGTGTGACCTTGGACAAGCTGCCCAATCACAAGGTGCCCCCATAATAAATAAATAATCTACCAGTTCTGTGTGTTCTGTAACTAGAAAAGCCTGAAAAGCATTTCCATAAATCAAAATTGAGTTGACAGCACACAGTTACTATTAAAGTCAGGTAGAGGAGGTCCAACATGCCATTCTTGTATCCAAAAAGCATATGTACTTACCTGGCCTGGCTCCTTCCTCTTTCAATTTCCCATATCATGGAATGGCTTAAGAAGGCACCCACTTCATAGTATTGGGAAATTAAACTCTTCCTCTTCTCCTTGGAGGGGTTATTCAGCTGTGGCGTCAGCTGCAGGCAAGTTCTTCAGCCAACCTTTAAGAAAAGCCATAAAGAAAAGGAAAAGCCCTCCTTGCCTCCTCTTTTCCCCTTTTGTTTCCCAGAGGAAGTTTTACTTTTTTACATTTTTTTATAAGTGATGCAGTGCATCAGCGATGCCCCAATACAAAGTTTTAAAAATCCTTTTTACTTCCTCTGCCTCTCTAAATAGCATAGGAAGCATTTAATTTCCCAATATCATGAAGTGGCTGCAGTGGTGGGATACATATTTTTTTTACTACTTACTCTGTGGGTGTGGTGTGATGGGCATGGCCAGGGGGAATGCCCTGTGTTGCACCTGAATTAGGACTATATTTATTCTGGTGGGGCTAGCCAGAATTTCTGCTACCGGTTATGGCGCACTGGTGCGAACCTGCTGAATCCCACCACTGAGTGGCTGCCTTCTTAAGCCACTTCACAATATGGAAAATTGAAAGTGGAAGGCAATTAACAACTTCAAGTTCCACTTCATTTCATTTCCAGTAATCACATATGTAGTGGAAATGAACCAAAGCAGAGGGATCCTAACAATACCAAAAAGATAGAAGCCCCTGGCAGGTACCCAAAAAAGGTCCAAGTAGGAATGCTATGGGGATGGGCTGGCTCACTCCAGCCATTAAGTTGTGTGACCGCTTGAAGAAGGAGTGAGCCGGTCTATCCCTGCAGCAGATCAAACAGCAGGCTAAATGTCCATGTAGTCTCCCTCTCACTTCCCTAGACATTGGAAAGTTTCAGAGCAGTTATTTATGAGAGGAGCAACTAACTGAGACTAATAGAATTTCTGCAAAATTATTTACTTTACATATTAGAACCTTAACCAAAGAGGTGAGGGTGGGCATCTATTTGGAGAGAACAAGATTGAAAAGTGAAAGCCAGTGGAGTATAATAATAATATTTTTGTGTCAGAAATTATTCTGGGTTGAAAGGCTTTTTGCTGGAGGAACTCCGCTCAGGGGATGCCCAAATGAGGCTCCTTTCATGTCCCCAAGATCTTTTCTCACTGAAGGTGGTCCCTATTTATCTCCTTGCAATTTCTTGCTTTCGAATTGCTAGGTTGGCAGGAGCTAGGACAGAGACAGGCGCTCAATCCATCATTCAGTACCCAGGTCTCACTGCCCACTTGCCGGCCTTCCAGCTAACAAGGCGAGCTTTTTAACCACTAAGCCATAAAGTGGATACAGCACTAGTGGCTACAGGTGGCAGTGCTGAACCTTTTTTGGAACTTCTCATGTACTTTGAAACTCCTATTAGTTTTGCCCTAAGTCAGAAGAAGCTTTGCAGCACATAAAAAGTATTTGAAATAGGACCAGCAGCATCAGAAACCGCCACTCTCAGAACCTGCCCCAGGAGGTCTGCTTCTTTACCATTCAGACACAAAGCCTAAGTCTTCTTTGTTGTCTGCAGACTACTTGCTCACTTTTAGCCAACCTACAAGAGGAGGATTGCCAAATAAGTAGCACGTTGCCACTATTAAAACACTCAAAATAGTACTAGGAATAAACAATCCTAACTGAAAAGAGTAAGAGGTCTTAATGGCATGCTGAAGTAGCTGTGTTAGGGTGATGCTGTGGGACCTGTTCTTATAATCAGCATACCCTGTATGATTTCCTTCCTGAAAGATTGCTGGAGTAGCATGGGTTTCTCTGTATTTGGATGACTATCAGTGCCTCAATCAGGGGGGGATGAGTAGGACTCCCGTCCTGGGCCCGGAGATGATGGGGACCTGTCAGCGCCGGGAAACAAACGATGTGCGCATGCGCATACAGACCATGCATGTGCAAAAACCATAGGGGCATGGCCAAAATGTGGGGGGCAGCGCATACTGGGCGCAGAAATTTCTGATGTTGGCCCTGATGGCTATCATGCTGTTCCTTGTAACTGAGAAAACACACTTGGCATATCTAACCCAACCTTGTTCTGTTGTCTCACCTGCTACCATCCTCCCTCCCGGCCTGCCAATGCCGGGAAGATAAAGAAGGCTCCCCGTGGCCATGGGGAACCCTGAAGATGCCGCCGTCAGCGCCGCTGCGCCCTCCCGGCCTGCCAACGCCGGGAGGTTAAAAGAGGGCTCCCCATGGCCACAGGGAGTCCAGAAGATGACGACAGCAGCGCCGCCGCGCCCTCCCAGCCCTCCAACCCCAGGAGGATAAAAGAGGGCTCCCCGTAGCCACAGGGAGTCCAGAAGATGACGACGCCAGCACCGGCATGCCCTCCTGGCCCGTTACCGACCAGGAGGAGGACAAGGACGGTGACTTTGGACTATGTTTCTTGGTATGGTTCTGCTCTTGGCAGTCTCTGTGGAGGGGCTACAGTAACTATTGTAACTATTGAGTATCGATTTTTTTTGCTGTGCCTCTTATACTTTTGTGACTTTTGGATTACTTGTTTGATTACTTATTTGGTTTATGATTATATGTATTACTATGTTATTGTAATAACAGCATTCCGTGCACTCTGGTGTCTAGTCATGCCTGCCACATGACCACGGGAACGTCTGCAGCAGCAGACAGTGCTGGCTCTTCGGCTTTGAAACAGAGATGAGCACTGCACCCTAGAGTCGGATACGACTGGCTTTCAAGCAAGGGAAACCTTTACCTTTACCTATGTTATTGTAATTGTAATTGTATGTATTGATTGTTGTAGCCTTGTGCTTGAGTAGAGCAGGGTATAAATCCAATAAATAATGATAAAATAATAATAATTTCTTGTCAGAAATAATTCTGGGTTGAAAGGATTTTTTCTGGAGAAACTTCTCTCTGCTGCTTTCACTCTTTTTCTATTCCACTTATTGTTAGCTCCACCTACCCACCCGTCTCTGTTTTCTCCATCTCTTCTAGATTCCAAGATCATGTCTGTTCAATACTGGATGCACTACTAGCACTGTAGAAGTCATAATTATTGTAGAGGTGGCTCATAAATTGAAGCAAGGGACATACGCATGCATGCATGCACACACACATGCGCACTTGCGCGCGTGTGCATACTGACCCAATCATAAATATATTTAGGTTTAAATCAAGAGACGGATTCATCTTTACTTGCAGGCAATGTGGTTTGGATGTTTATTCTATTGTAATCTCATAAAAGCCCTTTCTATAGGCCTGGACAACCAGGCTAAGAACATCCTTTCTGTAGTCTTTTTAGTACAGTGGAAGCAATGGCCACAAGTTGCTCTGAGCTGCCTAAAACTATGGGTCTTTCTTACATTTCTCATATCACTAATTCGCAGTGCTGCCCAAATGAGAATTGTGGTTGAGAAACTGACACATCTTGCTAAATCATGCACCATTTGCCCACCGACAGCTGTAAATGTTTCAGTTTCTGTGTGGCCAAAGTTGAATGGTCATACTGGTGCACCATTTATTGCATCTGAATTTGCTGCAACTGCAAAGAGGCTGAAGAAAGAGAGAGAGAAATGTGGCATATAACTGCAGGGTTTGCATGGGAACTACGAAACAGGAAGGGTAACTAAATAGGCAGATGCTGCAAAGAGATGATTAGCACTATGGACCGCTAGGCTCACAGGTGCTATAGGTGTCTGATAGTTGTCCTGGGCAAAGTAATCAAGTCAACTAATGTGCTTGATGAATGGATGGATGCCGAAAATTGGGGGACAAAGCAGCAGACATTGTTTTGAGAGTTTCGGGTGCTAAATGGGCTACAGTTGTTATTACTATTGCTATCTAGCCTAACTTATGCCCTTTCCATCCCGCAGCCTTCCCTTTGGAATGCTTCTAGGTGGTTATAGATTGCCTTACCAGGAAGCAGCTGCAGAACTGATACCACATGTTCAGCTCCTGCAGTCTGTCTGGTCTGCATCCTGTTTGTGCTTATGCGAGATGCAAGGCCTCTGGCCAGCCTTCTGCAAAGGGCCTTTAACTCAGAAAAAGAGGCAAGCCCAACAATGTCACCCGTGCCCTCCATTAAGGAAAAACTTCTTGCTGGGTACCTATCACAGGAGATCTTACCGCACTCCAGAGAAGTACAAACTCTCTACCTCTCTTTGCCCCTTCCTTCCATCCTTCCTTCTTTCCTGTCAATGCTGTTGTATCTCATTGGCTTCAGATTAGCTGTAATAACATGACGAGAGCAGTGGCAGCTGGACTCTCCACTTTGGCAACTCTAGTTCCGAATGCATTCTGGCTTTTAATCTGCATTTTATAAGATTTTATAAAAGGCGGTGATTCTGTTCTGAAGATGGGATTCATCTCCCTCAAGAGCTCCTGTAAATGGCAAACTAAAACCTCTGCAATTTGGAGTCAGTTGGAGTCTCTTCTACAGAGAAATTTCGTTGTTCCTGCAAGGGGACAATGACAATAAAGATTTATCTATCTACAGAGTGTGTCCCTGCATTGCTGTTTCCTAGATGCCGCAATTTCCAATGTAAAGTACTGTAGTAAAAACAGTGGCACAATACCTTACTATTACTTTCAGTAGTTACATCAGAGGAAATATGCTTTTATCAGAGATGGAAATTGTTAGTGTGTTTGGATGATAGAAAAGGTTAGATTTCATGCTGGTTATGGAGTTTCAGAGGCTGCAGTCGTAAAACACTCATTTTCCCCATTTCTGTTTTTTGTTCAGCAATACCTCAGGGCTTTGCCTCTTCATTCTTATCCCAATTGAAAGTATAATAAACCATTTAGCCCGGATGAAATGGAAACAATGTACCTCTAACTAAATTTGTGGATTTATAGTTCACATCTTTTGCTTCTTTTCCCTCTCGTTTCCCTCTATTGTTTGTTACTTTAATCCAGGAGTTCTCAACCTTTTAAAGCCATGGGCCGGGTCATGTTCCCTCAGACAGTTGAGTGGGCCAGACTGGTGGTCCCCCCCCCCCCCGCCATAAACGCTGCCGTAAAAGGCATCCACGGCTGTTTCTGTCACTTCCGGCAGCGGTAGCAGGAGCAAAGGCAGTGCGCTACATGAAATGGTGCCATGGGCCATACTCAGCCCATGGGCCATAGGTTGAGAACCTCTGCTTTAATCATCTTTCCTCCATTTCTCCCTTTCACTGCTGAAATGCAGATTTCAGTTTTTTTGTTGCAGGATTGTTGTTTTGCTTTCTGCGGGGGCGGGGGGATGCTGAGTTAATAATTCATTTCATTATTCCTTGTTTTACATTAGTTTTTAGGACATACTATTTGCAACATCTTTCCTAGATCCACAGGAGGGGAGGAAGAGAGAGAGAAAATTAAACTGTAAGCTCATCAATTAGGCTTATACCAGCAGGTTTTGCAATCTGAAGCAGAAGGCTGTAGTCAACAATTCCAGGCCACAATTCAGGCTACTACTTGGGCCAAGCCATTTAACTCTTTACTGTACTTTGGACTGTATCTGTTGCACTGCATGTAGCTAGATCAGGGATTCTCATTGTTATGTATGCATGTACAATGTTTCTTTAAATATATGAATGTAACCAGTCCACAATCACAGTGTATCTCAGCTGTTAAGGAACGCGAGCAAGCCGCCCATAGAGGGCAGCTGCGAGCGTTCAGTCTCACATGGTCCACATTCCCCAAATCACGAACAGCCGCGGGAGATTCCCCGCATGACAAAGGACTACAGAAAACAACTACAAGAAGAGAGGCGTGACCTGGGCGAGGCCACGCCGGTAGCAGCCAATGAGCTACCGTGCAACAAGATTCAAATGCATTATGTTACTGTATATAATGAGATGTACCTCCGCCATTACCACATGTTCATACTGACCATCAATGAATAAACCTGTGTTAGTCCTTCCTGCGACTCCTTCTTTGTCTCCCGTGCAAGACACTAAATTGGCGACGAAGGTGGGATCGATGGCGAATCCCAAAGTCAAGCCGTACCAGTTCGATGTCAGCGAACCCGAGCAGTGGGAGCTCTACGAGTGCCAGTTTCGGCACATGATGGAAGCCGCCGGCGTCGACGACGACGCAAAGATGCGCTCACACTTCCTGTCCCAGGTGGGACCGGCCGCGATGCGGATCCTGATGACCCTCGTGGCCCCCCGAAAGGTGGACGAAGTGCCCATCGACCGCATTTTGGAGAAGCTTCGTGAGCATTTCCAACCGCCCGTTTCAATCTTCCCAGCCCGGGTCGCGTTCCATCGGCGAGACCAGCGCCCAGGCGAATCCGTGTCCGCCTACGCGGCGGCCCTCAGGCTGGCAGCGGTGCACTGCCAATGGGACGACCTGGATCAGGCCCTCCGAGACCGCATGTTGTGCAGATTGAAGGACGAGGAACTGCAGAGGCGCCTGATGACCCGCGACCACCGCCTCACGTTCAACGAGGTACTGCGGGAGGCCCAAGCAGCCGAGGAGGCCAGGAGCGGGGTCAGGTTGTTTAAGGCCCGAGGGACCGCGTCCGAGAGGGCCAAGTCACCAGTGCAAGCGGCCCGGCGGACACCAGCGAAGACGGCCTGGCGGGCCCCCAAACCGCCCGCCGGCTCACCAGCGATGTCCGAGGAGTCGTCCACAACGGCAGACCCCTGTTCCAGCGAGGACAACGACGTCCAGCGGATAAGGAAACGCGGGGAGAAGCATGAGACCCGCGACAGGCAAGACCGCCGTTGCGACGGTTGTGGGGCGCCCCACGACCGCACGAGGTGCCCGTTTCGCAAGGCCGAGTGCCACAACTGCGGCCGGAAGGGGCACATCGCCAGAGTTTGCAGGCGCGGATGGACCGAGGACAAGAGCGGCCCAAGTCACCCCCGGGGACACCAGCGGAAGGCGACCGGCACCAGGAAGATCTCAACTGGCTTCAACGAGGAAGGCGTCAACCGCGTGGGACTGGAGCACCGGCGTTTTTTCGTTGAGGTACAGTTACAGGGGCTCCCAGTGAGAATGGAGATAGACTCGGGGTCGTCCTATTCTATCCTTTCCCAGAGAGAGTATATGCGCATTCCCCCAGAGGCGCGGCCCAAACTGCGGGCCTTAAGGTCAAACTTGCGGGACGTGCAGGGAAATGGGATCCCAGTGTTGGGGGTGGGAAAGTTCGAAGTAAAATTCAAGAACTATTCCGAGAGACTGCCCCTAGTCGTCCTCAAGGGGGGGAGATGCTGCCTTCTGGGAACACAGTGGTTTGCTCCCCTGGGAATCGAACTGTCCGGCATTAACGCCATCGAGACTGACCCAATGCGGGATGTGTGCAATGCGCAGCCGGACGTTTTCAAAAAGGGGCTCGGGACGTATAGGGGCCCCCCAGTCTCCTTTGAACTGGACCCAGAGATCCGGCCCATCCGCCTCAAGCCAAGGAGAGTGCCATTCGCCCTAAAGGACAAGATCGAGGCGGAACTGGACAAACTGGTGGGGCAGGGGATTTTGGTTCCAGTTGACTCGGCGGAATGGGAAACGCCGATTGTAACGGCCCTCAAATCGAACGGGGAGGTCAGGATTTGTGCGGATTATAAATGTACGATTAATAAGGCCATTCGGCCAAATGCATATCCGGTGCCTGTGGTCAGCCATCTACTGGCCACGTTACACGGGGGGAGGTGTTTTGCCAAGCTAGACTTAGCGCAGGCATATCAGCAGCTCTCGGTAACCCCAGCTGCTGCCGCCGCGCAGACGATCGTAACCCACAAGGGGGCCTTTAAGGTGACGCGCCTCCAGTTTGGCGTGAATTCGGCCCCCGGGATTTTCCAAGCCCTCGTGGAACGCCTATTAAAGGGACTCCCAGGTGTTCTCCCCTACTTCGACGATGTCCTGATAACAGCGGAGAGCGAGGCAGAGCTAGCTAGGAGGTTAGATGGGGTCCTCTCAGTTTTCGAAAAAGCGGGGCTTCGCCTAAGAAAAGACAAATGCGTGTTTTTTGCAAGAGAGGTCGAGTTCCTCGGGTTTAAGGTAACCCCAGAGGGAATTCGCCCCTCGGAGTCCAAGGTTGCGGCCGTAAAGAATGCCCCTCGCCCCACCGCAAAGCCAGATTTGCAGTCCTTCCTAGGGCTCCTCAATTTTTATCACTCATTCCTGCCAAGGAAGGCATCGGTCGTGGAGCCACTGCATGCCCTTCTAAAAAAAGACGCGGCTTGGCGGTGGGGGGACAGGCAGGAGAAAGCATTTGGAGAGTTTAAGTCACTACTTTCCTCGAATGCTGTCCTGACTCACTTCGACCCAAGGAAGCCAGTAGTTCTAGTATGTGATGCGTCCCCGGTGGGGGTGGGGGCGGTCCTGTGCCATGTGCTAGAGAGCGGGCGGGAGGCCCCGGTGGCGTACTATTCAAGGTCCCTTTCAAAGGCTGAGCGCAATTACGCGCAAACGGATAGGGAGGTCCTGGCCATAATCGCGGGAACGAAAAAGTTCCATGACTTTTTGTATGGCCGCGAGTTTACGGTGGTGACCGATCACAAGCCGCTTCTGGGGATCTTCACTACCGGCAAACCGACCCCCCAAATTTTGTCCCCCAGGATGCTGCGTTGGGCTATATTCCTCAACGCTTACCAGTACGAGCTAATTTACCGCCCAGGGAAGGAGATCTCCCATGCAGACGCACTGTCCCGATCCCCTCTCCCTAGCCTAGGAGACCCCAGATGCGAGGTGGAGCAGGACCACCAAGTCCTGCTGATCGAGGCCCTCGACTCACCCCCCATTGTTCCGGCCGACCTCGCCAAGGCGACGGCGGCCGACAAGACCCTAGCCCAAGTCAGCTCCTGGGTTAGAAAAGGGTGGCCCACTACTTCCCCAGGTGAGGAATTCCAGCCGTTTTGCAGACGCAGAGTGGAGCTCTCCCTGGAAAGGGGCTACTTACTCTGGGGACAGCGGGTAGTCATTCCCGAAAAGTTGAGGGCCAGGGTGCTAAAGCTACTGCACACCAGTCACCCGGGGATCGTGCGCTCCAAGGCCCTAGCCAGGAGTTTCGTTTGGTGGCCCAAGATAGACGCGGATATAGAACGGTTAGTGGGCACGTGCGAGAGCTACCAGAGCTCTCGGCCCGAGGAATCCAGGCTACCCCACAGGGAATGGGACACGGCCCGCGGGCCATGGTCCAGGATTCATGTCGACTTCGCGGGGCCTTTCCACGGGGCCACGTTCCTACTGGTAGTCGACTCCTACTCCAAGTGGTTGGAGGTAATCCCTATGAGCAGCACCTCTTCCGCGGCAACCATTAGGCAGTTGCGCAAGCTTTTTGCCTGCTTCGGCCTGCCAGACGTTCTCGTGAGCGACAACGCGAGTACCTTCACGTCTGCGGAGTTCAAAACGTTCATAGAAAGAAACGCAATCAGGCACATCACAGCTGCCCTGTTCCACCCCACCACAAACGGTCAGGTAGAGCGCCAAGTGTGCACTACGAAAGACGCACTGCGGCGCATGGGTCCCGGTGAGTTGAACCTGCACCTGTGCCAGTTCCTCATCTGCTACAGGACAACCCCCTTAGCCTCAGGTTTTTCCCCAGCCGAACTCCTCATGAGAAGGCGTCCGGTAACACTTTGACCGGATGGATCCGTCCAGGGTGGAGGATGAAGGGAGGAATATAAGCATGGGGGGAGGGAGCTCCAAAAGTTTTGCGATAGGGGACCCAGTTCACTGCAGAAACTACGCGGCCTCGGGACCAGCGTGGGTACCGGGCACAATTGTAGAGCAAACGGGGCCGGTATCCTACAGGGTTGAAACCAGTTCAGGTTTACTTTGGAGAAGGCACGCCGACCAACTCAGAAGGCGAGTCACAGGGGAGGGGGCATCAGCGTTAGGGTCCTCCCCCACCCGCATTACCCAAGGGGGAGACACGGCGGAACCCGCGGATACAAATGCGTATCCTGGGTTCCCAACCACAGAGGAGGATACTTTCAAAGAGAGGGATCAGTTTGGGGATGATTATGATTTTCCGTACCAGGGGGAGTTAGCGGAGTGGTCCCCCACCCGTCCTAGCGAGAAGAGGGGTTTCAGTTCAGCCCCTGGTACCTCCAGTCCCCCCGGCTCTGGCATCTTAGACTACACCATAGCTCCGGCCCCTAAAAGACAGGCAGCCGGCGGGAGCTCACCCGCCCCCGCCGCAATCTCTCGAACTCCCGAACAGGCAGCAGGAGGTGGCGGGACCGCGAGGGCATCCTCGTCGGTCCCGAGGTTCGTGCTGGGAGGGTCCCCGGGCTCCTCAGGCAATAGACAGGGGTTCACTTCCCAGCTGTTCATTTCTTTCCCGTCCCCCAAGACAAGGGCATCGCAAGCTCCCCACAGAACCACTAACGAGTCTCCATTTTCTGTTGCAGGACGAGACTCCACAGAGCCAGGAGTCACAGGCTCCCCTGTATTAGGTCAGGCAGCCGCACGCCCCAGGCGCACTTGCGGCAAGCCACAATGGTTGAGGGACTTCGTCCCATCCTAGGGGGGAGGGATGTTATGTATGTATGTACAATGTTTCTTTAAATATATGAATGTAACCAGTCCACAATCACAATGTATCTCAGCTGTTAAGGAACGCGAGCAAGCCGCCCATAGAGGGCAGCTGCGAGCGTTCAGTCTCACATGGTCCACATTCCCCAAATCACGAACAGCCGCGGGAGATTCCCCGCATGACAAAGGACTACAGAAAACAGCTACAAGAAGAGAAGCGTGACCTGGGCGAGGCCACGCCGGTAGCAGCCAATGAGCTACCGTGCAACAAGATTCAAATGCATTATGTTACTGTATATAATGAGATGTACCTCCGCCATTACCACATGTTCATACTGACCATCAATGAATAAACCTGTGTTAGTCCTTCCTGCGACTCCTTCTTTGTCTCCCGTGCAAGACACTAAACTCATCCAGTGGCTCGCAGGCCAAATCCAGCCCATGGCACCGTTTCATGTGGGTCCTCACCGCTTCCACCACACAAGGAAGTGCCATGTGGTGGAGGAAGGGTAAAATGGCCATCCGGCCCCCAAAGCTATCTGAGGGAGCATAACCCAGCCCCCAGCTTATAAAAGGTTGAGAACTCCTGAGCTAGATTAACAAGCAGGCAAAAACATGCCAATTACACTGTGAACCAGTCAGAGAATGCTCCCAGCACTATGGGGTGGTATATAAGTGCAATTGCTATTGTTACTGCTGTCACTAAACATGAATCAAAAGTGTTGTGGTGAAGTGTAAGTCCATTGTGTCATTGTTTTTCTTCTCTTCTTTTTTTTAAAGGTTATTACTTTGAAATTCCCTCCATTGGGGCCATCCGCATTAACACACAGGTAAGAAAATAAAGAAATGCACCAGGCATGGCTCCAGACTTTGGCTCCCACCAATGGAAAGACACATACAGTTTGCTTACCATTGGAAGATAGGAGTAAGATGGATTGGCCACTTTCTCTCCTCCCTTCCATCTCCAGCAATATGGAACACCATGGGAGAAAGCACTTGGAGACTGAAAGGAAGCGGTAAATCAGAGAACATGTTGCCCCGTCCTCCTCCAGCACTTTTAATGAACTCCTCTGAGCATAAGTCTGGACACAGTACTGTATCCCACATGTACGCATGGTATTCTCTCTTGGAGGATCTTACTTCTATCCGATTGTTTGCATAACACAGGGCAAAGAATATAATCCATGCTCTGCATCTGAACCAGGGAAGGGTCATGTGCATACAGTATTTTCTTCAGTATTAGTTTAGCAATTGCATACAGCTAGAAGTCAGCCTAGGGTAGTAGGAAGTCACTTCAAAAGGCTTCCCTGCCATCATGCAAAGAACCTGCATAGTTGTTTACTAGGAAGAGTCCTTGGATCTTCTTGTACAGAACAGAAAGAGGATGACTCAGACAGGATAAGAGAAAATGATGAGTCTTTTAAAACTTGTCCCATAGGATAAAGTTAACAATGTTTTGTTGTTGCCAAATATGTCCTCTTTGGGAATGTGTTAGCATCTGACATTAAAAAGCTAAAAATCCCTTCTCAATCTATCAGCTAGTAGGTGCTGCAATACAGATTCTGTACTGCTCTAGATCCTCGGTAGTCGTCACCACCTGGTACCAACCTGGACTGTGCAGACTATTGGGATGGTCCTACCATTAGACAGAATGGTTTGTTATTGTTTGTTATTTGTTTTCTTGGCCAGAAGCCTGTTGCACAACCTTATAACATACAACTTGGATAAATGTCACCAATCGTGGTCATTAAGAAGAAATTAAAGTCTCCTATATCTCTCCCCACCTCTTGAATTTTGGTGATTCCTAGGGCTCCCTTTTATCCTGGGGAAGGCTTTGGGAGCTGCAGAGTTAGTGAAGATCTTTCAAATGCGCACACACGCACACACACATGGACACACACACAATTCCGAGTTCCAGTGACAGGATTAGGACCCAATTTTCAGGTTCTAAAGAGGTTCTCTTATCACTCTAGCTTTCCCAGGATAAAAAAAGATTCCTACTGTTCTCTGGAATCTGGATAGGAACAGGACATTTTTAATCCTGCCTCCAAACAGTCATATTTGATGACTTCATCCAAGTTGCTGAGTATAAAGTTGCACAACAGGATCCTGGCCAAATAGGCTTACAATTTTAGTGCCAGGAACACAGGGAAGAACCTGTGAGATTGTCTGCTTTAGCTGCCAGAATAACTTGACCTGTCTTGAGTCCTGTGTGCCTTGATTTTGGGGAAATCTCAGGCAGCATCTGGTAGCAACTTGTCTTGGACCAACCCTGCCTGGCTTGCTTCCATCAAAAATAAAATACACAGTTATAAAACTATGAAGATATTTTATACCCAATCAGGCCATTGATATATTTGACCCACTGTTGTCTCTTGATACCAGATCTCTAGGGTGTCAGGCAGAGATCTTTGCCAACTGCCTAGTACCTAAGATACTTTACTAAAAATGCAGCTTATTGAACTGACACCTTGGTATTTGCAAAGCAGCAGTAAGTCCTCCTTTTTAGGGGAATCTTCCTATATATCCTCTTCATCTCCAAGCCAGCACAACTTGATAGCATGGACATCTGGTCTGTAGACCCTTGTATTACAGGTACAAGTCCTCAGTGGACAGGGCGACAAAGATTCTTCATGATTAACACTTGTGTTTGTGGCCCTTCGTCCTGTCGACTCTCAGAAACTTGTTGTACATTAGTAATAACTCCACATTCCTTCTATCCAGGAAGTGAGTCTATTCACAGAACACCTTGCATCCTAACCTTTAAGCCCCCCCCCCTACTGTTCCAGCACCAGTTTGTCCATGGAAAAAACTTGTGTGTGCTTGTTACACAGACTTGTATTTATGTGGCTAATTATTAAAAGTTCGTGCCTGAATCAGCTCGCAGAGGAGCAAGCCAAACTGCCTGATCTATCAAGCTATTAGAGCCGACAAGCGGCATGCATGAAAGGGAGCATGGAATGAGTTATTAGCACCCTGGAAATGGGGTGGCGAGGCAGAGCTAATGGCTTTCCCTTCAAATGATGCCTAAATCTTCAGGCCAAATGCCAAGGGGAAAATGGGGAATGGGGAGGAGTGGAGGAAGGAAGAGATGAGGAAGGAGAAAAGAGAAAAGCCTAACTTCAGCTCGTCTGTGCCTGTTGTTTAAGGACTGCTGCGATCATTTCTGCTAGCAGGAGAACACTCATGCTCTCTTCCAGGTGCACTTTTGCAATATTCTTGTAACCTTTCCCCCTGCTTCATTAAATCCAGGAAGAGAATATGTGATTTTGACACTGTTTGGCTGTAGATAACCTGGCTGTAGTATCAACTCTAAAAGCTGTTGCTTTCATTACTAAAATAATTTCAGCATGTTGGAATCTGTGAGTTATTCTGTACGCCGGTTTTTCCAGCTATTAAATTCTTGGCAGCTGGTGCTTACAGCTTTCTAATAAAAGTCAGGAAAGGTGACAGAATTAATGGAAGTTGAGCTAATTTCCTTCCCATGGGAGAAAGAGATTGGAAACCACCTTTCCTACTCCACCTAAGCATAAGATGATGGTGATGTATGGTGGGCTCAGTACCATTTGGGGCATAGTAACTGAATATAAACCCCAAATGGGGATAAGACAGAGAAGCTCCTTTTCTTTGTTTCTTTCTTCCACATCAAGCCAGGGGATCCTACTGTTCTGCCTTCTGCTCAAAATAAAATTGCAAATAATTATTTTACATGTGATGTGGCCAACATAGCACTAATCATATAGACAGTAGTAAGCAGGTATCAGCAGGCTTTGGAGTATCCTGAGATCTGTAGGAGAGCAATTGGGGAGAACATCTGCCAACTGCTGGAATATCCTATTGAGATAGATTGGTTGTGTGCGGTGTTGCGTAGAATTCTAGCTGACTGTTCGGAAGAGAAAATGGAAAACCAAGAGCTAAAGAAATGATATAGTGTGTCTGCCAAAAGGACCTGACTAGCTGGAACTGTGAACTCAGGGACACTTCAGACTACAACATTTTATTGGGGGAATATTAATATTAATGCAATCTTGGAAGTACTAGTATGGTGCTGTGGCTACAGTGATAGTACTGCAGTTTCAAATTCTTTTCCACATTTGAAGTCCAATGTGTGAATTAGGATGTAAAAAGGGCTTGGCATTTTTTTACAACCCTAGCTATTTTTGGCATTTTACCCTAAATAGCTACCCTGCGGTGGTTCCGTGGTTAAGAAGCTTGCCTTGTTATCTGGAAGGCTGGCAAGTCAGCAGTTTGAGACCCGGCTACTGCATGATGAAATGAGCACCTGTCTATGTCCCAGCTCCTGACAGCCTAGCAGTTTGAAAGCAAGAAATTGCAAGTAGATAAATAGGGACAACTTCAGTGGGGGGAAATCTTGGGGACATGAAAGGAGCCTCATTTGGGCATCCCCTGAGCAGAGTTTCTCCAGCAAAAATCCTTTCAACCCAGAATAATTTCTGACGCATTATTATTATTATTATTATTATTATTATTATTATTATTATTATTATTATTATTATTATTATTATTATTATTATTATTATTATTATTAATCATCTTTACCTATCAGGGATAGGTGCGTGTCCACACCCGTGCAACTTATCCTGTGATGCGCGGTGCACACCTACCTTACTTCACTAACATCAGCTCCGCGAGGGTCCGGAGAACAAGAGTGGATCCAGCGCCCCCCAAATGCCAACAAAAATAACTCCCAAGTCCCAGCGTCAACCATGGCATGCCACAGCCAATCAGGCAGGATGGCCCGAGCGCGGAGAAGGCGGGACAGCCAGCGTGCGAACACTCAAGCCAACAGCCACTTCGCACGCACTCACACATGCACTACAGATGAGGGCCATCCCTGCTATACCCGGGCAGACTGGGTCCAGTCTGAGGGGACAATCTGGCCCCAGCCACTCTACCTGGTCAAGGACGGGTGGACATTCTCCTCCATTGCCTATGCCAGCCCTGCTCCCACCGAGGCCTCCAGGCTCCAGTCCAGCATGCAGTCAGTTGCGCCCCCCAACTGGGGGCAGGGCAGCGCTGGTGTCATGGTGGTGGCGGGGTTGGCCGCTGATGGAGCGCGGGCACTCTGTCCGTCAGATCAACCCTGTCCCTGCCTAGCCCCCACCAGTGGGCCTGACTGACCACGGCCTGGGCCGCAGCCTGGAGGCCTCGGCGGGAGCGCGGCTGCTGAAAGCAGGTACAGACTCCAAGGGCTGGGAACCAGGGAAAAATAAAAGGGCCCAGCCATCCCCTCAGCAAGGATTAGGGGGGAGGCAAAAAGGAAAAAAACACTCCCCAAGCCACCCCCACCCCACGGGTTAAGCCCCCCCAAAAAAAAAACCGTCGAAGATGGACACCAATGCTTGTTGTTGTTGTTGTTGTTGTTGTTGTTGTTGTTGTTGTTGTTGTTGTTGTTGTTGTTGTTGTTACCATAGTGAAAAATCCTCCTGGGATCCCCTTGGAAAGTTGGAGATTTCCCAGAGCAGCAGTGGGGAGAAAAGCTAAGCACTGCTTTATTCTCCCAAGAACCATCTAGATTCATGATTCCCAATTGGGGTGGGGGAGGTGGGGGGGCAATTTGATTTTTATGAGGGGCAATTCAAGAATTAGTTATTAACAGTGAATGGCCTTTTAGGCTTCCTCCTTAAGTGGGACATGGCCACCCACAAAAAAAAAGTGTGAATATAGTTATTTTCAGTCTTGTGTGCTTTTTGATAGTAGTATTGTTGGGGAAGCTGCTGGTTGTGCTGCTGTGATATCACACAAAAGTGGTTGGTTTTTTTTTTTTAAAAAAAAGTGCCATCGGAAGGAGGGTGATAAGTTGCAGGCGCTTGTACTGGTAGAAAGGCATAGGCGTGAGAAAACAGTAGAACAAGGGGGGGAGAACATAGAGAATAAAGTTAAAATGCCAGTGCATGGTCAAGAAAAATGAAGGGAAGACTGAAGATGGGAAGAGAGAAGGAATTGGAAGAGAGAAAGAATGAGCACAGAGAAGAAGTGTGCATGGCAACAAAGAAGGCTGAATATTCATTTCAAACATTTGGCTGCAGGCCCCTCTGCTAGCAAACCTAAAATGTCATACAGTATTTAAGTGCTAAACACTACGGAGGAAGCCAGAAGTGAAGGATAAGATGTGTGTGTGTGTTTAGTAGAAATCATTCCTCTCTTCCTTAGGTCCTTAATCAGAGGATAGAGAGAAGGGGGCATGTGAGCCCAGAGTTGAGAGGCTGGTGAGCAGATGGTGCAGCCTTGAGGCAGGAGGATTAACATAAGAGCCTTTGGGTGCTTTCCACCTCTCTGATTCCTGATGAGGCCAGAGAATGAGTGAGGAAAGGAGCAAAATAATAATAAGAAAACTGCCACCAAGGAGAGGGGGAAAAGATCAGGAGGGGGCCACCCGGGACCTGTCCCATGCCTGTGGCTTGAAGCACTTTAGCACGGGTGTTCAGACTACAGTCCATGGGCCAGATCCAACCCCCAATGCCAATTAATCCAGCCAGCACCATATAGGCATATTTTACTTCCACTTCCAGGAGCGACAAGGGCGGCATGGGCCAGATGAATGGCCATCGGGGCCAGATCTGGCCAGCAGGCCATAGTTTGGCAACCCCTGTTTTAAGCAGAGAAAATGGCAGCTTACAGTCTATCTCATCCTGTTGCAAAACCGATTGCAAGGCACATTTTACTTCCGCTTCCAGTGGGAGGAACCACATGACCGGCCCGCTGAACCATGTGACCGGCCTGCAGCCCGAAAAGTTTGAGCACCTCTGCTCTTTAGGTTCAATGAAATGCCCTTGCTCTTGTGTAAAACAAAGGTTTACAGCAGCCCTCCTGCCATATCCACTCATATCCTCCAAGAGCAGATATGCCCAAGCCTGGGACTGGAGCCTTTGGGCATCTGGAAGCATCCTGGCAAGATAGACTTCGGTGGAGCTCAGCAGGATCCTACACAGCTTCATGGCAGGGTATTTAGCATGTCCAGTCCCCCTCGGGGAATCATAAAGGTTAATAGCTCATTATTGAATATTTATTCCTAGTGACGGGGAGTCAGGAGTTTGACAGGCGCTTCCCCTCTGGGTTGCTGATTCATTTCTCAAGGCGCGTTCAGGAAGCAGCTCGAGAACGATGCGAGAGCACCATCTGGTGGGGTGTTCCAGACAGATCAACCCTTCTCCTCTCAGAAGTCACCTTGAGAATTCTTGCCTGACTTCTTCCTTGGACCTCTCAGGCTGTTGCATCTGTCTTAGCAGTGTGGTTGTCTGCGAACAAGCAGATGTGTACACACACACACACACACACACGTCCCTGTCCCCTGTGTGTGAAAGAGAAAAGAATGTGTTGGACGCTGCCTTGCAAAGCAAAGGGATAAAGGACAGGCTCGCTATCGTTTCATTTATGATTTTTTGTTGTTCATATTACTTTTCTTCCCAGGAGAGGGCTCCTATGCAACCATTTCCTCTTTCTGCTGTTTTGCTTGTCAAAAATCAACTAGGAATCAGAAAACAAGGGTGTGGCAAAGGGTTAAGGTTAAGCCAACACTCCCCCCCCCCCTGCTTTTTCACTACCTCCTTGTATATTCTGGAGCACAGAACTGTCAAGAGTTCTTGGCCTCATTATCATCCAGCCCACGGAGGTGGAGAGACAGAGAATGAGCCCTCAGGCAAACCAATGCTTGGAGGCCCACAGAGGAGACTCTGGGGAATTGGAAGTGACTTGGTGGGTTAAGATTCCATGAAGTGCAGCGGGAATCCTGCACACAGCATTATAGCTTAACATGTCCGGCCCTTCTCAGAGCATCACAAAGGTTACTATCTTTAAATAATATAGTGCAGAAAAACAACACCCACTTTTGGTTCTCACTCTATCCTCTGCGTACTCTGTTCCCCGTCATCATATGACACTTGAAAATTTCTGTGTTATGGGAGGTCAGGTTGACACGGCAATCCCACTAAGGCTTTTTGCGGTACATGAGATCTTTAAGAGGGGGCATTGACCCCAGGTCTCCTAAGCCACAGGCCAACACTCTGTCTACTATTCTACACCAGTTGTCAGCGGATTTCCTCCAAAAAATTCAGCCCTTAACTATTTCCCCATTGCTCCCATGCAGGGAAAGGAAAAATAAGTTCCATGTGGGGACTGCGGTGGCTTAGTGGTTAAGATGCTGAACTTGATGACTGGAAGGTTAGCAGGTCAGCAGTCCATCTCTGTCCTAGCTCCTGCCAACCTAGCAGTTCAAAAGCAAGAAATTGCCAGTAGATAAATAAGTACTGTAACACTTTGGTGGAAAGGTAAACAGCGTTCCATGCACTCTGGTGTCTAGGTATGCCTGCCACATGTCCATGGAAACGTCTGCAAAATGCAGGCGGCGCTGACTCTTTGGCTATAAACAAGGATGAGCACCTAATCCTAGAGTCGGATACGAGCGGCTTTTGAACAAGGATGACCTTTATCTTTACTAGCGTGGCTCTGAGTTCCCAAACGACAAGAGGCCTTTAAACCCCTGTCTGTCTACCTCTCTCTCTAGGAAGCTAGGGAAGGCTTTCTTTTCATCTCTAGTACGAGCATCCAACCATATTTAATAGGAGAAGCTGCAAAGTAGAAAGCCATAGTTCACATTGACCCAGTTTCAGTAGGCCCAGTTTGTGACTGCAGCACCCGGTCTTTGGAAAATTTAAGCGGCCATCAAGGGGGAACAACTCTGTTTGGTTTTTTGGTACCAGGATAAACTTTCCCCTCAACTCCAGCCTTTAAAAAACCTGGCACTCCATTCAGTAGCATTTTAATATCCCTCCCTCTGTTGATCTTGCTGTTTTGCTGTTCTGTTTATGTCAAGCTTTTCTGCCTTTTAGTATTTTTATTTTTTTCTTGGCCGCCTTGGGAGCATTGCCAAAGGCTAGAATGCAAATTCACTACATAAATGAACTTTACATAAGTAAATGTACAAGATCGTTAGATTTCTAATGATCTTGTATATTTATGTGGTCCTTCATGTGCCTGAAGCAGAACCAAGACGTTGCTTCTTTACTTCGCCTCTGTATTTCTACTTGCTTTAAATATGTAACAGTTGCTTCTTATGGCTGGGGATCTGTCTGTTCCAGAATCTGGAGGTATTTGAAAAGGTTGTATGCAGACTTTTTTTTCCAAGGGGGAAAGGGCTGTGTGTTGCTGGAAGACTGGGATGAGCAGGATAATTGGGTATTCTGTTTCGCTTCTTACCAATGTTATCACTGATACCAAAACAGAGGATGGAATTAGATATGGAAGCTGGGTTGAATGAGAGAAGAGTTGTTCAGCGCCATCTTCTTTAAAGCAATTATTCTGTGCACACATGATCCAGTACTCATTCCTCTTGCCTTGCTCCCAAAAAAAAATATGCAACAGCTCTGCCTCTGGCCCAAAATGATCCAGATTGGGCATGGAACAGAGTGAACTGATTCTCACTTTCCTGTTATATCAGCCACTGAAAAACAGCTCAGACTGGATCACTTCACAAACCGTCCCAAATACAAGATATGTTGTAGTTAAACTGCTGTACTGCAGCCAAAACTGCCAACATTGTGAGTTCTATCCAGTGGTGGGCATCAGCAGCAGGTTCACACCAGTTCGCAAAAACCGGTAGCGCAGTGGCTCAAGTCGCTAAGACGCTGACTGGGAAGCGGAAGGTCAGCAGTTCGATTCCCGAGTACTGCAGGACGGAAATGAGCTCCCGTCTTCATCCCAGCTCCTGCCAACCTAGCAGTTCGAAAGCAAGAAATTGCAAGTAGATAAATAGGGACCACTTCGGTGGGAAGGTAACAGCGTTCCGTGCGCTCCGGTGTCTAGTCATGCCTGCCACATGACCACGGAAACGTCTGCAGAAGCAGACAGCGCTGGCTCTTCGGCTTAGAAACAGAGATGAGCACTGCACCCTAGAGTCGGATACGACTGGCTTTCGAGCAAGGGAAACCTTTACCTTTATTAATTCGGGTGCAATGCAGGGCTTTCCCCCTGGCCATGCCCACCATACCACTCCCACAGAGTAGATAGTAAAAAAAATTGAATCCCACCACCGGGCAGGCATGACTAGATCACCCACCCAGTCACATGACCATGCCCGCAGAGTAGGCCATGCCCACAGAGTAGGTCACACCCACAGTGTGGTAGTAAAAAAAATTTGGAGCCCACCACTGGTTCTATCCTAATGGGGATCCAGATTGACTCAGCCTTCCGAGGTCAGCAAAATGAGGACACCAGCATGTTGGAGGCAAAATGTGAAAAACATGCTGCTCTAAACCTTCAGGTAGTATATACTGTAAGTGTAATTGCTATTGCCATCTGATTGTTAGAGCCAGCTGCTGCCACAGTGAAAGTCCTGTCTATTTTGATGATAGCTTCACTCTTGCCAAAGTTGTCCAGGCAATGAGGCTAGATGGGTTCTGTTCTGCTGGGTTAGGCCAAGTTCTCCCAAGAAATCTATCTTCTCCCTTACTTTTCTCCTGCATGCAGTCCCCAGAACTTGGACAGAGATCAGGACTCGGTATGATCCAGACTGTATTCCTTTTCCTCTTCATTCAACAGACTACAATAGCAGTCAGTGAGATCTGAACAGTGGCAACTGTTACTTACAGTGTGTGGTGGGGAAGGGTTGAAGTGCAGAAGGCACAATAACTGGTGGTATGCATAGAAAGATGCACCACACACAGAACATATTATGCACACAGAAGCAGGCAGACAAGCAAGTATTCACACTTACATGTTCATCTAGAGAGCTTCTCCCATGGAGAAAGAGACAGGTAGAAATGGGATGGCTGGTGGTAGATCGAGCCAGCCGAGATGGGACTCCTGGATCTGAACATACCTGCTTATGTATCCCAGTCCTATGCAGCCAAAGGACTATACTTTTAGCCTTCTTCCCTTAATTCCACACTGAATCATCATGGTGAATTGGTCACTATTCTCTGTGTTTTGAGGCACAATTCAAAGTACAGCACCAAATGGCTTGTGTCCAGGTTATCAGTGGAAAAATGTGAGCACATCCTCCCAGGGGTATCCTTGATCCCATTGCCCTCATAGGCAGCCTTAGTGGACCAAAAGAGGTGGCCTTTTTGGTGGCTGCTTCCAGGTTTTGGGATGCCTGTTTTTAATAAGACAATTGCCACTAAGAAAGGGGATTTCAAGTGGAGATGTTCTTTTCAAATCTTTTAATTATGTTTATAAATTGTTTTGGAGGTTTTATCTAGTACTTTTTAATGGCTAATGTATGTTGTTGTTTAAATGTTTAGTAACTTGTGTTTTTGATGGTTTAATGTTTGTGTTTTGAAATTATTTATAAGCTGCCTAATGTCCCTCTTCTGAAAGAAAGCCAAAGAGAGAGGAAGAGAAAGAAAGATAAAATATCTCTCTCTCTCTCTCTCTCTCTCTCTCTCTCTCTCTCTCTCTCTCTCTCTCTCTCTCTCTCACACACACACACACACACACACACACACACACACACACACACACACATGTGATGTGCATGCATGTGCACGCACACGTGCACACACACTTTGAAGGTGGAAGGCCAAGCCCTGCCTTTTCTACTGAAGCAACATGCCAAAAGAGCCTTGAGGTTGAATCCTGATGTCCTTCGTTTCCAGTGGCTATTTCAAGGGGCAAAGAGAGAACTGGCAACTCCTGTTCTCCTCAAAGCTACTGTAGAGAGGAAAGAAATGGACTCAGGAATGACATTGCAAAGAATATGTTTCCTCTGAGTCAAGTTCTTCCCTATGAATCACTTCAGAGAAAAAAGGTTGGAGGAGCTGAACCTCCCTTTGCTTCAAAGAACTCATGAGGAGAGGGGAATTGAGTAGGTCCTTCTTTCATCTGAGAAATATACACATCGTAGCTGCTCAACCTGCAAAGTTAAAGCACTGCCTGTTGGCCCAGGATCAGAATGTATGTGCTTTTTCATGCTGTGCGGAAGAGCGCCAACATTCACCCCTTGCCCAGGGCATACTTGGTAGGTGATAGAAGCACTGCTTTTCTGCAAGAGTACAGGTTTCTCCCATTGCTAGGCATCACCTAGCAATTAGGGGAAATTGAGAAGGCACTAAAGGGTAATGGAGAAAAGAGGTTGAGGTGTGTTCATTGAGCTCAACTCGTTATGTTTGGAATATAAATTGTTATTTGGAACATCAGGTGCTATAAAAATGAGTCCTTGGCTTCCCTCTTTGTTGTGAAAGATTCTAGAATCAAGATGACGTGCCTCCTCATCTTGTTTTTCTGCTGCTGAATACCTCTACACAGAGATCCCACTAAGACTGCCAGCAGTTTTAACAGATCATTTACTGTATTTCATTATAAAGTTTTGACTTCAGCATTTGTTAGTTCTACCTGTTGATGCTATAGTTTGTGAGGACCTCCTGCTTTGGAAATATTTCTAAAAACATTTTATATCTGGATGCTTCCCTATGTATTTGATACCTGGTAAATTTACGCTTGTCTGGCCAGGTTATCCTGTTATGGAAATAGAGTAGACCAGAGGTTCTCAATCTTTTCAAACTGAGGGCCGGGTCACGCTCCCTCAGACAGCTTCGGGGGCTGGATGCCAATTTTGCCCTGCCTGCCACACATGGCACTTCAGGGTGTGGTGGAGGTGGTGGCGGCCACATGAAATGATGTCACAGGCCACATCTGGCCCTCAGGCCATAGGTTTAGAACCCCTGGAGTAGACCATACTGCCAGTGACTCAACACTAAGTGTCACGCAGCTAACCTGACCACCCTGAGGACTAATGTCTTGAGTGCCAAAGTCCACAGGGAAGGGTGATGGTCCCCAAGTGGATTAAATCCCACATGGATCCATCTTGATGGAGGGCAGCAGCTTCACCAATACTGGCATGGGGCTGATGAGGACTTTGTCTGCCAAAAGGGCTCAGGACCAGAAAGTGACTTGCGGAACTGGATCAGTGGTATGGGGGTCATGCTGTGATACGGAGGGCAGATGAAGGGCCACTGCATTATATTCTCAGGATAATATTCATGGCTGATTGCCATGAGGATTGCCAAGCTTCAGATTCGGATATGGCAGAACAAGGAGAAGAAGGTAAATTTACATCAGTCCTATCCAGGAGTCTAGGAGCATCCAATTTCAGAAAATAAATACCAGCAGCACCCTTAGATATCTTAAGGGTAATGCAAATGGTTTTATGTGTATTCCTTTATAATGCGCGCACACACACACACACACTTGATTATAAGGGTAACTGGAAAAGCAGGCAATAATTTTACTGATTTTTTTAAGTGTTCATTTATTCTTCATTGATTATTTCCCTTTAGTGTTAAGATCTGGCAAAATGCTACATGGTAGTAAAGCAACCTTGGAAAATATCTAAAGCTGTGCTACCCAGTTGTGACAGTTTTACAGTATAATGTTGTTGGTTTAATTCTGTCCACCTTTAACACCTATTAGAGGGGATATGCTCAGAAGCATACCATAAGAAACAAACATTGATGGCATTCAATCATTGTGCCTCCCAGAGGAGCCTTGCATCAGTAAACAGCCATTGTGTCCCTGCCAATGATGCACAAATGAGACAACAAGCTTGCCCATCAAATAATCACATGTAACGGGACTCTCAGCAGCCTTAAGTCTCTAGTCCAATTATGGGAGCCTGTGATTAAACTGCCTGTCACCAAAAATGTCAGATTTCATCTGCCTGAGGTCTCGTAGAGAAGCAGATCAGGAAGAGTAATAGACTCATTTATATCCCACATCTAAAGCATTCGCTACAGCATAGAAATTAGTGTAGAAAAGCCAGGCTGCCAGGCTGCAGTGCCAGATGTGAAGTTATTGGCCTCGTTTGTACCTGCTATTAAGTATGTTTTTAAAATGCTGTATGCATGTACTTCTGACTCTAGAAAGTCAAAGCCAGAACATGTGGCTATCGTTGTGGAAATATTACATGCTCAGACACATGAACACGTTCAGGTATCTATTTTGGCAGCAAAATCTTTCTTTCTTTCTTTCTATCTTTCTTTCTGCTGGGAAGAAGAGTTAACCTAAAGATTTGTTTAAAAATTAAGGTAAACAATTCTATCCACAAGGTTTTTAAAATTATCAAATCATTTGGTTGCCTAAAAGCCCAAATATGGTAGGATTATTAAGAATTACTAAATTGTTGGGCACTTAAGCAGCCTCCAGATGGAGAATTATTGTGAAATCACCAGACATCTTATGTTGACAGAGGTGGAGTTTGGAGATGCAAAATAATTCACACATTATCTTTGCTTTCTTGGTGCTACTTTCTTCTTTGTCATCAGAAAATGTCTGATTTGTGAGGGGCAAGGCATAGAAGAACAATGTAGTCTTTCAAGATGCAGCAGCTCTCCATTCTATTCTTCTGTCTTCTAAGAGACAAGGTTTTGGTCATGATTTGTCAAGCACATGCCTGTCAAGTATCCCATATTGGCTAGGATTTCCGATATTTTGGTGCTCATTTGTCCCCTTTCCCGCTGCTGTCCCATATTTTGAACGGCGGGGAAAGGGATTACTGCGCATGCAAGCCATCGCAAATGAATTCTGTGCATGCACAAATGTGTTTGCATGCACAAATGGGTTCTGCGTGTGTGCAAATGGGTTCTGCACATATGCAAAGGTTATGAGCATGCACAAATGGGTTCTGTGCATGCGCAAATGGGTTCTGCGCGTGCGCACCCATGCATGCGCAGTAATTTCCTGTATTTTCTGGAGCCGCACTTGACGGGTATGGTCAAGCTCAAGAACTTATCAAAGCTCAGCATGTATTCAGTATATATTTTGGGCCATAGTTTGGGCACCCCTGATGTAAATAGATAAGACTGGGTTCAGATGTCAAGCACCAACCCAGATGTAAACCACTACCATCCCTCCAAAAAAGGAGAGAAATCGCAAAACAGGCTGATGCACACCGAAACATGATCTGTGGGCACTGGATATTGTCTGAATGGAGGGGAAGGAGAACCAGAGTCATAATGGAGTGGCCAGAACACCAAACAGAAGCATTCCCCCAATTTGGAAAATTCCTAATTAAAGCTAGCATTGTTACCTGACTTGGTAGAAAGCTACCACTCCAGATTATCATTTTGCTATTACTATTATGGAATGACTGTAAGATCCAGAGTGATTTCATGGAACCAAAATATTTCTCAGACTATGTCTCTGTCCTGGAGCCTCTCCTGACACTTCAGAAAAATAAAGTCTGAAATTTCATAACAAGCAGTACTAGCAACAGTTACAATAACATTGTTTCTTCTTCTTCAGTGACGATGATGATGATGATCATTATTGCCTTTACCACACTATGTTCACTAAAAGTAATGCAATAATATAGCTCAGTTTACTCCATTGTGGATTTATGTATGTGTGTGTGTGTGTTTTTCTGTTTTTTATTATTTGCAGGAATATCTGGATGTTCTGGGAAGACCCATGGTCCTTGCAGGCAACAAGGCAAAACAGGTTCAGTGGACCAACGTCTATCAGGATGCTTTGGTAAGAAAAACATCTTGATGAAATCCTGTGCCTCCTCCAAAGGTCAGATAGAACAAAACCATTTCCAGCTTTTTAAGGATCCTAGCTATAACAAAATTATTATTTTTAAAAATATGAGTAGGCAGATAAGCCATGCAAAGAACTATTAAGTACAATTTGTTTCATGGTTGTTGTTTTTTACAAATTACCTACCTTGGATACCTTGGAGTCGTTATTCAGCAAGGAGTCTGCACATTAGTGGAAGTCTCCATGATGACATTCAGGACATGCAAAATCAAGTCCATCTACATGCGTTTTTTTAGCCATTTGAATATCACGTCACCTGCTGGTTAGGCGGACCATGACGTGTGCCCTCTGCTTTCACCTTGCCAGGACGTTTTTGTGAGTTTTAGTCCTGGCCTAACATCATTGGCAAGAGATGGGCAGCACTGCCTAGTTAGACCGCTCAGCCCCTGCACCCCGACAAGGCACTAATAATTGAAAACTGGCTGTTCTGCAATGTCATAACTGACTTTGACCATTGTAAACCCATCGAAAACTTCAAATATTTTTGTCCCACAGTTGAAAACTGCCAACTATTTCCTGAAGATGCATTTTTAAAAATTATGCAACTTTTCAAACAGTAACATAAATGACATATGTGTAATCTCTGGAACCATCTCTGCCCATCTAGCTGATCTGGTGAGATCCCATTGGTGGACTTCGCTTAAATTTTCTTTTACTCGTATGGTCCATATGTTTAAACTTCAATGTTGCAAGTCAGATATTCATAGGCTGGTTTCCTTCACCATTTTCTTCAAGAAACAGCCTCTGCCTAATTCAGGCTACAGTCATAAACATGAAATACCACATTATCATTCCTCTAGCACTGTGACGATGAACCTTGACACTCCAGGGGTTTTTGGACTTCAATTACCAGAAGCCCAAGTCAGCACTCCTGCTGATCAGTGCTTCTGGGAATTGAAGTTCAAGAACAGCTGGAGTGCCAAGGTTCACCATCACTGCAAGTCTAGCAGCTCATTTCCAATATGTGATCCTTAGTGTTTATGATATGTTTTTTCTTCTGATAGGGTCTGGGCTTGGTGGTGACTGGTACCCTGCCAGTGTTCAACCTCACTGAGGATGGCAATGGTGAACGGAAGGTATGTTTCCATCCTACAATATACTGCCACCCAATCTTGCTGATTTTGCACTTCCTCAAGTCCCTCCATCAAGGATCCTTTAGTGTATGAGAACCAAGACACAGGAACAGCCGAAGGATTGGCTTAACACATCTTTATTGCATTGGTGGTCCGGGGGAACATGTGGTAATGGTGGACGAACAGCTCAATATATACAGTGGCTATACATTTGAATGTGGCTCCACGATAGCCTATTGGCTACCGCCCGCGTGATGTCATTCCTGGTCACGCCCTTCTTGTCCAGGTGAGGTAGTGGCGGGAATCTTCCCACGCTGAAGTCCTTGAGTAATTGGAACCATATGAGCTGGACGCTCGCTATTGCCACCTGGTGGTTACTAGCTCGCGTCCTATTACAGAGGGTTACAGTGTTACAGCTGATGGGTGTTACATTGTTTCAAAGGCATAGTATTAGGAACACAACATCCCTCCCCCCTAGGATGAGACAAAGTCTCTCATCCAAGATGGCTTATTGCAAGCGCGTTTTGGGCGTGATGCTGGCTGGCTTGTCCCGGGGGCGCTACTGCTTCTCTGTCCCCTGGTCTCTTGTCCTGCAACGGGAGAGGGAGACTCGTTAGTGACTTGCCGCGGTTCTGCGGCTTTTGGGGAAGGGACAAACTCCATTGTGGAAAAACCGGGGGCACTGGGGGCTAACAAAAAACCCCGCTTCTCGCTTGGATGGGTGGGGGGCCACTCCGAAAAAAACCCCTGGTTTTGTAACTGAAACTCGAAATTATCTACTGGGGCGTCATTGGGGTCATCCCTCAGGATATCTATGAGGACAGACTCCTTCTCCTCCCCCCTAGGTGGGGACCACTGGCCCCCCTCTCCTCCCCCTTGGGCTGAATGGGTGGGGGAGAACCCTAACGTTGAATCCTTCTCTGCGCCGCCTGCGCTCTGGTTTTCCGGGACCCGGCGCCGGAGTTGGTCTGTGTGCCGTCTCCAGAGTAGACCCGCACTGGTCTCTACGCAATACGATACGGGACCCGTCTGCCCAACGATGACGCCCGGAACCCAGGCCGGCCCCGCACTAGCGTAGTTCCTGCAATGCACCGGGGCACCTACTTCGAAACTTTTCGTGTCCGCTAACCCGATGTTCCTCCCTGTGTCCACTACCCTCATAGGGTCTAGCCTGGTCAGTATCGTAGTCAGCTTCCTACGCATTAAGAGCTCCGCGGGCGAGTACCCTGAAGCTAGGGGGGTCACCCTGTATCCCAGCAAGAACTGACACACTTGCAGGTTAAGATCCCCGGGGCCCATGCACCTCAGCGCGTCTTTGGTGGTGCGCACGAGGCGCTCTACCTGGCCATTTGTCGCCGGGTGGAAAGGGGCGGAGGTGATGTGCCGAATGGCGTTGATCTCGGTGAATGCCCTGAACTCAGCGGACGTGAAACAGCTAGCGTTATCGCTAATTAGGGTGTCGGGTATGCCGAACGTGCTAAAGACCCTACGCAAGTGCTTTATTGTCGTGGCTGAGGAGGTGTTCGTGACTGGAATTACCTCCACCCACTTGGAGTAAGCATCCACTACAAGGAGAAAAAGTGTCCCTCTAAATGGGCCCACAAAGTCAATGTGCACACGGGACCACGGCCCCTTCGCCGCGTCCCATTCTCTGTGTGGCAGGCGAGCCTCTTCGGGTCGGGAGCATTGGCAGCCCTCACAAGTGCCCACCATGTGCTCGATGTCGGCGTCTAACTGGGGCCACCAGAAGTAGCTCCTGGCCAGAGCCTTGGAGCAGACAATTCCAGGGTGGCTAACGTGCAGCAGTTTGAGCACCCTCGGCCTCAGGGATTCGGGGACTACCACCTGCTGGCCCCACAGAAGGCACCCCCTCTCTATGGACAGCTCTAGCTTCTTCCTGAAAAACGAGGCGAACTCTGCCGCCAGGGAGGACGCTGGCCACCCTTTCTGCACCCAGGAGCTTACTAGAGCCAGCGTCTTGTCCTTTCCGGTCGCCTTGGCGATTTCTGCGGGTATAATGGGGGCCGAATCTAAGACCTCTATCAGGAGCACTGGGTGGTCTTGTTCTTCCTCGCCCACGAGGCTGCCAGCGTGGGGGAGGGGAGACCTCGACAGGGCGTCCGCGTGGCTTATTTCCTTTCCTGGGCGGTACACCAACGCGTGCTGATACGCGTTTAAGAAGATGGCCCACCGTAGCATCCTAGGGGACAGGATCTGAGGTGTGGGCTTGTCTGCAGTAAAAATGCCTAACAGGGGCTTGTGATCGGTCACTATGGTGAAGGGGCGGCCGTAGAGGAAATCGTGGAACTTTTTCATCCCCGCGATTATTGCTAGCGCCTCCCTGTCTGTTTGGGCGTAGTTTCGCTCTGCCTGGGACAGGGATCTGGAATAGAATGCTACCGGGCCTCCTTCCCGTTTTCCAGCACGTGGCACAGCACCGCCCCCACCCCCACTGGGGATGCATCACATATCAGAACCACCGGTCTCTTGGGATAAAAGTGGGTTAGAATGGCATCAGACGCTAGGAGTTGTTTCAGTTCAATGAATGTCCTCTCCTGGCTCTCGCCCCACTTCCACGCCTCGTCCTTCTTGAGTAGCTTATGAAGCGGCTCTGCTACCGACGCCTTCCGAGGCAGGAAGGAGTGGTAGAAGTTTAAGAGCCCTAGGAACGACTGCAATTCGGGCTTGGAGGTGGGACGAGGGGCATTTTGAATGACGGCTACCTTTGACTTGGAGGGTTTGATTCCCACAGGGGTTACCCGGAAACCCAAGAACTCAACCTCCTTTGCAAAGAAAACGCATTTGTCTTTTCGCAACCTCAACCCCGCCTTCTCAAACACCGTCAGCACTTTGTCCAGCCTTTCAGCCAACTCTGTCTCACTCCCCCCCGTTATCAATACGTCATCAAAGTATGGCAAGACCCCATCTAGCCCTTTTAAGAGGCGTTCCACGAGCGACTGGAAAATGCCCGGCGCCGAGTTCACGCCAAACTGTAGGCGCGTCACCTGGAACGCCCCCTTATGAGTGACTATCGTTTGCGCAGCAGCTGCCGCTGGGGTTACTGAGAGTTGCTGGTATGCTTGCGCCAGGTCAAGCTTTGTGAAACACTTTCCCCCATGTAACCTGGCCAACAGGTGGCTGACTACCGGCACCGGATACGCATTTGGGCGGATCGCCTTATTAATGGTGCACTTATAATCAGCGCATATGCGAACCTCCCCGTTGGCCTTTAGCGCAGTTACTATCGGAGTTTCCCACTCCGCGGAATCAAAAATCCCCTGGCCCACCAATTTGTCCAGTTCCGCCTCTATCTTGTCCTTTAGTGCGAAAGGCACTCTGCGCGGCTTGAGTCTGATTGGGCGGACCTCCGGGTCCAGGTCGAATGCTACTGGGGGTCCCTTGAATTTTCCGAGTCCTTTCTTGAAAACTTCGGGGTGCGCGTCACGCACCTCCTGTATTGGGTCAGTCCCAATGGCATGCACCCCCCCAATGAACAAACCCAGGGGCTGAAACCATTGAGTCCCGAGGAGACTGCAACTTCCCCCCTTGAGAACAACCAGGGGAAGTTCCGCAGCGTGTAGCTTGTATTGGACCTTGACTTTTCCAACCCCCAACACCGGAATGCTATTTCCCTGCACGTCCCGCAGCGTGGACCTCAACGCTTTGAGCTTAGGGCGCACGTGGGGGGAAATTCCCAAGAACTCCCGCTGGGACATGATTGAATAGAAGGAACCTGAGTCTATCTCCATTCTAACAGGGGCCCCTTGCACCAGTACCTCAACAAAGTAACGGGGGTGTCCCAAGGACACGCTGTAAACTGTGGTGTCGTCGCTGCTGTCGTTGGAGATGCGGCTCACGCCGTCCTGCTTCCTCGCAGGCCGGGTGCCTTCCTTGGTCCTCGGCAGGCGGTCTGACGAGTTTTCTGGTCCTTGCGCCGCCGTCTGCAGACCTTGCCGATGTGTCCCCGGCGTCCGCAGTTGTGGCACTCGGCCTTCCGGAACGGGCACTTGATGCGGTCGTGGGCCGCTCCACAGCCGTCGCAGCATCGGCCGTCCTTCCGAGCCCTCCGGACGTCCTCGTCGTCGCTGCTCTCCGTGGAGGATTTCGGCGTTCGTCTGGCCGCGTGCACCAAGCCCGCTGCCTTGTCGGACTGTGGGGGCCTTTCTCTGAACCCCTTGACTCCGGCCCTCGTGGCTTTCGCGGCCTGCGCCGCCTTCACGACCTCGCGCAGCGTCGGGGGTGGCTCCTGGTTCATCAACTTTCGCTGAACCTCCTCGTCCCACAGGCCACACAGCATGCGGTCCCTGAGGGCGATTTCCAGGTTTTCCCACTTGCATGGGCCGGCGGCCAACCGCAGGGCTGCTGCAAAGGCGGCGATGGACTCACCAGGCGCTTGAACTCTCTTCCAGAACGCGTCTCGAGCCGAAAACATCGAAACCGAGGGCTGGAAATGCTCGTGCATCACTTTCAGGAGCTGTTTGACCGACAACTCGCTCACCTTCTTCGGTGATACCAGGTCCACCAATACTCTTTTGGCAGCATGCCCGAGCATCCTGGTGAGGATGGCCCTCTTCTTTCCCTCGTCCGTAATGTCGGACACCACCAGCGCATCTTGGAAGTCCATTTCGAAAAGCTCCCAATCTTCCGGCTTGTTGATGTCGAAACCGGCGTGTGTCTTGATCTCGTGGGGATCCATTATCCCACCTTCGTCGCCAATTTAGTGTATGAGAACCAAGACACAGGAACAGCCGAAGGATTGGCTTAACACATCTTTATTGCATTGGTGGTCCGGGGGAACATGTGGTAATGGTGGACGAACAGCTCAATATATACAGTGGCTATACATTTGAATGTGGCTCCACGATAGCCTATTGGCTACCGCCCACGTGACGTCATTCCTGGTCACGCCCTTCTTGACCAGGTGAGGTAGTGGCGGGAATCTTCCCGCGCTGAAGTCCTTGAGTAATTGGAACCATATGAGCTGGACGCTCGCTATTGCCACCTGGTGGTTACTAGCTCGCGTCCTATTACAGAGGGTTACAGTGTTACAGCTGATGGGTGTTACATTGTTTCAAAGGCATAGTATTAGGAACACAACAGATCCACAATTGTTAATGGAGTTCCTGGGGAAAGTGTATGAGAGAGGGGGGGGGGGAAGAGAGGGAGAGAGAGAGAGTTTTTACACCAGTGTTTCCAAAAAATATTTTCCCCGATATTGGAATGTAACTCCCAGAATTTCCAACCAATTGCCTATTCTGACTGAGGCTTCAGAGGCTGGAAAAGAAAGGCATCCTGAAATCTGTGGATAAAAACTGGTTGTCACTTGTCATGAAATCAGCTCTAAATCCGTTGTCTGGTATTGGTTTTCTCTGGACATTTTGTGTCAGACAAGGTATACTAATATTGTGGGGAGAAGGAAGATGGAGTGAGCGAGTGGGAGGATAAAGTGAGGATTGACTTGGATTTCACTTGAATCAGCCAGATCATCATCCCACAACAATCACGTTACTGTCATGAACACTAGCATTGCGAACTTAGACCCTGCATGCCCAATTACACTGATGTTTTGTGAAATGCAAAAGTACCTGATGTCAGCGGATAACAGCAGGAGAATCCCCCCCCTCTCTCTCTCTTTGAACAAGAGAAGCAATCTATTTGGCAACTAGTGGGGAAATTCTGCCATTGTTCATAGAATATGTTGCACACACTTTGACAGAAATTAGCTCTGAGATGGATAAGACAGGGACCTGGTATAAGTAGTTTAGGAGTCCCCTATGCTGCAGAATTGGCAGGCCACCAACCTACTGAACATCAGAATGAGAGATTATCGATAATATCCTATAAACTCCTAGCACCTTTCTGAAAGCGTAGGTGGCAATAGTAGCAGCCGCAACATCTATCTCTTCATTATTTCAAGGGAATGTTCGCATAGCTGTCTTCCAAGACAAACAGGCTCCAATAAATAGTTCACCGTTCTTTCTCCTCTGTGTGTAGAATCCCAGCATGTGCCTACCATCTCTCTCATCTGCCTTATGCTCTTGCATTTCTGTTTGTTTAGATTTATTGGCAGTAATAGGCCTGGTATGACATTGTGCCTCAGCTTGTTTTTAAGCAGGCAATGATCTGTTTCCCAACTAGGCAAAGCGACAAGGCCAAAGACCAAGCCATTTATTCTCCAGGGAGCCCAGTTACTGCCTCATAAAGCAGCATGGCAGCTCCACTGCAACAATTATCCCATGCTGTGCAGTGTAGCATTTGATATGATGGCCTGTTGCAGGTGTAGGCACTGGTGCTTTTTAAAAGAAGGATGTGCCTGCCTTTAAAAAGCATGGGATTAGGTGAGAGGAGTCTAATAAAGAACTGGCTTTAGTGTTCTCATCAGTCATTAGAAGATCCCTCATTTGCCCTAGAAATAATGCATGGCTGCTGGAATTAATTTGCTCTGGATATATCTCAGAAGATAACATTATTAGATATGCTTCACTCTTTCAGCAACCCTGCCAGGGAGAAGGGGATCAAGCTTCATTCTTGACCCAAGCTAGATGTAATATCCCTTCTGCTACTGTACTTGCGCGTTGACTGTCAAAGTTTCAAGACAGTATCAAAATCTGTTCACCTGGATTACAAACAGATTAAATTACACAGAACAGAAAAGTTTTCATGAAGTTTCCCCTAACTCCTGAGTGCTGAGGGTGCCTTTCTTTCCTGTCCTCATTAAGGTATCATATAACCTGATACAGAGCAGAGGAACAACTCCCAGTTGGGGGAAGAGGTCCTCTCCCCTCCTTGGTTGATGACCCATCCTACCCTAATAGGCAGAATATGTTGCTATTGCCAGACTGGGTGTGTGTTTCTGCTTGGTTCTTCCATGACAATTCATGTAGGCAGGAGTGCAGGCATCTTGTGGACAAGAATAAAGTTTCTCACTCCAAAATTTGGAAGGGTGTGTGGAACCTCTTCCTGGACAAAATTTGGAAGGGTGGGTGGAACCTCTTCCTGGACAAGTCATGAGCTCTCACTGGCCATGAGGATGACTGAGCTTCCAGTAAACTTCTCCAAGTGTTCAAGGGGGCTCCAGACAAGAATGCCGTCCATCATCAATTGGTGTTCTATCTCCCTGTCATCTCTTTTTAAACCTCTATTACCACAAATAATCCATGTTGGAAATACCTGCTTCAGAAATCAAAGCATGCTATAGAACAGTGATGGTGAACCTTTTAGAGACTGAGTGCCCAAACTGCAACTCAAAGTGCCAACACAGCAACAGGGGAGGAAGGAAACACTCCTATTGGGCTGCTGGGCAGAGGGTCAGGGCAAACTCTGTGCTGGGGGAGGGAGGAAGAGTTCCCATTGGGCTGCTGGGCAGAGGGGCAGGGTGGCATCTCTGCTGGGGGGAGGGAGGAAGCACTCCCATTGGGCTTCTGGGCAGAGGGATAGGGCAAACTATGCTGGGGGAGGGAGGAAGCACTCCCATTGCGCTGCTGGGCAGAGGGGCAGGGTGGCAGGGTGGCATCTCTGCTGGGGGAGGGAGGAAGCACTCCCATTGGGCTGCTGGGCAGAGGGACAGTGCAAACTCTGTGTTGGGCTGACTGCACGGGTGCCCACAGAGAGCACTCCGAGTATCATCTCTGGCACGCATGCCATAGGTTCACCACCACTGCTATAGAACTTTGCTTCCACGGGTTTGAGAAATGAAAGCTCCATGTCTCAGTAATCCAAGTGAATATACTGAGTTTAGAGAAGGCTTTTATGAGTGAATAAGAGAATGAGGAGCAAAGATTCTTGAGAACAGGTAGCAATCTAAAGAGGTTAAGTTGAAAAACATCTGAAAGAGTGGTTATAATTTTGCCACGCCTGATGGGAAAGGTGCAGCCTTCCAAAACTTGCTGTTTGATAGGGATAAATAGAGATCACAGCACTATTTCAAATTAAACTGTTGACTTCCTTTATCTATGTGTTTTCAGAACCAGCTCATCTTGGGTGTCGTAGGGGTTGATGTGGCTCTGGATGACATCAAGAAGCTGACACCAAGATACAATGTGCGTAAAGATTAAATGTTGTTCCCTCAGAATGAGGTCTTTACCCACTTGGGCCTCCAGAATACTTGGATATTATTATTATTATTATTATTATTATTATTATTATTATTATTATTATTATTATTATTATTATTATTATTATTATTATTATTATTATTATTATTATTATTATTATTATTATTATTATTATTATTATTATTATTATTATTAAAAAGAAAGAACAAATAGGCAGGGAAGGAGAACCTCTCTGAGAATTAACTTGAGGTTCAACTTTGCAAAATAATTATCCTGATTACATTTCCCCTCCTATAACTTGAAATTGTTTGTACCTATCTCTTGCTGATGGCCCTTTTCAATAGGAATAGGACTGGAAATTCTCTCCTTTGATTTAGAATGACTTAAAGATATTTCTTCAGTGCTCAGGTTGAGTTCTACATAGACAACATATATGGTGTTCTCTTTAAAAACACTTTATCTCTTGTATTCTCATCCAGTTAGGGGCAAATGGCTATATATTTGCCATTGATCTGAATGGATATGTCTTGCTACACCCGAATCTGCAACCTCAGGTGAGTCCTTTGCTCTTCTAAACATGATTCTCCACCTACCACCAGGAACAAAAGATTGTCACCCTCTCACTCTGTTATCTCTTAAATGTGAGCAGCCAACATGAAATTAACAGTGTGTGCACGTGCATGGCACTCTCTTATATCCTTCATCACTTTTTATCATGACATGTATCTAAGAATGTATCCCTTGATCACTATGATTTCTCCCACTTCAAATGTAAATGTTAACAGGCAGTGATGTGTTTTATTGTTCCACGAAAATATTCTTGGGTTTATATGACTGTGATGTTTACATAGCCTTCGAGTCAGGTACAGTAAAGGTAAAGGTAACGATTTCCCTTGCTCGAAAGCCAGTCATATCTGACTCTAGGGTTCAGTGCTCATCTCTGTTTCAAAGCTTCTACAGACGTTTCCAAGTTCATGTGGCAGGCATGACTAAACACCGGAGCACACGGAGCACTGTTTACCTTCCCACTGAAGTGGTCCCTGTGCAATTTCTTGCTTTCAAACTGCAATTTCTTGCTTTCAAACTGCTAGGTTGGCAGGAGCTGGGACAAAGACGGGAGCTCATTCCATCCTGCAGTACTCAGGAATCGAACTGCTGACCTCCCGCCTTCCAGTCAGCGTCTTAGCCACTTGAGCCAATGTACAGTACAGCACATCACTCTTAACCATAGAAGTACTCTGTAACACTTCTCTGTGTTATACTGGTAGCGCTATAAAATTTATTTTTCCATCTCACTCAAACAAAGTGATTTACAACATCAACCGAGGGAATACTTTTATTTTTTAAAAAAACAAGCATGTTACAGTTAATTTAATTTGCTTAGACTTTATCATTTAGTCAAACATTTTCTTCTCCTTTTGAAAACATTTCTAAATAATAATCTACTAAATTCATTGATCTTGAAACTTATACTCTTTATAGGATACTTTTCTTGAGCCAAAAGTTGAGCTCTTTACCTTTTGGTACCAGTTAGGCAAAATCTCCCTCAACAACCAACTGCCAAGCTATTTAAATTATAGCTGGAAATTAAATTTCCTGCTAAAAAATCTTCTGGTTGGTCCATCAGGACTGTGATCTCACCCACATTCCATACATAATAGACAGTTTGTCACAGTGACTTATGTTACAAGCAAATATACCATCGATTTACATTTAGTCACACCCATGCAACTGTTTAGCCACTAACAGAATTTGTGAACATTATAATTGCTGAGGATCATATGAACAGTCATGGAAGCTTTTACACTGACATGCAGGCAAATATTTTGAACTACTATATGAAACTGTATTACTTAATCAATATGTGAAACTGAGTACAGTATGTTGAATTCAGTACATACTCACTTCTGTGTTCAAGAAGCAGGAGATTTAGATGGTAATACAATGCCCAGTTACCGGGGAATATGCCCCATTGAACTCAGTTCTGCTTCCTTCCCCATAGACATTTAGATTTTAGATTTAGATTTGGTTTTAATTTATACCCTGCCCTACACAGCGAAGGGCAACTCAGGGCAGCTTACAACATATTTAAATAAGAATACAATATAGAAAAACCAAAATACAATATAACAAGGCAAAATACGAAATACAATAAAAATTACAAAATTACATAATCATGAGATTTCACTGGGACGGTATGCCAACAAGTGAAACATATCCATCAGCAACCACTTTATAACAGACCATCAAATGGTTTTCTCCATAACTATGTGTGTCATATATAATTCACTGTGTCTGCTGGGCATTAATATGCATGTGTGCACATGCCAAACTATGGCATGCCAGTTGTTCATAAACAATACAGGATTTCACCATTCAGCACACATTATGATGTTCATAAGTCCTTGTACACCAAATTATTTGACTCTACAAGGGCTGGATAGCTTACAGTTCCCTTAGAGCCTGGCTACAGTGTCAAATACTGTGGGATTTGCTCCACTTATAAAAAGTGTGAATTTGATTTATTTTTCACTGCCCAGATGACTCAAAGGTTGGATCCAATTGATCTGGTCCTTTTCCCTCTGAATGCAGCTTATTTTTCCTCGATTGCCAGGGCATTTCTACTTTTTCGAGCCAGAACTATTTGAATGGGCTTTTTTTCCTGTGTGATCATTCATGTGAAGGTGGAGCACCTTCTTCAGGTGGTGCTTGGCGATGTAGGCAGTTGAGGTGTGAAGTTCAGAACTAGAGGAACACGCATCTGCATTCTTTCTCTCAACCATCTTCCATATTTTCAAATTTTAAAAATTTTTCTTACCTACAGGAAATTTGCACTATGTTATTGCTGGGCATTGCTGGCTCCTATGCGAGCACTGGCTGCAATTGCAAATGTAACAGTGGCTACAGATCAAATTACTGCAAAGCTGAATCACTCCAGTTCAGTTTTCCAGTATTGTCCCACCCTTAGTCATCTCCCTTAACAACAATTTTCCAAATTAAAGAAAGGCAGCAGATATGTATTAGCCAGTAGCAGTGAAATGCTTTAGAGCAGTGTTTCCCAACCAGGCCGGCCCTAGCATAAGGCAAACGGAGCGGTTGCTCCAGGCGGACACTCCCAGGGGGCGCCGCAATGGTAAAGGAAAAAAAATGGGGGGGGGGGTCGATATTTTGATTGCGAGTGTATGGCATGTATGTTAGGGGGCACCATAGTTGGATCTCGCTCCACCCTAAAACTTGCCTTGGGCCAGCACTGTTCCCAACCTTTGGTTTTTGGACTTCAATTCCCAAAAGTCTAAGTCCATCCCACAAAGTACTGATCTGCCAATCTACTGACTTCTTGGAATTGAAGTCCCCCTATGGTGTGTGTGCCCCACGTTGGGAACCACTGCTCTAGAGTCATTGTTAAAAGCTACATCGCCCCAGTGGCACAGGGAATAAGGGATCAGCATCAGATCTACAAGGCTCATGATTCAAGAATTGCAGTGTCTGGCAATGTGTGCATTATGTTTACATGAATACAGTCAGTTGTGACTTTTAATAGTTGTTTTTCTCTTGTTTTTATACAACAATGTTCTGACATGGCTGATAAATGATGACAAGAGAAACCAGTCAGGGTTGGATCTGCACCTTCAGGAACTGAATATGTTTAATTTTCAGCTGTTTATTCACCACCCCAATTCTGGGACACACTTGCTACATTTAAGGCAGAGGCAGAAATTGTGTTCTTTTCAGTCACTAAGCACTAATTGGCATGTCTCTCAAGAACATGATGGACTTCCCTTCTACTTCTGGCACATGTAGGCAAGAATTAGCTGAGCACTGTTATGAAATATTACTTCCTTGGGATACTGAGCAAAAGAAAAGGAGTGAATGAAGAGCTCTAGGCTAATTTATCTCAGGTGAGGCTCTGTACCTGTCAGGGTGAAGTATGAAAAAATGCTTCCAGCTTCAATACAAGTCAGAGAAATCCATCATTGAAGGCCAGGAAGGAATTACAGCATTGAGAAATGGCACCAATCAAAATGAGATGTGTTTCATTGACAGACATGTCCAGCTCTGCTCATCAGCATTATTAATGGGCAGGTTATGTAGCAAAAATGGACAGAAAGCAGACCAATTTGTTTGATTATTTCAGTTCCTCAGATCAGTAACAATTTAAATTGCCTTGCAGGGTAGCATTGTCACTACCCAAAGCTCCTTGTATTTTCAGTTTGCTAGGGTAGGTCTGGACATTTGCAGAAGATCCTCCTCCTCCTCCTCCTCGTTGATGATGTTTTGGTTGTTGGTTCTTTTTACATTCAGGGTAATGGTCTGTCAATACATAGACTACAGCTTTCCAGACACTTGTGGGTGTTATCTAGCTGTGAATATTTATGTTTTTCTTTTGAAAAAGTCGGAAAATTCCTCCCTTTACTTGTCTATGATAGATGTGTCGATACAGCATTAAAGTAAGGGGTGGGGAGAATTGAAGGCCATTTTCTGAACCTTGAAGCTTTATAACAGGTAAATGAAAGAAGGGCTTGAAAGGGATTGATAGAATTTTACAAAGTGATGAGATCAAACTCTACCCAGGAGTAAAAGAATTGATCGTTTATGTAGTCTGGGTAGTTTTCTTACAGAGAGAAATCAATATGAAATTATTATATCACATTTATAGTTGAAGATAATTTGACATACAAAAACCTATTCTGGCACTTTTAGGCAAATTTCTGATGCAGAACAAAATGTTATTTGACATCTTCATCTCTTAGATTCTAAAGCTGGAGGATGATGTGTACATCATGGCATATATCTCAGCAAAACCTTTGCTTCATATATTTATCCTGACAAAATGAGGGAACATCTTGAAAACAAAACATTCTATTATTCTCTTTCCTCAAATGCAAAAGATAAAACTCTTATCAATTCTGTGGGAGGAACTAGAAGCATTTTCATAGTGACATCAGTTTGGAAGGCTTTCCACTGAGTCCCAGGTTGGTTCTGATATTCTGAGCCAATCTGGTCCCCACTGAAAAGCAGTCAAGCTGTGGCAATAGTATGGGAACACTTCTGCCTCACAATGAGAATTATTGAGGGATTTGCATAGTTAGGCTTCCAGGAAATGAAGGGGGAAGTGTGCTTCTCTCTCAGACATGCAAGTCTTGGAACTCAAGACTGTAGAGCAGAACCCCGCATAACAAAAGTCTGTTCTGCAAGGCACTTACCATAGTTGTGCAATTTTTTTCATTATACGAAGCATGCCTCATATAACAAAAATCCCTATGGAATGCATCGTACAATGAAAATCTCTATGGGGGAAATTATGCAACAATACCACTGGCTGTATGAAGACAGGGAAAGCAGCATTGATTTCCGTGAATTCCATCTTTTAACCAGCAAAAGAAATAACTCAAAGGAACAGCACTCAACCAGGTTTGTTTCTGCGTGGACAGTCCCTTCTACTGATGAACATAGCAATATGTGCTGAATGGTGAGATCTCATATGGTTTATTCTGTTAGCAAGCTAGAACCTGGCTGATACTCTGATATGTACATGTGCAGTGGGTTCTCACCCAGTTCAACATCTTTATTTTTATTTTTTTCAGAACATCAATTTCCAAGAACCTGTGACTTTGGACTTCCTTGATGCTGAATTAGAAGATGAGAACAAAGAGGAGGTAAGAGACTCATTTTCTTTTTATGTTTATTTAGTTGTCATTAAAGCTTTATAACTCTTCCTCTATCAGTGGATAATAAAGCCAACATAACATGAAGCTATAGGACAGCAGTGTTCTGCAAATAAGTATAAAATCAGCAATGGCAAATCAGAATCAGATAAAGGTAATCAAGGTTGTGAAATCTGTTAAATAGGCAGCCTTTAACTTGGCACAAAAATGAAAAAATGAAAAACTCACTACAACAAAGTACAATTCCACTATGGTTAGCTTTGCGGATATGCTCCAGTATTATCTTGGATACCAGTTGGTGTTCTTCAGTAAACTGGATGCTGCTATTATTACCAGGGCCATATAGCTTTGGAGACATTTGGCAAATACATGTGCATAAATAATTAATTTCTCACTTTTCCATGTACAGTAGTACCCCGCATAACTAAAAAGCTCCATTACACAGAGCTGTTCGTTATGTGGTTTTTTTGTTATGCTAATCAAATGGGTAATACCCCGCATAACAGGGGGAAAGTTAGTTATACGGGGTTTACATTAAGCACGGTATACCTTGGCCCCGGTGAACGAAAACCCCGTATAACAAAAAAAATCGTTATGTGGGGTATCACAATTGCCTAATGAACGCTTCGTTGTGAGGATTTTTTGTTATATGAAGCATTCGTTATTCGAGGTACCAGTGTAGTAAATTTTATGGATCCTGTATTTTCACTTTCATGTGATAATGCCTATTTTTCGACATACTAAGTAACCCACTGCCATACAAAGACTTCTTTTCATGTACTGTATATGTACAATGAAGGTTACTACATCCTACTGGTAGCAGACAGATGTAATTTGCTGCTGATTTTTTTTTTATCAATGTGGGAATCGCTCTAACTAGGGAACACAGTTTGCCCATCTCCTAATACTGAACAGGCAAAGGGAAGGAGAGGTACAACAAGATAAGCCCAATACTCATATGCTAGGGTTGGCATTCACCAAGGCAACTCTGTTAATGATAGAACATTTTGGAGGTCATTCATGGATATGATCACTGTAAGTCGGAGATGACTCAAGAAACAACTGTGCACACCACCTCCCTTCATGGTGCTTCCCCCCCCCCCCTTCTAGATCCGAAGAAGCATGATAGATGATTTTCGTGATCAGCGATACATCAGGACCCTGGTCAAGTCTCAAGATGAGGTAAAATAGGCTAATCCATTGTGGAAGGGGGGGAGGAATAAGGATGATCTCTCTGGCAAAGCTATGTTGTCAGTTGTGGGAAGGGCCGTTTTGTTTTGTTTTCTGTTTTTCATTTGGCTTTGACTTTTAGCTTTGTTTTTCTCACTCTAGTTTGTCGTTAATCCAGTTATTGCAAAAGTAATGAAAAAAATGACTAGCCTAAATAGACCCAGAGAAAGGAAACACCACATTCTGTATTTGCCTTTTGAAAATTTCACAACAGGATGCTGTATTGCAGACCTCACAGTGCACTGCTGGTATGACCAGAATATAGAAATCTGTGATAAAGATCCCATAGAAATTGCCATAGAGATCTTGCCTCCCATGCCTTTCCACTTTGACACGAGGCATCAAAGAAGGTCATGTAGAGCTGTAAACTGCAGTGTCAACAGCATGTTGATAATACCCAGTTCTGTTTCTCCTTTTCATTGGATTAGGTGAAGCTGTGGAGGGATTGGACTGATACTTGGAATAAATAATGAATTGGATGAAGGCCAAAATGCTGAAATTCAAGCCAGATAAGATGGAGGTTGTATTGTTAGGTGGTTCAGGTTTGCCTGACCAGAGAGGCATGGTTTAATCTGTTTTGACAGAATATAGTAACTCCTGAGGGGATAGAAGGCTTTTGGATCAATGGATGTGTTGTTACATGCAATTTCTTTGAATGACACCTTCACAATTTCACTAATCTTTGACCAGGTTAGGCTAGTACAATAGCAATTCCCCTCCAGAATAAAGATTATTTGCACCTTGTTATCCCTCTGTTCGTAATCTCTAAACAAGCATATGGCATCGAAAATGGGATTGTCTTTGAAAGTACTGTATCTTTAACATTTCCATTAATATGAAATCCAGCAACTTGGTTATTAACTGGTACTTATGACACTGACTATACCAGTTATTTAATTTGAACTGGGGTGGATTTTTTTTACTATTTCCTTGTATGGCACCTTGACAATTTCATCAATATTCATTATTTACTTATGTGTTTCATGGATAGCTCACTCTTATTGAGAACATAAGAACAGCCTTGCTGGAACAGGCCACAGGAGCCCATCCAGTCCAGCGTTCTGTCTCACACAGTGGCTCACCATTTCCTTCAGGGTATTCTTCCCAAGGAGATGCCTTCGCCTGCTTAGGATTCCCTGGAAATGGCATTGAGAGATATCCTGCCTATCTCTCCAACCCAGAGGTTGTCGTTAAGTATCCATAATTATAGCCATTGATACCCTTGTCCTCCATGAACTTGTCTAATCCTTTCTTAAAGCTGTCAAGACTGACAGCTGTCACCACTTTTTCTGGCAGGGAGTTTCATAGACCAGAAATCCTCTGGGTGAAAAAGTACTTTCTCTTATTTGTTTGAGAACTAGTACCCAAAAGTTTCATGGAGTGCCCCCTAGTTCTAGTGTTGTGTGATAGGGAAAACAGTTTTTCCTTATCTACTTTGTCCACACCGTGCATGATTTTATAAAGTTCAATCAGGTCACCTCTTAGACGCCGTCGTTCAAGAGTGAAAAGGCCCAACCGTTGCAGCCTCAGATGGTAAGGAAGGTGTTCCAGTCCCCTAATCATTCTGGTTGCCCTCCTCTGCACTTTTTCCAGCTCCATAATATCCTTCTGGAGGTATGGCGACCAGAACTGTACACAGTATTCCAGATGGGGCCTCACCATGGATTTATAAAGAGGCAAAATGACACTTGCTGACTTATTTTCTATACCCTTCCTAATGATCCCTAGCATTGAGTTTGTTTTTTTCACTGCTGAGGCACACTGGGTTGACACCTTCATTGAGTTGTCCACCAGGACACCAAGGTCCCTTTCCTGGTTTGTCGCAGAGAGTTCAGACCCCATCAGTTTATAAATGTAATTGGGGTTCTTTGCTCCAACATGCATCACTCTGCACTTACTAATGTTGAAACTCATTTGCCACTGTTTTGCCCACTCCCCCAGTGCCGAGAGATCCCTCTGGAGCTCCTCACAATCTCTCACAGTTTTCACTACCCTGTATAATTTAGTGTCATCAGCAAATTTGGCTACCTTGCTATTTACTCCTACTTCTAGATCATTTATGAAGAGGTTGAAAAGCAGGGGTCCCAGTACTGAACCTTGGGGGACCCCACTCTTTACTTCCCTCCACTTGGAGAAGTGTCCATTTAGTGCTACCCTCTGTAAGGGGGTGCTACCCTCTGAGAAATGTAATTAATAATAATATATCATGTTTTTCTCTCCACCTCTGAACCTCCAGAGATACATAGATAAAGTCCACAGGACATATACCTGGGCACCTATCAAAAGTACAAACTACAGGTAAGAAAAGAACAAATAACAAGGATGAGTTGTTTCTTCAGTCTGTACTATATTTAGGCACTATAAAGACAATTTTGATGAACATTTCCACATATTTCCTCTGATACATTTAGGCTGTAGTCCACAAAGCTTGTGTTTTGGATCCTTCGCTGGGATTAGAGACAGAGTTGCTGGAAACTAACCCAGCATCATGACCAATCTTAATCTAGTTGGATCAGTGGCCCATGAGCCCAGCAGTACCTTGATGGTGACCACGGATTGCCATTTTCTTATTATCATATTGTTTGATACCCCATTGGTTTTTGCATTAGTCTTGTTCATAATGTGTTACATGCCACCATGCATCTGTGAGATTTGTGGGAATGAGAAAAATGCCTTCCCCCTGCAGATCTTACAACCCAGGCAAGCTCATAAAGGGACACGTGGTCCTTGAGGTAACTTAGTTCCAAGTCATTTAGGGCTTTATAGGTCAAAGCTAACACTTTGAATTGTGCCTGGAAATGGACCAGCAGCCAATGAAACTGCTGTAACAGAGGAGTTATGTGATTTTAATATCTGAATACCAGTAAAAGCAAAGCAATCACACTTATATACCACCCAATAGCACTTGGTGCACTCTCTGGGCAGTTCACAAGTTAATTGGGATTTTGCCCCTAACATGCTGGGTACTCATTTTACAACCTCAGAAGGATGGAAGGCTGAGTCACCTTGATCCTTGGTCAGGATTGAACTCACAACCTTTTGGTTGCAGGACAGCAGTCTAACCACTGTGCCACCAGTAAGATCATGTCTGTTATTAAAATAAATGTGAGTCATATTTGCAGCCTTTAGGAAATACAGTGGTACCTTGGATAAAGTCCGATTCGGATAAAGTTGCGGTTTTCATGCACACGTGATGCATCGCATAAAGTCCAAAACCGCTAAAAAATGGACGTATTTGGTATAGGAACCTTGGATCAAGTCCATTTTTGAACGTTATCTGATGCACCACCCATTTGATTAGGATAAAGTCCAAAATCAGATAAAGTCCAAACTTGTGGAATGGAGTTTGGACTTTATCTGAGGTTCTACTGTACATGGATTTTTTAAAAGGAAAATAAAAATGTAATACCCAGGGGAAATGTGTCATTCACAAGCAAGCAATTGCAAGTAGATAAATAAGGGCCACTTCAGTGGGAAAAGATCTTGGGGACATGAGAGGAACCTCATTTGGGCGTCCCCAGAGCAGATTTTCTCCAGCAAAAATCCTTTCAACCCAGAATAATTTCTGACAGGAAATTATTACTTAGGAAGACATCAGTCACACCTTTTGGACAGTTTTGAAAAGAAGCTCCCAAACATAGAAGTGTACTGGATTTTGTAACAATATAGAGAACTGAGATCCCCTAGAAATTACCCTTATAATATTTTCCAGACCGCTCAGTAACAAACTCTAGCTCTAGGTGGTATGTAACACACTATTAACAAGACTAATACAAAAACCAATGGGGCATCAAACAATATGACAAATGCTGATATTCATATCAGGGACTGAATGACAGCGTAGAGAAAATGTGGTAGGGAATGAGGTAAGGGATCATTATCGGCCTGCAGATTGCTGGTCCATAGAAGATGCTTCAACATCTTTGTATTTGAGAGGCTGGTGTTCTGTACAATGTTCATAGGATGTAAAGAAATGTAATATGGGACAGTTTTACCCATCAATTTCTGAGGCGCAGTGGCCTTCCTAGGAGAAAACTTTGCACTTAAAGATATTTGCACTTTTCTGTGCATTCAACTTGCAACGCACATTAGGGAGCTAGCCTGTCCCACAACTTCTGTTGGAGCAATACAACCTGAAAGTGTTGGAAGAGGCTGCTATCTGGTGTATGACTGTTTATTGCAAATAGACATACTCCTCAAGGATATCCTAGTGCAGCTGATCTGATGGTAGGTAGTCTGATAAACAACTGGCTGGATAGCTTAGTGAGTTGGGTATGTGGCTGTGGAGCCAGAGATTGGGAGTTCAATTCCCCACAGTGACTTTTGGGAGAAGAGCCTATGTGTGTAGCCTGGGCAAGCTGCCCCACCCTCGGGCACCCTCAGAATAAAGGAATGATAAACCACTTCTGAGTCTTTCATACCTGGCAAAGGACTAAATCAACGCAATGGTCATAATCAGTAATCAATCAGCCTAATAAATTATCAAAACTAAGAATAAACCCCTATTGTCTGGCCAGGTTATCCTGCTATGGTAATAGAGTAGACCATACTGCCAGCGACTCAACGCCGAGCATCAGGTGATGGTTAACTAACCTGACAACCCTGAGGACTAACCTGACAACCCTGGCGAAGTACACAGGGAAGGGTGATGGTCTCCAAGTGGATTAAATCCCACTCAAACCCATCTTGATGGAGGGCAGCAGCTTCATCCATACTGGCCTGGGGCTGAGGAGGACTCTGCGTGTCAAAAGGGCTTCAAGACCAGAAAGTGACTCGCAGAGCTGGATCAGTGGTATGGGTGTCACACTGTGATGCGGAAGGCAGATGAAAGGCCATGGCATTATATTCACAGGACAGTCTTCATGGCTGATCGCCATGAGATTGAGCAGGTTCGCCTCAGTGCACCAGAACCAGTAGCAGAAATTCTGGCTGGCACCGCCCATCCAAGTGTGGAAAATAAAGTAGTCCTAATACAGGTGCAATGCAGGGCTTTCCCCCTGGCCATGTCCACCATACCACGGCCATAAAGTAGGTAGTAAAAAAAATTGAACCCCATCATTGGGTCCCACTTTTACTTCTTTTCCTGCCTCTGTGCAGATGGTTTTACTACTGTCCTGCCATTGGAAGAAGCCACATTTTGGATACCTATTAAAAAAAAGGTTGTATCTTCTTTTTGCTAGATAACTACTGTATGCTAATCATTAGATAATCCAGAAGAATGACTAGAGGCAACAAGAAGAACATGCACCAGTTGGATTTATGATGTCCCCAGCAGCTGCTGTGTATTAGATAAATATTTATTGTGTCCACTGGACAAGTGTCCCTAGAAATGTTTGTGCATAAACAAAGGAAATAGAAATTACATTTATATACCACCCCATAGCACTTGGACTACTCTCTAAGCAGTTCAAAATGTAATTTGCACTTTTGTCCCCAACATGCTGGTTACTCATTTTATTGACCTGGTAAGGATGGAAGGCTATGTCATCCTTGATCCCCATCAGGATCAAACTTGCATAATCAGCAGTTTTGGCTGCACTATAGCTTAACCAATGTGCCATGAGAGCACTGCACCACAAGGTTATATCTATTTCCCATTTTTTAAATAAGCAAAAGCCATGATGGGTTTGCCCATCTAGCTGAAGAACTGGACTGGGTGGTCAATACATCTCCTGTTTCTTTTTTCCAAGACATAAACAACTTTTCTCTATCCGAATGGGTTAGACTGCAGTCTTACTCAACTTCAGTAAGCACAGCCATCAACCACGTTGGTTAGGGAGGGAACTGTGATCCAAAAACATTAAAGAGTACTTTGTTGAAGAGATGGAGTCTTAAACCATCATTTGCTAGGATCTAGACAAACCATTCTAGATCCTAGCAAATGGTGATTTGACAAACTACTAGGGACTGCGGTGGCTTAGTAGTTAAGATGCTGAACTTGATGACTGGAAGGTTGGCTGGTCAACAGTTTGAGACCAAAGTGCTGCATGATGGAGTGAGCTCTCGTCTCTATCCCAGCCTCTGCCAACATAGCAGTTTGAAAGCAAGAAATTGCAAGTAGATGAATACATATCACTTCGGTGGGAAGGTAAACAGCGTTCTGCGCACTCTGGTGTCTGTTCATGCCTAGTACATGTCCATGGAAACATCTTCAGATGCAGACTGCATTGGCTCTTTGGCTGTATACGAAGATGAGCTCTGAACCCTAGAAATGGGTATGACTGGTTTTCGAGCAAGGGCAACCTTTAGCTTTACACAAACTGTTTGCAACACTGTTGTAGTTGATTTAGAACCACTTTTTTCCTCCCTTTCCCCTTTACCAGCCTAGGTTTAGTGTTGCCACGCTACAGCACCTTTTACATCCGAGCTAACCTAAGTGACCAGATTCTCCAGGTGAAGTGTAAGTAGACATTTTCCTTTTCTTGTTGACCTTTCACATGCCCTTTGACCCTGAACCCACTAGATAGCCTAAGGATGATGACTAACGGGGGAATAGAACAAATCACCAAGTTTGTAATATATGTTTTTAAAACTGTCTAAGAAAGATTAACAAATGGTGGGGGACCCAACACATAGAAGGAAGGTTTCATTTTATTCCTAGAAAAATAATGCTGGCTTTCTAGGGATGTGAAGATTCCTCACGATATGTTGTGTAAAACATTTAAAAACATACAGGGGAGATGAGGTTCAGTTGCTGCTTTGTATGCTTTTTTATGTACTAGATGATACATCTATAGTAGCCAGTTAATTTGAAAGCTAGGCAAGTTTGCATGTTTCTGTTTTCTTTCAGTTTATCTTTGTTTTGAACCATTATTTGATTTGATTTAATTTAGTTTAATTTTTTAATTTTTATGCCGCCCACTTCCGTTCCTAATTAATTTACAGTTGATCTGTGTACTGTTGTATGTTAGCCTCCCCTTGTGTGTGACCCTGGGCTCGGCTCTCTCATCACAGGGTGTGAGGAACCTCTGAAAGAGTCCTTCACCTCCTGCTCTGAGTGATTCTCGTTGCCTTTCTTGTTCGTCCTGTGGTTCTCCTTCTGTCTCTGTACTCTCTCTCCTTTCTCATTTTTCTCTTCCCCTTTCTTTCTCTCCTTTCCTTACCTTTTGTGAATCACCTACTCCATTCCCCACAGCAATTTACTTGTGGCTGGTAAGAAAACTCAATTACAGAGGCCTTCTTCCTCAATTGAATACACTCGTTTAGCAGACAATTAAATGATATGGTTTTAGCATGAACTTCTGCCAATGTTTTCCAAAACATTTAAGTAGCCTTAGTCTGGCCTTTGGCTGTTAAATTTTATTTAAGTGGGTTTTAGCCAATCTAGGAAAATGACATTAACAATGTACTCCTATACCTACTTACCTGCAAGAAAGTCCTATTGAACTTCATAGTACTTAGGTGTGAGTAGAAAGCATGTACAACAGGTATGTAAAACTTAATACAGAAATGTGTGTCAAAAATAACTAAGGAGGATCTTTCTGCCTCCCACTTCATGTTTAATGGAAATTCAGAATAAAGATTATCCTGGATTTTGGAGTTTGTAGCCAAATAGTGGACTGGATGCCAGTTCAAACATTTCGAAGAAGTACACAGTACTGTCCTAGCTAAATATTTTTTAAACAAAGCAATACGCTCATATCACACTTTCCATGCACATAGAAATTTACCAAATAAGGGAAAAGTGGCTTCTAGAAAAACATTGATTTTTTTTTCATGTGGAAGGTGTTTTCATTAAGTGCATCTCACTCACACATACTTTCTGAATTGGCGCAACACCATGAGAGGACATAACAGCACATATTGATCAAATTAGGTTTTTTCCTGCATTCTAGCTTCTCTTCTTTGCTTCCTCTTTTACCCCATTGGTGGTTGAGGGAGATGCAAGCTTCTTGTTCTGCATTCTATAATGCCAGTTATTTTCTTTCTATGTTTATGAGCTAGGTAGGCTAAGTGATCCCAGTAAACTATAATCTCTCATGACTACCTAGAATGGGAAGACTTTACACCCCAAAGATCCCTTATTTAGATCCTGCTGTGATGACTATCTCTCAGTACCAATGTGTCTTCCTGAGAAGATTTCTGTGTGCTGTCCAGAACAGAGGAGAGCAAAAGCATTCCTGAATGCTATAGTCTAAGAAACAGAAGAAGAGCTCTTCTCTGAAATTTGCTAGAGCTGGCTTATTCATGCACACTAATGGAACCAAAGAGAGGAGATCCATCAGCATCTTAATGAAACCCAATTGGCAGCTCACACAACTATGCGTTGTTCTGAAGAACTGGCATGGAAGGTTTTGTGTGCAGTGTTAGACATTTTTTTCATTTTCTTTTCCAGTTCAGCAACAGTCCCAGCCACTCAAAACAAACCAGACAGGCATAATCCAACCCATCTCACTGCCTTGCTGCATATTAAATCAGAATGAACTCCAGTATACAGAGTCTAAGCTCAGTATTATTGTCACTATATTGACTGATTGTGGCATTCCAACATTTCAGATGCCAAGGATTGAGTAGTGAAACATCTGTAATGTTTTGCATGTAAAGCATGAGCTCCCCCCTGCCCGCCCACCCATTGAGGTAAAGCCACTCAGCTGAATGTTGCATTTACATTAATAAGCTGATGTAGACTGCAGTGGCTCAAGTGGCTAAGATGCTGAGTGAGAGGCGGAAGGTCAGCAGTTCAATTCCTGAGTACTGCAGGATGGAATGAGCTCCCGTCTTTGTCCCAGCTCCAGCCAACCTAGCAGTTCGAAAGCAAGATATTGCAAGTAGATAAATAGGGACCACTTCGGTGGGAAGGTAAACAGCATTCCATGCACTCCAGTGTCGTCATGCCTGCCACATGACCACGGAAATGTCTGCAGAAGCAGACAACGCTGGCTCTTCGGCTTTGAAACAGAGATGAGCACTGAACCCTAGAGTCGGATACAACTGGCTTTCAAGCAAGGGAAACCTTTACCTTCACCTCTTTCACTACAGTCACCAATGCTGTTCTCAGCCCTTCCAGAATCACTGTGGTGAAGTTCATGTGACTGCTACTCTTGGTTATTTGTTTGGGATTTCCCCCTCTTTCTCTCTCCTCAGGAAGTCACTTACATTATCCCATTGGGTCCTTTTCCCCCAGTGGCCACAGTCAGCAGAAAGCATGAGTCCCAGTTCTAGGAGGAAGACAATATATTTATTTGATATAGATCAAATAAATAAACATCTAAACATATGAAATGCATAGTTTTTCCATACAAAATAACATAAAGAATGGCTTTGTTTGCAACAAAGATTAACAAAATTTAGAATTAAACTGAGCCTTCTGTCTAAGCAAGGCTGCTTCTTAGGTACCACCACACCCTAGATTCTAGTGAAACAGTCACACCATATACATTTCACCTATAAACTTGGCCACTGCGCCCTAACCATCTCCTTTGACCCTTGGTTTTCTTTCCTTCTCTCTCTCTCTCTCTCTTAATGTATGTCCTTTGTTAATCTTGACTTTTGCATGGTCTGCTAACTCAGTAAAGAACATTTCTATATCAAGACTGTTGCAAAGTGTTTGCTACTGGATTCCATTTTTTATGTTGGTTATACAGTATATTTCTATATATCTAGTTATCTATACATTGTTATTATTATTTTTTTGTTACTGTGGCCTTTTTATTGGTACTTTTCTTTCTTATGTTTGGTTTCTTTTTCATGTCGTTTTTTTGCAAGAGGTTTCCTTTTGGTATGATTATGATACACAATATTTTTATTCAAACAGCAATTGAATAAAATATTGTTTGTACCCCCCTTCCCTTTCCACCCAACCCCCCTTTTTTGTTTTCTGTTTTTTGTTTGTTTTTTCTTGCTTTCTCTCTCTGATGGATTCACACAGTACCAAGCAAATTGAAGGGCAAGTATTTTCAGTCTTAGACCACTACCCTCCGACCACCCCCTTCTCCTCTCCCGTGTCCAGTACCTCTCCCCTCACTCCAAACCTTCACCGCTCCCTCTTACCACCCACCTGGCCTGCTTGCCCCATCACCTTGCCCGTTTGCCACACCAAACCCTTGCAAACCACCACCAGACTGTTCCTCCCCCATTCCTTCTTCACTCCCTCCCTCCCCCCTCCCCAAACTTTTTCACCCTTTATTTGAAAGCAACATGTCTTGTTATGTTCATAATAGCTTCACCACTACCGATCTCCCCACTCCTTCCCTGTGCATTGCTCAGAGATTCAACCTGGTGTCGTTAAAAAAACAACGAGCCAATGTCATATGGAACTGTTATGTTTAAATTCAGTTAAGGTTTTTTGTAGCTAGTTTAATATCCTGCTATTCTACCTTCCTGCAAAAAAAAAAATGCCTTCCCCAGGCCGTTCTACCTTTCTCCTCCCCTGTCTCACGCTTTTCCTACAAAACTTCTCCCTGTATCCTTGTTCCTGTGCTTACTTTCCTCTTCAAGACAACTCAACCTGAATGGGACAGGGCTGTGCAAAGACCTTCAGACTTAAAGGTGTTTGGAAGCAGAGTCCAACATCCCTTCCTCAAGAAAATAAGTTTCTTGAGTGGAGAAGATACTGACTAAACAACAAAAGAAGCAGGAATCTCAGACAGGTCCAAACTGTATGAAGACATGTTCACAAAAAGTCACAATCTCTACAATGACCTTCATTATTAACAGTTGTTCCAGCAGTGGTTCCATATCTTTCACAATCCATGGACTTCCCAGTTATTACGCAAACATAGTGATGCAGCACCAAGGTAATTTCCAAATGATTGCTCTGCTTTTTCCCTCATGATTTTTTTTAAAAAAATAACTCAACCCCACACTGTCATAATCCAATCAGTCATTTTCTGTCAGTCATTTGACAACTGGACAGAATGGCGATGCATCCTCCATTTAAAAAAAAAAATTATAGGGGTATGGATTGTGAGTTGAGCTTTAATCTTCATAGATCTTTCTTCCTTGTATGTCTGAGAATTGCAAGCAGTTTAAATGCAGGAAATAATTTGCAAGTGCTGGTCACATTCATATTCACATAATAATGAACATGCCTGCATTGGGCTTTGTAAACAGCAGGAGACCTTTCTAAATCTGGGAAGTTTTCCATAGTAAAATTCCAAGGTGTACCAATAGACAACAGACTGCTACTTTCTGTTATCCTGTGATTATTCTGAGGAAGATGTTCTGGAAAACAGCTATATTTCCCCACTATAAGATTCCTGTATTATTGCCAGGAATTTACTTAGCATATGCTATAGCATTCCATCTAGCAGAAGCGTGGTTGGAAACTGATATGAGTTTGTAAACAAGAACAAAATATTGACAATAGGGATCAAATATGTCTTGCAACACAGCAATGTAAAGTGGCCAAAATCACAGGAAAACTATTACTGGAACTCTGGCCTTTGTAGAATTAAAGTGAAGATAGAGACCACCTAACTATGCTCACATAAAGTATGGTATAGTCCTGGATAAAGTGACAGACTAGGACTCTGGAAACCAGGGTTCAGAACCCCACTTGGCCATGGAAACTCTCTGGGGGAGTGAAACTGGTAATGTCACTCCTTAAATATCTCATTCACTTTGAAAGCCCTATTTAAGATTGCTATAACTCAGTTCTAACTTGATGGCACATAACTAACTAACTAAGATTTTTCTTTTAGTTACTTTCATGATTCAGAGGCTCCTTCGTCAGTGTCCCTAAAAGCTGAAATTTAAGATGGCTTGAGACTCCAAATTCATGCATTCAAATAGCACATAGTACTATAAGGCACAAAAGGACAGTGAAGTGTTAGACTGTAGTTCAATCCACTCAAAGGCAAATAAGAGTGAAATGGAGAGCTGAAACAAGACACAGGATTCTAACATTCACTCTCATTCCTGTTTAGGACATAATCTGTCCTATAACCTGGGCCAATGAGGCAGGAATCACTAAAAATTCTACCAGTGAAGTACTGTTTCATGACATAAGCATGCAGGTAGACAGAAACTCATAGAAAGCAAGGAGGTGCAATTCACTATGAGTTGTTACACATTATGCCATAAAGGAATTATACAGCAGAAACCGGATTTCAAGCCCTCCAGTTCTGACTGTTGTCCTCAGCCCTGTTCTATCAGCATTGAGCTGCCTAATCCCGGTAACCCTGTAATGGCAATGCTGACGGAATAACTACTTAGTGTTTCTATATCCTTTCCCTTTCCTCCTTTCATTGGCTTGTATCCAGACCCTGCCTTACAGACCTGTTCGAATACAACAGTCCAACCTATGGCTGTGCTGCCCTGACAAAGGGCCACATGTGTCTTGCAATGCATTGTGGGAGACATTGGTGGGGTGACAGAAAGAAGTCCTTGTGGTCTCATTATCATTCTCTTTATTGTGATCCATTTTCAAATGGACAATTTGCAGCTGATACAAAAATAATTCTGTGGTGATGTTGCTTGAACTGTTATTCAACACGAGTGAGTGTCCTTCAGAGGAAAGCCTGCAACAGCTATCCATCTCTCTCTCCCTCTCCCACTTCCACTCTTTCTCTTGTTATCACCGAGGGTGGATCAAGTAACATCAGATGAAAAGATGTTGAGAATGGTGAATGAAGAAGAAAAACATTGTTCCATGCCGGGAGGTGGGGGTATAAGACTAAATAATTAAACCAGGAGGTTTGCAACTTACAGTCTGTGGGCCACACTTGACCCATGACAGCAAATCATCCAGCCCAAGGCTATGACCCCTGGAAGTGGAAGTGGATGCGCTTACGACAGCCGTAAACGTGCCTGCAGCTGCTGCTGTTTACAGCAGCATTTACGGTGGGGTGGGGGGGAGCACGTGTCTGCCCCATTCAACTATCTGAGGGGGCATGGTATGGCCCATGGCGCAAAAAGGTTGAGAGCCCCTGAATAAAACTCTTGCAGTTCCTTCCATAGAACTAAGTATCTAAACCTATATGAAGGAAATGGCATTTCAAATTAACTCAGCATCCCTAGAGATGCCACTTTTGAACTGTGTAGGTTTGTTACAGGCAATGCTCTAAACCAGGAATTAACTACCTGTAACTTTCCAGATGTTGCAGGGCTGCCTCTTCAATCAGCTTTAGCAAGTGCAGCCAGTGCTGATAAAGGCAGGCAATCAACCTCTGCAGCCCATATTTTCACTGTCGCTATAAGTGCTCTGGTTTATTGTATGATAATTAAAATTATAATGGGCTTTTTTTTCCCCTGGAAGAAAAAAAGGAATGTCACATTCCAAATTTACATCCTCAAATGGTTCCACACAAGTATACATGTAATTCTGGGTGTGTTGGAGACAATTTCTTCACTTGTTTTAGCCTCTAGCAATGAAAGTTGCTCAACATTGTCTGTACACGGAGTCCCAAGGGTGTCCTGATGTGGTAACACAAAGAGAAAGGGCAGTGAAGATCAGAATTTTTTGCCCCAAGTGGGGCTGTCAACAGATTGGCGCTGAAAAATGAATAGACAAAGGAGAAAATCCCATTTGAGGCTTGAATGTTGAAGTTTCAAATGATTTATTTATTGTGCAAGTAGATTCGAAGCCCTTACGGTATTGCTTATGGCTTTTCATAGCTTCATCAGGAATCTAAATGCATGCACAAAAACAATGTGTCACTATACGGGTAACTAGTGCATAGAAATATATACATATGTACAATATATACAATATATACAATGAGACCAGAGAGTTGCATACAGAATTCAAGAAAATACATGGATGAAGATAATTACCTGCTTACAAGAATAAATTTCCACATTAATTCATAAGAGAAGACTTTCTTTTGCATCTTGAGCCTCAAATGTTGATTCTTTCAGTGCTCCCAGACATCAAAGAAGCCCAAAAACTCTATCATATTTAAAGGTACAGTCATGCATAACAGCTGAATTACATCAAGATAACACACGGTTGTCTTAAAGAAAGCAGGACAAATCTAAGTCAACATTGAGTCCATGCAGCTGAATAAAATTAAAACGATGTATATAATATGCCTCCCTGCGTAGTAATTGTTGTTCAATATTCACATGTTCAAAGTGGGAAGCTCTGACAGTTTCTAGTACTGCAAACTTAAAGTCCTTATCACTGTGCTGTCGTTCTACAAAATGATTGACCATTGGCGCTTGTGTGTCACCTGATCTAATTTTGGACCGATGTTCTCCTACCCTGATTTTTATTTCACGAGTGGTGCAACCCACGTAACAAAGACCGCATTTACACATGATCATATAGATACAATTTTTGGTTTTACATGTCGTCAGTTGTGACTCTAAAATTATTACCAGGTATCTGAATCTCCTTTGTTTCCCAATCTAATGCGCAATGTACGCAGTGGCCGCACCGAAAATGTCCTGTAGCAATCGGAGTGGGGAGAGAAGAGAAATCAATTAGGTCTGATCGTGTGACAATCTGGTGAATGGAGCGCGTCTTTCTAAAACCTATGAGAGGCGGATTTTCACATCCAGGGATGTGTCTGATTATGTGCCAGTATTTATAAATGATTGCCTTAATCTTGGTTGCCAATGGAGAGAACTCAAATGAGCACGTTAATCTCCATTTATAAATTATTTGAAACTTCAACATTCAAGCCTCAAACGAGATTTTCTCCTTTGTCTAGTTGCACCGTTTGGCTCTTTTTAATTCTACTGAAAAATGAATGCCAAAGAGGATCAGCCTTTGAGTAGTCTTGGATGGGCATGTTTTGGTAGTGAATATATGTTGTTTTGTTTGACATAGGCATTCAGCCTCTGTTTTGGACTGAATATATGCAGTGATAGTGGCAGTCACTTTACTCACAATGTACAATAAGTCACTTCTGTCTCTGATATTTTAGCCACTGAGAGTGTGATATATTCCATCTCAGTATCATTATTGATATTTTCCCTCTGTTATGCTGAGAGCAGGATGGTCATGCTCCTTTGTAGCTCTTATTTCTTTTCCCTGCCTCGTAAATTTTCATTGCTTTTTAATTCTTTATATGATATAAATCTTGGAGAGGCTTTATTAAGTTGTGCCATTCATTTAGAGTACATTCTGGAGTGCAGTTAATTTGGTATGCACTTAATAGCTGTCACTCATCTGCCGGCAATTAGCATTAATTAACTACTGTTAATTGCTACTATGTTGTCAGGATCTGAGAGTAGAGTTCACATGTGCCTGGTAGAGGCTCATGTCTGAGGACTTGCCGGTGTGTGGAAGGTGAAGAAGTAGGAGTCTGACTGAGTCAGACTTTCTCCTCCACTTCCGTACCTCTAGTCTTTTACTCCAGTGGCACTTAAACTTCCCTTTAAGTTTTTGTTATCACCCTAGTTGTTACAACCTACTGCACCTCAGCCCCAGCCATCCCTCTGCACTCCTAGAATCCTTATTCTGCTAGGATTCCTCACTCAAAAGGGCTAAACTTTGACTTTGGTAAAGCAGATGGAATCATAAATCTGGAAGAGAACCGGAGTCATCAAGTTCAAACTCACTCCCATCAGTGCAGGAAATTGAGGGTTAAAATCATCCTTCATAGTCAGTGATCCAACTTCTGTTTTAAAAAGTCAAATGAAAGGGGGCCCTCTCCTTTTCAACATAATCTGATCTTGAAATATCCTTGGTATGATGTACCAGCTTCCTCGTGTGATTCCTCCCTGCCCATTTGGCGGGTGAAGAAACGTATTAAACTTTATCTGGGTTGAACAAATACAGAAATTTAGCACTTCAATGGAGCAACTTTAAGGCCATTGTCTTACATTAGGGAGGATTTTTGGGTCTTAAATGTGCAGCTGTTTATTCAGGAGAGCCCTGGGAAGTTTGTGGCTAGTAGCTATTGCTTTATGAATTTGCCTTACAATCTGGGCAACTGTAACTGTGGGGCCATTCAACAATTGCATGATCCTTTTTCTGGGGTAAATTGACCCCCCTCCCCCGATGTAATCCGACTATAATTTTCACTTTGACCCCCACCCCTTTAAAATTACGTGATCTGAACCAAATACAGTGATACCTCGTACAACATCCAAATTTGATTCCACAAGTTTGGACTTTATATGGATTTGGACTTTGTATGAGGCATGCAAAATCCTAGCCGTGATGCCTCATACAACGTCCAAATCCTTGCCGCGATACCTCGTACAACGTCATTTCCATAGAGATACACTGTATTGTAACAGCACAGACTTCAGGGCAAAGTCAAGAAAACAGACAGGAAACTGACAGAACTTTAAGAAATCATTGTCTAAAGGCTAAATACATTACAAAAACATGTCAAACAACCCTGATTGTCCAAGAACCTGAAAATGCTGCAAAAATCCCAGGAATGCTTCTAATAATTCTGACGGAAAAATTCAAAAAAAATCAAAATCACGCTCAAAACCACTCCTAAACACTCTTTACCTCATGCAAAACCCACAAGAGCAATGTACGCATGTGTCCTGCCTTTTATACTTCCCAGCCACAGTGCAACCTGGGAAAAACCCCAATGCCTCATACAAAGTCACAGCGACTTTGTATGAGGCAACTTTTTTCAGGGAATTAGGCGATGCTGTATGAATTCGATGTTGTACGAAGCGGACTTTGTATGAGGTATTACTGTAGTGCTGTATTTTGCACCACCAACCAGTGGTGGCGCTGCAGGGAAAATGGGTGGGCAGGCCAATTGCACTGAGGCAGGAAGCCTAGCCTCTTGCTCTCCCTGCAACCAGGAAGCATAGCTTTCCACCTCCATTTTCACTGCATAGAGCTGGGACAAAGGTGCAAAGGTAAATAAAACCCTTTCTTTTTATGCACAGGTTTGGTTTCCCACTGTCAGTTAGAAACAGCTCAAAATGGATTATGTAATGTTGACCTGACCCCCCCCCTGACCCCATGTAATTTTTCTGTAATTCAGATGGCAGACCCCCCTCCTTCCCTCTCCCCCTTCAAGGATCACATAATTGTTGAATGGCCCCTGTCTGGCTCTTTTTCAGCCACTGTGTTTTGTTCTGATCCACCTTCATACTGCTCCACAGATGTTCTGACTAGGCAAAACAAACTGTTACAATTCTGGGAAATCTGATCAAAACAGTTTTACTTTATGCACTTTTGGATGAAATAATCTGGCTAAATTTCATTCTGGTGCTGTGCTGGATTCTCGACAGAAACTATCTTGTTTGTCTGATGGAGAACCTATACTGGAAATGAGACAAGAAAACACCTAGTTGTTTAATTTTCCTAGGTGCCTCTTCAGCTGTAGACACCACTATTTGGCATCCTGCACCACCTCTGTGGGAAGGTACCACTGCAGGGACAGCTTTGCCGTGGCTCTGTTTCCGTGCTACCAGCTGGCTTTACAGAACACTGCTTGGATATAATGACCAATATTATTTTGTTAGAGTAGACCTGTGATCTCTCAGTGGGGCTTGCCATTCAAGGGACCCACCCTTATTTGAGACTAACCATAAGCGTCTAGGGTATGTTTCTTCCTTGTGGGAATTGTCCTGTGAGATTCCACATGACTTCCATTATTTAGGTCTATATGAAGCTGCTGAGTGGGATTGTTTGAAGGTCTGGAGAATAGTGTCTTTGGTTTGTTGCTGACAACCAACTCTGCTTCCTTCTGTATCAATTTCAGTAGGTTTCTCCTGCCAGAGGACATAGACTGGATGAATACAAAACAAAATCCAAGGCCAGGTGGAAATGTTGTTATAGAGTTGGACAGTAGTTCATAGAGGATATGTCATTCCTAAACCACCTTCTTTTAAGTAGCAGGATTTTTTCATGGAGACAGTTGCTATTAGTGTAGTTCTATCAGCAAAGAAAAACTAGAGCATGGCCTTAAACTTTATCTGTATAAGAATTTCTCATTCAACTTTGACTCTTAAAAGGCCCACAAAGTGGCTTCCAAATGAAGATGGTAACCTTATACACATTTGCCTATTATTTGTATCTGAATAATCTCTTGTTGAATTGCACCATACAAGTACAATTTTAAAAATGACAGCAGTACAGCATCCCCTCTACTTTATAAGCATTGTGTGCACTGTTTATTCCATCAATGCCCTCTCACTAACAGGAGCTGTGAGCAACTGAGATGATCTTCCCACCTCCCAACCCACAGAGATCATGGTATGACAGTGGTACAGCAATGATAACTATTTAAAAAAAAAATAGAGTTAAATTATTAGCAGAATGTCACTAATCAAATCAAGTTATAAGCATTTTGTTATGGGATAATCTGTATCATACTAGAAATTAATTGAAGATCATCCAGTTCGGTAAAATAATAATAACAGCAACAGTTTTTCTGGCATATCAGAAAGCAAAAAAAAAAAAAAGTACAACTAAAATTAGCCTTTCTTGGACAGACTGATTTTGTGTGGACTTAACTTGCCGTGCACCCCCTCACCCCTGTTTACACTTCTAGTCCAAACCCAACTAATGCAATGGAGGTTTGCTCAACTAGATGAGTATATCTCAGAAGCTGAGAGATGGATAGAGAACCCAAAAAACTTGCAGATTGTTAAAGTGGAAAATCCCACTACAAGGAGCAGTGGTACTGCTCCGTCCTGGCTCTGGTTGGTTACAGTTGACTGCTCGAAGGAAATTTGGAAGGGTCTAGTTCATATTCTGGCATGGGAGGGATGGCTATTGCAGTGCTCTGAGACCACTGTCAGCCAGAAGGCAACTGTTGCACACTCTACAATGCATTGCATTTTACTTCCATCCAACGGGTAAGTCTTTGGTTGGACTGTCTTCATAAAGGTCCCTGGTTTGGCCATGTTGATGCCTGAAAAATAATTTTTATTAGAATATATTGTTTTAGTAATCCTCTTTCCATATGAGCAGAGCATGTGATTTCTTTTCTTTGTTAACATCGTAATAAGAGAGAGATGCCCATACAAATACCAAACATACATATATATATATATAGAAATACTTGAATATATATGTGTGTGTATATGTAACTGTATAGCCCTAAATCAATGCATAATTGAACAACTATATTTAATTTCATATTATTTACTTATTCCTAAAATCACAGTCAAATGTTAAATATTAAACTATTTCAAATGGTAGCAACATATTGGCTATAACTTTCTTTCTTGTACAATGCTAGATACCAAATGATATTCTCTCCTTTCTCTCTTGTTCAAATCAGTGAGTTGTTTTGCCTCTTTTGTCCATTCCTCTCTAGTCTCTCTCTTCCTCTGTCTTTCTCAGTCTCCCTCTGTTTCCCTCTCTCCCCCCCCCCATTCCCAGTTCTGCTTGCCTCCCCCCTCCCATTTCTCTTCTTCTTCTCTCCCATCTTGAGATTGAAACCTTCTTCTTTCCTCATTTCAAACCCCCGCCGGATAATGTTACCTTTCTGTTGCAGATTTTGAATACCTGCTGCCAAACAGCTTTGAGTCCGAGGGACATGTATTCATTGCGCCAAGGTAGCTTTGTGTGTGAGCTTGCTGAGGTGTCCATCCAACCACTCTTCCCCCCAACAATCATATCTGGGACGGGTTCAGCTCCCTTTCCCATCCTGGCCTCTCTCCGTGCTACACCTTTAAAACTCTACTTCATCACCCACTCCCCTCTCAGAGCTGACACCTCCTCATTGTGCCAACGTCTTGATCATTATTTTTTCCCCTTCTTTTTGTGTCGGTTGTCTGCCTGTGTGCCACTCTTAAGACTACGGCTGCCACCTGCACTTTGTTGAGACAGCACTGTGGGTGGCAGCACCGTGGTCCCACCTTCTGTTCACTCACCTACATAAGATGAGTATATATGTATGTATGCCTGTGTATGAGATGCATATTAACGCATACATATATAGGTATAGTTTCTGAAAATTCTCACAAAATGGTAGACAATGATGTTTGGGCCACGTTGAGATTATACCACCATGTTAAATAAATTGGGGGAGGGGATGATATACAATACAAATTTTGCTGAAGCCAAAAGCCTCCGTTAGAAGACGAGAGGATCATCCACAACTGCTTAGATTTCTCATGGAACAATTTAAGCCCATAGTTTCCAACATTAGAGTTGTTTGCATGGAATATCTCGTTATTCCAACATGAGGCACCTATTGCCCAGTATCATGTTTGTCCCCTGACGTGTTAACCAAAAAAATTTAACACGTAGATGGTATTCAAATTATTGCTCTGGCTTGCTTCTATTTAAGTATTGGTTTGTCACAAAAAAAACATATTTAGTGAACACATATGACATTGCAACAATTTGTATCACTGTGCCACCTCTGTTAGTTAAAATCCCCAGGGTTTTGGGGAAGGCACTTGGCTATGCAGAAATGATTTTAAAATAGATAGGATTCTAAAAGTAACAATCCTGCTTACTGACCTTGTTGAGGCCTGATGAAGTTCAAGTACTAAGAAATTAAAGTATTGGAGTGACTCTTTAAAAGTCACAACAGTTGTCTTTAAGAAACCTTACCTTTCCCAATTAAAGTACAGTATTCCACATTTTGTTAGTAAAGGTAAAGGTTTCCCTTGCTCGAAAGCCAGTCGTATCCGACTCTAGGGTTCAATGCTCATCTCTGTTTCAAAGCCAAAGAGCCAGCACTGTCTGCTTCTGCAGACGTTTCCGTGGTCATGTGGCAGGCATGACTAGACACCGGAGCGCACAGAGCGCTGTTTACCTTCCCACTGAAGTGGTCCCTATGTATCTACTTGCAATTTCTTGTTTTCAAGCTGCTAGGTTGGTAGGAGCTGGGACAAAGATGGGAGCTCATTCCATCCTGCAGTACTCGGGAATCAAACTGCTGACCTTCCGCCTCCCAGTCAGTCTCTTAGCCACTTGAGCCACATTTTGTTAGGAAGAGTTTTTTAAAAATTGAATAGGGTTATAGTTTTGGAGTAGGCTTGAGGAGCCCTGAGTTCCAGTGTCCACTCAGTCCTTTTCAGCCTAGAGTACTTCCAGAGCTGCAGTGAAGATCGAATGGTTGGCAATGAGAACCGTGTCTGGCACTCTGGGGTCTGTAAAAAGTAGATAAGGAAAAACTGTTTTCCCTATCGCACAACACTAGAACTAGGGGACACTCCATGAAACTTTTGGGTACTAGTTCTCAAACAAATAAGAGAAAGTACTTTTTCACCCAGAGGATTACTGGTCTATGGAACTCCCTGTCAGAAGAAGAGGTGACAGCTGTCAGTCTTGACAGCTTTAAGAAAGGATTAGACAAGTTCACGGAGGACAAGGGTATCAATGGCTATAATTATGGATACTTAAGGACAACCTCGGGGTTGGAGAGATAGGCAGGATATCTCTCAATGCCATTTTCAGGGAATCCTAAGCAGGTGAAGGCATCTCCTTGGGAATACCCTGAAGGAAATGGTGAGCCACTGTATGAGACAGAATGCTGGACTGGATGGGCTGTAGCCTGTTCCAACAAGGCTGTTCTTATGTTCTTATGTAAAGAAATGTGGGGTATTAGGACACAGGAAATTGCCTCACACTGAGACAGGCTATTAGTCCCTGTAGCCCAGCATTGTCCCCATTGGCACCAGCTCTCCAGGGCTTTAGCCAAGTTTCTTCAGAACCCTAAGAAGAGGGTTTGAGCCCAGCACTATTAGCATGCAAGTATTATACACTCTAAGGGACTATGATGGCTCCAGTGGCTAAGACACTGAAATGACAACTGGAAGGTCAGAGTTCGATTCTCGAGTACTGTATAATGGAGTGAGCTCCCGCCTCTGTCCCAGTACAACTCTAATTGAAAGAATGATAACATTTTTGAAGAATTGAATACTTGAAAGTTTGCTTTATTTGGGAATTACTTATTACATTTGAATACTCATTTATTACCTTTTGGATTCAAGAACTATAGAACTTTAACAAGCTAACAGACATTTGAATAAACGTATTGACATTTGGAATTATTGCCTCAAACGGTTGTCTCTGCTATTTTGGATATTTCTCCACTGTTTGGCTCTTGCTTTTGGATATAAACAGAGATGAGCACTGAACCCTAGAGTTGGATATGACTGGCTTTCGAGCAAGGGTGATCTTTAGCTTTACTATATATGTGCTACCCCTTAGCTGGGACTTCTTCCCACTTTAAAATGTCATAAATAAGCCAACAAATGCTGTCACACTTCTTGGTGACGTCATACTGTTGTGACCCCATTAGCTGACATTACATTTGGATGCTAGAGAAAATTGGACTGGCGTTCAGTGCTTCTTGCAAAGGCCTAACAATGCGGTCTTATTATTCGTTGCTCCTGCAAGGGCCCAAATGCAAAGGCAGGCAGTGCCTTTGCATTTTCAGTAGTTGTATGGAAGAGTGTCAGCCCTTTTACAGTAATAAGATGCTCTTATACCAAACATTTTGTATATTCTTTTCAGTATAAGAGGTGAACAGGAGACGATGCTTTAGTAACTTGCTAGCAAGGTTTGTTTTCCTGCAGCGGACAGCTCCTAGGTATATTACCATGCTCAAACTCTCAGCCTCTTTGAAATACAAGCAAGAAGCTGATGGGGGATATCTCACATGTTGAATTTTCTGGGGTTAACTTTCTTCTCTGATACAAAAGTCAAGACTGGAAGTATTTTTTCTCCATTCCCAGAACATTTTTTGCATCACAGTGTCTGATTGGGGCCCTCTCCCACAACAAACAGAACCCACTGTGCCATCAAAACATCATAGCTAGATTCATGTGAGAGCTCCTTGCCACTAGGTGCACTAGCTGCTAATGAGCCCAACACCGCCAGTATAATGCCAGGAACTTTACTAACATGACCATATAATGTTTCATCATTACTAATATGGCCAATAGCCCATGGTAATTTTCAGAAACCATATATCACTAATGATTTGTATATGTGTGTGTAGATATACAGGTGGATGCAATGTTGTATATTTGTAGGTCTTTGAGAAGCAAAATTATGTGGGCAGGCAGAATGGTATTATAACCATATAAGAACATTTACTATTTTGTTGTTGTTCAGTCACAGAATGGTATTATAACCATATAAGAACATTTACTATATGTGTATCAAAAATTGGGAAGTTAACAATGCAAAACAGGCTTCTGTCTCAGCTACCTGGATAATATATAACCGTAGCCTTTATACATGAAACCAACATCTTCATACAAACTATTTTAAAGTGCTGTTGTGTTGATGTAAATTCATGTTACAGAATCTGACAGGTGGGGAGTATAAATGATCACCAGGAAATATCTGTGACAAATAAAGGATGTTCCTATCCAATGCAAAGGTCTGTCCATGGCACATATGGGGTATAAGGAGAGCTAATTATCTATACATTTACACTAGTGTTGTTTACAGCCTCTACTAAGTACAAAAGAAGGATGTCACAGACATTTCAGTTCAACTACAGTGTATCCATGTGTCTGAACCAAATAACAGGTCCTACAAAGTGTGAAAAATTAGCATGCCTTGCTCTATTTCATAGTACAGTATCAGTACTTGGGATGGGGGTGCAATCACTAGGATGTAAACAATCCAATCACTGCAATGGAAAGGTGGGAAACAGCTTCCTTGATAATTGTGTAAAAGAAGGAATTTGTTTGGACAACCATCATTTACATGGAATTCCCTTTTCTACACAACTGTTAAAAATGTAGGAGCTTTCCCTTCTTTTCCATCCGAATACCTGGGCCCATTTATTCCAGGTTCTAAATGAGAATGCAAGAAATGCAACTGTCCAAGGAAAGACGAATATTCTGAGATCTGTGTCCCAGCAACCCATGGCTCCAAATGGGAGGGCACTGAGTCACCCTTACATATATACATAGATAACCTATTTTGGAGATATGTGGATACAACAGGAAGCAGGAAAACTGAATCCGTTTTTGCTATATGCGGAGGAAGCAGTGTGCTGCCTTCCCATTGTGGAAACCTCCTTGCACTCAACTTCTGTTGGTTGCTTCCTCTCCAAGTGTTAACTACCACCACCAGCAGCTTTATACCAGTGATTCCCAAGCTTTTTTGGTCATGCCCCAGCTAAGCATCTCTAAAATCCTGTTTCCCCTTCCCCCTCCCCCCACAATATATATTTCATATCTATACTTATAAAATGGTGTGTTAACCGTTGGAATGTGACAAAGGATGTTGCACCAGGCCCCACTAGCCCCGTCCGAGCCTCCGTTCACTCGCCCGAACGGGGTTCGCAGGTAACAGTCGGGTTGAAATTTTCGACCCGGGGGCAGGAGCCCCCCAGTCGCAAACAAAAAAAGGGAACTTCAATTCCCAAAGTTCCTTTCACCGTGCCCCGCCAGAGCCAATCAGGCTGAGCAGCGCGGCAAAAGGAACGTTCGAAAACGCGCAGCAGCCAATCAAAAAAAAGCCGCAAAAGATAAACCGCCGCAGACAGCAAATACGCACAGCAAAAACTACAAGCCCCAGCGTCCAGCGTGCCATTAGCGTGCAGAACACTGAGGCGGCCAGCGCGCGAAAAATAAAAACTAAAAAAACCCGCCGCCGCTGCCATACAGTCCCACGGGCGAGCCAGCATGGCCCGTGGGGGGGGGAAATAAACCCCCCGCCGCCGCTGCCCTTCCATTCGAAGGGCCAGTGGCGCGCGAAAAACAAAAGTAAAAAAAAACACCCCACAACTGCCCTTCTTCACCACGGGCCAGCAAGTGGAGGGGAAAAAAACCCCGGCCGTGGCTGCCCTTCCGTTCGAAGGGCCAGCCGACGTGCCAAAAATAAAAGCAACACCCACCCACCCACCCACCCACAACTGCCCTTCTTCCCAACGGGCCACCAAGCATGGCCCGTGGGAACAAAAGGCACCCTCCCCGCAACAACGCTCCCTTCCCAAGGGCCATCCAGCATGGCCCTTGGGAAGAAAAGGCACCCCCTCCCAAAAATAAGAACGCAACAAAAACAATCCAAAAACACTCAAAGAAACCCCCAACCAAAACCCAAAAACATTAAAAAACACACACACACAAACCCCCACCCAAAACCCTAAACAAAAAAAGAACGCCCCCCAACCCCAAACCCCCCCTAAAAAACACACACACACAAACCCCCACCCAAAACCATAAACAAAAACAGAACGCCCACCAACCCAAAAAAAAACCCTTTAAAAAAAACGGAGAGAACTTACCAAAAGACGACTTGCCCCGATGAAACCCGGAAATGAAATGAGGAGAAGAAGAGACTCACCCAACTCCAAAAAATTGCTCAACACCACCACCCAGTGGCCAAAGGAGAAAAAACATCCAAAATATTCAATAAATCCCCAAAAATAGGGTAATCAATTCAAAAAACATTCAAAAAAATCCAAAAAAATCAAACATAATTCACAGATAAAATAAAAAAATAAATTTTCCATAAAAAATAAAAAACACTGTAAAATACATTCAATTTAAAAAAACATAAATTTACACATTTTTAAAATTATTATCCAAAATAAAACAATTTACAAAAATTCACAAAGTAACACATTCTTTTTTAAAATACAATAATTAAAAAAAACCAACAACCTAACCTCTTTTTAAAATCCAAAAAACAACAACATAACAACACAGTTTAAAACAGTTTAAAAAATAAACATTTACACAAACACAAATAACACACTAACCTCATTTCCAAAAACAAAAACCTTAAAAAACCACTTCAAACAGCCCGGCACTGAGAAAGCCAGCACACAAAAAAAGCCAAAAAAAGCCCCCACTGGGAGCGCAAGTCCGCCGCAGGCGGACGCAGTGCCTCAAAGCCAAAAAAAGCCCCCACTGGGAGCGCAAGTCCGCCGCAGGCGGACGCAGCGCCTCAAAGCCAAAAAAACAAAAAACCTTACACCACCATTTTAAAAAGCACAGCACCATTGGTTCAAGGAAAAAAAAGGAACCCTTTACTATCCAACACAATTTTAAAAAGCCCGGCACCGCCGGGCAAAATATGTTAGTTATTCAAAAAATGAACTCCTATTCACATGAAGCCTAAAAGGTCATTCACTGTTAATAACTCAATCTCTAATTCCCCACCTCTTAAAAATCAAATTGCCCCTCTGTGGGCATGTGCCCTATGTTGGGAACCATGGCTTTATACTATTAAAAGATCCCTCCCCATTTCTGAATACATTAAGGCTGGCTGCTTCTAGACTGGCTTTCGAGAAAGGGCGATCTTTGTCTAGTCTGATGAAGAGTTCTGGAGAATTTGAAAACTTTCACACTTTGATGGCAAAGAAGTTTGAAACACCCTCTAAAGCTACCAATTACATTAGAAAGCCCAATGGGAGCAATTTGGCTCTGCTAAGATTTGATTTGTAGCCTCAGTTGTTATTTAAATTGTTTTAAGTTAGGCTTGCGGGTTCAATGAATGGAAACAATTCAGTCTTTGCACATTCAGACACCCCCCCCCAAAAAAAAAAAAAAATTTGATCCATTATAGAAAATGAGCAAACCCAAAATTATTTGACCCTGTTGTGAAACTCTTAAGTGGAATATGCAATGAAGGAACTTTGGAATGGTTTCATAAAGTTTGCCTGTCAAGATACTTGGCCTGGAATAGTCTTACAGAGCAAAATTCAAGGATGCACCAGTACATCCCAGTTTGAATGCTATGTATACCTTATGTTTATAGAAAGCCATGGATTATCTTCATGTCTTCGGTGTTTAGGAATGCATTTGCTATTTAGAAAGAAAATTAGACTAACAAAAGATTAACAAAAATTAGACAGACACAGCATTTAGAAGAATGTAAAGTTAAGGAGGTATTATTCCCAAAGATATAAAAAAATTGGTGCATACATGATTATTGTATAGGTCATTAAATGACACCTATATCCCAGGTGACTAATCAGCATTAATTTATAGTGGAAGCCTGTGTGATATTACCGGTAACCAGAACTGTGGTCTCATAGGGATGAATGTTTTATTATAGTTTGTATTTAACAACTTAAGTGTCTGTGCTTCCCTTGATATAATGCTTATATGATGAGGGTTGCAACATCAATGTAGCATTCTCATTTTCTCAGAGAGGGATCCCGTTACTTAAATGGAGGGCCTATCTATTAAAAACAGGAGTGGTTAACCTGTGACATAGATGCACACACTACCTCAACTGTTGTTAGACTCTAGCTTCCCTAAGTCCCTGCCACCATGACTGGTGGTTAGGATGAAAGGAGCTGTCATTAAGCAACTTACCCTTGATATCAAGTCAGACAATTGGACAAAAGTTAAAGAAATCTATGACAAAACCCAAGGAGAAAGTGGAGGAGGAGGAGAAAAACATGTCACAGAGTCACAGAACTGCAGAACCAAAATTATTTCACACCCTATGGCTTTTTCTGAAAACTGCTTTAGTAAGTAAGGTGATCATATGGGGACCATGCTGTGAGTCCTTGATACAGTAGGGATCTCTAAAGTTTAGTAAACATGAAGGAAATTGAACCACATTTGCTTCTGATTTTTCTTGTTCCTAGATTATTATTTTTTTAGAGAGGCAGTTTTATTACCACTCAGCTAAAAATAAGTTGTCATGATGCTGTTGCTCTTTGTGGGGTAGCATTTGGAGCCCATGCAGGTAGTGTGTGACAGAACTGATACATAACAGGAATGCTGATTTGTGTGTGTGTGTGTGTGTGTGTGTGTGTGTGTGTGTGTGTGTGTGTGTGTGTGTGTGTGTGTGTGTGTGTGTGTGTGTGTGTGTGTGTGTTACACGCCTAAAGGCAGCCTTCTGTTCTTGCATAAATTTGACTTCATATTATTTAATTTTCTTTTTAACAATTTGTTAGAAGTGCCATAGCAGCAGTAAAGGAACCCAAAATGTCACCTTTTTCTAAGCACACTCCCTCCGTAACTTATAACCTCTTGCATCAAGATATGCCTAGAGACAAATAGAAGAGTGCATTAGTAAATTCTAGATGGACATCTAATTTGAGAAATTTCAGACCTTTACCCAACTTCCTTCTCTATATATGCTACTGAATATGTGCTCCTGGGAAATTTCTGGTTGTCTCCCCCTCGTTGCACAGAAAGTCACGATTGTCCCAGTTCTGAGAGAAAGAAAACTGATCTTAACTTTTTCATCCTTCCAAACCACAAATCTTTTCATCGTAACCCCAGAGAATATTGCAAAGACCTCAACCTGTCGAAGAACAACACTGAATTCCTGGAAAACTTTATCGCCCTCATGGAAAAGGTGACGCCTGACTCCAAACAATGTAAGTACTCCAAGAGTATGTAGAGGGATACATGCAGGTGCATCTCCAGAAATGCTCAGCACTTCTTTGGCAGGGAGAACTGAGGCAAAGCTAAGGTGCAAAGAATCCCTCAGAACTCTGCCTGCTTTGCAGTTACAGAATCTCATCTTAGAGGGAAAGGAAAACTCTCTGATTACAAGAGCCTCGTAATAGTTTTTATCACTGTGAAATTGTATTGGGCTCAATTTATTTTAGTACAACTAATTAATTAAAACTAACCAACTCAAATTTATATATGATTTTCTTTATTCTACTATTTTAAATGTTGTTTTGAACAAACTGTCAGTTTTAAGATCTGTGTATTAATTTCCATTTCTGTAGTCAGTGTGTGTTTATTGTATTTGGAATGGTCTAAAGCAGGAGTTCTCAACCTTTTTAAACTTGCTCCCTCAGACAGCTTCTGGGGCCAGATGGCCATTTTGTCCTTCCTCCACCACATGGCACTTCCTGGTGTGATGGAGGCAGTGGAGGGGCCACATAAAATGGTATCATGGGCCACATCCTGTCCATGGGCCAAAGGTTGAGAATCCCTGGTCTAAAGACTAATGCAATAATGTTTAATTTAATTTAATTGTAATTTAATTTTCAAATTTCTACGCTGCCCACTCAGGCGAACCCGATTCAGGGCGGCTTATGTCAGCTCTGAAAACATATAAAGCACATAAAAAACCCCAGTTATCCCACCCACCCACCACACCGCCCCACCCTGTACATAAAAAGAGAAAGGGCTCCTGATTACTATCTTGGTGTGAGCCAACAGGCGGGGGCCGTATTTCCATTAGGCCCCCACACCTGTCCTGCCAGCCAGGTTTTCAAGCCTTTTCTAAAGGGCAGCAATTCTGTCTGTAATCTTAGCTCTGTTGGCAGGAGGTTCCAGATTGCTGGTGCGGACACGGAGAAGGCCCTCCTTCATGTGCTAGAGAGATGTGTCCCTCTGCATATCAAAATAGAATGGACCAAGGTCTCTGTTTGCTAAAACCAATTTATGTAAATGCTGAGATGGGCAGTTGTGGAACTCCAGAGATGGCTGGCCTGCCATCCCAACAATCCCTTCACTACCAATTATGTCAGCTGGAGCTGTGGGAGTCTTTTCCTTCATTCGTATCCCAATCAAACCTTAGACTGCCCAAATGAAGCCACTTTCTTCACTTTGTCATTGCCCAAACCCAAGTCCTCATCGGTGCATGTCTCTGACAGCAATCAGCAGACCAGTAAATGAGCCAGATTTGGAATCTCCACATTCACGCCGTGTGCTGTTGTCTACCAGCAGTCCCCACTTGGGTATGTTGGTCTTGCATCTAGGAACTCCAACCCTCAGCCTCTTTGGCTATATCTAAAGGCAGGGCTGCAATGATTTACTATTGTCTGGGCCGTAGCCAGGATTCTAGATGTGGGTGGACAACAAAATCTCTTTTCAATGCATTCCCATGGGAAACCATGCCTTGCCAGGGTGTGCAAATTGCTTACTCAGGGTGGGCCAAGCCCACCCTGGCCTCCATCTGAGTACGGCTCTGACTATTGTTCCATCTTATACAGTAGTGGGCATCAGCAGGTTCGCACCAGTTCGCCAGAACCGGTAGCAGAAATTCTGGCTGGCCCCACCTATCCAAGTTTTGAAATAAAGTAGTCCTAATTTGGGTACAATGCAGGTCTTTCTCCCCAGCCATGCCCACCATACCACGGCCACAGTGTGGTAGTAAAATATTTTGGAGCCCTCCACTGATCTTATATCTGGCTGTTGTGGTAATAGTTTGTCTGAATGTCATTAAGGAAGGATATAAACCAGGGATGGGAAAGGATGTTGAACTGCAACCCCCCATTGTCCCTAACCAACACAGTTAATGTTGGAAAACATCTGACATCAGGAGAGCCCTGATCAGCCTACAAGGTTTTTTTAAACCAGGATTAAGAGATGCACTGTGAAAACCTGTGTTTAGCTGATAAGAGATTAGCCCTGCTGAATTAAACAGGACTTACTTCCAGGAAAGTGGGTGTTGGATCACAATCTCTGTCATTTACTAATGTTGCTTATGTCACATGTGCATGATAGCAAGTACACAAGCTGCTCCCATCTTGGTACAGATTAAGTCAAATTATAGCACATAGGAAATTGCTGTTTTCCAATACTAATGTTCAGGATACATTTCACAAAATACACCCATATGTGCAACCCAAGGCAAGAAGAACAAATTGTGCATCCTGGAGAACAGAAAAGTCTGAGATTGGCTTGTGAGAAAATTTGAACTTTTTATTTATTTAATTTTTTTATTGTTAAATTTTTATACCGCCCACTCAGCCAAAGCCGACTCCTGGCGGTTCACAACAGTGGGTAAAAACAGATAAAAACAAATAAAACAGATAAAAACCAGCAATAAGAACCCACCCCTAAAAAGAGAGGGGTGCAGGAACCGAAGAAACCGTGGAGCAGGCATCCTCCCCTATATTAACCACCCAACGGAAGCCACCCCTCCACCTGCACCCCAAACTTGGCCCGCCAGCCAGGTTTTTAGTTCTTTTCTAAAGGGCAACAACTCCGTCTTGGAGACGCAGTCTGACTTTATTATATGGGGGTTAATTTGTCTCTCTATGAAGCAGTTTAGCAGGAGAAAATGAGATAAGAAGGAAGGCTATTCCTTACTCAGTATTTTCCTTTACTTTAAAAAAAAAAGTTTGGTTACAGACCTACTTCTAGGAGGTAGTTTAGATGAGAAGACCTAGAGTTTCTCTACCAATTCTGCATATCATAGAAATGGCATTTGGAGACTTTTGCTCTTTTGTTTCACTCTTAATGGAAATATAAAATGGGAGCACTCCTGGGATTCTACCAGAGTACATGGACCAAAGAAAAACAGGTTACTTAACAAGAGTCCCAGTCAGTAGCACAGATACCCCCACATGAAGCAGTCAAGGTTGTAGAAGGAGTCAAAGTTTTGCTCTCTGGGGAGGAGAAGATCCCCAATTTAGTCAATGGTGGCTCTGAGAAAGACATTCTAAGCACACAAATGGCATGGCAGGACCTACTATTTTTAAACACAGCATGTGTGATCACCAGAATTGATCCAAAGCATATTCCCCTGTATCCACAGGATGTCACCTACCAATTTAAAAATACATCATTCTCCTGCTTCCCCATGGAGGGGGAGACAGAGGTGGATGGAGAGGTGGATCGAGAGGTGGATCTTTTGATGTTCTTATTGATGCTCTCTTAGAAGTCCAGCACTATGTCAGCACTATGTCACCAACATGCCACTTACCAATTTGTTTTCTAAAAATGTTCATTTAGATACATATAGATATAGCAAAAATTATATTAAAAATCAAAATATACAATAACTCAAAATATTAACTCTACTCTCCCACACCACCCACAGAACCTGATTGATTGATTGATTGATTGATACCAATTTTAAAAAATAAATTTTCAGCTTTTTCCCACCAGGAGGCAAAGGGAAATCTGTTTTTTCTTTTTACCACCATAGAGTCCAGTGCTATGTCACCTACTTGCAAGCCAATATAGACTCTCCTCAGCTGGTGGTGGAATGGTGGGGAAACGGGCTTCAAAGGAGCCCTCTTCCCATCCCACCCACCCCGGCTCCTGGAGTTAATTTTGGAAATTCATGAAAAAATGTAGACAATCATTTTTTCCCTTTAAAATGTGTATAAAAATGTGGTGTGTCTTATACTCTGATGCATCTTATGTGCCGGCAAATACAGTATATATTGCTCTGAACATATCAAGGTTTCCCCCCACTCTCCTGCTTGGATGTGGTGGAAATTTTTTCCCCACTTCAGCCCCTTAGAGTGCTGTGGTATATCATTTAATGACAAGCTGATTCACTGACAAGCCAATTAACTATAATTTAAAATTTATTGCAGCTTTCCCCTGCTCCCTGATGATGGGGACATAGAAGGGGATGTAGGGACTAAATAGGGTCAACTTTGAGATGTTGTGTTGTTCTCTGTACCAAAACCATCTGATCCTCGAATGTGGAAACAAGGATTGCTCCAAATGGCATGCCACAACCCCAAAGTATCATTGTTTAGCTTGATCCAGCATAGGGTAACTGGACTGTTTATCATACCTAAGATACAAGGTATTTTAGGTACAGACTGACTACAAGAACATGCCTTTCCATTGCCTCTCTGTATACACGTTGTTTAAATCAAGGTGATAAGGACAGAGGGCAAAATGTCAGTTAAAAATCAGGTGGAATCCTCTGGATGGAAACATGGTAAATAAGTTGGGAATGTTCATCATCTCTTTCTTTTTCAAGGTGATAACTTCCTCCTCCACAACCTTATCCTGGACACAGGAATCACCCAACAGCTGATGGAAAGAGTATGGAGGGATCAAGACTTAAACACGTACGTAAATACAACTTCAGTTTAGTGTCCTACCAGAGACTTGTCATCTTTTGGAGGCCCAAAGAGAGGATCTTTCAAGTGGAAGTAGAGTGGAGACTTCATTTACAGGAAAGGTATTACACTGAAACCTTCTTGCAATGAAAAAGTAGCAAGCCTATGCAGATGGGCAAAATTAAGGGGCTTGAAGATGAAGTGGGAAATGCCTAAAGAGCCTCAGCTCAGACTTTACTGGAGAATGAGTGTTGTTGGACGATAACACCTTTCAGCCCACACCAGCACAGTAAATGAGGTTACTAGTGGTGAGAGATGACAGGAACTGTGAGTGAACAACATCTGGAGGGCTACCTGTTTGTTTGTTTTTATCTCTGATGTACAAGAAAATGAATATGAACAATATGAATAGTAGTATACTGTAAGAACAGGAAATTTCCAGGGAAAATGTGGTAATGCATGTGAATGGCCAAGCCATTGTTGAGGAAGGGCTGACACTGGGAGAGTCTAATTTCTCAAGCAGCTAAGGTACTGCTAATTGGAAGCTGGCTGACCATACAACAGCTGCAATTGTGAACATGTGCACTATAGCTGCATTGCAATCAGTAAGGAGTGTAATCTCTGCCACCTTTTAGGTATAGTCTCCTGGCTGTATTTGTTGCTACTGATGGTGGTATCACCCGTGTTTTCCCTAACAAGTAAGTGAGTTTTCTTTGTTTGTTTCTTTATTTATTTGTTTGTCTTGTGAGCACCCTATTGAATGCCTAGAGAGAGAAAGTATCATCTACCATTTACAAACCCAGTCAATCTTCTGGAAACAACCCTCAAACTATACATAATGCAATCCTCTGCCTTTACACCAGACTAATTTTTTGTACTCCTTTCCATATACTTACCATTGTCTGTTTCTGATTGATGAGAAAACATAGATGCAACAATGTTTTAAATGTATTAAGTCAGGGGTGCCCAACTTTCCCATCATGGGCCTGACCACGTCCCCGGACAGCATCGCGGGCAGAACCACATACAACCCGGAAGCGGGCACATTTATGTCAGCTGTAAATGTGCCGACTTCCGCATTAATGCAGCAGGCACATTTGTGCATGCACAGGCATGTTTTATGGATGATGTAAACACACTCACTTCCATTCTGTTTGTGGCAAAGACAGCAACAGGCTGGATGCGATTGCATTGGGGGTTGGTCCGGCCTGCAAGCCGTAGGTTGGGAACCCCTGGTATAAGTGATTGGACACACTTCCATGAAAAAACAATGGCAATTCTAGCATCATATACTGGTAAAAGCACTTTGTTGGTATCCTTTACTAAGTAACCTCAGGGTGCATAATGCAATACATAGTGCCTTTTTATTCCAAATTTGTACAATCTGAGCCCAATACTGGCTCACTTAGAATGTCTGTTCCTCATACAGCACATGGAAGAGGTTTTGATCAGTAAGCTCTAGAGATATATATCCTCCCAAATGTGTCAAATAAAAATTTGGATAGTTGATTTATAATTGCTGGCCCATTCCCGGGCCAGAGCATGCTTGCTTTCAAATTTACAATCCCAGGACAATCAGCACAGTGTATGTAGACTATTTAAATTTAGAATTAATTTTAAAAAAACATAATGTAAATATTTTGTGCTTTCCAATTTTTATATAAACTTTGCAAGCTAACAACATTGACCTAAATTAAATCAATAGGAATTAGATAACTGTTAACTTGCCAAGTTCCCGTGGATTCAGTGGATCTATTTTAGTTGGGACTAAGAAATGGATTATGGCTGTTGTTATTTATTTTGTTGTTTTGGTTTTTAGACTATTTTTCCACACACTTGGTCATTCACAAAAATCCAATGAAATGTATTAATAAACATGGTAGTTGGAGTCTACTGCTGACTGCCCAATAAAAGAGAAGATGCAGGTGAAACCTTTAAAAAAACACAAATTGCAGGAATGTCAAAGATACATGATGTAGTAGTAAAAGGAGATTTCAATTCTCTTAATATCTGTTGAGAGACAAATTCTGCCAAGTATGGTCTTTTAAAGAAATTTCTGGCTTGTGTGGCTGATAATCTTTTCCTGGGGAAAAAAGTAGATGAAGAAGCTAGAGAGGTGACTTTCTTTGAATTTATTCTAATCAATAGAAATGATGTGGTGGAAGAAGTGACAGCAAGAGGAACTCTGGGGGAAAGTGGCCGTGTTCTACTTGAGTTCTTGATTTTTTTTGAAGGAAATAAAAGCAGAGTGTAGCCACATTTAAACACTGGACTTTAGGAAAGGCAATTTTAGTAAACCCAGGACAAATGATAGGTGAAGTTCCATGACAAGAGATGCTATCAAGAAAAGGAGTTCAAGATGGATGGAAGAATCTAAAAAAGGAAATTCTAAAGGCACAACTCCAAACAATTCCAACAAAAAAGAAAGGTGGAAGACAGCAAAAATGATTAATGTGACTTCACAGAAAGCTCAGAGAGGAGTTAAAAATGAAAAAAAAGGACACACATAAGAAATGGAAGGAAGGCCAGACTAAAGAGGAAGAGTACAGACAAGTAACAAAGAATTACAAGAATGATGTTAAGAAAGAAAAGCTGACAATGAGCTAAGGTTAGCAAGATATACTAAAAGCAATTAAAAAGGCATTCTTTAAGTACCTGTGTAGAAAAAGACAGAGAAAAAAAACAGTGGTTCAGCTACTCAGTGGAGATGGGGAAGTGATAGCAACAACGAAAAGGCAGCAGTGCTCATTTCCTACTTCAGCTTGGTCTTTTTCCAAAAGTAGTATACAGCCCACCAGGCAAATGTGAAATACAAAAGAAGGAGGCATAATTGCAGACTTGCTTCACTTTGTGCAATAGTACGCCCAATCTTCAGAAGTAATAGCTGCTAAATTCCATTACAATCACTTTGATGGTTTCGCACAGTCCTTCAAATGAATTAATGTACTCAGCTTATTTATTTATTTATTTATTTGTTTATTTATTATTCAAACCTGTATGCCGCCCCTCACCCTAGGGCGACTCCAGGCAGCTCACAACAACTTAAAAACATAAAAACAACTTTAAAGCATTTAAAACCCATTAAAAATCCATCAAAAACCCCATCACCCACCCATCAATAATAGGGACAATATATCTTAGAAAAGTTAATGGGTGGGAGCTCCCCCCCCCCCCATTCAGCCCACACACACATACACTTGCCCTGTCAGCCAGGTTTTGAGCCCTTTTCTGAAGAGAAGCAATTCTGTCTGCAATCGTAACTCTACTGGCATGAGGTTCCAAAGGGCTGGAGCGGACACAGAGAAGGCCCTCCTCCTTTTGTTAGAGAGGCGAGCCCCTCTAGCGGATGGTACAATTAGGAAGCACCTCTTGTCCACTCTAGTTGGATGGGCTGAAACTCTTGGGAAGACGCGGTCTCTCAGGTATCCTGGCCCACTACCATATAGGGCTTTAAAGGTCATCGCCAGCTCCTTGAATTGCACCCGGAGGCAAACTGGCAACCAGTGCAGCTCCTGGAGCAGAGGCGAGGCACGGACATAACACCCACACCCCATCACCACCCAGGCAGCTGCATTCTGGACCAGCTGCAGCTTCCAAAGGGTCATCAAGGGCAGCCCCATGTAGATTTGACTCCTTATTAAAGTATATTAAGATATGATTTTAATGCCTTTATACACATTCAGAGATGAAATGTTTTGCTTGTTTAACCTATTATTTTATAACACATCAATTTTATATGATGTGTGCATGTACTTAAAGACTCTTGCAAGAATGGATAGGTCGATTTCCACTGCAAAAGTTGTGGATTGTATCCAAACCTTGACACTGTTCAGTTAGTTTGGGGATTAACATCTATAGGAAATGAAATGCTTGCCAAGCATATGTGAAAAAATGTATGGCTGATTTCAATTAAGAGCTGCTGAAGATTGGGAAGAAAACCTGGAGCCCTTCAGTGCCAGCTTCTATCGGAGGAGCCTGGACAACAAAGGCTACATATTCAAGCCACCTTGCCGGGAACGTAAGTAGAAGGATCCCATCTTCTTCTTGGTTGTTCTTTCTATGCATGAAGCTGTAAGAGCCCATCGCTAGAATCTGGTTCCATGCTGAAAGACAATATATTCTGTTTAAAGGCTTCTTACAAAAATAATCATAATAACATTTAGTTTATAAGTAATGCTTTCTTGGTTGTAGAAATCACACTTGGGCCTCTTTCATAGCATGGTCTGTAAGGATTCTCTAAAACATGATAAGTAATGAACTTGACCTCTGTGGGTCAAGTATTTACGCCTTCCAAGCAGAGGTTTCTTGCATTAGGGATCTCCAACTAGTACAAATGTAATGTAATAAGGTGATTGCTGCCTGATGTGCTACATAGCATAGGAGGAACTAAGTAAGTAAGTAAGTAAGTAAGTAAGTAAGTAAGTAAGTAAGTAAGTAAGTGATTCATTGCTTGCTGTATATGATATTGCTGCTATCTCTGTCATGTATAGCGGGCATAGCTTAAGTAGTCAAATATTTTGTCTATAGCTCTTTTAATAGGAGAGACATTTAAAAAGTGCCACTGGCCATTATGTCTTCGAGATAAAATGGGGAGTGGGCAGCAACGGCAGGAAACGTGCCCTTCATGGATCTACAAAGAGTTGGCCGGACATTTTCATAGGACTGAAGTGGCTCAAGTAGCTAAGGCACTGAACTTGATGACTAGAAGGTCGGCAGGTCAGCAGTTTGAGACCTGGGTACTGCATGACAGAATGAGCTCCCGTCTCTGTTCCAGCTCCTGCCAACCTAGCAGTAGGAAAGCAAGAAACTGCAAGTAGATAAATAGGGACCACTTTGGTGGGAAGGTAAACAGCGTTCCATGCACTCCTGTTTTGAGGCATGCCTGCCACATGTCCACAGAAATTTCTGCAAACGCAGACAGTGCTCTTTGGCTGTAAACAGAGATGATCCCTGAACCCTAGAGTTGGATATGACTGGCTTTCAAGCAAAGGCGACCTTTCCCTTTATCTTTCATAGAAAACAGAGAGTTCTTTCTAGCAGTTGTGCTGCTTGGTGCCATCTACATTTCATTTTCTCCCTACAGCTAGCTACCGAGGACTGGAGTTGGAAAACAGCACGGTAGGGGTCCTAGTTAGCACGGCTGTTGAACTCAACTTTGGTGACAAGCACCTGAAACCAGCAGGTAAGGATGTTAAGGCAATGATGTAAGTTTTTGTCACTACGCATCTCTAACCTAACTTTAGGACTCTTGGTCTGCCTTAATTCACTGCAGGGTATCATAGGGCCCTAAAACTAGTATACGACATAAGGCAGATGATGTCGTCAGCCATGCCAATTTTTCAGAAATAGAAAAATTCTGATTTTGTCTCTCTCACACACATGCACAGACAAACACACGCATATACACACAAGACCTAAGACTCCCACAGCCTCCATTTTGTCATGGAAAAACTTTTGCGGGCTGCAGGATATGGGGAAGAACTGAATTTCTGAAAATGGCTGCCATCGATAAAATTATCCTCATGTCCAAACATTACTGCTCCTTCAGCGGTTGACTGATCCCTTCCAGGAGGATCTTTTGATTCTCCAGAGAGGCTTTTTACAGGACGTCAGGGGACAACAGCGTGGGCAGGTTTTTTAATTGGGGTTTTAATGGGGGGGGGGTTGTATTGTAAGCCGCCTGGAGCCTTGTGAGTGGGGTGGCTATAAAAATATGAAATTTAAATTTAAAAAAATAAATTAAAACAAAAAGAGAGAGAGAAAGAGGGATAATTCCCTCCTGGAATCTTCCTTCTGCTCACAGAATTCAGAATCCAAACCTGTACCTTTCAAGGAAAAATGAAGGAAGTCTGTTTCACCCAAAGTCTTTTTTTTCCTTCTCTCCAGTGGTTGGAGTAAAACTTGACCTGGAGGCCTGGGCAGAGAAATTTAAAGTCCTTGCAAGTAACCGGACAGAAAGAGACCAGCTGGGAACACGACGAGTAGGTGGAGCAGAATATCCTTCGGGGAGAGAAGTTGGGAGGCTGTGTCTTGTCAATGACATGGTTGAGGCAAAGGAGCACTCAGAGTTCCCCTCTGGGCCCCAGATAATGTTGTGGCATTTCAGCAGGGCCATCCTCACAAGGGTTTCACTGTTAACATGAATGAATCACTAAAAGTTATCTACATTCCATGATGGCTGAAAATGATATTTCATCCTACTTTGTGACAATACTTCTTTATCCTTTCAGTACCTTTGAAGACTGTGGTGGGTTAAGATGCTGAACTTGATGACTGGAAGGTCAGCAGGTCAGCAGGTCGAGACCCGAGTACTGCACGATGGAGTGAGTGCCCGCCTCTGTCCCAGCTTCTGCCAACCTAGCAGTTCCAAAGCAAGAAATTGCAAGTAGTTAAATAGGTACCACTTCAGTGGGAAGGTAAACAGGTTTCTGTGCACTCTAGTATTTTGTCATGCCTGCCACATGTCCACAGAAATGTCTGCAGAAGCAGACAGCACTGGATCTTTGACTATAAGCAGAGATGAGCACTGAACCCTAGTCAGATCAGGGCCATAGCTAGGGAGGCCGGGGGGGGGGGGGGGTGAAAACCCTCCTGAGCTAACAGTCCCTCAAACCACCCCAGAATGCCATGTTATATATGTAAGTGCAACATTGTTGCCCCTCCTGAAAATAATTGCCCCCCTCCCCCCCCCAAAAAAAAATCTAGAATCCTGTACAGATGGCATTGATCATGGCAGGAGGATACAACTGGCTTTTGAGTAAGGGTGACCTTTACCTTACCTTTGAGGATTCCTACTCTTCCTCACCTCTTGTATGACTAAAATAGTATGAAGATGTTAAAGCCGAAGCCTCTGTAATATTTCTGCACAGAGTATTTCATGGAAGTGTAAAGACTTGGTAACCAGTAGTCAACTGCCTAGTTTCTGAATGCTGTAACTCTCCAAACAAGGCTCCAGAAAAATATAATAAAGAGTGAGCTTTACAGATATCAGTGGGGGAAGATGGAGCTTGGGTATGTCCTTAGTTATAGTCAGTTAGAGATTTACTGATAAAAAAATAGACTCCTTGAATTTGTGTTTAGAAACAAAGTCAAAGGCAATGATGGTATTTCAGCACCAGTATGTTCTACCATTATGTCCCAGTTAACAATCTAGTTGTGGCTACCATGTTTTGTACCACTTGAATTTTCTAGGTAGTCTTCAAAGGCTTTCCGATGTGCAACATAGTGCAGCTATCCAACTTGATATCGTCAAGGTATAGGTAGTTGCATTAAGCCTATTTCTATGTTCCTTATTACTACACAGTTCCCTTCTTCCTAAATTCTCTTATGTCCATAGAACTGATGACCTGTTACACTGCAAGTTATGGCTATGGTTTAGATTTAAATAAAGCAATTTTCAGAAGGCTGCAGATCTTTCTTGATTTCATGGCCTGTCTTCTTTGGTTTACAGTGTGACCCTTCAACCAGCTGTGAGATGGACTGTGAAGCTAATTACAAGGTAAATATGCACCTGGATAAACACGTCCAAAACCAGAAGACTATTATAAAATCCACTCAAGTTTATAATATAAAAACAAAACTATTCCTTTGAGCACTGGAATTGTTTGATAAGGATACAAAAGTAATACTGTACATAATAATAAATGATGATGATGCACCCTCAAGTCAATCACAAGTGGTTGACCATTCCCTTCTGGGACAATCCTGGGACTGTACACCTTGCCCAAGGCAAGGCAGACTGACTCTTCTGGGATGCACCACGGGGAATTGAACTCTCAGCCTCTGGCTTTGCGGCCAGATACCTAACTCAGTGAGCATACCATTATTTTAAAAATCTGCTTATCATAAAACATTGTTCACAAGCTATATGCAGACACTGTCATACATGGATCTAGACATAGCGATTGTATAATATACTCACCCACAACCACACTTAGACAGATTCTGGTCTCTAATTCAAGTGCCACTATTGGATTACTATTTCCTGAACTTTTCACACATCCAAGCTCTATATGCATAGTAATAGAAGAGAGATGAGGAACATAACTGTCAGACAGCAGCAACATCATCCTCCCTCACCATTGGCTATGCTGCTTATAGTTGATGGAAGTTGCAGGCCAACAGCATTCGAGGTCCATATGATCCCCATCTTATGCAGTTTGAGGTTCTTGTACACGGTTTTCTGACTGTCCTGAAAACTGGAAGGGAATTCCTTGTTCAGATTTCTCTCTTTCATCATCCTAGCACACTATGATCTATTTTGTGAACTGCAACTTTTTGAGGTTTCAAGCTGAAGGCTTTTCCAACTCTGCAACCTGAGAACCTAACCTGGAAATGTGGAAATTGTACCTAAGATTTTATAGATAATTCCCCCTCCCCTTTGACTTAATTACTGTTGCAAGAATGCGCTGGTTGCTCTGTTACTCTGGAAACCTGGCTAATACCTTACAATAGACCAGATATGGGGCTATCCAGATGTTGTTGAATTGCAACTGATAGCAAACCTAGAAAATATAGACAACAGTAAAGGATGAAGAGAAGGAACTAGAAAAAATGAGATTTGGAGACAATTTCATAAAATTGGTGAAGTTAGTATATGCTAGACCATAGAGTGATGCTAGAATTAAGCCAGATAGAAATAACCAGGGAGGAGGTCCTTGCATGTCTTGTTAAACTAAACACTAACAAATCACCAGGACCAGATGGCATCCATCCACGAGTTCTCAGGGAACTTAAAGATGAAATTGCTGATCTCCTAGCCAAAATATATAATCTTTCCCTCAAATCAGGCTTTGTGCCTGATGACTGGAAGGTAGCGAATGTAACACCAATTTTCAAAAAAGGATCCAGGGGTGATCCAGGGAATTACCGACCTGTCAGTTTGACATGTGTCCCAGGTAAAGTGATGGAAACCATCCTAAAAGATAGAATTAATAGGCACATAGAAGAGAAGGCGCTGCTAAAGGAGAGCCAACATGGCTTTTGCAAGGGCAAATCATGCCTCACTAATCTGTTGGAATTTTTTGAGTGTGTCAACAAGCATGTGGATAAGGGGGATCCAGTTGACATTGTTTATCTGGACTTTCAGAAGGCTTTTGACAAGGTCCCACACCAAAGGCTCTTGAATAAACTTACCAGTCATGGAATAAAGGGACCGGTCTTGTCCTGGATCAGCAACTGGCTAAGGGACAGGAAACAGAGGGTAGCACTAAATGGACACTTCTCCAAGTGGAGGGAAGTAAAGAGTGGGGTCCCCCAAGGTTCAGTACTGGGACCCCTGCTTTTCAACCTCTTCATAAATGATCTAGAGGTAGGAGTAAAAAGCAAGGTAGCCAAATTTGCTGACGACACTAAATTATACAGGGTAGTGAAAACTGTGAGAGATTGTGAGGAGCTCCAGAGGGATCTCTCGACACTGGGGGAGTGGGCAAAACAGTGGCAAATGAGTTTCAACATTAGTAAGTGCAGAGTGATGCATGTTGGGGCAAAGAACCCCAATTACATTTATAAACTGATGGGGTCTGAACTCTCTGCGACAAACCAGGAAAGGGACCTTGGTGTCCTGGTGGACAACTCAATGAAGGTGTCAACCCAGTGTGCCTCAGCAGTGAAAAAAGCAAACTCAATGCTAGGGATCATTAGGAAGGGTATAGAAAATAAGTCAGCAAGTGTCATTTTGCCTCTTTATAAATCTATGGTGAGGCCCCATCTGGAATACTGTGTACAGTTCTGGTCGCCATACCTCCAGAAGGATATTATGGAGCTGGAAAAAGTGCAGAGGAGGGCAACCAGAATGATTAGGGGACTGGAACACCTTCCTTACCATCTGAGGCTGCAACGGTTGGGCCTCTTCACTCTTGAACGACGACGTCTAAGAGGTGACCTGATTGAAGTTTATAAAATCATGCACGGTGTGGACAAAGTAGATAAGGAAAAACTGTTTTCCCTATCGCATAACACTAGAACTAGGGGACACTCCATGAAACTTTTGGGTACTAGTTCTCAAACAAATAAGAGAAAGTACTTTTTCACCCAGAGGATTACTGGTCTATAGAACTCCCTGCCAGAAGAAGTGGTGACAGCTGTCAGTCTTGACAGCTTTAAGAAAGGATTAGACAAGTTCATGGAGGACAAGGGTATCAATGGCTATAATTATGGATACTTAAGGACAACCTCCGGGTTGGAGAGATAGGCAGGATATCTCTCAATATCATTTCCAGGGAATCCTAAACAGGCATCTGCTTGGGAATACCCTGAAGGAAATGGTGAGCCACTGTGTGAGACAGAATGCTGGACTGGATGGGCTGTGGCCTGTTCCAGCAAGGCTGTTCTTATGTTCTTATGGCGGGCATTCCAGGCTGACAACAGTTAAAAGATCAGAAGTTGCCTTTCCTTGTTATAAAATTTAAACTGATCCATGGACTACAAGCTAGACATAGACATGCAAACTTCAAGTGATGTTTACTCTTTCAGGACCTTCTCTGTGTGCTCATTGATGACGGAGGTTTTTTGGTGCTCTCCAACCAAGAAGATTACTGGTTCCAAGTAAGCTGCTCTTATAGTATTGGAATCTAAAAGTTTGTATTACATTGTTTGAAGCAGAATGATCTATAAATTTCATGCAAGTACTGTAGACATATTTTGCGGTGGCACATAACTGATAGCAAACATTTAAATCATGAGTATTAAACATTCTTCCTACACGAAAAGTATAATTTATAAAATTAGTGATTTATTCCTAGGGTGTTTATTCATACTATATCATGCTGTATTATTTTTATGTCATGTAACCCACTCAGAGAACTTTTGTTAATGGATGAATAAAGTGGAAAAAATCAACAGTAAGTCACAACTAGAGTATGACCGTTGAGTCAATGGAATTTACAAATGAGTTGACTGACCAAATCTCATTGATTCAATGGACCTATTTTTGTTTTGACTTAGCTACTGAATTTCAGCCAATAAATAAGTGAAATAGACATATACTACAGGTTATTCACTATTGCTTATTGCAATTTGAAATAATTTTAGCTATTATATATAAAAGTGGGGGACTAACATATACATGTGTTTGCCCTTGCATGTAAAAGGAACATTTTTCTATTTCCTGGGTATTTCCTCGGTTGCCTTTCATGTAATTAGGTGTGTGATCAATTGTGCAATAAGGGGAGGATTGAATGTGTGATTTGTAGCCTGTAAAACTGGCCAGATCATTTGTGTGAGTGCCCTTAACATAATTGTATAGGATAATAGGACTGTAACCATGGTCACAAAATTGCAGCAAATTCTTGTGCTTGTTTTTTTATCAGGTTGGAAAGTTCTTCAGCGAGGTAGATGCTCACCTGATGTCTGCTCTCTACAACAATTCATTCTACACACGGAAAGAATCATATGACTTTCAATCTGTGTGTGATCCAGAGGCTCCAAGCAACACAGGATCTGCACCGCGTGGGGTATATGTGGTACGTTGTAGTTGCCATTCTGTGAAGCCTTGTAGAAAGTAGAAGCACTGTATGTAAAAGTGCAGATTTAACCGATTTGATCCAGACCATAGCTGGAACTACACAGCCAGGGTTGAAATTGCCATTTTTGAGGACAGCAAAAGGTTTTATGGGTCTCTACCTTGGATTGAGTTGAATCATGTTTGGGGGGAAAACAGAGGGGTGTTTGGAAGTATAAATGCAGAATTTGAAATGATTGTTGCATGCTCTAGACAGGAGGATAACAGCAGTAATTTGTGATGTAATAGAGTGTGAACTTGAGATTTGTGTTTGAGGCGTATGAATTCAGAATTCTGTAAGGGTTTTGCAGGCTGTTACCTGGGCAATCAAAAGATGGATTTGATCTGAAATATGAAAGATGAGCTGTAAGAAAACTGGACATTTTCCAAATATTGATGGTAGTGTCATAATTTCCTGCACAGTAGCTAGAAGGTCAGAATTGGTCCTGCCTAGTAATGCCTTGACAGAGACATCCGTCAGTGGTACATACCACTGTATATTTGTATTATATATTTTATGCTGTGTTTTTTGAGACTGATATGTTGTTTTTCTGATCTCATTAGTATATTGTATTATTATTGTATTGCTGTTCAATTCATGACTTATGTATTCATGCTTTGATTATTGTATTTATGATATATTTTTGCCTGATTGCTCTATTTCTGTTACTGTGTCTCAGGGTTGCTGATACTCTGTTTATATGCTGTTTTTACAGGAATTGTGTTCATTGCATTTTTGTTTCAATTGTATGATATTTATTGATATTCTGTATGTTTATTATATTTTGGTCCTGTTGTATCTTTAATTATGTTGGAAGCCACCCTGAGTCGGCCTACAAGCTGAGTAGGGTGGGGTACAAATTAAAAATTGAATCGAATCGAATACATAGCCTTGATAGTGCCTGTCTACCTATTTTGCAACTGTATTTTCTCATATTCTCCATTCTGTGCATTCATCACTACAGGTACATCATAATAGAAAGAGTCACATTTTAAAATAGGTGTTTATTACTGTTTGTCTTGTACATTGTTTCCATTTCTGCTGTTAGTTTCTCTCTAGACAGCTAGACTGGAGGTTCCCAACCTTTTCAAGCCGGGGGCTGGGTCACACTCGCTCAGTCAGCCTTGAGGGCCAGATGGCCATTTTGCCCTGCCTGCACGGTGGGGGTGGCCATTTTGTCCCAACAGCAAAGTGGTAGCCATTTTGTTTCTTGAATGCCCTTGGAGGGGGGGGTCACATGAAATTGTGCTGTGGGCCAGATCTGGCCCATGGGCCTTAGGTTGGGAACCCCTGATCTAGACCATCTGAAAGGGACACAAGGGACGGTCCATGCTCTATGTATCATAGCTTAAGAAATGTTGCAAACATTTGCTCTTTGTCTAAGAAAGTAACACCAGGGTCCAAGCTGTTATAGGAGATGTGATGTTTTACCACAATATTTGTAACTCTTCATTTTGTCATTGTTAACTTCGGATATTCCTGTGAAACTTATAGCTGGGTTGCTTTGACTCAGTTCCCACCCATCCATCCTGAATCAGTGAATGTCTGTGTACATGTATTTATAAGCTCTTTATTGGTGTCAAAGCACCATTAGATGGTCTACTTTTCCCCCATCAGGTGCAGGACAGAGATCATAGTCATATCCCACCAAGGGACTATATATTAAAATACGATAAAATACTGGGGAATTGTCAGTATGTTACAGAGTCCTCCAGACCTCATGTGTGTTCCTTAGCTCATAAGAAGCAACTGCATGCTGGATTTCTGCTCACAGGAGACTCTGTCACATTTAAGCATCAACAGCTCTATTAATAAGCACATTTCCTTATCTCTTTGTCTCCAGCCTACCATGGCAGATTTCCTGAACCTGGCCTGGTGGACCTCAGCAGCTGCATGGCAAGTCCTTCTTTTACTAATGACTAAATGCTCTGGGGAAAAATTGTCACAAAACAGAAACAGCAAAAAATTGTACCACTTTGTGAAGAGCATGACAATACACTCCATTGATGGAACGATCTAGTCAAATTGTTTGCAAAATCAACATTTCAAAAGGTGTTCCTTTTCTTCTTTCTACCCTCTAGCCTTGAAGAAGTAAAAAAAAGTATCTCCATTTTAAAAAAAATCTTTAAACTAAGAAATCTATTTTGTTTGATTATTTTCTTCAACAACCAGTTAACAACTCTTCTATTTCCTCCCAAAAGGTCTCTCTTTCAGCAGTTTTTGTATGGACTGACCTACAGTAGTTGGTTTCAAACAGGTAAACATTCCCAATTGCTTCACTCTATTGTCCCAAAGAGATGAGACAGAAGGACAAAAGTACTATGAATTGACCATGTAGTTGGGATTGGTTTTGAAAAAGAAACTGAACTGGGTAGAATTACTAGCTATTCTTCTTTTACCAATAACTTGGATTCATTGCTGCAGTTTTTCAAGAACAGTGAAGAATATCACACGTTACCTCATCTTCTTACCTTTAAAAATTGTATTTTGTTCCTAGCATAGAGAGGAAGAAAGTTTCTAATTGATCTGAGCACAGCTACAAAAGGTTTTCTGGCAATGGTACTACATTTAAATGGATTTGACAACCAAGTTCCCTACTCAAAGGTTGCTGGAACCACATTCCTCCTGCCATGATCAATGCCATCTGTACTGGACATGGAACTGTCAATTAGACTACAGTATTTACTTAGGATAAACTCCACTGAACAAAATGACACTTACATCTGATTAAACTGATGCTAACAGTAACTTTTAGATGCTAGAAATCATCCCTGTATCAATGACATGTTATCTGTTTTCTGAACATTTATATCATGAATAGATGTTTATCTATTAGACACAATAGCGTAGATTCATAGAATGACATTTAGTTTACAATCTCACCTAAAAGCAAATCTCACTGAACACAAGTGGGATTTACTGTTAAGTAGACATATGTATTTAGTAACTGCACTATTATTTTTAGTCAAGCTACAACACAGTTGCAGTTCAAACATTGCTGGACTACAACTAACTATTAAATGCCATTTCCTATGCCCGTGATGGTGAACCTTGGCACTCCAGATGTTCTTGAACTTCAATTCCCAGACGCCCCCATGAATCCACACGAATGGGTTTACTTGCGATACATCCATCCATGCCGCCCTCATTGCTCCTGGAAGCAGAAGTAAAACACACCCAGACGGGCACATTTTACTTCAACTTCCAGGAGCGACAAGGGCAGCGTGAGCGGATGAATCACAGTAAACCCATTTGTGTGAATTCACGGGGGCTTCTGGGAATTGAAGTCCAAGAACATCTGGAGTGCCAAGGTTCGCCATCATGATCCTATGCTGATTAGGACTGATGGGATCTTCAGCCCATAAAAACATTGCGCACCCAAATCTAATTTCTTATTCATCTTACCCTCTATTACAGTGGTGATGAACGTATGGCATGTGTGCCAGAGGTGGCACTTGAAGCCCACTCTGTGGGCACTCATGCAGTCACCCCAACACAGAGTTTGCCCCATCCCTCTGCCCAGCAGCCCAATGGGAGTGCTTCCTCCCTCCCCCAGCACAGAGTTCACCCCACCCCTCTGCCCAGCAGCCCAATGGGAATACTTCCTTCCTCCCCCCAGCACAGAGTTCACCCTGCCCCTCTGCCCAACAGCCCAATGGTAGTGTTTCCTTCCTCCCCTGTTGCTGTGTTGGCACTTTGCAATAAATAAGTGGGTTTGGGGTTGCAGTTTGGGCACTTGGTCTCTAAAAGGTTCACCATCACTGCTCTATTATGTCTGCTATGTCCCTAACAGAAGATGTCACAGCTGATAGTATGGAGCCCAAAGAGACCAGCTGCATCATGAAGCAAACCCAGTACTACTTCAGTACAGTCGACTCTATTTACAATGCCATGATTGACTGTGGAAATTGCTCCAGGTCAGTGGATGATGTCCTTTCTATACTGATAGTCTCATTCAAATCTTCTTTTTAACAGAGTGAAAGAATGGCCACTAGGAGTAATGGGAAATATCATCAAAGAAACAGATGGGGGTGCTATGCATGGCATTGACTGTTGTTATTATGTGTCATGAAGTCACTTGAACCTTATGGTGACCCTAACAAGGTTTTTGAGGTATGTCAGATGGTCAGGGTCTTAACACTAGTACCCTCACCCAGTGTAGCCATGAGTTTCTATGGTCAAGTAGGGATTTGAACCCAAGATTTTTGAGTCCTAGTCCAACTACTGAATCTCAGGCAACAAGCAATGTTTTTCTGAGTACTGACTATGTAAATGTCTCCATTGCAAACTAGCATCATTTGTACACTGTTTAACCATCCTGCCTCTCCTTCCTTCCCTCCTCCTCTTCTCACTTTTGGGGAATTATAAGTGTGTGAAGGTGGTGAGATTCTATTAGCAAGTCTTTTTCTCTTTCTCAGAGGAATATATTTCTCAGGGTTTCCTGGGGAGACATGATGGTGTTATAGTAGAAACAGGCCCAACGGCAAAATAAGCAGAGGAGGAACCACTTCACTATTCACTATTCAATTATTCCCAACGGCCACGGAGAAGGAAGAGACCATGCCAGATGGTCTGGCTGTGAAGGCACACCTTGTCCATATCCTCAAGGCTGTGGCAGTCTATTGCAGTCCTGGCATCAAATCCTTCATGTCTCATTTCATACATGCCAAAGGAGATGGCTCTGTGATCATAGAGTGTGGGTCAGTTCATAGCAAGCTGGGGTCCACCTTAAACAAATTCACACCAATTGCATTTTTCCTGAAAATGATTTCCAGGGGGAAAAATGTATACAGTGCTCAGATACAAGTAGCAGCTGATGACTAATAGAAACAGGCCAAGATGCACACTATGTTGGATACTTCTGAAAAACAAAAATTACTGTTGAAGTTAATCAGATGAATATTTTGGTAGAGGATGAAGGGTATCATAAGAGGGGAAGTATGACACATTATTTTTCTCATTCCTTTCCATATACATAAATATGGGCCTAATTCGACCTACATTGCCAATGGTAGAGTTCAGAATATAAAATATTCCATTTCCCAAGGCAAATCAATCATGCTTACTTACTTTATTGACTTATTTGCTGCTTGAAGCACTGTAATTCTTTTTTTCTTTTTTCTTTTTGGAAAATGCATTTACTATGTTTTTTAAACCACCCCTCAGTGTCCCCCAAAGCAACATTTTAGATGTAAAAAAATAGCCTTATACATTACACTAAAAATGAAACAAAAACGCCAATGTTACTACTCATCATATTGCGCCGGCACCCAAAATGTTACGTGCTACTTGTAATGCATACCTCCCAAACTCTGCCCAGTTCTGTTTAGAAGAATCCAGCATAAACGTGCCACTCATATTCAGTGCAACCTGTGTGTTTTTAGTTCATGGACTTCAGTGTTCTGAGCATTTAATCTTGGCTATATAAACTGAGTCTGAACAATCTGGAGTAAAGTGAAATATAAAATATAAATAATAAATAAATAAATAAAGTAGCAGGATAGCAGCTGTCGACCCTCTTCCTTTTCTTTTCTTTTCCTTCTACCCCAGGTTATTCCACGCGCAAAGGCTCGCTAGCTCCAACCTTCTCTTCGTTGTCGCTGAAAAGCCAATATGTAGTCAATGTGAATCCACCAAACTTCTCCAAGCAGAGATAAAAGGTATCCTTTGCTACTCACTGCTGTTGCTGTTGAAAGATTTATTTATTTTTAAGAAGAATATAATAACTGATTTTCACCCAATGCCATTTTTCTGTGATACTTCTGTAAAATGCCTTTCCAGGTAAATTTCTTCTGCTGGCTCTAAAACACAGACTGTATTAACAAGAGCAAAATCTCACAAGGAAATCAGGCCCCAGTATTTCTTGTATTATGGAGTTGTGGAAGGGCGACCATGTTATCTGTGCTTTTCTCTCTGGGAGGCTTCCCCACTGTGTGGGACAGTTTTGCAGCTCTTGCAAAACAGACCATGAGGCTGATTGCCCCATGGGACAAGGCCTGCCAGAGTAGGGAAACATTTATGCAATTAGCCTTATGTTCCAAATAGGACACTGGCCATGGGGAGCCTCTACCTAATGATACCAATCTATAGCACAGATGTTGAAGGGCCGGGGGCTACAACCCCATGTGGATATGAGGTCTTCCAGTATATCCCAAGGAAGGTACTGCTAAGTTCTGGATTGCCTTCAAACATAAAGGAGATGTTTACTTGCTTCAGAGAGTTTGGAAGCCAAGTGTGATATAGGGACAGCCAGAGGAGCAGTGTTTTGCATGAGCACCATAAAACATCTATATACACTATATACACTGGGACATCTATATAACATCTATATACTCTGGGATTCTCATCTTATATTGCCCATAGTTTGAACATGCAGGGCCATAGCCAGGATCCTAGATGTGGGTGGACGAATATTTTTTCAGGGTGGGCAACCATATCATATTTACACACAGTTATATATACAGTGTATATACAGTATATACTCGCTGTGTGCATGTGTGTGTGTGTGTGTACTATATATATATACACTGTATATATAATGTTATATAATATATTATAATATAATATATAATATAATAATATATAATATATTAGGAGCTGGGAGTTTGAGGGTGGACAAACTGCTAACTCAGGGTGGGCCCTGAGAACATGTAAGAGGTCACTTCAAAAATACTGACAACAGAGAATGTTCAGAGGTTGTGTATTTTTTTTCCTGCTAAGAATGTCAGGTGTTAAAATTACAATATTGTTATTTATATTGTTTCATATAATACTAATAGCAATGCCAGTTGTCCACGTTCCATCCTTAGGTAGCCAAAGCTGCATTATCCACAGACTCAAGAGGTGTCAGCAGACTTGCAGGAGCCCCAAGGTTTCCAGAAACATTATTTTATTTTATTTTTTAAAAAAACTTTAGAAAAAAATAATCCTAAAGGTGGGAGCAACAGTCCTTTAGCATCCCTTGGATGGCTGATTCTTGAAGTGGGAGACGCCGTTGCCAACCTGTATGGTAATTACCATACGGTACGGTAATTTGGCCCTCCGTGCGATGTACGACTATCGTACGGAGATGTACGGTAATTTTCAGTAATTTTTGAAAAATAATTTGAAAAAAGATTATTTCCGGTTCTATCCTAGATAAAAATGAAAAAAAAATATTATTTCCGGTTCCGACCTGGGTAAAAAATTTTTAAAAAGATTATTTCCGTTTTCTTCCCTCTTAAATATTCAAAGAAAATGCCCGCCCAGGCTCCTCCCATAGCTCCGCCCAGACTCCACCCAGTATGCGCACACAGAAATGGGTCTGCGCATGCACGAACCCCGTACGGTAATGTACTGTAATTTTTGCGCAGCCCGTACGGTAATGTACGGTTTCCGGGTGGGCACAAGAAAGGCAGAATAGGATATTGCTGTCTGGGACATTGAACATGAGCAAATCACTTGCAAGCCCTAGGTGTAAGTTACTATCCCTCATATTTGTAGAATATAGTCCATGCCGTCTAGAATGCAAGGAAGCATTTTAACACAATACATTTGTATTGCATATCTTAACCTTGTAACTTTAAATCCATTTTCTGGCATTGGCTTGTCTCATGTTTTCTGCCTTCTGCTGTTTTCTTGATGATGCAAAGCTCCACCAGGAGATCGTAACCAGTGTGAGCTAGTAGAGAAGCCCCGGTATCGGAAGAGTCCCCACGTTTGCTTTGACTACAATGCAACAGTAAGTAGTAAAAAAAAGATTCTGCCTTGTGGATGTAACAGGTACAGCGACATACCTGGTGTCCTGGTGGACAACTCAATGAAGGTGTCAACCCAGTGTGCCTCAGCAGTGAAAAAAGCAAACTCAATGCTAGGGATCATTAGGAAGGGGATAGAAAATAAGTCAGCAAGTGTCATTTTGCCTCTTTATAAATCTCTTTATAAATTCCCATCTGGAATACTGTGTACAGTTCTGGGCGCCATACCTCCAGAAGGATATTATGGAGCTGGAAAAAGTGCAGAGGAGGGCAACCATCTGAGGCTGCAACGGTTGGGCCTTTTCACTCTTGAATGACGGCGTCTAAGAGGTGACCTGGTTGAAGTTTATAAAATCATGCACGGTGTGGACATAGCAGATAAGGAAAAACTGTTTTCCCTATCGCTCAACACTAGAACTAGGGGACACTCGATGAAACTTTTGAGTACTAGTTCTCAAACAAATAAGAGAAAGTACTTTTTCACCCAGAGGATTACTGGTCTATGGAACTCCCTGCCAGAAGAAGTGGTGACAGCTGTCAGTCTTGACAGCTTTAAGAAAGGATTAGACAAGTTCATGGAGGACAAGGGTATCAATGGCTATAATTACGGCTACCTAAGGACAACCTTGGGGTTGGAGAGATAGGCAGGATATCTCTCAATGCCATTTCCAGGGAATTCTAAGCAGGTGAAGGCATCTCCTTGGGAATACCCTGAAGGAAATGGTGAGCCTCTGTGTGAGACAGAATGCTGGACTGGATGGGCTTCTGTGGCCTCTTCCAGCAAGGCTGTTCTTATGTTCTTATGTACCTGAGGTGCCTGTACGGTTTGGAATGGGGACAGAGTATCTGGGGATTTGAGAAGGAAGAGGGAATGAAGCAGCAGGTTGAACTTGGAGAAGTTACTTTCTTACCTCTGATTTCCTAGCTGGCATGCTGTCCAGAAGTTCTGGAAGCTATTGTCAAACAAGTACTTTTTCTAAGCTCTGAGCGGAAGCTTTCTTTCTCAAATCCACATACAGTGGAACCTCAGTTAACGTAATTAATACTTTCTCTTGGATGTTTCTTACAGCAAAAATTACTTTAACCAAACTTCCCATAGGAATGCATTGAATGCAATTTCCCATAGGAATGCATTGAAAACCAATTAATCCATTACGTAGGGGGGGATCTGTAAACTGAGCCACTACTTTCTATGGATTTCCTTTTATTATGCGATTTTTATGTTAACCGAGCCGTTTGTTAACCGGGGTTCTACTGTACCAATATGTTGGTTCAATAAGCCTAGCACTTCAGATGAGATGTTGAATAGATGTCCCATAGCTGAGCAAGGGACTTCTGAGCAGGTGCCCTTGGTCAAATTTTTGGTGCAGCGTGCCATTCTCTTTAATGTTTGTCTCAGTACATTAAGAAATATTCCCCAGGAGCAATGAAGAAGAGAAATAACTCTTTGATAAGATGCTCAGTTTTAAATTAGATACTCAGTTTTATAGGGATAAGTCCTGGGACAGGTGATTAGCATTAGTTCTTAAATAATGAGGTTTACAGAGAAAGATTTGTTCCTTGTCACCATTGAACCACAGAAGCACATAAAAACACTCTTTTGGTCACTCAGCAACTATCTTTCCCACTCAGGCTTTTCCCCCAAGTGGCCTACAAATCCCATCATACAATGGTTAGCAAGGAATGGTGGTCACAACATATATGAAGTCTTCAGGTTGGGAAGGAACATGTGTCTCCTAGCCAGGTTCTCATCTCTAACTGCAGAAAAAGAGACACCCTCCCCCCGCCCCTTGTGCCTACAGCAAAATGGTCATTGAGCAACCAGACCCAATTGACCTTTTTCAAACAGCACCGCCTCAGAAACTTTGCCTGAAAGTGTTGCCTTCACAAAAGTCTGCTCAATCCACCTGGGACTTCATGTCCTGCAGGTTATGCAAGGCCAGAAACTCTGCCCAGTGACTGCCTGCCCAGGGTTTGCAGTGTTGCAGTCCAGAGCAATCTAAAGAACAACATTGAGGCTCACTTTTGTAGAGCAAGTTCTCATGGGCATTTGAATGCCTGCTTTCTGGTGATGAAGATGAGGGTGGACTCCCAGACATAGCATGCACATCTGCTTTATTATTTATTTATTTATTCCGACTTATTTAATGGCCCCACTTTAATAAAGTGTTGGTTTTTCATGCATTAAGATGATGCCTTTTCTAGGGAGGGTAATTCATTTAACATTAACCCTGCTTTCAAGCTCTGAACAGGATTCTAGAGAGTAATTCAGTCTAAGGCCGTGATGGCGAACCTTGGCACTCCAGATGTTCTTGGACTTCAGTTCCCATAAGCCCCCGTGAATCCACACAAATGGGTTTATTGCAATTCATCCGGCCCACGCCACCCTCATCGCTCCTGGAAGTGGAAATAAAACGTGCCCTTAAAACGCGTGTTTTACTTCCGCTTCCAGGAGCGACGAGGGCGGCATGGGCCAGATGAATCGCAATAAACCCATTCGTGTGGATTCACGGGGGCTTCTGAGAATTGAAGTCCAAGAACATCTGGAGTGCCAAGGTTCACTATCACTGGTCTAAGGGGTGGTGCAGTCTTCTCTAACTGTTCCTCAGAGAAGCAGGCATGCAGGTCCCTTCCATTAGCTTTGAAAAACAGGACAGCCTCCATCTGCACCTCTGAAGAAACAGTTGAAAATAAGTTAGTTACATTTACATTACATTTTAAATTTATACCTCGCCTTTCTCAACCGATGCCGACTCAATGTGGCTACAACAGATCAATGTCAATACATATAACAACAAAATGATACAATATATAGGCAAATAAATACATGATAATACAAAAATACAATACAATAGTCATCATTATACCAGGATCAGTAAATACATAGAAGTACAAAAAATACAAAAAATTCCATAAAGAAGCCAGTCCAAGACCAGTCCAAGGCCACAGGAGCCCCTTTCAGAGTTGAATGCTAAGTGATAAAAAAGATAGGCTTCAAGGGGACACAATAGGTATCAGCAAAAACATGAGAAGATTGATTGGTGATGCACAGGGTTTTCCTTTCAGGGAGTGGTGGGGAATGATAGTGAAAAATGTATCTCTGGACACATAGGGGAATGCCAGATGCCACAACAATCTCTCTCGCTTTTGTCTCCACAGGAAGATACTTCAGACTGTGGCAGAGGGGTTTCCTTTAGACCTTCCTTGAGTGTCTTGTTATCTCTGCAGTTGCTGCTCCTCTATTTGACTGCCAGTGGCCATCCGCTGCTCTTGGCATCTTGCCTTTGAAACATCCATGTAGTCTTGCCCCCATCCATTTTTGTTTTTCTGCACCATCTCCATCCCCTCCAGATTGCCAGAGGGAGGGGCAGAGGCCTAGGCCCATCAACTCTGGCTACACCATGGCCCTTCCTCATGAGGACCGTTTCCTTCTTCTCTCTGAAGTCCAGAAGCTCTCTCCATTGTTTGTTCCTCGTCTCCACACCATAATCTCCTCGCACTTCCAGGGTCTCTGCACAGCAGGTTGTGCCAACACAGAGCTCTGAGCAAGACTTGGGGAAGCACGAACCACCATGACCCTCTCCACACAGCCAACATCCTCGAGCTTTGATTCATTGCTGTTCCCGCTTCCATCCACTGAGCTATTGGCCAAATATGAAAGAACAGTGGCCTCATACCTCCACATACACATTGAATCCATGGAATTCTGGGAGACCTTTGTCAGTTTTCATCATTTAATTGTCTTAAATAAGTATTTAAGCAACAATGCTGACAAATTGCTATTGTGTTTGAACAATTTACCTTCATATCCCAATCGTACAAACAACAGCAACAACGAAAAAAATTAGAGCAGAAGAAAATATATTGTTGCCAAATTGGTTCTGTAGTTTAGCTACTTTTTAGCCAATTCTAGTGGCTTATCAAATTCTAAATAATCCTAGGATGTCACCACAGCATCTTCATTCCATCCGGTCTACTTTGTGCTTTCCAGGGTCATCGTTGCTTAGCCCCTCATTAGTTATATGCCATTTCAAATCAATTTTAAAACTACTACTATTGTTTTTACTCTGCCAGTTTTAATCTAGATCTTTCTACATCTAGTTTCCAAGCATTTTGCCCGACAAATTATAGTATTTATTTTCAGCAACAAAGACACAAAGAGAAAAAAGGACTTGACTTGAACATTATGGTCAGTATTATTTATTTAAACCAATCAATTCCATGCTAAAAGAGCTTAGAGAACAAGCAGGGGAGGAAGACGTGTGCAAAGCTTTATATGCACACCATTTTCTGCACATGGTTTCTGGGTACAGTGACTTTGGCAAAACAAATAGCAAGATAGTGTAATTCTACTGACAGAACAAACATGATCCAAACCCAGTCGCCCCCAACTCCAACTTTTCCCTTGCCTTACTGCACCTTGTTGAGCTCAGACATGTTTGAGTCAATCAAGAAAACAAGATCATCTGTTCTGTACCCCAAATCATTTTCTGCAAAAATGCCCTTCTCCTCTAGTTCACACTGCCCATTCCTACTCAAGAAGATTATCTGCCACTCTAGCAGCAGAGATCTGTGCCATACTGACCTAAGCGGGTGACAGCCAAACGTTTTCTTCCTGGACGTCTGTGCAGAAAATTCACCACTCCTTGATAAGTTTATCCTGTACTGGGCCTCTGAAAGAAAATGTTCTACAGAGAGTTGGGTCCTGCCAACAACCACACCTTTTGACAGGGCAATTTGGAAGTATTCTGGATCATGACAAAGGTTCTTAGAACACCCCTCACTCAGCTCAAACCCATGAAACACTTCAGATGGCTCCATAGGTACAACCTCTGTGGCTGAAATTGTTATTCATGACAGCAGCTACACAATCTCTTAAAGTTAGAACTTGCCAACCAGCCTCTTCCAAAGCTACCTGTATTGTTTAGGACAAGTTGTCAGCCTTTGTGCTTCTTGCTTGAGCACATCTAGTAATAAGCATACTTTACTGTTTAATATAAACTAAGTGGTATAAAGCCCCACTCTGGCACTTCCGTCTCTTCAGCCAAATGTCTCTCCATGCAATGTCCTCTGCTGTAAACCAGCAAAATGAGAAGGATCCTCTCTTGCTTTTGCTTCATTTGACGCCTGAGCCACAGTCAGACATTCACTTGGGCTGGGGGCACTGTGAAGAGCTGAGCTATCTAGTACAGTGTGACACAACTTTCATCGATGGAAGCAGTACACTGGTAAATGAGTAACCCTGATGACCTCTCCTTGCAGCACAGGGTGGTTTGGTACAGCTTTTTCAATAGAATGATGTGGTGGTGTGCCCAACAGGGCATTTCATTTTGACCTCATTTGTTTTCAACCAGAAGCCTTTACCAGTGAATTGTTCTAAACCCTCAACCCAATGTGTTGTGTTATGCATTTCATTTGTTTTTATTAGTAACATTGATCTGTATGTTTCCAAGCAAAAAAAAAACACAGACCTGTTTGATTAACTGTTTCACGAGGTGTTTGAAAGAGAACTTTGTGTGATCCTTGTTTTGTGCTTTAGCACTAAAACCAGCACTTTCAGTGGTGAATACAAGACTTCTGTAGAGCCCTTACAAATCATGTGATGCAGGCTCTGCAACTTAAACAGTGGCTCCACGGCAATATGTCCCTGCAAAACAGATGAACAGCTACAAATATGGCAGGTACAAAATGAGAGGTGTTGAGGGGGCTCATACAGTCCGAAAGAGTTCAGTGCTGGCTGTCCTTGGTGAACGCTGAGATCAACATCACTTGGAGGTTTGTTGTGGTCCTGGCTTTTGATTGGTTTCAATAAAGAAATCGGGGTACTATGTAACCAATATGGTGCAGATGCACACAACCAAAAACAATGCTGAATGGGGAAAATTGAGATATAGAAGGAAACCTTTGACACACCTGTTGTGCTGCATATGCTTTCTTTCCAGTGATTTTAGTTCTTAAGAATCAGAAGGAATTGGCTTCTTGATCTTTCAGAAAACTACTACTTCTACTGGTGATTGTCCCTCCCACACTGCCACCTGTATCACGTAGGTTCCCAGATCAACTCTCTGAAAAGACTTTCCCTTCCAAGTCTCTCACTACTGTATTATTATTTTCCCCAGCAGGCTGTTAAAATGAAACACCATTGGTGCTAAGGGTTAGAGTTTTGTTTTGATGGCCTTGTATAAGCTCCTAGAGAGGTGAACTGGGAAGTTATAAACAGCTCTACCTGACATTTCATAGATAAGAGTACTATTGTTTCTTGAGCATACTCCCAGTAATAATCAGTTGCACTGGTTGTGGACATGCTCCCAGTATCTCACTAGTCTCTTCTGAGCAGAGATTGCCAAACTGTGCCAAATTGTGTGATTGTTTTGTGATGTGGGCAACTGTTTGTAGTGCGCTTGGCTGAACTAATACCTTGTCCATTCCAATTCAGTCTAAGACCATAGTCTGCCCTTATGCCATTCAGTATGTGACTTTGTATGGCCAGTGCTCTGGAATCATTGTATATTCATAGGGAATGCCTCATTAGTAGCACAATATGGAAGAAAGGTGAATGCTGGAACACAGAGCATTATGAACAATATTTCATGTCAAGCATCACCAGCAGATGCACAAGAGCCTGCAGTGTTTGTCATCTGTGCAGAGAGTTGACTCTATAATAAAGTGTTTCTTGGCTTTTGAATTCTTACCACACTTGCAGTATGGATACCTACTTCCTCCTTGAACAGCCACAAGACTAGGTAGTATCCTGGTTGGGGCATAACAGAAATCGTGAAAGACTTCTCCAGCCCCTATTGCATGACTGATCATGTATGTTAGTTGCACAACCAGTCTCACAACTGCTGTGAGACTGAGCATGCAAAACAGGAGCCTGCCTAAGCATGGGGATTGCCATGACTAGCGATCACCTAACTCAACAGCATATTAGTAGTCATTGTTACTACACTCCTACTCAAGTTGAAGTTAGTTGAAGGCATTTTTTTGTTAGTACTTACAGCCTGGCTGATGCCATAACAGATGTTTCTAATCTTGTGCATACCTAACAAAGCCTAATCATAAATATTTCCATGAAGAACATTCAGTCTTTTGTATATGTATCAATAGCAGCACTAGGAAGGCTGACCTTGGTGCCATAACCCTGATCTACCAAGAAATGATTTTAGAAGGACAAAAAAGGGAGATGCTTGACATCATTATTTATTTATTTATTTATATGTATATTTGTATCCCGCCCTCCTGATGGGAAACACCACTCAGTGCGGCTAACAGCATACATAATTTGTGCAGGTATATTTTTAATTCTGACATCCACCCCACCCTCACCTCCCAGTTTGCAAAAAGGAAAAAATGCATGCCCCTGACTGGAGCAGATTCAGTCTCGCCTGTGCCTCCCTCTTCTGGCTACCCATGTTTTCTAAAATTAAGGCCAAAAGAATACAGTAGCTGTCTTAACAGTTTAAATAGTTAAATGTACAATCACACATGCACGCACACTTTAAAAAAAAAGTAAAGCAGAATTAACATCTAAAATGTTTGACAGCCTTATGAAGGGAGAGGTCAATTAGTAAATCAAGCCAGAATGGTTGTAACTGGATGGCAAAGCTGTGGGGTAGAGAGGGTGTACAGGAACCACAGATGGAAGAATCACTCAAGGCCAATTCTAGCTCATACAAGTCAGCAGTTGTACATTGCAAGACACAAATTAGGCAGTGTCCCAGTGGCCTGCTGTTTCTCTGAAGATTCTTGCCTATAATGTTGGACCTGTTTATTTAGCGATTAGACATTTCATAATTTACGACTATGGCATTTTGTTCAACTGAAGTCATGGTTCTTTAAACCTCCAGAACATCCTGCATAGAATATGAAATTGAACTACAGTATTTGGTAAACAGTCTCATATTATTTCTGAATTTCCATGTTGTCTATCCTACTGGCAGCTCTATACTTTTCTGACACTTTGCTTTGGTTTTCTTTTCCAAAGGGAGTGAAGATTGCTGATCAGAGAACATGGGAGACAGGATGGGAAATGACCATTGGGGGGGGGGGGGGGGCATGCCAGAAAAGAATACAGGTTTCAAGACAGCACATTGCTGCCGCAATTTTAGCACTTACTTAGATCAGACTTGGACATCAAAATGGGTTGCACTTCTTGATCAACCAACAGTTATCCAGGGAGTCAGGCATCCCAAGAGAGGAGGGAACGCATTCCACTCTTTTTCATTGACCTCTTCAGAAGGCAAGTTTAGATATCACTGGTAGGGGAAGGGGGTAAGGAAAAAGAGCTCCTATCTAAACATTTTACTCAATAGTATCATTTCCTCACATTTTCCATTCGTACATAGAAGAAAAAAGTCCTCACTGGGTTGCAGAGCCAAAAAAGGGAGGGGAAGCAAGTTTATGGATGGTGAACTATTCTTAAAATGAGAAAAGTGTCCTGATTTTAGTCCTGTTGGATGATTTCTTTTAAAAGTGCACTTTGTTTTATTTTCTGTTGGAAGATTGGTGTTTGTGCATGATCTGACGGCATTGCTGTATGTGCAGGTCTTAAGAGTTCAATGAATGAGTCCCTTGGTTAATCCTACACCAAGGTCTTCCACTGGTCATATAAGGAGGGGCACATGGCTGATCACGGCAACCACCAGCTCTATCAAATTGCTGAGAATGTAAACAAGGGCTGGAAAGCCCATTCCCCACAGACTACCTTTAGGGTGTGTGGGACGCTCAATGGTCACAGCTATGCCCCCCAACGGTCCCCTTGTATTGTCATTAAATCTTCTTCCAGCCTTTGTTTCAGCTTTGCCCATGGAAGATGGACAGAAATGGTATTGAGAAACAAAGAGAAGCAAGTGGGGAATAGGATGTGGCTGTTTAGGGTTATTTTCCCCCTCCAGCCTATGAAAAAGGGTAACCTCGTCGTGGAACTACTTCCCCTGTTTTTTAAGGTGGTGAAACTGTATCTAGAAAAAAAGTGAAAGAACATGAAATAAGAGAGATTAAAAGAAAACATGAAGTTGAGATGAATGAGGATTTAAATTGTCAGAGAGCTACACAAATAGTGGTCCAAAGTCCTGAATTCTGGAGTGTTACTAAAAGTGTATGAGGGTGAAGGAAACTGCACAAGGTTGGAAAGTTTATGAAGCAACAGATTTGACTAGAACGAGGGCATTTGCAGCGGAAATAAATCAGTGAAAGTTTTAAACTAATCAGCCCCATACTGTAACTGATTCTCCTTGTAGCAGACTGTAGAGCACTAGATAAAGGTTGACTTAGTCATCCCTATATGCCGGTTTGGTCTCATGTGGAATTAGCAGTGCTAAAATGTAGCATTAATTCACACAACCAAATATGCTCAGTCCATTTCAAAGTGTGTTTGAGTGAAACCATTGGTGACAAGATAGGACAGCCGGAAAGGGAGGAATAAGTCCACCAGACTGATAGGGATGTGGAAGTCTGACTCCAGAGTCAAGGGGGCAAGGTGGTGATGAATTAATAATGACAAGGTTAATTAAAGGTCATTTTGCTTGTAGCTTTTACCGTGTGTGTTTGGTTATGTCTATGGGAAACGTGCTTTGACCTGATGGCTGGCTCTGTGTTACCAGGAGTGTGTGTAAATCTGTAGTCTAGTCAGGTGCTGCTCATTTGAGGGGGGAAAGCAGAACTATACATAACTATAAATATATATATATATATTATATTTTAAGTTAAAAAAGAAAAGAAAAAGAGCAAAACATCAAATAGCTGTTCTTACAGCTGTGGGATTCTATTCCTATCATTCTTCATTTGAACATTTTTCTTTCCAATAATTCAGACTCTTTTATTATTATTTTAATTTATCTTTTTTTGTACAGAAGAGTTGGGAAATCTTTTAAAAAAGACTAAAATCTTTGTAAAATGTGTGTGTGATTCCTTGTAAAATATTTTCGAATTGTTTATTACAGAGGATCAGTTATTAAATAATGTTCATATTTTCACTTCAAATGCAGTGACTCTCTTTACTGGTTTACAAAGGAACATGAATGGCCTTGATCATGTACAGTTATAATATATGTTGCTTCTGATTTGTTTTTATCCTCCCAAATGGGGAAAAATCCAAAAGATTAAGAATCAGTGGAGTACAAAGAGCCCAGAAAAGATTTGTGGGTTATTTCTCAAAACACAGTCTGCTTTCAAAATAAACTAAGGATGCCGAAGAATTTAATCCTTGTTTACATCACTACTTTTCACAGTGCTATTTCCATATATGTTCTGGGTGCAGATTTGTGTTGGTTACTTAACCATCAAAGAGAGGTTATTTATCCTCACCTAACGGCTCAGAGAGAAAGAGATGCTGTCTGATCCATCTGTGAGAAAGATTTTTTGATAGAAGGATTTAACTAGAGAAGCTGAATTAGAAGATGCTAGGGTTTCTAAAATCAATACTTTCCCACCCTTTAATGAATGGATTGTAGAGTTGAGACCCACTCTGTAAACAGAGCAAGCCAGAAGAAAGGTTTAAATGAACAATAGCTGAAATCCTTTTGCTTAGAAATTAGTAAGTTGCCCTAGAGTAGGCCCACTGAATCAGTGAGAATTCTCTTCCGCAAGTTCCATTGATTCAAATGGGTCCACTCTAGTTGCAACTAACTTTAGCATAGCATGTCTAACTAGACTAAGCCCATTCAGTCAATGGAATTAACATAGGGGCCAGCCGACCCAATCCCACCAATAAAATGGGCTTACTCCCATGCAAAGTATTGCACCAAGGAAAAGATTTCAGCCAACATAAGGATCCTAGAATCATTCCATTCCAAGTACCTAACTCCCAGGGACTCCTGAGCTACCTGTACAGAAGTCTTCTGCCTCCCCTACCTGACACTATCAGATTACAGCTGCAATCCAACCACATCTGGACAGCCATGCATTCCTCACTTCTGTAGCACTGCTGGCGCTTGTAAGAAGAAAAAAAGATAAATTATTCGTACTAGTACAAAAGGGCTGTTTTGAAAAAATTATACTTTCATATAATACCAAAAATAAACCCTAAAGATTCACTTAATGAGAAAAGTACTTTTGGTGGAGAATCTGTACAGCAGCTTGTTCCTTATACCATAAATGACAATCAGCTGGTCTGCAATACTCTTGTAGCTACATTAACTTTTACGGGTAATAAACTATGGTAATTCTAGTGTTTCTTCTCATTTTTATGTAGAAAAAATGCAGTATTAGGATGATTTCAGCAATAAATAAGAAATTAATGTGCATTTAATATGAAAAAAGTTTTCTGACAAACCCCTGAAGAAAAACTAGTCAGACCATTAATATGACAAGCATTTGGATAGATGTGAGACAATACATGTCCATGAGCCAAGACATTCCTTCATAATGCATTCAAAATCTATGGTCAGGAAGGTATCAAAAAAGCATATGATTTTACAACTAATTTTAAAGCAGTTGTTAAATGTTTTATTGATTTAAGTCAGGGGTGCCCAAATTGTGTCCTGTAATTAAGCCCATCATGTTTATTCACAATCCTAGCAGGACCCTCCCATTGAACTTGTAACTGTCCTACAGGATGTGGATTCAGGACCATGACTTGCTGTCCAAGCTGCAAGTCACGGTGTCTGGTTTTACAATCATAGTACAGCTTAGTAACATCTTGTGGTGACTTTCGGTGTCTCTTAGCTAGGGAATGAATGTCCTTGAGCTTTTTCTGCAAATCCTCAATATATTTTGACACTGGTTGTGGAAAATCAGAGGTTGCAACTTCCCATTCTCTTTTCAGAAGGTGGAGAGGGCCCCTGAGATTATACCCAAACAACATTTCAGCTGGTGTGGCTCCCTCCCCCAAAACTTTTGTGTGGAGCGGACCTGAAGGTGCTTAGGACTAGTGGTGGTCCATCCACCCATCCCCCCCCAAAAAAAGTCTTCTACAAAAGCTGTCAGCAATCTCTGCAACGTCCCTTGACATCTCTCTACCCCTCAATGGCTCTGTGGGTGGCCTGGGAGAGAGAATGTTTGCTCCACCCCTGCCAATTTGCAAACTGTCTTCATGAGACAAGAGCTCCGCCTCTGTCACTGACAATGTCTGCTGGTAGACCTCCCCTACTAGCAATTTCAATGAAAGCCTTAGCAATGTGTGATGCAGAGATTGAAGTTAAGGATATGGCTTCACCCACTTTGTAAAATAATCTACGTAAGTGAAGACATACTGCTTACCCCCTTTTGACTTTGGTAAAAGTCCAAACACATAAATTTCTACACGCTGAAATGGTTTCCCTACTATCTGTGGTTCCCCCAGCTTAGCCTTAGCTTTAGACTGGGCATTACCTATGCATTGACATGTGAAACAAGATTGCACATAGTTCATACAGTTCTTTGATCAACCTGGCCAATAGGTGTTCAGTGATGCGTTGAAGAGTTTTCTTTCTTCCTTGATGCAAAGCAACGAGGGTGGCATGGGCTGGATGAATTGGCATCAGGGGCCGGATCTGGCCCACAGGCCATAGTTTAGGCACCTTTGGTTTAAGCTTTGGCTGTTTTGGTCCAGAGTACAGAGGGTCACCTGAGGTCAGGGGAGGAGCAATATGTCATTTGGCAGGTTCCTCACATCCAGGCGCTTTTTTGGGCCAAGGCGGCCTTGACCTTTCTTTCTTTACCAAACCGGGTTTTTTTCCAATCTTGTTCTGAAGCCCACAAAGAATTTTAAGGTTCCACCTCCCTCTGCACTGCTGACACAAACACTCTGGCAACCCTGAGGTTAAGTTCTGTCCTTCAGGGCGGGCATTAAGGGGTGTTTTCAAAGTGATGCCCAGCCTCAGCTGAAAGAGGGCACGGCGAGATGATGGCCTGACCCAAAGAGTGCTTTTGGCAACCAATGCCCATAAACCCGCAGCCCTGCGGGGAGCCATGCACCAGCTTCTGCTCTCCCTTTCCTCTGGGAGGCACCACATGCCCGACGCGTCCATTGAGGACGAGGCGGCAAAGCACAAGCAATGTCAGGAAAGTGCAACTCACTCCTCTGCAGGTGACGCCTCTCTGCTAAGCGGGCTGTCCCAGTGCCCCTATTTGGACTCCACCAGGGGTGGGGGGTGGGGATAGAAGAGCCTCACTCACGCTATAAGCCGGCACAAACGCACACATCCAGCCCTGCCTTATCTGGGCCATCAACTTAAAGGTGGCTTAGTGGTGAAGACACTGAGCTTGGAGACTGAAAGGTCGGGGTTAGATACCATGACGGATCTTGGGGACATGAAAGGAGCCTCATGCGGGCATCCCCTAACTGAATGGAGTTTCTCCAGCAAAATCTTTTCAATTCAGAGTAATTTCTGACACAAAACTTAAAGGTAAAGGTTTCCCTTTCCCAGTCATGTCAGACTCTAGGGGGCGATGCTTATCTCCGTTTACAGCCGAAGAACCCGTGCTGTCTGCATTTGCACACGTTTCCATGTTCATGTGGCAGGCATGACTAGACGGTGGAGAGCAGGGAATGCTGTTACCTTTCCCGCTGAAGCGGTACTTGTTTTTTGTTGTTGTTCAGGCACACAGTTGATTCCGACCCCATGGACTATTGCATACCTGGCACCTCTGTCCTCCACCATCCTTCTCAACCCACCCAACTCTGTGCCCATTGCAACAAAAATACCATCTAGCCATCTCATTTTCTGCTGCCCCTTTCTTCTTTTGCCCTCCACCTTTCCCAGCATCAAGGCTTTCTCAAGTGAATTCTCTCTTCTCATTTGACGTCCAAAGTACTGTAGCTTCATCTTCACTATTTGACCTTCTAAGGAGCAGTCAGGATTGATTTCTTCTAAGATCGACCTATTTGTTCTCCTCGCTGTCCAGGGGACTCTCAAAACTCTCCTACAACACCATATTTCATTTTTTTGTTTATATTTATTAATTTTTAAGAAGAAATAAAAAATAGCAGAACAAAAAAATCAGACAACAATACCTCTAAAACAATACAGAATACAATGCATATATGGATAAAAAAAGAAATATATATACAGTATATAATCTTAACCTATAAGGAAGGGATGTGGCCATGCGTGTGCGGAATGCGTTTCCACACATGTGCAGCCTATCCTGTAATGCGCCATTGACACTTACCTTAATTCTCGGACATCATCCCCGCAAGGGTCTGGAAGCCGAGAGTGGGGCCAACCACCCACGAACGCGAACAAAAAAAACCCCCTACGAATCCCAGCATCCTCCGTGCCACAGCACACCTCAGCCAATCAGGCAGGATGGCCCAAGCGCGGAGGAGGCGGGACACCCGGCACGCGGGAGGGGAGGACCGCCGAGCCAATGCGCACCCAATACAGCTCAGGCAGACAAAGCCCGGGCTGAGTGAACAGTTTGCCTGCTGCCCCTTCCATGTCACCTGAGGACATGGCCGGGCGAGGTGGTGCCATAGGCGTTGCCACTGCCCTGCCGCCCCTCTCGCCCTCAGCCATGCCGCCTGAATATGCGTCCGGGGGAGGTGCCACCGTAGGCACTGCCTCTGCCCTGCCGCCCTCATCCGAACCTGATGGCTCTCGCAGTCGCCATTTCCCCTCCGCTGTTTCGAACCTTTCCTCGAAACAGCGGAACGGAAAATGCAGAGGCGGCAGCCAGCGACCCGCCAGGGAGAGCGCCTTCCCTGATGAATCCCTGTCTGGCGCCTTTGCATTTCCCCTCCACTGTTTCGAGCTAGCCATATTGTTAATACAGATGAAACTCAGAAAATTAGAATATCGTGCAAATGTTCATTCATTCCAGTAATGCAACTTAAAAGGTGAAACAAATATGTGAGATACTCATTACATGCAAAGCGAGATAGTTCAAGCCATACTTTGTTACAATATTGATGCTTATGGCTTACAGTTTATGAAAACCCCAACCTCCCAATCTCATGTACCCCATAATCATCACACAATCTCATGTATGCTGTACACCATGATCATCGCAATTATAACCAATTAAGGCATGACATCTCTTACTTTGCATGTAGTGAGTCTATCTCATATATTTGTTTCACCTTTTAAGTGAAATGAATGAACATTTGCATGATATTCTAATTTTCCGAGTTTCACCTGTATAATGGATAACAAATCTTTTTTTATTCATATCTATATTCAAACTATCCACATCCGTCAATAAAGCGATACCTACTCCCATCTTAAAATCAACTCCAGCAACCATCCTCTTCAGATCCTATAAATCTTTCGCCTTTTACAACACCGTATTTCAAAGGTGTCTGTTCTTCTGCAGTACCTATTTATCTACTTGCAATTTCTTGCTTTCAAAGGGTTGGCCGGAGCTGGGATAGAGACGTGACAGATCACCCCGTCATGCAGCACTCTCGGGTCTCGAACTGTTGACCTGCCGACGTTCTAGTCGTCAAGTTCAGCGTCTTAACCACGAAGCCACCACAATCCCTTTTCATCAACCACAATAAATCAACGCACCCCTCGCTAACTCAATGGAACTAACTAACTGGCTGCTGGTTGGGCGGGCGGGCTGGCTCTTTATCTTAGTCACACCCACTGCACTGCTCAGCAGCCAATCAGAAACTGGTCTCCCCCCCCTCCTTAGCTCACAACCCGGAAATCCGAGAAACCTCAGCCTCCCAGGATATGGAGGTGACATGACGTCACAAACTTGAAGCCGACTAATCTGACAATCCGCCATATTAGTTGGCCCACAACATTGCTTTATGGCGCTTTAATTGTGTGGAGTCGTGAAAGTAGATCGGGGTTTCCCCTTTAATATCAGTGGGTGGGGGGTTGCGATCCCCCTCTCCGCTGGCTCCCCTGGGTCCAGAAGGGTTGGGGGGACAGACCCCTTTTGTCCCCCCAACCTTCCCAACCCCGGGGACCCAGGAGAGGGGATCAATCCACCCACCCCTCTAACATAAGAAGCAATCATAAACGGTAGAGTCTGCTAATGTTTTGGTCCACCTAATATGGCGACAGGCCACGCCCAGTGGCTTCAAAAAACTTAAAGCATGAAACCTGTAGTGCCATCTGCTGTTTTATACCTCCAGGCTCCCATCTTCCTTGCGGTCCACGCCCTGCTTCCGCGGGCAGAGGCCGTCTGCGATCCCCTGCTGGGATTTGTAGTCCCCGCTCCACTCAAAGCCCTCAGCGGGCGCAGGACTTGGGACTCCGTTTCCCGGCATGCACGGGAGAGCTGACGCGAGAGGCGCGCCTGCGCAATCGCCCTGTTTGTTTGCGTCGGGGGCCGAGGCGAGGCCTTGGCTGGGAGAGAGCAGAGTCCGGGGAACAAGAGCCGCTCCTTGGGCCGAGGGAGGGGGGGGGGCTCCTGGGGAGAAGGGCAGGGGACGGGGGGGGTTCGGGGCCCACAGCGTCGGAGGCGAAGCCTTCCTTCGAGGCAGCCCTGCATGGGACGGCGAGGCGCCCTCGGCTGAGAAGCTCCCCCTGTTTCCTCCCTCTCCTTCCCCTTTGAGGGTCTCTGTGGCCGAAGGTCCAGCCAGCGAACCCCACCTTCCACCTTAAGAGGTGGGGCGCGGGTTCCTGATGTTCTCCAGGTCGGCCCAGGCTGGATAAAGGAAGGCCACTTCGATAAACCCTCGTCGCCCCCATTTTTGGGGGGTGGCCTGAAGATCATGGAACGGAGAGCGACTCTGTGCTGCTGAGAAGGACCAGGCCCTCCTCATCATCATCATCATCATCATCATCATTATCATCATCATCCTCCTCCCCTGCCTCTGCTGGGTCTCGAACCCCCACCCCTTGCTGGTGAAAGGAAGAGGCTGGGGCCGAGGGCCCTTGCGGGGTGGTGGTGGTGGTGCCAAGATGAAGCGATACCTGCCCGTGGCTCGGCAGCATTTCCTGGCAGCGCTGGCCAGCACCAGCGTGGTGGTGAAGTCGCTGTGTGCCATCGTCGTCCTCCTCTACCTCCTCTCCTTCGCTGTGGACACCGTATCTGGGCTTGGTGTGACGCCCGGGTATCTCTTCCCACCCAACTTCTGGATCTGGACGTTGGCCACCCATAGTGTGGTGGAGAAACACATCTGGGATGTGGGGGTCAGCTTGGCCACCATCGTGGTGGCCGGAAGGTTGCTAGAGCCACTATGGGGAGCCATGGAGCTTCTGGTCTTTTTTGCCGTGGTGAATGTGTCCGTGGGGCTCCTGGGGGCCTTTGCGTATCTCTTCTCCTACATGGCATCGTTCAACCTTTCTTCCCTGTTTTCCGTTCGCATCTACGGCATGTTGGGCTTCCTCGGCGGTGTTTTGGTGGCTCTTAAGCAGACCATGGGGGACAGTACAGTCTTGAAGATACCTCAGGTGCGGATGAAGGTTGTGCCCATGCTTTTGCTGTTGGTGTTGGCAGTTCTGAGATTAACCACTCTCATTGAAAGCAATGTCTTGGCCTCTTATGGCTTTGGGCTTCTCTCCAGTTGGATATATCTCCGTTTTTACCAGAGACACAGCAGAGGACGTGGGGATATGTCAGATCACTTTGCGTTCGCCACATTCTTTCCCGAGATCTTGCAACCAGTGGTTGGCTTGCTAGCTAATCTTGTGCACAGCGTCTTGGTTAAAGTGAAAGTCTGTCGGAAAACGGTGAAACGTTACGATGTTGGTGCCCCGTCATCCATTACTATCAGTTTGCCTGGAACAGATCCTCAAGACGCTGAACGAAGGAGGTAATTTTCCCCGCTGTACCCAAATGTTATGTGTGATCACTGTTGGGAACGGATGGGAAAGAAATGGAAAGATGATTTCATTTCACTGCAAAAGAGGGTCCATTGTAATTTTATTTTACATTTAAAGTATCATTTGTTTACATTTGTATTGCTGAAATTTGTTGCTGAAATTCCTGCAGTTGCACTTGTGCTTTCAAGTTTTTTCGTCATCCTTTCATTTAAAGTTTTGATGTACTGTATGTGCATTGGGACTCATGGAGTCCCAATACAGTGAAATTGGAGAAACTGGTGGTGGGTTGCTAACTGAGATGCCATAGGTTTCTGGTTGCGTGCCCCTTACTTGACTGGGTGTACAACCAGGAATGCAGCTAGCACCTTGTTCATTAGGAGCAATTTGCTGCTGTAACTTGATGCAGTGTTATTTGTATACATGTATAAAATCACCAGTAGGGTTCTGGCTAAGGCTTTTGTATTTATTTTACTTTCTTAGATGCTGTTTAAAGGTAGTTTGGTACATGGGGTATATAAGGGTTATGGATTGAAAACTGTTTTGTTTCTTGATTTCATGTGCTTCCATCTGCTTATTTGATCTATAATTTTCTCATGTTTTTGTGCAAAAATAAGTTTACCTTAGTTAGCAAAACTCAGTAGGCTTATATTTTCCCACAAGATTCAAGCTGATGTATTTAAAATATCTTGGTTTGCTGTCAAATCCTATAGTGACCTCTTTCAGGCTCTTCTAGGTAGAGAACACTCAGAAGTGATTTACCATTCTTTCTCTTGTCATTTGAGCTCCACATTAATATTTGCAAAAAAAAAAACCACACACACACACACACAAAACAAGCGAACTGTAAAATCAGTTTCTGGTTCATAAACTGAATTTCCTGCAGCAGTGTTTATTTTTAAAATCAGAGTATACTTTTTGCAAACTTTCAGCATCAAAAGCTGTGGGCCATTTCTTTGCATCAGTCCTGATTTTTCTTGTTTGAGGATTAGGATTTATTCTGAACCTTTGTTTGTGTAAGTAAATCAGCGGGGCACCTGGTAGATATATATGTCTTCTGCATCAGGCAGGGCTCCCAGGGAGGTTCATTGTATTAAGAAAAGCCTTGCTGCAAATGAGGCCAGAAGCAAAGATAGCTAGAAACTAGAGCTAAAAGCACTTGAGTGTTGCTGAGAGGTGATTAAGGCAATGTCTTTGTGAAGACCAGTTACAACCAAAGCAAGGTAACTTGCAGAATTCCAGAGGTAAGAAAAGCTTGTGATCCTTAGAGACTCGTGTTAATTTGAAATTTTCCTTCTCTGGTAATGGATTGTCTCTAAGACAGGGTTTCCCAATCTTTGGTTCTTGGACTCCAATTTCCAGAAGCCTAAGTCAATTCCCCACGTGTACTAACTGAGGCTTCTGGGAATTGAAGTCCACCAGTGTTCAGGGTTTAATAAAGTGAGTTATTTGGTTGAAGAATTTGATAACAAATCTTCATGGAGTAGTTCACATCCTCATAAACATAATACTCTGGTCACCCAGAGCAAATTGGAGGATTGAGTTAAATTGTTTGGCAGTTAATAGCTATACTGTATTTGTAAGTGTTACTGTATCAAATAGTAAAGATGAAGCTGAAGTACGTTGGACATCAAATGAGAAGAGAGGATTCACTGGAGAAGGCCTTGATGCTGGGAAAGGTGGAGGGCAAAAGAAGAAGGGGGAGGCCAAGGATGAGATGGCTAGATGGTATTGTAGACACAATGGGCACAGAGCTGGGAGGGCTGAGTGGTCATGGCTTTTTAGCAGCTCATGTAGACAATGCATTGAGTAACAGCACGCACCCTTAGCCGTAAGGTAAAGGTAAAGGTTTCCCTTGCTCGAAAGCCAGTCGTATCCAACTCTAGGGTGCAGTACTCATCTCTGTTTCTAAGCTGAAGAGCCAGCGCTGTCTGCTTCTGCAGACGTTTCCATGGTCATGTGGCAGGCATGACTAGACACCAGAGTGCACAGAACGCTGCTACCTTCCCACCAAAGTGGTCCGTATTTATCTACTTGCAATTTCTTGCTTTCGAACTCCTAGGTTGGCAGGAGCTGGGGACGAAGACGGGAGCTCATTCCGTCCTGCAGTACTCGGGAATTGAACTGCTGACCTTCCGCTTCCCAGTCAGCGTCTTAGCCACTTGAGCCATTCCTGTCCAATTGCATGTGCAGGGAAATGTGTGCATCCATTGCCCCTTTGTCAGCTTTCCTATTTTCTCAACTCAAAAGAGCTCTGTCTACATGCCCCTGTTGCGGGGGTTTGGCTTTAGTGATCCTTGCCGTAGTCCAGGAGTTCTCAACCTTTTAAAGCTGGGGGCCGGTTCACGCTCCCTCAGACAGTTTCGGGGGACAGACGACCATTTTGCCCTTCCTCCACCACATGGCACTTCCTGGTGTGGTGGAGCCAGTGGGGGGTCACATGAAATGGTGCCGTGGGCCACCTCTGGCCCACGGGCCACAGGTTGAGAATCCCTGCTGTAGTCTTTTAAGTGTTGCTCCCAAAATGGCAGAGGCCGTAGACAGACCTGTTGTAGTACACACAGCATTTCCTTTGGCTTTCCTTTCCAGAAGGGAACTAAGACACTCCTGCCTTGCCAATGTGAAAAGCTCTGTAGCGAGGATGGTGCTCTGACACCCTCCACAATCACTGCCATATTTCTTCCACAGCAGTGGTCACAATTGATTAGGGGGTGTCCAGTGTGGCCTCTGTCTCCAGGATATTGCCACGCCTTGCTATATTATATGTTTGAAGTTATCTTTGGCACAAATGAAGCACTGCTTGTGCAACAGATCTCTGCACACATGGGCCTTCCAGAAGAGTGTTTGTTTGTGTGGTTTGGGCAGCATTCAGAGTTTTTGTATTTGGAGAGTACTTTATTTTCTCTTCTGGTATAGGAAAGGTTCCATAGTTATTTCAGATTTTATTTTGTACAAGAAGTGCTCCTTGAACATAATTGTATGATAAAGTGGACTTGATCAACAAAAGATAACATTAAAATATAGCCGTTTGTCTTTTGTTGTTGTTCAGTTGCAAAGTTGAGTCCATCCCTTTGCGACCACATGGGCCATTGCACACCAAGCTCCTCTGTCATTCGTCATCCTCTGGAGTCTGCCCAGATCTACACCCACTGCATCAACAATGCTGTCTAACCATCTCCTCGTCTGCCGCCCCCTTCTCCTTTTGCCTTCAATCTTTCCCAGCATCAGGGCCTTCTCCAGCGAGTCCTCCCTTCTCATTTGGTGGCCAAAGTACTTGAGCTTCAGCGTCAGTACTGTATTTGTCCTTCCAAGGAGCAGTCAGGGTTGATTTCCTTTAGGATTGATTGAATTGATCTCCTTGCAGTCCAGGGGACTCTCAAAAGTTCTTACTTCATGTATGATGCTGTCAGGTATGGTGAGTGGTTAAAATTCCTCCCAGCTCTGAAGCTGTAGAGCTGGGTGGAGGTCATGGTGTTTGATCCCTACTGCTTTGTCAGGTCTAGTGTTGGTAGGAAGTTTGGGGACTATTTTGTGCCTTCACAGCAAAGGCGGTGAAAGGACTTTCCCTATATGGGGCCCAGCCAGGAGCTCTCTTCCACTTTTTGTGCCCTTTCTATTTCAGAGAAGATCAGAAGAGGGCAGGACACTTCTGCTTGAAATGGCTGTAGCACCCAAGCTTAGCCTTTGGGAGATCCCATGGACAGCACTTGGCAGCTGGCCATCATTTTTAGCTTGGCATGCTAGGCTAACCAAATGTTGTAGACATCTTCTGTGCCTGGTTCTTCCCATAAAATGGGAAGTGGGAATGCCCAAAGAGCTGCAGGCGTGAAATGGTCTTTGCATCCTCTGAAGTTCCCCACCCTTGGTTTAAAGCTGCCCTGAACAAGTCATTAAGCTAAGGGTGGCAACTCTAAATATTCCATGCAGCACGTAGTCAGTGACACAGTGTGCTGAAATAGCTTGACTGCTGGCCAGGCTCCCTGGCTATTTTAGGTGGGCTTTGAGGAACAAATAATGATCAAGGATAAATATATGGCAGTGATGGTGAACCTTTTAGTGACTGAGTGCCCAAACTCACCTTCACCACAGACTCAGCTGGCTGCCATCCACACAGTATGTGAGCTGCCTGTCTTACCCCAGACAGGGGAGGAAGGAAGCACTCCCATTGGGCAGAGGGGCAGGGCATACTCTGCTGGGGGGAGGGAGGAAGCGCTCCCATTGGGCTGCTGTCAGAGTGGCGGGGCAAACTCTGTGATGGGGCGATGGCACGCATGCCCACAGAGAGGGCTCTGAGTGCCCCCTCTGGCACGTGTACCATAGGTTCTCCACCACTAATTAATGGTGTTTGGCTGTTAATTTGCTATTCTTTTCCTTAGAGGAAATCTGGAATTTTTTGATGATTGATAGTAGAAAACTCTTTCATGAAACACATCACAGAATTCACTTTGGGTCACTTTTTCATTCTGCAGACAGCTGGCCCTGAAGGCTCTGAATGAAAGGTTGAAGCGTGTGGACGATCAGTCAGCGTGGCCCAACATGGAGGACGACGACGAAGAGAATGCCAAGGCCGATATGCCATTGCTTCCTGAGAAGAGCCAAGACACTCTTGCAGCAGGAAAAGCAGCCAGCCAGGAATCCAGCCTCATTACCTTTGAGGATGCCCCCTCTAAGTTGTGACTATGAAGCACCTGTCTTCCTTTTTCCTTCCTGTCCCCATATGTGAGAGCTGCTAATGACCCTTCGCCTGCCCTCCCTCACAGTACAGCCTCCTCACGGGGAGAGCAAAACACTCGGTTTCCTGGCACTGAGAGACTACGTGTGGCTAACACCAGGTCTCAGGATTCTCTGGGTGGAAACTGTTCATTGTCACACAGACCTAATCCTGCTTTTCAGAGGAGGAGTGCTTGAAACATCACATCTCTCAATTAGCAGGGGAGAGGCAAGATCCATGGTTCTTCAGCTCCGTAAGAAGCACTCGTATGAATTAAAAAAGACAAAAATGCAAAATCAGCCCTAAGTAGTAGCAGCCGCTGTGTTTACACATAAGCTCATATCTGGCTTATTTTGGAGACATTTCTGGTTAATCTGTGTAGGGTCCCGTACAGCCCAGCCTGGTGATGTCAGCTCCTGTTTTGAGCGCTAAACGCTAATCTATAGCGTGAGACTCACCAGGGCATCACAGAAGATGCTCGGTAAAAAAATGAAACTGCACTTTTCTTCCTAATTTCATTTTCTCATAGAGAGCAGTTGTCATAAATAACCCTTTCTTTCTTCTAGATTTGGTTTTGTTGTTGATTTAAAAAGCAATTTTTTTAAAAAAGAGAGAGATATCTTTTATTGTATTAACCACCTTCACCCCAGTAGATTTGGTAATTTGGTAATGCTGGTGAGCTCCACCAAATAAAGCTGCTGAATCAGCCTCCCGCAGAAACAGCAGTTAAAATCATTTTTAAATCACAAATTTGGGTTCACCCTTGAATTTTGATATGGAAGGTTTTGGGGAATGCACAGCAGCTGTCTTCCTTGTAGTGTTACAAGAACTACCGTATTGGGAAAGATTTCTAGAGGGAATTAATGTTTCTGTTGTTTAGCCTTTGCTTTTTTGTATTTCCTTTTTGCAGTGGTTCAGGTGGCTTTGGTCTCGGGGGAGAGGGGTGGCCAGTGCATTCAGAGGCTACTGGGTTGAACCTTTGGCTAAGTAAGTATGTTGCTGGTTCTGTTCTGTTTTCAAAGGTGCTTTTTTGTGGGACTTTTGACAATTCCTCTGATGCCTGCTTTTTCTCCTTAGTTAGATCATTACCTTCTTTTTGGTCTGGGCCAAACCTGAAAGATGTCTTGTCATGATACCTGTTTCCCCCCCCCCTCCCCCCCAAAAAAGGGTTCTCTCCAAGCTGGAGGACCAGGATTGAGGAGGCAGGTAGCAGATCAGGGAGAGAACATGAGACAATTGTGTGATATATTTTTTAAGGACCACGTACGGTTTTGTCAACCAGGAAATAGACACACAAATGTCACTATCAATAAAAAGTTCTTTCAAAGATTGCTTCTTGACTCGCTTTATAAATTGTCCTTTCTTTCAGCACATATGAACTCCTGAGCTCGTAGTTCCAAGGCACTCTGATTACAATTGATACAGTAAATACAGAGGATGTTAAATTGTAGTAGTAAAATCTTAGGTTTATTTGTTATGCTCCTGACTGTTGGGGTGTTGCTTGCTTCTGTGGATTTGCTTTTATTTCAAATGTAAGATCGTGCTGGGAAAATGCGACAAAGGTTAGGAAAAGGCACTGAGACAGAGCAAAGGTTACATTTTGTCATCACAAAAGACTGAAGGAGAATGACTCCATTTCTTTATAGCCTGTCTGTTCTGGAACTCAGGATGGTGTATTTGAACCTTTCCTTGCCCTATTTCATTCCTTCAGAAGTTCTGAAAGATGGATTAGGCTGGAAAGTAGCGACCGGCCCAGTTTCATGCAAGAATTTTCAAGGGCAAGTGGTGATTTGAACCAACGCCCCACCAATCTGAGTCCATTGCTTCCTACCACAACACACTAGGTTTCTTCTTCCGTATCCAAATCTGAATATTGGTGATCCTCATGGCAATCAACCATGAAGACTGTCTTGAGAATATAATGTCGTGGCCTTTCATCTGCCTTCTGCATCACAGCATGACCCCCATAACACTGATCCATGAGTCACTTTCTGGTCTTGAGCCCTTTGGGCACGCAAAGCCCTAAACCAGTATTGATGAAGCTGCTGTCCTCCACCAAGATGGATTCAATCCATTTAGGGACCATCACCCTTCCCTGTGGACTTCGGCATCCAAGGCCGTTAGTCCTCAGGGTGGTCAGGTTAGTTAACCGCCTCCTGACACTTGGTGTTGAGTCGCTGGCAGTGTGGTCTACTCTATTGCCATAGCAGGATAACCTGGCCAGACTGGTCTCAGAAAGTGGTTTTTCATCATGTTAAATGTTTGTAAATGGAATTTGAATCCAGTTTATAGGTATTTGTGGTAAAAGCTGCTTTTCGCAATAGAAATTTCCTTATCTACTATCAAGAAACCCCATTATAGTGAAAAATTGTTGCATGCCAGTTGCATATGATGGTGTTCATGGTAGATTAGACAGAGGGGAGTAAAAACAAAATGATACAGTAATTAGATTTGGATGGCTACCTTCTTGCACTTTTTTCCCACTGACTACAATGTATTACATGGAGTTTAAATTCACTGTGACACAGCAATTGATGAAGGCAGTTAGGCTTATGAGAGGTGATTGCTGGAGTGCCAAATAGGCTTTATGGTGTGTAGTGTTTAGGGATCACTTCTGCTTTCTGCATGGCATTTGCTTGTGTAAGCAAAAACATAGCAAATGCAGAGTTTGAAGAAGAATTTATTCCAGCCCTACACATCTCCACGGGTGCCGCGCATGTTGAACAGCCAAAAAGTGGATAGGACCCATTGAGGAACCCAACAGACAAGGATCCAGGGCAGTTAGTGACGTCCAGAGAATTCTGCTGACAGAGGAGGAAGTAACCCTCCTGCTCATCAGAATGATGCAGCAGTGATTGCTTTGTTGCTGAATTCTAGCACTACATGTGCAGATTGGCTGGCTGGAAGTGTCTGTCCTACCAAGGGTTGTAGCCGCCTTTCTAGCTAGTGGCAGACTTTGCAGCCAGGCCAAGTGCTTTGCCCCATTTTGTGTCTTCCTGAGTTGTCTTGTGAACAAACAGTTCTTGTAGGAATACAGTTCTTCCAGAATACGGTATCCTGGGGCTAGTGGGAGTTCACCAGGGCTTTCGGTGGCCTTACTTGAGATTCTGAGGAATAACCATCTTGGAAGAACGCTCTCATCTTCCTGCTCTATCTTGTGGATGGAATTTAATTTATACCAGTTAATGACAGTGAATCATTTACAAAGTATGGACTTTTGAACTGAGGCATACTGATACTCTCAGTATTTTGATGTTTATTTAGTGATAACCAAGAGGTGCTAGCAGTTGCAGAATTTTTTTTTTTTGCAAAATAAAGATCATTTAAAGCAGGGGTTCCCAACCTTTGGGTTTTGGACTTCAATTCCCAGAAGCCTAAGTCAAGTCCCCAAATCTCTGATCAGCCAATGTACTGACTTAGGCTTCTGGGAATTGAAGTCCAAAAACCTTGGGGACCCCTAATTTAAAGGCTCACTAAAAATGATACCAGTCGTATCTTCGAACTGGCTATTGTCTCACTTACACTTTATTTCTAATTAATTAATTGTGTGCTGTCAAGTCAATTCTGACTTTTGCTGACTGTACTCAGAAGTGGTTCATCATTCCCTCCTCCTGGGGGCACTCTGGGACTGTGCATCTTGCCCAGGGCCACACAGGCAGGGTGTTTTGTTGAAAGGCACAGGTGGGATTCAGACTCCTTATCCCTGTGTTACAACTCAGTGAGCTGTCCAGCCAGCTAATTTACTTCTGGCTGACAGATATCCTGTCCCATTTATGAAAGAGCAGCACTTTGGCTGTAGAAAATTAATTACTGTGGCATGAAAAGTGCATCTGCATACTCCCTCTACATGCCTTGATTGCTTTAATTACGATTTGCAAAATAACAAGCAGTTGGGTCATACTTTAAGAGGCTGTATGAGTATGAGATGCAGCTTCCCGGTGGCTCAGTGAGTAAAAGCACCCCAAGAGGTGCACGAGAGGGGACATAAAAAGAGCCTCATTTGGGCACCCCCTGCAAAAACCCTTTCAACCCAGAGTAATCTCTGACACAAAAACACACAATAGTATGAGATGCAGGCAGGGTGAATTCTCACACACCAGAGCCTTTCCCCACAACAGGGATAATTTTTAGGTCGCTTCCCTCACACACTGTTTCAGTGCCACCTATTGTTAATGCAGGACAATTACTAATTGAGAACTGTCAATTAGAAGGCAGAGTCAGGGTGAAACTGAAGCCACGCAGCCCAAATCTTTGCTCAATGCAGGAAATCAAATCTATGTATTTAATTAGATGAAGACTGCCTCAGGATTTAACTTTTCCATAGTGGCCTACCAAAGATGACAGTCGGAAACTCAGAAGCAGGAGAGTAATAACAACCCTCTCCCACCCCTGTGCTCCATTTATTTATTTAGCGCATGTACTCCATTAACTGGTAGCCACAATTTCTTTCTGCCTTATCCCTATAGCTTTATACAGTTGCCATGACTAGACGTCTGACTTGTGCAGAATGGATAAATCTACAGGACTTAGTAGACTACAAGGTGGGTTACCCAGAGAGAGCCTCTTTTAAGATTGTGGCATTTTTGAACCATAATCGGGTGTATCCTGGTGACGGCAATCTTGTGTTGCCGACTAATCTTTCTCACACTAGGCCAAGTGGAAGGAACTGCACAATGAACTCAACACACGGTGCTTTCATTTTTGGTAGTTTCAGGTCTGGCCTAGACACGGAAGAAGTAGACCACATTAATCCACTGTGTCATGCAGCAAGGGGGCAGAGGGGAGAGAATGCTATCAACAGACGTATAATGTCTAGTCCAGTGGAAATAAAAGCATCACTCTGTTATGCTTTGATCAAACCTCATGTGGAATATTTTGTCCAGTCCTGGACACTCTGTTTTAAGAGGATAGCAACAAGCCAAGTGTATCCAGAGGAGGGATCCTAAGATAGTAATTGGTCTGGAAACAGAGGCCTAAACAGAATAGTCAGACACATGTACCCTATAGAGGTATGATACCCATATTCAGTGACCCTCGCTTGAAAACCAGCCGTATCCGACTAGGGTTCAGTGCTCATCTCTGTTTATAGATAAAGAGCCAACGCTGTGTCTGCAGAGATTTCCATGGACATGTGGCAGGTGTGCCTCGACACTGGAGTACACAGAACACTGTTCACCTTCCCACCGAAGTGGCCCCTATTTATTTACTTGCAATTTCTTGCTTTCAAACTGCTAGGTTGGCAGGAGCTGGGGCAGAGACGGGAACTCACTCCGTCATGCAGTACCCAGGAATCGAACTCTGGCCTTCCAGTCAGCAAGTTGAGTGTCTTAACCACTTGAGCCACCGCAGTCCCTTTAGTGACCAAAGGGCTATACCAAATATGTTTTCTGTTGCTTCAGAGGGTAGACACCATACCTATAAACTGAAATATCAAAAAAGTGAGATTCCAATTAAACATTAGAAAGAACTTGCTGATCGGAGCTTCTGTTCAGTCGTGGAATGACTCAGAATGTAATGAATTCTCTTTGGTTGGTCTAGAATAGGTTCCGTCCCATGAATGTCAGTGATAAGTATTTCACATTAGCAATTCTAAAAGAAGGCTCTGTACATCTAACGCAAAACTTTCCACCAGTTTGAAAAAGGTTGATTAATTTTTCTAAACAGCTGTAACCTGCCTAGTTACTATGCAAAGGCGCTTCAGATGCTGGTGTGTGTAATTTCATCCAGTTTGTGATGAGTTGGCATCAGTTTTTCCCCATAGCAGATATTATTAAATTGCTGGGTAATGCTGAAGAGCCTCATGAAAGGTTTTCTTAAAATGCTCGTCATTGTCGTCCCAATAAGGGAAGGACACAACAGAGGCACAAAGGACAGCGTTGAATAATTTAAAAAGAATGCGTTGAACAGAAATGACTACGCATCTAAAAGTGCACTATCTGTTAGTGTGCCAAATGTATAGCTTTATTTATTATAATGATCTTGATTACAGATTCTTGTTCTTGCTCAAGATCAGTGATGGAACACTTCATATTTCATGAAATTGAAGAAATTTCTATGACCTCAGTACTTGTTGACAAGGCTAGAACAGCTCCTGATTCAGCAAAAATATCTTCTAATACTACATGACAAAATGTATGCAGAAGTATATGATACTACAAGGTGTGCACAACTACAAAATACAGACATTTAAATGCTGCTTTAAAACAGTGATTCCAATTCTTCTGCACTGCCCCCCCCCCCTTTTGAGGGAGTTCTATGAGATTCTGTCCACAGACTAAGTTTCATTCAAAGGCATGTAGTCTGGCACCAGTGAGATAAAATTTCTGGCTGTAACTAACTTTCTTTGAACATAAAGAACCTGATATAGCTTGTTTCATTGACTCCAGTTATAATTAACTTTACTTAAACCATTCATAATTATATATTTTTTTTAAAAATAGTAACCATGTTAGTCTGTGTTTCAAGCATATAAAAATAAACAAAAACGTTGTAGCACTTTGAAGATTAACTTATATTTTAATGTTAGCTTTTGTGGATCAAGTCCACTTCTGACAAAATGGACTTGATCCACGAAAGCTAACATTAAAATATAACAATGTAGGAAGAAGACAATACCTTTATTGGATCACTCAAAGCTACGTTTTTGCTTTGTTTATTCACTGATTTACTTAAACCAGAGCCACATCTCCATTCTTGCAAATTTAATTTAATTTAATTTTTAAATTTCTATGCTGCCCAGTCAGGCAAACCTGACTCTGGGCGTCTTACACTTTCAGATTAGATTACTGCAATGCACTCTACATGGGGCTGCCCTTGACGACCATTCGGAGGCTACAGCTGGTGCAGAATGTGACTGCCTGGGTGGTGATGGGGTGTGGGCGTTATGCCTGCACCTCCCCACTACTCCGGGAGCTGCACTGGTTGCCAGTTTGCCTCTGGGTGCAATTCAAGGTGCTGGTTTTGACCTTTAAAGCCCTATATGGCAGTGGGCCAGGAAACCTGACAGACCGCATCGTCCCAAGAGAGTCTGCCCATCCAACCAGAGCAAACCGGAGGGGCTCCCTAGTTGTGCCTTAAGATAGAGGGGCTCGCCTCTCTGGCACACGGAGGAGGGCCTTCTCCGTGTCCGCTCCAGCCCTATGGAACCTCCTGCCAACAGAATTGAGGCTACAGACAGAATTGCTGCCTTTCAGGAAAAGTTTGAAGACCTGGCTGGTGGGGCAGGTGTGGAGCCTTAATGGGAATATGGCCCCGGCTGGCTGGTTCATCCCCAACTAGTCCAGTTGTGCCCTCCTTCTGTGTCTTTGCATTTCCCCCCTCCCTCTTAGCTTTTAGTTTTTAGTTTTAAATGGGGTGGGAGTAACGAGGGTGGATGGATGGATGGATGATGGGGTTTTAACATGTTTGTATATGTTTTTAACTGTTGTACGCCACCCTGAGTCGGGTTTTTACCTGAGTAGGCAGCATAAAAATTGAAATAAATAAAGATTAAATAAATAAATAAATACAACAGGTAAAACCCCTTAAATCACCCACCCACCTGGACCCCACCCCCTTTCATAAAAAGAGCTAAAAAGAGGTACAGAGGAAGGGACTCTAGATTGGTGCTTTTAACTTGGTGTGAGCCAACAGGCGGGGGCCGTATTTCCATTAGGCCCCCACACATGTCCTGCCAGCCAGGTTTTCAGACCTTTTCTAAAAGGCAGCAATTCTGTCTGTAACCTTAGCTCTGTTGGCAGGAGGTTTCAGAGGGCTGGAGCAGACACGGAGAAGGCCCTCCTTCGTGTGCTAGAGAGATGTGCCCCTCTAGTTGATGGTACAATAAGAGAGCCTCTCCGGTCCGCTCTGGTTGGACGGACAGACACTCTTGGGGCAATGTGGTCTCTTAGGTATCCTGTCCCACTACCATGTAGGGCTTTAAAGGTCAAAACCAGCACCTTGAATTGCACCCGGAGGCAAACTGGTAACCAGTGCAGCTCCCGAAGCAGCGGGGAGGCGCAGGCATAACGCCCACACCCCATCACCACCCAGCCAGCTGCATTCTGGACCAGCTGTAGCCTCTGAATGGTCCCTCTCCCCCAAAAGGGAGGCAGTTCCCCCCATTTTATTCCTTTTTAGCAAAGATGGATGTGTAGTGGTAGGGGTGGGGTAGAGTCTGCTTTCCAGGAATTGGTAAGCTTGTCCTGAGACCCTGTGACACAAAAGTTGCTGTGCTTGATCTTTGTCTTTAAAAACCAAGAGAGAAAGCACCATCCAAGAGAGGGTGCTTAGCCAACAGAAATTGGTTTGTGCTTTTCTGAGGGCCCCTTCATGAATTCCAGTGCTTCCTATACAGTAATTAAGAAAACAGAGTGTTACAAGTGCTACTGACCCACAAAAGTTGCAGCCCATACTAAATTGTCACAACCTAGATGCAATGATAAGTTTTCCCCCTGAAGAAACTTTTAGAAGGTGGGATAACTGCGTGTAAGGAAGAGATTTGAAGATAAGGCTTTCACACTTGTGGTTGCATCCTTCTAATATGTCTTCCTTGGGGACATATTCACTACTCGGGGAGCAATCAAAGGTTGAGGAACTTTGGCTACAGTGCCACTGCAGGCAACAACAAAAAAGAAAGTGTTCTAACTTTTGTACTAGATTCATTAAGCAACCTTTGGAATCAGGTAATTTTATTTACCTGTAAAATGAGCCAACTGCTCTCTTCTGATTTAGGATTCAATATCAGGATTCATGTATAATGAAAACCAAGATTTTAAAAAAGAGCTGAGCTAAGCCCATTCCACCCCACTTCCCATAAGAGAGTATGAATATGATTTTATTCACTGGGCCTTTGTTGTACTTGTCCATGCCCAGATAGCAGGACCAGGTCACCCCTTCCGATCTTAATGCAATTTTGAAAGATGACAGGTGTGTGGTTCGGCAATGAGTCACTTCTAACGGCAGCAAACCACTGATAGAAGAGATCAAAGGGGGAAACTTAAATGTTATATAGTATTGTTTGCAACAGTGGAGCTGTGCTGTAAATGCTATTCTTGTCAGTCATCCTGGTAGGATGGACACCAGGGACTTGGTTATACCCTAATCTTATGCATGTTTCCTTGGAACAGGAGATCCTCAAACCTGGCACTCCAGGTGTTCTTGGACTTCAATTATCAGAAGCCCAAGTCAGCACACCTGCTAATCAGGGCTTCTGGAAATTGAAGTCCAAGAACATCTGGGGAGCCAAGTTTGAGAAACCCAGCCTTGGAAGAATATCCCACTGAGTTCAGTGAGGTGATATGGACAGCTGTGTGTGGTTCACACACTCTCCAGGTAAGAAAATATGTTCTTGGTGAGTACCTCTTCCACTGGGTTCTCAATGATTGCACTATTTCCCAAAACAAAACAGTCTGCTTTCATCTAAGGTTATTTAAGATCCCTACTCTCAAGATAGCAAAAATCTGCATAACTAGAGAAGACCAGAGCAGACATGAGAGATGGAGAAGAATTTGTTCTTCAGCTACAAAACAAGCTGTTTATGGGCGCAATTGTCCTTTTCTACTTTTCTGGAAGATCCTGACCTGTTCCCAAGAGCACTGCTATTGCTCTTGGGAACAAAATACTAAAGCTTGGAGAAACATATGTTAAGGCTACAGGTTCCCCAATGCCCTAAAAAGCATGGCCTTATCAACTGGGGGGAGGTTGGGAGTTGTATTCCAAAAACATAACTTTTCCACACTCTGATTTTTAAAATAAAATAAATGTTCTTACCCACCAAATAGCACAATAAACAGCCATCCCCACAGAAGAACGTTGCACATTTCACAATACTGTTTTTAAAACAAGGGAGTAATCTAGATGTTTCTCTAGAGGACAGAGGACTGAAGAGAAGCCTGCCCTCACCCTGTCCAGAAGGAATGTTAATAAATGCCAATGTTCTTTAGACCTGCATCACTTCTGCTCTCCACTCTAACAACCGAGAGGGAGCTAAAGCCAATGCACCATGTGCTCATGTGTAACTCCTTTCCAGGACTCAGCTGAGTAAAGTACTATCCACGCTATATACATCACGAGGCAACCACAGACTGCTGTGGGACTATTATGCAGCACTACGGTGATGCCTGTCCCAATTCACACCAAATACTGCATGGACTCCAGCCCTTCACATAGGGTGGTACAACAGTATAAGCGTCTCCAGGATTCAAACAATGGAAGAGAATCAGAGGTCTAGATTTGGTTTAAAATCCCATACAAAAGCATAGGCGAGGTTTTTTTTTTTTAAGGATTCCTCCGTGCTTGTGCTGTACAAGGCTAGAGGATTCATTAAAGGTGATGCAGGAACAGTTCATGGGTCCAAAAAGACATCTGTTTTCAAGGCTGGATTCTTTTGCGGTAGAGATAGGCATTGCTCACTTGGTTCATGATTACCAAGCTGGTGAGGACAGGACAGAGAATGGACAGATACCAGGATACTCCAGTCACACCTGCAGTGAACCACAAAGAACACATGCCCAGCAACAAACTGGCACAACCAAGGAGGTACCCAATCAGCCCAGAGGTGGCATGGTAAAGCTTGAGTTTGCTCAGTGTCCAGTTCTTAATCAGTTTGGGATAGAGCAGTGCAAGCCCCCCCATGCACTGCATGCCTGAATACAGCACGGTCAGCAAACCCATCTGGCCATGCCAGGTGACAAAGTGGTCTTTGCCATTGAGGTACTTATTGTAGCTGATGATGGCCAGGCCCAGCACTGCACAGATGAAGGAGAGCAGCTGTAAAGCCCAATGGAAGCGGACCTTGGCCTTACGGGAGAAGGACCGAAGAAGGGAACTCTCAGGAGAGAAAGCCAGCAGGGCTTCCGTCATCAGGAAGGAAAACTGGGGAGAGAAAGAAGAAGACTTAATCACCATGGTTTGCCAGAGAGACAGCTAGCCGCCAAAAGGGAGTTCCTCTAAAGCAGTGTTTCCCAACCTTGGGTTTTTTGGACTTCAATTCCCAGAAGCGTAAGTCAATTCCCCAAAGCACTGATCAGCCAACATACTGACTTAGGCTTCTGGGAATTAAAGTCCGCCTGTGGGGAGTGGAGCCCAAATTAGGAACCACTGCTCTAAAGCCTTACTAGCATTTAGCTTAATGTGTTACAGTAAAACCCCGACTTACATATGCCTCGAGTTACATGAAATTCAACTTACATAATGATTTTGTGCTAAAACCATGTCCCGGTTTATATGATTTCCTATGGGTTTACTTCGAGTTACATAAAGATTATTTTTCCTATGGGTTTGCTTTGAGTTACGTAAAAACTGATTTTGTTTGGGTTTTTTTGTTTTTCAAAATGGCGGCTGCAACTATTATCAGCTGTTGCGTGGCACAGGGAGCACCTAGGAAGGCGGGAATAGTGCAGAATAGGTCCTCCAAGCCTCCCACACACTGCTGGAGAGACAGAGAGCCTGAAACAGGGACCCCACCAACGGCGATTTTCCAGCTTCGAAAGGTAGATCTCATCATAGGGGTGGGCAGAGGCATGGATCGCCTCCCCCCAGCCTCCCAGAGGTGGCAGGGGTGGCGGAGACCAGAAAATGGGCAAAAAAAATTCCACTCATGTTCAGGTCCCCGCAACCTCTGGAGGCTCGGGGGAGGCGATCCAAGCTGTTTCCGACCCCCATGGACCTTTTCCAATGCTGCTCCAAGCAGAAACCCCGGGGTAAACCCCTTCATCTGCTGCAGATTTCTGCTTCCCGGTTTACAACATTTCCCGGTTAGAGATGTGACGTTGGAGTTTATTTATATAAAAGTTTCATTTTTCCTAAGGGTTTACTTCGAGTTACATTAAAAAAAATCCTATGGGTTTGCTTCGAGTTACATAAAAAAATGATTTAAGCAAAAGCCTACGGAATGGACTTTTTTTTTGGTAATCAGGGATTTTACTGTATTTTTAGGAGTTCTATCGGGCAGTTGATCAGCTCTTGAGCTGTCGAAGAAAAGCTTGCTCTCCGATCTCCCAAGACAGCACATTAATTTTACCCTGAATCTCAGCAGTCTAGCAGAGGATAAAGCTTTGGGAGTTGCACAGATATATTATGAATCATTATAATTACCAGCAGGGAATTCTAATGTATTTCAAACCCATAGTAGGCAGAAGAAGGTAATAATCTTGCCACTTCTCTTGCTAATCCACAGTAACAAACTTCTCCCTTGCCAATTTCTTAATATAAACTGAACAACTCTTTGGGAAGTTGGGGCAGATAATGCTTTGGGTTGGCTTACCGCAAGAGACATTAAGAGAGGGTGCCACGAGAACAAACCTGGAAAGAAATGAGAGCAGAATGAGTCCCTGTAGTTAAATCATCTTGTATACTGAAAAACAATGCCTGCTCTTCAAACTGGAAACAGCCACCTAAATTGCAGAATCAATCCAACTTATATTTCACCAGACCAAAGGCTTATTTAGTCCAGTGTTCTATTTTAAGAGAGGACCACTCGTTGCTTAAGGGAATCCCACCAGCAGGACAAGGTTAAATGTGCAGGAAATGACAGCGCTGGAATACAACAATCATGCCACTGACTTGGTGGAGATAAACCGGTCACTCATCACTAAGGATGCTTTCAGACAGAGGCCTCCTAGAACAGCCACTCACAAGGTACTCAGGAACTACTTTGTACTTCTTACCTTTGCAGCTCTTTCGGGGGAAGGAAAAAGAGTGGAAAAGCGGTAGGAAGACAAGCTTTTACATAGGAAATTATAACATCAGGATCCATTTCTAAAATTTCACTTTTCTTTTGCTTAGCCTTGTTTGCAGATTCCCTAAATTTACTAGCTGTTTTCAGGTTAGCTTTGAGAGAAACAAAATAAGTGTCCTGTATCAAGTAAAGCAACACTACTGGGGTGAGTGGAGTGGTGGGGATCTAAGTGAACTGCATCAGTTCCAGTTACTGAAGGGTGGCCACCTTTGTCTGAAATACCAAAAGCAGCAAGGAAGGGGCCAGTCACTATGGTTCATGGGCCGGATCCGGCCCCCGGGCCATAGTTTGGGCACCCCAGTTTAAAGTCTAGCAGGTTTATAGCACATAAATGTTTATGGCTCAGGAAAGCCTGTATTCCACAATGAATCATTTTGTGGGTTTAGGTCCCATAAGAATCTTTACTGACGTGAGACTAGACATGATATTAATCATATTTATTTACAAACAAATATTTTGAGCAAAAAAAAGTATATCAGTGAGATTGCAATGGCGGGTTAATTTCCCTATATCCAGGGTCACGTGTCACTACTGAAAAATGGTTTGTGAGCTCATCACAGTGATTAAACTGCTGTATTGCAACCAAAATATGAGTTTGATCCCGACAGATCAAGGTGGACTCAGCCTTCTAGCCTTCAGCGGTCGGTAAAATGAGTCGCCAGCATGTTGGGGGAAAATTACCTTGTGAACCTATGGGGCAGCATAGAAGTGTAATTGCTATTGCTATCTAAAGCCATTGGTCTACTTTTGACTCCGATTTCATTGAAAAGCTCATATAGCAGAGAGAGGCTGAAACAGCATTCTCATAAAATATCCAGGACTGTAACTGGAGAATGGGATATAGTGCTGCCAAAATCGGTATGACAAAGCTCACGTGTTGTTTTTAACAATGGAAAAACAGAAATGCTACACTGCTGCAACATCTCTTAAGGGAATGTGCAAAGTTAGCTCCAATAACAGGCAACCAGAGCTGCATAAACAACTGGGGGCCATAAACTGTAGAGGGATAGATTCATTGACATCAGAAACTTGAAAGAACATGGGCATCAAGAACATGGGCAAATTTCTTTGTTGAAAGAGAAAAGCACCATTAAATCTCAGGGCTAGCCATAGCCATTCCTGCCATTTTAGGCTAATGATGGGGAACCTCTGGCCTACCAGATACTTTGGGCTAAAGCAATTGCTTATTATTACCCATGGTAGGTAGTACATGTGGGAGCTGCTGAAGTTCAAAACATTTGGAGAACCAAAGGTTCCTTGTTCTTGATCTAGCCCAGTTTTCTATCAACACCCAGAATGTCAGGAAGAGCCTTGGGGGTGATTCAGATGCCAAATAGCTAGATCTAGTGCAAAGTTAGCCTTAACATCCTTGAAGTCAACTCTGCCCAGATGTGGGCTGCAGGTCTCATTGACCTTCAAATGGCTCGTATAATGCCTACACCTTCAGGACAGACATTTAGAGGGGTACAGGGTTTCTCAAGTGTCATGTACATCAGTTAGGGAGTACCACCCCATGCAATTTCCACCAGCCCTAACTTACTTGATCCAGGTCTGGCCAGAACAGCTACAAAGATGGTGAATCCAAGTGCAACAAGGTGGGCAGCGGCACCAAAAAGAGCCCGGAGGGAGCGGTATATCCGCGATTCTGTTTCAATGCTCAGAGCCATGTCTTCAGTGGCACAATCTATAAGATGTTGGCCTTCCACGCTTCACCAGGTAACAGGTTTCTGGAATGCAGCACGGATCAGTTTCCTATGGAAGCGAGCTATGGAACACTGTTGTCTTTATAAGAGAAGCTTCATCGGTTTTCCCTTGCTTGTAGCAGTCACCTGATGGGATGGGAAGGGAAGGAGAGATCACAGCACTAAGAACATCATCATCTCTCAATATCATTTCCAGGGAATCCTAAGCAGGCATCTGCTTGGGAATACCCTGAAGGAAATGGTGAGCCACTGTGTGAGACAGAATGCTGGACTGGATGGGCTGTGGCCTGTTCCAGCAAGGCTGTTCTTATGTTCTTATGTACCCCCATTCAACCAACACAGGAAGCTAGGTATCTGCATATCACCTCCCAGATGGCCTTTTTCTTGAACGCTTCCTTTGTGGCCAGAGGAAGGGGCAATCAGTAGTTCCATAAACAAAGACAACCAGTGTGATCTTTTTTGCAGAACTCCTGAGTTTTTTATGGACCCGAGGATACTGCAAAAAAAAAAAAAAACCTGCCCAGCTAGAACTCTACATGGACTTTGATATCTACACAGCAGCACTACAAACTGAACACCTCCTAACTCCTAGGTAATATTCCTAATTGTCTCTAATTTGGCTACAATTGGCACGCCTAGTGGGTAGACAAAATTTGTTCCCCAATTCCCAGATGGAGGGCTCTGGGTTTTTAATTGCCCCTTCTTCTGGCCACAAAAAAAGCTTCAGCTTCAGGGGGGGAAGGCCATCTGAGAAGGTAATATACAGAGACCTGGATTCCTATGTTTGTTGAATGGGGGTAGTAAAAGATGCAGCCTGCTGTTTTCCCCACACAACACATCTAAGAGACAAAGCCTGGGTGAACATCATGCCATGAACTTTTGGGACTTTTCTTTATAATTTTCCTACCCACAAGAAATTGATGCATGCCTGAAGAAGTGATCTTGAATCACAAAAGCTTGTGCAATGTTTGATTTTTTAAAAGCAATCCTATAAAGGTACAGTATCGCCTTTCTCCTACATTTATTTACTACACCAAATATCTGCACCAAGAAAATGCTACTATCACAGAGTTTCCTACAGCAAGGGACTGTGTCAGGGTATAAAAGCTACCAATGCATGTGGGTATTTGTTATATTAAAGTGTTATTTAATTGTTGTGGACCACAACAAAGTGTGGCAAGTAATTAAAAAGATGGGAATACCAGAACACCTTATATGCCTCATGAGAAATCTGTACATGAGTCAAGAAGCAACAGTTAAGACAGAATACGGAATGACAGAGTGGTTTGGAATAGGAAAAGGAGTAAGACAAGGCTACATTTTATCACCCTGCTTATTCAACTTATACACAGAGCACATAATGCGCAATGCAGGGATGGACGAATCACAATTTGGGATCAAAATTGCTGGGAGAAACATCAACAATTTGAGATATGCAGATGATACCACCCTAATGGCAGAAAGTGAGGAAGACCTAAAGAAGCTCCTGATTAGGTTGAAAGAAGAGAGTGCAAAAGCTGGCTTGAGACTTAGTATCAAGAAAACCAAAATAATGGCAACAGACCCTATCAGTCCCTGGAAAATAGACGGGGAAGAAGTAGAAGCAGTGACAGATTTTACTTTCTTAGGATCCAAGATCACTGCAGATGGTGATTGCAGCCATGAAATAAAAAGGTGACTGATTCTTGGGAGACAAGTGATGAGAAACCTGGGGAACAAAGTGAAAAGTAGAGACATCTCACTGCAAACAAACATTCACATAGTCAAAGCAATGGTATTCCCGGTGGTAATGCATGGGTGTGAGAGCTGGACCATAAGGAAAGCTGAGCACAGAAGAACAGATGCCTTTGAGATGTGGTGTTGGAGGAGAGTTTTGAGATTACCCTGGAAAGCGAGAACAAATAGGTCGATCTTAGAAGAAATCAACCCTGACTGCTCCTTAGAAGGTCAAATAGTAAAATGAAGCTAAAGTACTTTGGAAATCAAATGAGAAGGGAAGACTCACTTCAGAAAGCCTTGATGCTGGGAAAGGCAGAGGGTAAAATAAGAAGGGGATGGCCAAAAATGAGGTAACTAGATGGTATTGTAGACGCAATGGGCACAGAGTTGGGTGGGTTGAGGAGGATGGTGGAGAACAGAGATGCCTAGCGGAGAATGGTCCATAGCATCGCAAAGGGTTGGAATCGACTGTGCAACTGAACAACAATAAATCTAATCAGTTCATGAAGTCTGCCTCAAGCACTTCCTTGACATGCAGAATATTCCCTATGGCTATAAGCACCAAAAGAAAATCCCAAGGAATTCTGAACTGATGTGCAATAAAACTCAGCACAAACCATATTGGTGCTATGTTCCCTCCAATTATTCCTGATCAGTCTTGTAGAATTTTTCAGGATACTAAGATACATATATACAATCATGTATATATGCTCACATGTACTCTTTACAAAACACAATAAAAAGTTGAGAGATGGAAATGACATGGTATCTAGTAATCACCAAAGGCCAGTTTGCTGTAGATATCACAAAATCCATCTGCACAATATACTCTGGTGGAATTAGTAAGTAGCTTATCACTTATGTTTATCATACTTGTATGTTGCTACACCTGCAAAGCCAGCTGTGTAGTATCCAAATGGAGATTCCCAGTTTGCGTGAATGCACCAATAGTCTCACAATTGGAATAATTTTGCTCAAAAATAAGCACATGATTTACATAAACTACACACAACTGATTTCAATTAACACTTAGGTTTCCGCCGACAAAAATTTGTCAAAGATGAAGAGGCCCTCAGTGGAACCATGAACTGGTCCAAGCACTGCTACTCCATCTTTTGGACCCTCTACAAACTTATGTTGTTGCTTGAATGACATTGTAGGTTATCAAAGGAATGGGACTGGTGCTGCTAAACTTAAAAAAGCTAGACTACAGTATATTGCAGGGCCAGATTTAAGCATAGGCTACCTAGGCTGCAGCCTATGGGCCCGCATCACAAAGGGGGCCCCGCACCACGTGATTCTACGTCAATTTTTAAAATCAGTTTTTTTGTTTTAGTAAATAAATAGCATAAAAGTTTGGTGATCATAATCTTAATTAATCATTTGCACTTGGTTTAACTTAATGTGGTGTTTGGGTATTTGACCAGCCTGACAAGAATATCTCCTCCCGCTGTCTGTCAGCCGGGAGTTTCGCAAAGCGCAATGAGCACATACTGTTTCATATTGACATTTTCAATACAGTAAAGTTGTAGTAAGTCGTTTTATATTTTTCAATTTTTCCATTTAATCTAGTATTATTACCTTAATGATGTTCAGTTCTTTTTGTTTTTATCATCTCATGAATTCATCTAATTCTAAATACTGTATAGGAATGTTGTACATAAATTTTCTATAATTTAATAATAAACTTTAAACGTTTATTTTTCAGTTTTTAATTGGATAATTGCTGAAAATGCAGTTTTTGTAAGTTGATTTTTGAAAAATACTTTCCCCGGTAGGGCCCGCATCACAGGTTCAGCCTAGGGGCCCACAGATCCTAAATACGGCACTGGTATACTGTGGAACTGAGCACACTGGAAGAAGAACTTGGAGCCCTGAATTCATTTTGTTGAACACAAAAACACATTGTTAGCCAGATGGAAACACTTCTCAATAAAGCAGTGATACATGCGCTCAAAAGATACATGCGCTCAAAACCAGGAAGTTCTCAATACTTAAAACACAGGCTTTGTTTGATCTTGCAATAACCGGATGACATTAAAGCAGCAATAAGAATGTCGCCTCTTTTGGAGGAAAGGCATCTTATCGCATTCTTTTTCCTCTTCTTTATTCAAGCTCGCCTTTAGCTAAAATCTCATACTATCAGCGAGCATAGGATCAATAATGGAAGCAGTAAATCTCTTCTGTGATCTTGGGGAAAAGCGTCAGATGAGTAGGACCATACCTGTCAACCACGTCTCCGGACAATTTGGGACCTGTACACAACGTTTCTGCGCAAGTCGCGTTCTACGCATGCGTAGAAGGCTTTTACGCTTGCATAGAACCCTTTTATGCATGCGTAGAACGCAACTTGCGCAGAAGGGATGCGCAGTACCTTTCCCCCTGCTGCCAATTCCGGGGTCTTGGCAGCTGCGGGCGGGAAATGGTGCAAATTGGCACCGAAAAATCGGGAAATCCCGGCCAATCCGGGAAGGTTGACAGGTATGTGTAGGACACACACACACACACACACACACACACACACACACACACACACACACACACACACACACACACACACACACACACACACACACACCTATCTCTCTTGCGACTTCTTATTTCCGTTTCGGATTGGCATCTCTCTGCCCTTCTCCAGGAAATCTAAAACGGGAGACAGCTGTGCTTTAGAACCTCCCCACGCCCAGTTTTGCTCCAGGTCCACTTCGGAATGGAATACCGGGGACAAGGGATGCACAGGACGCGACCCAAATCACACACACTAAAGCCACAGACCCGCCAGAGCTCCGTCGAAAGACCCCGCTGCATCTTCCCGAGACTCCTCCACTGCAGTAGGGAAAGTGGCGGGAGACACACATACACCCCCCCCCAATACATCCCTTTAACTGGCATCCAAAGGCAGGGATCAAGAAACCGCCCCTGATTCTAATCCCGGATTAGGCGTGGCAACAGGAGAGATTCGGATTCCGGTGCTGGACGGGATTTACTTATGTTTATCTCTTATTGTTATTGTAAATATTTTTTTGAAAAAATGTGTTGTAAACTGTAGGAATCGGGGCCACTGGGGGCCGGAAGGTCCCGGAGGAGGACTGATCAAGTAACGACACGAGACAAGCTGCTGGATCGATCAGACACTTTATTGGTCAAAGGCAGAATCATTTATAGGGAAAAAGTGCAACGGTGGCAAACTGTCCTCTGGCAAGGCATTACCTCATGCGTTGACACATGTTAATGGGAAAACCTTCAAAGGGGAAGTTAATCAACTCGGGGTAAACAGGGAACGAGATTGACCATTGTCTTGGGATTTAGGCAGGGGTAAACATGGCTTGTTTGCACCAGGGATTTCCCCAAACCGGGAGATGAGTCATTATGGTTCATGGATCAGCTATCTGCTTACTTGGCAGAGTCGCGGGTCAGGTCACCTTAATTGGGTGAATCAAACCCTATACTTTATTCACCCCCCTTAATTTGGCGACCGGTGAGCCCACTGGTCGGGAGCCTGTCTCACCGCAGTGGTCTCTGGTCTATTCCGTGCCCTGTGGGGCACGGGGAATCCATATCTCCCCTTTATTTTCTATTTAAGAACCTGACCGGCGACCTTACGCAAGATAGGCATCAGCTGTTGAGCTGGGATGACGTCACGGGATTTCCCTCTGGGGCGGCACTTGGAGATCAGCGAGGGAATACACTGAGCAAAGCAACAGAGCGCAATGCCTAGTACGGCTATTCCCACCACTATCTGAAGCACCGTCTGTAGCCACCCCCAGGGGATCCATGACCACATCCAATTCCATAGGGAATCCCACCAGGCTCCCCATGCGGAGCCTTCCGTAATGCCTGCAACAAGGGAATGCAGGTCCTTGATCTGGTTTTGTATTTTCCGGGAGTTGTCAGTAAGGTTAAAACAGCACATCCCATGGACAGATTCGCACCCCAGGTGGTGCAATAAGAGGAGGTAGTCGATAGCCGCTCGATTATCAAGAACAGCTTGGCGGAGTTCCACCTGCTCTTGATTAAGGAGCGCTATCGCTGAGGAGGTATGATTGATGGTTTTTGCTAAACCGCAGGCCAAATGACCAATTCTCCGTGCGTTGCCGGTGGCCAACCCCGGCACGCCGATCAAACTGACGGATAGGGAAACATACTCAGCGGGACTCATTACTCTGATGCTGCTGTCACAAGAGCTGTCTAACTGGGTTGTGCGTGTGTGCCGAATGAGTGGGGAAACATTCACATGGGATACATTTGTGTCACTAGAACGTGGGGCAATCATATCCTTGGTAGGGAGTACAAGTGTCAAGCGACTAATGCAACACATTGAGTCCGACAGATTGGCAGGAATGTAGTTCCAGGTGTGCTGGTTGCAGGTAAAGAACCACCCTGAGGGCAGGGTGACATGAGCGTACAATGAGATGAGGGTTTCCGGTTTATTGCAAGTCCAGTTGCCAACGCCAGGGTCAATACAGCGGCGCCGTGCCTGACCGTCTGCGGTGCAACCGGTCATGCGGGTACAGGCGGCGCCCGGGCTGACCGCCACCCGAGGGGTATGGAGGGTGGCTGCATCAGCCGGCAAGGTTGGGGTAAGTTGCTGTCCCCCCCAGCGTGCATATGCCGAGAAGGCGGTAGGAGAGTGAGGGGCAAAGGATGCTTTTCGCAACCAGGCACTGTCCTCGGTGTGCTCGTCCGGAGTATGGCACACCGGGATGAGACAGGTGCTGAGCATGGATGCAGAACCAACGTCCTGCTGTAAGCAAAAATCGGACTGGTTGACGAGACCCGCCAACCTTTCCCACAAGTTGTACTGCATTCGTGTGGACAGGTCTTCACCAGGCGACAAACCGTCGGCCTGGATTGAGGCTGCCTGGGCGCCTCCCCCCAAAAGCAGGGAGAGGGCCAGGACTATGGAGATCGCCACGGTGTTGGCGTGAATCTGGGCAAAGACTGCAGCTGTGAGGTTGTCCGGCGTCGGCTCCTTCCCCTCGCGCTGGACGACGTTCTGAGCGTCATGGCAAAGATCCTTGACCATCCCCCAGGTGACTTTGGGGATCGGCTGTCGCCTCCTCCGACGGATCCTCTCGTGCAGGGTGAGGTCCTTCATCTCCGGTATCGGACTCGGGTCGGTCTGGTTCCACGCCATGCGGTTCCGTGTGGGGTTTGACACACCGAGCTGGGATCCAGATGACACCTGTAGGAGACATAACTGCAGCATACCCTCTCCCCCAGGTGACGAGCGGCACCGGCCCCCTCCAAGTGGGGTCCGGTGGCACTCGGTACCGGACCATTGGTCGCGGGAGGGCTTCCGAACGGCGGAAATGCCTCTCCTGCGGCGTGCAGTCCGAAAAAACATTAAGGTGATTGTATGTGAACAAAACCTTGTTTAAGCAAAACTGTGCTGCTCCTTGTGACTTGGGGAGGGCAGGAGGTTCCCCCCTTTCTATTTGTTTGTCAAGATAGGACTTTAGCGTCCGATTGACACGCTCTACAATCGCCTGCCCTTGCGGATTGTAGGGAATTCCAAAAGTGTGTTTGATGTCCCAAGTCGCCATGAAGGCGGCCAACTGCCTAGAGCAGTAGGACGGTGCGTTATCCGTTTTCACGTGCCGTGGCTTGCCCATCGCCGCGATGCAGGAAAGGAGGTGCTGCTCCACGTGGGTAGCCGTCTCCCCTTTCTGCGCCGTGGCCCAAACGAACTGGGAAAAGGTATCAATGCAGACGTGCATGTACTGCCATCTGCCAAACTGCGGCACATGCGTGACGTCCATCTGCCATACCTGGTTGGCCTCAGTCCCTCGTGGGTTGATCCCCCACGAGGGCCCCCCCGGCGCCCCTGCGCAATGCTGGCAAGAGCGGACTATACCCTGGGCCTGAGAAAGCGGCAGATTGAACTGTCTGGCAAGTGCCTTGGCATTTTGGTGAAAAAAAGCATGACTTTGGATTGGAGTAGTGAAAACTCCCAAAACGGAACGTTGCTGAATTTCCTTTGCGGCCGCGTCCGCTCTGCTATTGCCCGCGGAAATCGGACCCGGTAGGTCTTGGTGACTTCGGATGTGGGCAATATAAAGCGGCTCCGTGCGGTTACGCAAATGAAATTGAGCGGTGAGAAACAGACTTAGTAAATTCTTGTCTATCGCGGGAGTGATATAAGCTCCCGGTAGACTGTGCAACAAATTCCTTACATACAGGCTGTCAGTAATAATATTCAAACGCTCCTGGGCGAAGGTGCGCAAGGCAAGGTTCACGGCTGCCAACTCTGCCCGCTGAGCGGACTTCTGTGGAAGAGTTAGCAGCGTGTGCCAAGCTTCGCCCTCCTGCCAGGTCAAGACACCATAGGTGCGACCTCCGTCTGTGAAAACTGTCCTGGCCCCCTGAAGCGGGACCAGCGAGAGCAATTCGAACAAGCTGACTGTTCCTGTCTGTAGGGAAACGAGTCTAGGGTCCTTGGGCAAGTGGTACGCTAAACTCCCAGTGAAACCTTCCAAGGCTATCGGAAGCGAGTCACCGAGCTGCACTAATTGGTGAATTTGTTCCTTGGTGAACGGAACCACAATTTTGGCCAAATCATTTCCTGAAATGTCCCTAGCTCTCAGCCTGCCGCGGTAAATCACCGCGGAAACCAGCTCTTGGGGCGGAACGATGTTCCGTGGTGATGTGTTAGGCAAATAAACCCACTCCACAATTTTCGCTCCCTTCTCTGAGTCTACGCCTAACGCCCCAGTGAACATGGACCCTGACCGTACGATGTACAAATTCAGGATCGGGGCGTAAGGCCCCTGGGCGATCCTATCCACCCACCTCTGGCTGAGAACCTGGTTCACTTTCTCGAGCGCCAAGCGCGCGTCTCGAGAGATTTTTATCCGGTCTGCCGGCTGCTTACCTAAAGTTAGCAGCGAGAAGAGCGGCTTTAAGAGATCCGTATCCAATCGGAAATACGGTCTGGCCCAATTAATGTTCCCTAAAATCTGCTGTAACTCTACCAGGGTGACTGAGTCCTGCAAAGCTATCTGGGGTAAAACCGGTGCGGCAAAAGAACGGAGAAGCCGATGACCCAAGTATGAAAAGGGCTCGGTTTTCTGCACCTTCTCTGGGGCTATGAGTAGACCCTTGTCCCCCAGGCTGGCCTGGAGGTCAGAAAACACTGCGCTGCCGAGTTGCGGCAACGCCACTAAGATATCATCCATGAAATGACACACAATAGCTTTGGGGTAAAGGCTTCGAAACTTTGCCAGCGCGTTGTGAACATAAATTTGGCACAGGGTGGGCGAATTGAGCATGCCCTGTGGCAAAAATTTCCACGCGTAACGCTGCGTGGGCTCTCCGTGGTTCACAACCGGCACTGTAAAGGCGAACCTTTCCCGGTCCCGGGGGTCTAAGGGGATTGTATAGAAGCAATCCTTGAGATCTACAACTAGAATCTCCCACCCCTCGGGAATCATATTTGGATTCGGGATGCCGCATTGAAGCGGACCCATGGGCTGAATACATTTATTGATCTCTCTGAGATCGTGGAGGAGTCGCCACTTCCCCGACTTCTTCTTAATTACAAAAACTGGCGAATTCCAGGGACTGGTGGACTGCTCTATATGTCCTGCGTCTAGCTGTTCCTTCACTAGCTGCTTTAGGGCAACCAGTTTCTCTCCCACAACCGGCCATTGTTCTACCCAGACCGGAGTGTCGGTGAGCCATTTAAGTGGCAACGCCATTACCCGAAGGTAAGGGTGGCACCGTACTGCTGGAGAATGTCTCGCCCCCAAAGGTTGACGTGCACGTCAAGAATGTGCGGCCGAACTACCGCCGTGCCGTCAGCCCCTGGGATGGTGACTTCTACCCAATCTCTGCTCCTAAACGCTTCCTGAACGCCACCTACCCCCCACACATCGGAGACCGGCTCAATGGCCCACTCCCTTGGCCACTGGCTCCTGCTTATCACGGATACATCAGCTCCGGTATCGAGGAGGCCTGAGAACACTCTTTTGTTCAAAAATACCTCGATAACGGGGCGCTGCTTCCACTCAATGTTGGTCTCCACTGTCGCTAAGACCTGGTATCCTTGCACTGCCTCAACCGCGCTCAAGCGGCCTGCTGAGCCGGGCTCTGAGCTGTCACTGAGCCTCCCCGGGCTGCCTGCTGGCGAGTGACAAGGAACCATGATCAGTTGCGCTAAGGAATCTCCCTTGTGAATGGTCTGGGGCAGGTGTGTCCAGAGTTGGACCTGGAGAACGCCTGAAAAATTCGAGTCAACGACTCCTGGAATTATGAAAATTCCGCGTGCTCCAGCTACACTACGGGGCAAAACTAAACCTAAAAAGCCTCTGGGCAGGGGACCCATGTACTGGGAATCGACCAGATAGACTGTGCCTGGCAGGTCGCATGTAACGTCCGCCTGACAAGTCAAATCTAGCCCTGTGCTACCCTTGGGGCTGGCCTGTGCCCTCGTGGTGCCTGGAATGTGCCTGGAACCTAGTCCAGCTCTGGGAAGTCCGGATTCTGGGGAATGAGAGAAGTCTCTGTTTGGACTGGGGCCAGAGACATGCCCGTGTTGCGGTTTCCCGAACTCGGACAAAACTTGGCCCAATGATAGCCTTTCTTGCACTTTGGACATGGGGTTTTCGGGGCTGTGGACTGGCTGGACCTTTGTCCGCCTCCCTTTGATCGGCATTCTTTAGCGAAGTGCCCGACCTTGCCACAAGTGTAACAAGTTCCCCTGGTCTTCCCCTTGGGGTGAGATCTCTTTCCCCCCTGCACTGCTGCCGCCAGCAGACCCATCTTGTAGGAGTCCGTGCCGACGTCAGAACAGGCTCTAATCATGTCTGTCAGTGTCAGGTCAGGACGATTGCCTAGGGACTGCAAAATCCTACGACAGTCCAAGTTGGCATTGTCCTTGGCTAACTTGATCATGAGCTCTTGCTGGGCTTGCTCATTGTCAATCTGCCTGGTGATGGCTTCTTCCAGGCGATTGATGAAGTCCATGTAGGGTTCCTGGGCTCCCTGCTTGATAGCGGTATAATTCTTAGCCGCTTTGCCAGATGCTGGGATCTTGAAGTACGCCCTATAGGCGGCTTCAGCGGACATTTCGAGAGTGGCGAGAGGCAAGTTGATTTGGGCGTTAATGGCCTCAAAGGCACCTGAGCCATATAGCTGCTCAGCGATTACCGCGCCTCCCATTCTCGCGGCTCTGGCCTGTGCCTCGAGCCGGTACTCACTGTCCCAGATCATGTACTGGCTAGGGGTTAGCATCATCCTCATGACGGCCTTCCAGTCGTGAGGAATCCACATGGTGGTCTCACACGCTTGCTGAAGCGTGCCCCTAGTAAAACGACTTTGGAGCCCTGTCTCTGAGATTGCTTTCCGTAAAGCCATGAGAAGCTTGTACGGGACTGGGGAATGAACTATCTGTTGCGCGCCTGTGAGCGCGTCCATCTCCATTCGGATTGGACAAATCTGTCTAAGCTCAGCTAGTTGTTCTGCTGACAATTCCCCCTTTTTGAGCTCTATCTCTGCTGTGCGCTGAAGGGCACTCTTTACAACTAGGGAAGCTGGCGCTGTCAGAGGAACGCCTGCGCTCCTCATTCCTTGCGTTCCTTCGGTGACGTCTGCAGCTGTCACCGGGGGAAGGCTTCCCTCGCTGCTATGCTGATAGCTGAATGACGGACAGAGCGCCGTGGGCGCAGCCGGGTGGATTGGCTGACCTGAGGGCTCTTCTAACGGGGGTTCTAGGGCCTCTGTCCGGGCTGGCTCGATCTGCTCTAAGAGTCCTCTACACTTTTTCCATGTGCTGACTACCCTGCCGGGCGCTTTGGGGGGCTGCTGGATGCAGTCTCCTATCTGATCCCAGAGCTTCAAGGTTAACGTACCTACTTCTGGGTAAAGTAGGCAGTGTCCCCTGAGGTACGCCAAAAGTCTCGCTAGCTCTCCGCTGTGAAATCGCAACTTAAAAACCCTGGCCAGGATTCTGAACTCCTCCTCTCGAGTTCTTTGGCTAGCGGACGGACTTGGTCTATGAGAGCAAGTCCCCATATTACCTGTGATGGGTCCCTCGAAGTTTCCTTCTCGGGCCGAGAGTCGACGCGTCCTTTTACAGATAACAGTTCTGGCGACGAGTGTCTGGGGTAGCTGTCGGAGCGTGGATCGTCCTGTCCCGGGCCCTCGGCGGCCACTGCAATGTCAGGGGCTCACAGCCTGCCCTGACCGGAACGCGTTTTTCCCTTCGCGAACCTCCCCAAAGCCGGGAAAAAGGTAGGTAGGAAAGTCTCTTAGGAATGCCTCGCCGCGGCCACTCCTCTGTCCGGCTGGCTGCCGACCAGAGTGCCGCGCAGTCCTCCGGGACAACGGGTCGCGGTTCAGGCGTTGAACCGGACCGCGTGGATCGTTACTCACGAGTAGACCTCTCCGGGGTCCTCTTACTCACGAGTAGTATCACGTCGGGGTCACCAGATGTAGGAATCGGGGCCACTGGGGGCCGGAAGGTCCCGGAGGAGGACTGATCAAGTAACGACACGAGACAAGCTGCTGGATCGATCAGACACTTTATTGGTCAAAGGCAGAATCATTTATAGGGAAAAAGTGCAACGGTGGCAAACTGTCCTCTGGCAAGGCATTACCTCATGCGTTGACACATGTTAATGGGAAAACCTTCAAAGGGGAAGTTAATCAACTCGGGGTAAACAGGGAACGAGATTGACCATTGTCTTGGGATTTAGGCAGGGGTAAACATGGCTTGTTTGCACCAGGGATTTCCCCAAACCGGGAGATGAGTCATTATGGTTCATGGATCAGCTATCTGCTTACTTGGCAGAGTCGCGGGTCAGGTCACCTTAATTGGGTGAATCAAACCCTATACTTTATTCACCCCCCTTAATTTGGCGACCGGTGAGCCCACTGGTCGGGAGCCTGTCTCACCGCAGTGGTCTCTGGTCTATTCCGTGCCCTGTGGGGCACGGGGAATCCATAGTAAACTGCCTAGATTAGAATAGGGGAATATCCCAGATGGGCGAGATAAAAATGCAATAGATAGATAGATAAGATAGATAGATAGATAGATGAAGGTAAAGGTTTCCGTTGCTCGAAAGCCAGTCGTATCCGACTCTAGGGTTCAGTGCTCATCTCTGTTTCATAGCCGAAGACCCAGTACTGTCTGCTTCTGCAGATATTTCCGTGGTCATGTGGCAAGCATGACTAGACACCTGAGCGCACGGAACGCTGTTTACCTTTCCCACCGAAGTGGTCCCTATTTATCTACTTGCAATGTCTTGCTTTCGAACTGCTAGGTTGGCAGGAGCTGGGACAAAGACGGGAGCTCATTCTGTCCTGCAGTACTCGGGAATCGAACTGCTGATCTTCCGCCTCCCAGTCAGCGTCTTAGCCACTTGAGCCACTGCAGTCCCAGATAGATAGATAGATAGATAGAATTTCCTTACTGCCATGCTCTCTCCAATGGGAATGCCAGGGGTGTTTTGCTCCTTCCGTGCAGGACCTTCGGGGAGAATCCTGGACGGTCGCCCCCCGCCAGGGCAGTGGAGGAAGAAAGGGATGGGGAGTACTTTGCTCCTGCGGTGCTTCTTCGCCCGGCTCCTCTCCCCCCGGGCTCCCCGCCGCCGCCGCCTCCCGTCCCAACCAGCCAGCGCGGGAGATCCTAAGGACCACGCGATGAACTCCCCTGACCTACCTTTGGAACAGCAGCATTGTCGAAGAGCAGCTGCCCTCCCCGCAGGAGCCGGGAAGGCCAGTCCCGCCTTATGATTGGCTTTGGCTGGCCCAAGGTCCCGCCTCGGAAAGGCAGAGCCGCGCTGTCCATCACAAAGGAAAGCCCCGTGGCAGCCAACCATCGAGCGAACGAATGCACGTGACCAGAAGACAGCGAGTATTCCAGTGGTATCAACATTCCTCGAGAAGGAGAGGGTCAGGCGCGCGCACCTCCATGGACGCGCGCCACGCGCTCCCGACAGCTTTGTACGCACGCATGCGCCTTTGTCCTGTTGTCGCGGCTCTTCCCCTCCTTCATTGCGCTTGCGTGGAAAAACCCACCTCTCTGTCCTCCACCGTTCAAATACACCGAGTTAAATTCGCGCATGCGTGTTGTGCTGAGCCTCCACCGCGGGAAGGGGAGTGGATGTTTGGTTCAGAGTTGGGTTCGTTTGGTCGACCTGGGGCGGGGAAAAGGCATCCGGGCTGTTTCGTCCTGAGGTCCTCTGCTTGCATTTGGTCAAGGTGAGGGTCCGGTTGTTTCCCTTTCTTTCTGGTCAGCTTCGCCTAGGCATAGACTCTGCCATATCCCAGAAGGCGAGTCCACACAAGAGGGGGACAGGTTTTGTGCAGCACGAATAGCTCTTAATAGCTCTTAATCCTTGACCCCAGCAGCACCTCAAAAGCTTTGCATTATAAATGGGCTGCCTTGTTTGGGGGAGGGATCTGTTCTTGTCCCAGCTACTCTGAGGAGTCGTAGCTAAACTCATGAAGAAGAAAGAGGTCTGTGGATTGTGACATGGTCTGTGCTACATGGTCTTGGCTTCGTTATGTCACGAAAGATCAACAGTTGGGAGGCGGACGGTCAGCAGTTCGATTCCCGAGTACTGCAGGATGGAAATGAGCTCCCCTCTTCGTCCCAGCTCCTGCCATCCTAGCAGTTCGAAAGCAAGACATTGCAAGTAGATAAATAGGGACCACTTCGGTGGGAAGGTAACAGCGTTCCGGTGTCTAGTCATGCCTGCCACATGACCACGGAAACGTCTGCAGAAGCGGACAGCGCTGGCTCTTCGGCTTAGAAACAGAGATGAGCACTGAACCCTAGAGTCGGATACGACTGGCTTTCGAGCAAGGGAAACCTTTACCTATCAACAGTTGGGAGGCACTTTTTAATAAAGATGGTCTGCTGAGGATATCATGGGTTGATCATGTGACTAATGGGGAAGTGTGGCGCTAGAAGGATAAAGAACAAGAACTCTTTAAGACCATTAAGCAAAGGAAGCTCTAATACCTTGGCCATGTCATGAGGAACAACATAAAGTATAAAAATGCTCCAACGCGCTCTGCAAGACCCCTGGGAAGAGAGGACCTGGATTTCATGGCTGAAGAACCTGAGAGACTGGTGTGGCACGTCTTTGGAAGAACTGTTCCGAGAAGTTAAAAACAGGAAGACTATCACCATGATGATAGCCAAAATCTCGAACGGATACTGGACCTGAAGAAGAAGGAGAAAGATGGACAAATAAAACCTTGTTCATCAGAATTCTGGAGATTGAGCTTAACATTGTCTGGATTGCGCAACAGCCAAAATCATGAATTCGTGCAACACACACATAGTGGCTATGTAGACAAAACAGGCTTCTTCTTTTACGTCTCAATCAAGCCCTGTACTGCCAAAATGAAGCCACTTTCTTGGCTTTGTCATTGACCAAACTCAAGTCCTCATTGGTGCATGTTTCTGACAGTAATCGGCAGACCACTAAATAAGCTGGATTCTGTATCTCTCCACATTCACACAGCATGTTGTTGTCCGGCAGCAGCCCCCCTCTGTTGACCAGAGTCTTCCAAGTGATCTAGGGAAGGTTGAGTTCCTTATCTATATTTTCTTTTATTGTTCCTTGTCCAGTGAACTCCTTCCTCCATCTTTTAATTTGGTTTTGCTTTTGTGTACCCTCAAGAATATTCTTGCCATGAAGCAAGGGTGACCTTTACTATCATCTTCCTATAGTTAAGGGAGGCAAAATGGTTAACCTCAGGAAAAACTAGAGTGATTTTCTGATTTGGTAAAATATTAATTTTATTTAAAAATGAAAATTCTGGATTTAGAAGAAATGTTACATTCTGTTTTTTATTTGATCTTTTGCAGTTTTCGTCATGGAAGCCAGAAGCAGAATTAAGTGCATCTTTTTTAGTGAATTCCATCCCACACTTGGGCCAAAAATAACATACCAGGTCAGTGGTACAAATGATTTGGGGCAAAAATGAGTGATATAAGAAAAACAAAGGACCTTCTAGCACCTTAAAGGTTGCGTAGTTTTGCTCACATGTAGTCGTTCCTTGATTGCACTTTTATAGATATCAGTGGGCTACAGTTCACCAAAGGTTATGCTACATAAAACATGTTAATTTTCAAGGTGTCATATGATTCTTTGTTGTTTTTGCTGTGACTTCTCCATATTATTCTGAGTGATATGGTTGCTGATAGTGGGTATGCATGGGACTGCGGTGGCTCAAGTGGTTAAGACACGTTTCCGTGGACATGTGGCAGGGATGCCTCAACACTGGAGTGCATGGAACACTGTTTACCTTCCCACCTAAGTGGTCCCTATTTCAAAGCCGAAGAACCAGCGCTGTCTGCTTCTGCAGATGTTTCTGTGGTCATGTGGCAGGCATGACGACACCGGAGTGCACTGAATGCTGTTTACCTTCCCACCAAAGTGGTCCTTACTTATCTACTTGCAATTTTTTGCTTTTGAACTATTAGGTTGGCAGGAGCTGGGACAGAGCCGGGAGCTCGTTCCATCATGCAGCACTCGGGTCTTGAACTGCTAACCTTTCAGTCATCAAGTTCAGCATCTTAACCACTAAACCACCGCATTCCCTGTCTAGATGTAGTGGGCCTTAAAAGTAGGTTTTTCTGCATACAGAGCATATGCAGATTGCTGAGTTGTGGTCCTCTTGATAATAATAATAATTTAATGTCAGAAATTAATTCTGGGTTGAAAGGGTTTTTGCTGAAGGAACTCTGCTTAGGGGATGCCTGAATGAGGCTCCTTTCATGACCCAAGATCTTTTCCCACTGAAGTGGTCCCTATTTATCTACTCGCAATTTTTTTGCTTTCGAACTGCTAGGTTGGCAGGAGCTGGGACAGAGATGGGCACTCAATCCGTTATGCAGTACCTGGGACTTTGACTGCCAGTTTGCCAGCCTTCCAACTAATAAGGCAAGCTTCTTAACCACTGAGCCACTGCACCCTCTGTCCTCTTGATGAAGTACCCTGAATGAACTGCATGCAAGCTATTCTCTCTCTTGGAGCTCTGCATCACCATTTTAGGAATCCTTTTCTCTTATTTGACTTCTGCTACAGTTCGATCAAACCCCGGACTACAAAAATGAAGCCACTTTCTTCATTTTGTCACTGCCCCAACACAAGCCCTCATCGGTGCATGTCTCTGGCAGCAATCGGCAGACCAGCAAATGAGCCCGATCGTGTCTCTCCACATTCACACTGTGTTGTTGTCTGCCAGCAGCCCCTACTTCAGCATGTTGATCTTGCATTTAGGGACTCCAACCCTCAGCCTATTCAGGGTCCTCCAGGTGACATAGGGGAGTTTGAGATCTTCACCTATATCTACCTTCACTGTTGTGAATAGAATAGAATAGAATAGAATAGAATAGAATAAATCTTTATCGTCATTGTTCCCTTGCAGGAACAATGAAATTTCTCGGTTGCTATATCAACTCACAATAAGGCACTCCACAGTACCTTATTTTGCGCAGTGGTTCAACAGTTGAAAAGCAAATGCTGGTGCTTCTTTGCAAATAGGTGATTTCCTTCATAGCATGCTTCTCTTCCTGCTTAACAAGGCAACTCCATCTAAAGATAGGATCAAAACAGAGTATTACTATTATAGCAATTATTAAAAATATTTATCACCTTTTTAGATGGCAGAGAAAAAATGGTTTATAAAAATACTTTGTGGCAAAGGTAAAAACATTGTTCTCTTACATTAGAAACAGGCTTTCCCTCAAGTTAGTAGACCCACAAGTTTGTTTTATTTTATTTTTAGTATGCAGTTGTTTCTTTTGATCCTGCAGGTACCAGAAGATTTCATTTCCAGAGAGCTCTTTGATACAGTTCAGGTATATATTATCACAAAACCTGAATTGCAGAACAAGCTTATCACAGTGTAAGTATATCACAGAAGTGAGGTAAAATGCAAATTTTGAATGTCATAGGTCACCCCTGTTCCTTTAATCATCCTCATTTAGCATAATTTCCCCGTTTCAGCTCTTTTCTTGCTTGAGATTGGCCCTGTTGTCAGGAAGAGTATGGAAGCTGCCCTGGCAAATGATTTAAAGTGTCATGGCGGCTAGTTGCTAGTTATTTGTTTATATTGTTATAAATGCCAAAGGGGATTTGTGGGATTTTCTGGCTCAGATACCAAAATAAACTTGTTTGAAAAAAGGTGCTGTATAATATTTGTGAAGCAAAGAGATGAATTACATTACCTCAGGGATCAACATGTCCTGGGAATATCTCCTTTTAAAAGCTAATGTAATAAGAATTACATTATCAATGTACAGCTGAATTGCAATGTACAATAAGAATTACATTATCAATAATTACACTATTAATGTAATAAGAATTACAGTATCAATGGCTATAATTATGGATACCTAAGGACAACCTCCGGGTAGGAGAGATAGGCAGGATCTCTCTCAATGCTGTTTCCAGGGAATCCTAAGCAGGTAAAGGCATCTGCTTGGGAATAATACCCTGAAGCAAATGGTGAGCCACTGTGTGAGACAGAATGCTGGACTGAATGGGCTTCTGTGGCCTGTTCCAGCAAGGCTGTTCTTATGTTGTTATGTAAGAATTCTTGGGCTGAACAGGTAGTTTTTCCTTCAGCAAAGTCCAACTGTAGCTATTGCTGTAAATGTATAATCTTTGTAATGAAGAGGGCATGACTGCATGCAATTCCAGCTGCACCTATTTTATTATAAATTAAATACTCAATTTTCTTCTTTTATATACCATCACTTTGTATAGGGGAGAGCAATGCTGTCTTTAGCTTGAATCCTAGAGGTATCAGAGGTATCAGTGGTGAATTAGAGATTAATCCTTCAGTTTTTGTTTTATAAGTAATGGATCCAATTCCTGAGGAGGTGTGGTACTTGAAAGATAGTTATTTTGTCTTTGCTTGGTCAGTTCCTCTCTCAGCTTTTACCTTTTCCAAAGAAGTAACTAAGACTGTGGTTCATATAGACTTGTTATGTGGTACATCTCATTGAGTTTAAGCAGGACTTCTGAGTATGGTTCCATAGAGCTTGGCTGCTGAAAAGATAAATTCTTCCATGTAGCCAGTCCAATAAACTAGTTAAAGATGAAACCGATTCTCTGAAATCAAATGCTAAACACTCGTTATATAGAAATGTAGTAATTTATGTAAGAATCCTCTTACATCCAGGCCATGCTTTTCCAGCTTCCTGGCAATGGGATTGCGAGAGTGTACCTGATCTGGCCCTCTGGCCCAGATCTGGCCCTCTCAGTTCAGGCTTCGCCATTAGGTAAATAGGGTAGCGTCGAGCAAAGAAATCACTCCAAGTCTTTTCAAGCATTTTCATAATTGTATTATAAGCATAGCAAAGTTCAAAGTACAGTTCCTTAAAAGCAATTCAAAGTAAAGAAATAAAAAGAGCAGGCTGTTGGGGAGGGAGGCCCATCGCCCCCCTTCTTCCAAGAGCTCACATTTTGGCTGCTTTCCAGTTCAGCCTCCCAAGAATGTCTGACTGAGACTGCCTCTCTCTCAACTTAAAAGTTCAGGCAAGCCCTCCATTCAGTGGTGGGCATAAAAAAAATTCCTATCACACTGTGGGCGTGGTAACAGCGTTCCGTGCGCTCCGGTGTCTAATCATGCCTGCCACATGACCACGGAAACGTCTGCAGAAGCAGACAGCGCTGGCTCTTCAGCTTAGAAACAGATGAGCACTGAACCCTAGGGTCGGATACGACTGGCTTTCGAGCAAGGGAAACCTTTCCCTTTGCCTTTAGGTTATTCTATTACAGCTTAATCTCAGAATTCCAATGAGATCCAAGCAGCAGTTTATGATACTATATTGCAGGGAGCAGATTTCATGCGAGGTGATTCCCACCTGCCCCCACCAAGCCAGGTGTGCACACATTTAGAAACCAGAGCTTTGCATACCTAGTGTCCTATCAAAGGTACCATGAACTGAGCCAATCAGCTATTGGCTTATGCACACTCCAGCCTGGCACTCAATAGAATTATGTACACAAACCCTGACTGCTGTTTGGGACATGGGAGCTCCACTTGAAGTACCATTTGTGCACCTCATCCTCCTATGCTGTGAACGATGCACCCATGGAAACCAGCCTCTGTCATCTCCAGGCAAATTGGGAGAACAGATTTTTTGCAGTTGGGCTCAGCAAATTGATTAAGAACATAAGAACATAAGAACAGCCTTGCTGGAACAGGCCACAGCCCATCCAGTCCAGCATTCTGTCTCACACAGTGGCTCACCATTTCCTTCAGGGTATTCCCAAGGAGATGCCTTCACCTGCTTAGGATTCCCTGGAAATGGCATTGAGAGATATCCTGCCTATCTCTCCAACCCGGAGGTTGTCCTTAGGTAGCCATAATTATAGCCATTGATAGCCTTGTCCTCCATGAACTTGTCTAATCCTTTCTTAAAGCTGTGAAGACTGACAGCTGTCACCACTTCTTCTGGCAGGGAGTTCCATAGACCAGTAATCCTCTGGGTGAAAAAGTACTTTCTCTTATTTGTTTGAGAACTAGTACCCAAAAGTTTCATGGAGTGTCCCCTAGTTCTAGTGTTGTGCGATAGGGAAAACAGTTTTTCCTTATCTACCTTGTCCACACCGTGCATGATTTTATAAACTTCAATCAGGTCACCTCTTAGACGCCGTCGTTCAAGAGTGAAAAGGCCCAACCGTTGCAGCCTCAGATGGTAAGGAAGGTGTTCCAGTCCCCTAATCATTCTGGTTGCCCTCCTCTGTACTTTCTCCAACTCCATAATATCCTTCTGGAGGTATGGCGACCAGAACTGTACACAATATTCCAGATGGGGCCTCACCATAGATTTATAAAGAGGCAAAATGACACTTGCTGACTTATTTTCTATACCCTTCCTAATGATCCCTAACATTGAGTTTGCTTTTTTCACTGCTGAGGCACACTGGGTTGACACCTTCATTGAGCTGTCCACCAGGACACCAAGGTCCCTTTCCTGGTTTGTCGCAGAGAGTTCAGACCCCATCAGTTTATAAATGTAATTGGGGTTTTTTGCCCCAACATGCATCACTCTGCACTTACTGATGTTGAAGCTCATTTGCCACTGTTTTGCCCACTCCCCCAGTGTCAAGAGATCCCTCTGGAGCTCTTCACAATCTCTCACAGTTTTCACTACCCTGTATAATTTAGTGTCGTCAGCAAATTTGGCTACCTTGCTTTTTACTCCTACCTCTAGATCATTTATGAAGAGGTTGAAAAGCAGGGGTCCCAGTACTGAACCTTGGGGGACCCCACTCTTTACTTCCCTCCACTTGGAGAAGTGTCCATTTAGTGCTACCCTCTGTTTCCTGTCCCTTAGCCAGTTGCTGATCCAGGACAAGACCTGTCCCTTTATTCCATGACTGGTAAGTTTATTCAAGAGCCTTTGGTGTGGGACCTTGTCAAAAGCCTTCTGAAAGTCCAGATAAACAATGTCAACTGGATCCCCCTTATCCACATGCTTGTTGACACTTTCAAAAAATTCCAACAGATTAGTGAGGCATGATTTGCCCTTGCAAAAGCCATGTTGGCTCTCCTTTAGCAGTGCCTTCTCTTCTATGTAACTATTAATTCTGTCTTTTAGGATGGTTTCCATCACTTTACCTGGGACACATGTCAAACTGACAGGCCGGTAATTTCCTGGATCACCCCTGGATCCTTTTTTGAAAATTGGTGTTACATTCGCTACCTTCCAGTCATCAGGCACAAAGCCTGATTTGAGGGAAAGATTATATATTTTGGCTAGGAGATCAGCAATTTCATCTTTAAGTTCCCTGAGAACTCGTGGATGGATGCCATCTGGTCCTGGGGATTTGTTAGTGTTTAGCTTAACAAGACATGCAAGGACCTCCTCCCTGGTTATTTCTATCTTGCTTAATTCTTCGGTTTCCCTCCCTACGAAGATAGGCTCTGTTTCGGGCATGTGGTCTCTGTCTTCTTCAGTGAATACTGAAGCAAAGAATTCATTGAGTCTCTCTGCAATCTCTGTTTCCTCTTTAATAACCCCTTCCCTTCCATTGTCATCTAATGGTCCAATGGCCTTCCTAGTTGGGTTCTTACTTCTAATGTACTTAAAGAAGTCTTTGTTATTTCTCTGAGTATTTTTAGCTATACGCTCCTCAAAGTCTTGCTTTGCTTTCCTGATTGTTGCCTTGCATTTGTTCTGCCAGAATTTATGTTTCTGCCTGCTGTCCTCATTTGGACAAGCCTTCCATCTTCTAAATGAGCTTTTCTTGCTCTTGATCACTTCCCGAACAGCTCCTGTAAGCCACATCGGAGTGCTCTTGGACCTGGCAGTGCCCTTTTTCCTTTTGGGTATGCATTCCAATTGAGCCTCTGTTATTGTTTTTGTAAACAGCCTCCATGCCTCTTGGAGTGTTTGGACTCTCTCAATTTTCCCTTTCAGTTTCTTTTTTACTAGTTTCCTCATCTTTGGGAAATTTCCTTTTTGAAAATTTAAGGTCTCTGTGTTAGATTTTATCAGTGACTTGCGGTCTATGATCAAGTTAAACATAATTGAGTTGTGGTCACTGTTCCCTATTGGATCAGTCACATTAACATCTTGCACCAGATCCTGAGTATTACTCAGAATCAAGTCAAGGATTCTTGTACCTCTAGTTGGGTCTTCAACCATCTGTCCCAGGGAACAATCATTGAGCATATCTAGGAACTTTATCTCTTTATCATGTGCTGAACAACAGTTCACCCAGTCTATGTGAGGGTAATTGAAGTCCCCCATTATAACCAGGCTTCCCTTCCTGGATGCCTCCTTTACAACATTCTCCAACTGCCAGTCTCCCTCAAGAGTTTGGGTCGGAGGCCGATAGTATATGCCTACAGGATTACAGGGTAGTTCTCTCTTTTCTTTTGGTAGGGTAGGGGAGGGATGATTTTGAAGGATCCCAGGTCATGAAAGTAGTTGGATTTCTGCTTTAGAGCAGGAGTTCTCAACCTACGGCCCATGGGCCGGGCCGCCACCATTTCATGTGGCCCACATCACTGCTGCCACTGGAAGTGGATATGTTTACAACAGCCACAGGCACATTTTACGACAGCATTTACGGCAAGGAGAACCACCAGTTCAGCCCGCTCAGCTGTCTAAGGGGGCGTGGTCTGGCCCATGGCTTAAAGAGGTTGAGAACCCCTGCTATAGAGGGACCTGTGTATGATGATGACTGAATGCAGTTGCCCATCACGTCTTGTAAAAGCTACTTCTAATAATCTTAAACCATTCCTCCCTCTAACAGTACAGCAATGGAAAAAAAGCTCATTGGTTGCCCAGTTTGTATTGAACACAAGAAATACAGCCGGAATGCCTTGCTCTTCAATCTTGGCTTCGTTTGTGATGCTAGAGCAAAGACATGTGCACTGGAACCTATTGTGAAGAAATTGGCAGGTTATTTGACTACTCTAGAGGTCAGAGATAACATAAATATCCTTTCCTACATTTTTCTGTGCATGCTCATTACTCATCTTAGCAACCTGGAAGCATGCCTTTCATTCTCCTACTTTATTTCTTCCATTGGATTATGATCAATAGCAAGTTATATTTTTCAAAACTTGCATAGTGTTTTGAGTAACACCTGATAAATTTTGGAACTACACAGACAAGCAACCACTGTTAACATGACAGATGTGGCTCACTGCTGGCCATATACAACTATCCCTCTCCCTTTACAATATAGTTTTGGTATTACTTTAAAGAGTTCATGTCTCATCGAGGTAGGTATTTTATTCTTTTTATTTAATTTTAGTTAGTTGCTATTTGATTGAATTATGTCATTTAATAATGAATTATGTCATTCTATTTAATGTGAGCTGCCCAGGTTTGTGCTTGCCCATAAGTCAGATAAATAAATAACCTTAAGGTTTGTAAAGTGTGCATGGTTATATATTTTATTTTATAAACATGGAGACTCTGAAAACTGGTGTGCAGTTATCTGCAAGTGTTTTGCCATTTCAATCTTTATATTAAAAAAATATTTTTAAGGATATATGTTTTCTTCCTCGTGCTCTATCAGCACAGATTTTCATTTTTTATGTGCTGAAATACGCATATGGCCATAAGTTTTAAGTTTGCTAGAGAAACAAGTTTTCACTTTTATACATCCTGATCGCATCAGTATTACACAACTCTTGTAGGACAATGTAGAGGCCACCTCTGTTACTGTGTATAAATGTTAGTTTTTCAAATTAACAGATGTACAGTGGTACCTCATGCAATGATTTTAATCCGTTCCCCGGGGCTCGTTGTACGAAACAACTGCTATACAATGCATGCATCGTATAGCGATATTTCCCTATGGAATGCATCGTACAACGGTTTTTTTCACTAAGTGTTTTTTCCCATTGAAAAATTGGTATACGATTTTTTTCCATAGGGAAAATTGTTATGTGGGATGTCATCCCCCCAAAAAAACAACGAAAAAAAAAACAACCAACAGCCCCAAATTGCTAGGCGATTTCATTGCTATACAGGGCGATTGCTGTATGAGGTTCCACTGTACAGTATGTGCATTTTTTCTTTATGAGAAAGTCTTATTTTCCTGCAAAGTGCCATAGACTGCATGCTACTGATATGCTTCTTCTTTCTTGTCCAGATGAAATTTTAGATTGCCAAAATGAAGCCACTTTCTTGGCTTTGTCTTTGGCCAAAATTAAGTCTTCAGTGCTGCTACTGATGTAATAAAGTGCTACTGATACAGCTGAAAGAGGAAATGCTGTCGACGTGGCCCAATATTGGACAGATGTCATCTAATTCCTGTTTGTTTTAGATATATGTTATTTTTAGCTTTGTATGTTATTATATGCTTGTGGTGCCTCTGACAGAAATCTGAAATGTTTAACATTGTATTCCGCTTGAGGTTGATCTAGTTTGTTCTTTCTCAGCTTGAGAGTGGCTTCATTTCCAATGAGGAGAGCAAACAAAAGTTGATACCTATCATGACCATCTTACTTGAGGAATTGAATGCCACTGGCAAATGCACTCTTCCTATAGGTATTGTCAACAAACACTTGATTGCAGTCTACAGTTTGAGAAATAAAATGGAAACTGGTGATTCTTGGGGAACAATTCAAAAGAAACTGGGAATCTGACATGGCCCAAACAGGAGAATACTTAACAGGCTGTTTTGCACATCACAGTGTGTCAGAATACATGGAGAACCTATTGTTCACAAACGCTATGTTTGTATACAATGTCCCATTATTCCTACTGCAAGCCTAAGTAGCAAAACAGGGTATAGACCTTCTATCATTAGTTTGTTTAGCATGACATTTGAAACCCAGAACTCTGATGTAACTCTTTTCAAAAAGCCAGAAACCCAAGACACAGTTTATACTTGGCTTGTGGTCTGAATTAGAATACAGCCATAGTGTACCATTGTCACCTCTTCTGTATGTCAGATGCATTAAAAGATAGAAATATTGTGGTTAAAGTGGAACATGAAGCTGATAATTAACAGGAAAAGAAGACAAGTGAATAGTAAGTCCTGCTTTAATGCTACTGTAGCTGCAGTTTCCTTTCATTTAAGAAATTAAATTAAGGAAAAACATGAACAGTTGGTCCTTTTAAGCATGTTTATGTTATTATAAAATATAATCCACCAAAGTTCATATTAAATTATATCTGCTAGTCCTCAAAGGTGTGGTAAGACTCTTTGTTTTAAATTTTCTCTCAATTATGTTTAAGAAATTAAAAAAAAACTTTATTTGCTAGTGTTCTGGTTGTGGTCATAAATATGAAAAAGAAAGGAATTGTTTATTGCCCTTATCTGAATAGTCCAAACATAGATTATTTAGCACTCACGGCAGTATATTGTCTAGGGATAAGAAAGCAGAGATTGGCACTAACCCCTTCTTTGTTGTCCAGACAATGACTGATACAGCTTTGCTTGCATCTAGATTCATTAAATATTTTTTGTTTGTTTGTTTGTTTGTTTGCTTCCTTCCACCACTTGACACTGGCCCCTCAGTTATCCACCCTGTAGTTTGTAAATTAGCAGTGCACTCAAGTTCAGACTTGTGAAGGAGGGAAACTAGTTAAGATCATCTGTTATTGATTTAAAATTTAGTCATAGTAACTTTTTGTTGTTTGGGCACTCCCATGTTAGAAAAAAAGCCTGGCTATGTCATGTAAACGAGGTCTTGCTGTTAAAGGGTAGGGCAGAATCTCACACGCTTTGCTCCTTTTTACAGATGAATCAAATACCATTCACCTGAAAGTGATTGAACAGCGTCCAGATCCCCCTATTGTGCAAGAGTATGACGTTCCTGTCTTTACCCAAGACAAAGATGACTTTTTCAATTCCCAGTGGGACCTCACCACCCAACAGGTTGGTTCACACAATGGGGCACAGATCCTGCATTCAAGCCACACAATAATATGGTGGGGTGCAGAGAAAAGCTTTTTCACAACTTCCCTTTAAACAAATGAATACGACTTGGTCTAAGCATTTCATGTTCCAGGCTGTACTGTAACCCAAGATGCAATCACAGAACTCCCCAAAGCCCTACCCAGTGATTGTATGGGCCTTTTAGAGTTCAGGGATTTATAGGACTCCATGTTTGGGAATCATTCACCTGTACCTCAGGATGGGAGATGTGTAGCTCTTTGTGTGCTGTTGAATTGCAGCTCCCATCATCCCTTATCATTGACTGTACTAGCTAAGGCTTATGGGTGTTGTAGTCAAACAGTATTTGGAAAATTACACATTCCCCTTTGCTGCTATACATTCTTGTCCAAACAGAAGCATCATTGAGTTAAATGGGGTTTTCCCTAACTACAAAAGACAGCCTTAATTTCTAGGTTAAGGTTTCAGACTATAGTATGTGTATGTTTTTAAATTTTTGTAAGAAAATGTCCTTTTAAAATTATTTTTGAAAGAAGATCATTCATTGCGTTGCTCTGTCATTCTAGTTTAGCTTCTGTCTTTTATACTTGTATGCAAACATCTCTGCACTGCCTTTCATAATATACACTCCCTCTCTGACTAGATTCTACCATACATTGATGGATTTCGGCATGTTCAGAAAATTTCAGCTGAAGCAGATGTGGAGCTCAATCTAGTTCGCATTGCTGTCCAGAACCTCTTGTAAGTGCCAGAGGTAAAAATGGAAAAGAACTTTAATTATAAACAAATCAGAACACTTTTGCAGAAAGCACCTTGCCCTTTCTGTTCTTCAATCTTCCACGCCTCTTAACTTTTCCTGTCTCGATCTTTATTTAGGGTCCTCAGCAAATGTATAAACCAAATCATCTAAAGCAAAAATCTATTCAAAATTCTTTCTCTGAAAATAATCAGTGTTATACATGACATCTGGGACTGCAGTGGCTAAGACGCTGACTGGGAGGCGGAATGTCAGCAGTTCGATTCCCGAGTACTGCAGGATGGAATGAGTTCCCGTCTTTGTCCCAGCTCCTACCAACCTAGCAGTTCGAAAGCAAGAAATTGCAAGTAGAAAAATAGGGACCACTTTGGTGGGAAGGTAACAGCATTCCTCATGCTCCAGTGTCTAGTCATGCCTGCCTCATGAGCACAGAAACGTCTGCAGAAGCAGACAACGCTGGCTCTTCGGCTTTGAAACAGAGATGAGCACTGAACCCTAGAGTCATATACGACTGGCTTTCGAGCAAGGGAAACCTTTACCTATACATGACATCAAATATGACACCCTGGTTTTAAAGATAAATAGGAGTTTGCAAAGACCATATTTTGTAGGAAGGGAAAATCTGTCCTTTGTTCAGCCACAATGGCCAGCCACAAAAATTGCTCCTTCCACCGCGCTTTTGGATGTAGGGGCCAATCTTTCTTTCAGTATAAATGGGAACTTGTTCTGGGCCTAAAAATGAAGGTAAATGTTTCCCTTGCTCGAAAGCCAGTCGTATCTGACTCTAGGGTTCAGTGCTCATCTCTGTTTCCTAGCCGAAGAGCCAGCGTTGTCTGCTTCTGCAGACGTTTCTGTGCTCATGAGGCAGGCATGACTAGACACTGGAGCATGCGGAATGCTGTTACCTTCCCACCAAAGTGGTCCCTATTTTTCTACTTGCAATTTCTTGCTTTCGAACTACTAGGTTGGCAGGAGCTGGGACAAACACATGAGCTCATTCCGTCCTGCAGTACTCGAGAATCGAACTGCTGACCTTCTGCCTCCCAGTCAGCATCTTAGCCACTTGAGCCACTGCAGGGAACAATATTTGTCTAGACCAGTGTTTCCCCAACCCTTTGGTTTTTGTACTTTGATTCCCAGAAGCCTAAATCAAGCCCCATTGTGCTTTGAGTGTCATATTTAGCATTGCATCTTGTTTGGCTATCCTTCTTAAGTACAAGTTGGGTGTGGATTTGGGGTTATTTTTTAAGGGGGACAGTTTGTGGTTTTGCAGTTGTTGCTGTGTTTGAACTTTGAACCTTCTGGCTGAGTGTATGGTGTATGGTGAAAGGTCACCACATCAAGAAATGTAGCAAATCCCAGCCCAGTGCAATCACTTTGTACTCCTTGAGAAATTACATTCCCATTATTCTGAGCATTACACCAGTTTCTTAGTGCCCATAATTTTAAAAAACTAATGCATTTCCTATACAGTAATACCTCATACAAAGTCCGCTTCATACAACATCGAATTCATACAACATCACCTAATTCCTTGAAAAAAGTTGCCTCATACAAAGTCGTGCGACGTTGTATGAGGCATTGGGGTTTTCCCAGGTTGCATTGTGCCTGGGCAGTATAAAAGGCAGGACACATGCGTGCATTGCTCTTGTGGGTTTTGCATGAGGCAAAGAGTGTTTAGGAGTGGTTTTGAGCGCGATTTTGGATTTTTTTGATTTTTTTGTCAGAATTTTTAGAAGCATTCCTGGGATTTTGGCAGCATTCTTCAGATTCTTGGACAATCAGGGTTGTTTGACAAGTTTTTGTAATGTATTTAGCCTTTAGACAATGATTTCTTAAAGTTTTGTCAGTTTCCTGTCTGTTTCCTTGACTTCGCCCTGAAGTCTGTGCTGTTACAGTACAATGTATCTCTATGGAAATGACGTTGTACGAGGCATCGCGGCAATGATTTGGACATTGTATGAGGCATCGCGGCTAGGATTTTGCATGCCTCATACAAAGTCCAAATCCGTATAAAGTCCGAACTTGTGGAACCAAGTTTGGACATTGTATGAGGTATCACTGTATTAAAAAAACCGATCTTGTGGTGATGCCCCAACTTTAAAATACACTCCCCAAATTGCTATCATGTATGTGTAAAAATTACATCCAGTCATCCCAGGCACTAATTGCTCTATGCCATTGTCTCCTTTTTGACTTTTTCGTTGTCATGACTGCAGTTTAAACTTTTGGCTGATTTCCTAAAGGCTTTTGTGTTTTTCAGATACTATGGAGTAGTAACTCTCGTCTCCATACTTCAGGTGAGTGTAGCAGAGTACGTAAGTGGCTCAACATCAACAGGGAAGTAAGATTTTGATCGTTGGAATATCTAGTGTGCTTATGCTTATTATCACTTGATGGCTGCAAGGACAGCCAGTGAATTGTGCAGTTGTGTAATCCCTCACAGAACAAAACAGTGAATGCAGTTGATATCACATCAGACAATTGTTTCTTGTTTAATCAGTTTACCCATTTGCCTCAATATGATGAGGAATTAATTTTGTACATGTGTGTCTAAACAGGGTCTCTCTGTTTTAAACAAAGAAGGGATCTCTACATCATGTTTTGTTACTTGGTAGTGTGCCCACTGGCATTTTGCAGCTTAGACACTTGGACAAACAAAACCCTGTTGAAAAATCTCTCTGTGTGTGTATGTGTATGTGTATAAATGCATACGCAGATAGGCAAATAATATTTCAAAGATAAAACATTCCAGAACAGAGCACAAATTCATCATCACTTCTTACAGAAACCATGCAGCTCATCTGTTATAATTGCTTCACTGCTATTGGCTCATTTCTGAGCCCAATTCAAAGTGTTTGTTATGATCTGTAAAGCCTTACACATCTTACGAACAGGCTGTCTGATGGACCATCTCTCCCTTTATATCCCCCCCCCCCCCATGGCTTTTAAGATCTCCCAGGGAGGCCTTCCTCTTAGTTGTATCACCTTTCCAGGTAGGACTAACAGGGTCCTGGGACCTTCTCAGTGGTTGATCCCAGGTTATAGAATGCCCCCCTCCATCCTGTGGGGCTAGGCTTGGCCCTCTTCTTTTCCTTTTAAAGGCAATTTAAAACATTTTCTCTCAACACTTGAATGGGTAAAAGAGAAAGTAAAGAAGAAGAAGAAAACTATTTTTTGAGGCAGGCTTTTAGTACAGGTATTTCCTTTTAACATCACAAGAATCCTTAGGTCATCTTACTTGGTAATCAGAAGCTGCTGTTTATGTAGTTCCAGGCTTTAGTCCACAGAGCAGTATTTTCCCCCCAGTATGAGTATGTGATCTGTGTTATACCCTGAATACCCTACAGGTATGGTTTCATGATTCTTCTTGCTTTGAGTTAGCTTTCAGCAGAAAATGTATTTTGGCAAATATATGACAGCTGAATGATTTTTAAAAAAGAGAATGAAATCTGATACTAGAACTAATACTATATCCTGTTCTGCTGTTAATCTTAATGTTCCTGTTCCTCTGGTCAACAGTTATGTTAATTATATACCACTGTAAGCCACTACTGGGATAAGCAACCAGTATGAATTCAATATGAATTAGTCTAACAATGTGAATGTTAATATTAGTTAAAATATTCCAACATCTCCCATTCCTGGCTAAATAAGATTTCTCAATTTCTCATCAGTATTCTAATGTATATTGTACTACACCTAAAGTCCAGGATCTGGTGGATGATAAGTGTCTCCAAGAGGAATGTCTCTCATACGTGACAAAACAAGGTAAGGAAAGTCTGGCTGACCTAGCTGAAATCCTAGATGTGTCTCTTTAGCAGTCAGATACAGAAAGTTCCTTGTGATCTAAGAAAATATGCATCTGTGTTATGAAATATGCATGATTAGTAATAAATTATTTGTCCAGGATTGCTCAATGTGACCTTGTAGTTATCCTTACCTAGTGTCTTGATTACACTTTTCATTAACATATTTTTACATATTCAACACTATACTCTAGCAGTGTTTCCCAACCTTTGGTTTATGGACTTCAATTCCCAGAAGCCTAAGCTAGTTCCCCAAAACACTGATCAGCCAAGATACTGATTTAGGCTTCTGAGAATTGAAGCCCCCCTGCATGAAAAATAAATACATCTTCCGCTGTCTGATACTTACATAAAAGATCCAAATAGATATGTTTGTTTATTTACTCTGTGATGAGCAATAGCAATTCTAGGAGCTAAACTTGGCAGAATCCATACTTTTGCTTTTAGCCTGGTCCTTTGAAATATTGGCCAAAATCCTCTTGATGTTTGTGGAAGGTTTATGTAACTTGTCATAGTTAACTGCAGCTAACCACATGCAGGGGCGCATGTGGTTTGTGCAGTCAGGTATCTGACCAAGACATAACCTCAGTGCCTTGTCAGTTAGCCAACACAGTTATGCAGAATATATGTGAGCACCAGTAGAATTCTGGCTGTTATTTCTGGTTATTTTTTTACCCTTGGTACTGATCGTAATTTGTAAATTACTTTTGCATGAAGCTTTTTACATTACTCTGTTTATAGAGTATATTGTATTTATATTGCATATTTGTTATAAATGCCATCTCATTGCAATTTCAGTTTTGCATCTGAGAGTATACTTCCTTGAATTTTGTTCTTCCTCTAATTCTTTTGTAGGATACAAACGAGCCAGTCTAAGAGACATTTTCCAGCTGTATTGTGGGCTCAGCCCAGGCACAACAGTTCGAGACCTCATTTGTCGCTATCCCATCCAACTCCAGAGAGTGGATGAAAGGTCAGAAGGTTCCTCCCATGCTTAAGAGTAACTCTTCACCACTGTTCATTGGGGATCAGCCCCCTTGACATTACAGCGGCCCTTTCTCCCCTAGTTCTTTTAGAAAGCTGAAGGGGGAGGGGGAGAGTGATCACACCTCATGACCTTCATTAAAGAACTCTGCTAGCTTATTCGAGCTAATTTAATCATTCTCCACTAGAGATAGATCGCTTACTGCCAAGCTGGAAGAATAGAAGTACAATGCTCAGTGTGAGAAATGTAAGCAAAACCAGAATGAGCCTGTTTTGTTTATGGGAAGCCAAAGCTCTGCAGAGTACAAAGCACAGCAAGAAACAGAGCATGGATCTAATACAGTGTTTCCCAACCAACCTTTGGTTTTTGGACTTCAATTCCCAGAAGCCGAAGTCAATTCCCCAAAGCACTGATCAGCCAATGTACTGACTTAAAGCTTCTGGGAATTGAAGTCCCCACATGGGGTGTGGGCCCCACATTCAGAACCACTGGTCTATTGGTTTTAGAACAGGAATGATCCTCGGAGCATGACACACAGTGGTCTTGTCACATCTTAAGGTATGACTACACAGCAAGGGAAAATGCAAATTAACTCACAATCTCTTGCTGTGAAGTCAGGCTGGTGCATTCACGTCTTTTCAAAATAAGTGATACACAAGCAGAGAAGGGCGGGGGGGAGACTTCTACCTGCAGTTCCATTTGAAGTACTTGTAGGTGGCACAGTTCAAAGGAACTACCTTAAGAAGGCTTTACTTCTGCAGTCACTAATTTCTGTATCTTACTGGCCAATAAAAAATTTATTGAGCTGTTAATAAATAAATAAACAAGGTTGAAGGGAGGCAGCTGTTAAAAAAGAAATGTTTTGGGAGGGGAGAGGCATTGCAGGGAGGAGTGTGCTCATGTACGTGTATGTGCGCATATGCGAGCAAGCAAGCGAGTTCCTTGTTCTCTCTCCAGAGGCAAGAAGAAAGATCCTTTGTCAAAGCACCACCTTCTAGCTTTCTGCATTTCATGAGTTTTATGAGCTCTTTGTTTTGATTAATTCAGTTGTGTTAGCCATCTTAATACAATAAACTTATATTTCAAAATTTTATAGTAGTAGCCTATACCCATTATTATATGCCATACAATAGAATCCAGAACACAGAGAACATATAAATTGATTCTCAAAGACAAATTTAGGCTTTTGTGTGTATTACATTCCTCTGTATTCTTAATATTCAACTAATGAGCCTAATGCCACTCAAAAATCTTGTGTTGTATAAATTAAATGATGGAAAGATGTGTAATAAAGCTTTTGTGATACTTATTAGTTTAAAAAGTTACTTTGATCTTACCTTTATGTTATAGATACCTAAAGTGACTGAGAAATTTTACAATAGCAGTTTAAAATAGTATGATTAGGATTGTCAACACAGAACTGCTGTGCATATTCGCTATCCATCATCTGTAGCACATAACTGAATATCCTGAGAAAAACCAGCTATTTCCCAGACTTAGCACTCTGAATAAAACCTCATTAGTCTTTGTTCAGTTGGACAGATACACAATAAAAAGTGAAGCTTCAGAGTGTGTCATAAATGATACTTTCCACAGGCTTTCAATTAGAATCTTACTCTTCACTTGTTCAGGAAGCTCATTCAGTTTGGTCTGATGAAAGGCCTTATTCGACGACTCCAGAAGTATCCAGTAAAAATAACTCGTGATGAAAGAAGTCATCCAGCCCGACTCTACACAGGCTGTCATAGCTATGATGAAATCTGCTGTAAAACTGGTAAGTGGTTGTCTTTCTACATTAATCTGCAGCTCTAAAATACTGGCCAGGCTTCAAGTGGTCAATTAAACCAGACACATGAGTTGATAGGGCATATAAAGTGGCAGCTTGTTAACCAGTAATAAGTCCAGAGGAGAAAGGAGGAGAGTTGGGCATTGGGTTAGCACCATGGCCTCATAAAACCTTATTGCTGAAGAAGCAATGAGGAGCGTCATTGCCCGATATGCTGTAGTGGCAGATACAGACGCCACACAACATGAAAAGGAACTACTACTACATCATAACATTGTTAAACCTCTAGCAAGTGAAGCTGTTGTGTGCCATCAAGTCAAAACCAACTTATAGCAACCCAAATAGATCTTTCAAGATAAGTGAGATAGTTAGAGTGGTTATACCTGTTTCATACCCTCAGTGAATTTCCTTAGCTGAACAAGGATTTTAACATAGTCCTAGTTTGTTACTCTATACCCTAAACCACACTGGATATCTAAATTAAGCATAAGAAATGGCAAGTGTTAATTTACAGCGGATTGGGAAGAAAATGTTGAGTCTCTTGAAGAGAAAGTAATTTGGGCTAGTCTAAACACTATGAGGATAGACTGTTGCCTGTAAGTAAAGGAAAACCTCAGATTGAATGAGGAAAGGACAGAATAACTGCTTCAGGTCTCTGTCCATGAAACTGGTACCTCTCTTGCTTATGTCACCTGAGTTCTGTTGATGGCATTGCATTACTGTCAATTATACTCTTGCGTTATTGCTTTCTCCTTAGGAATAAGTTATCGAGTTCTGTTGATGGCATTGTATTACAGTCAAGTATACCCTTTCAATACTTTCTCCTTAGGTATGAGCTATCAAGAACTGGATGAACGGTTGGAGAGTGATCCCAATATAATTGTTTGCTGGAAATGAGGCTCTGAGAAAGAGGATGATTATTTATCAGATCATCTTAAGGATGCAGCTGGGCTGCCTGGGCTGCCTGAGACTTTAACATGGACTCAGGACCTCTTCTGAGATCACTACAGGCTCAACTTGTATTTTTTTTTTTCCAAACCCCATAATGCCAGAAAAGAAAGTTCTCGATAGACTGGAGATCTTTGGGTTGCTTTGTGGAGATAAAGCATGGATCCTATTATTCTGGAGGGCAGAACATACATATGAAGGAGGACTGATAACTAAAATAAAGTTTGGAAAAGGTATTATACTGAAGTGTGGAATAGGAGGGTACTTAACCTCTTCTTTGTTCACTACTGCTGTTCTGCAAATTCCTCTTAGCAGCTCCTGGTTGCAGATGAGGTTACGGATGCATATTTACTTGGTACCACATATCTGGGAACTTATTAAGGAGAAATCAACTTGGGAGGATTTGAAACAGAATAATGGCTAATGGAGAATAAGCTGAGACCTTAAGTTGCTGCTCCTATGTAATTTGTCTCCCAGAGATAGAAGTCTACTTATTGCTGTCCTATTTTTGTTTTTCTTGAAAATCAATGTGTGACTATCTGACTTTATCATTGTACCAGGGATATACTAGACCAGGGATACAGCCCACGGTGCCATTTAATGTGCCCCTCCGCCTCCACCACACCAGGAAGTGCTATGTGGTAGAGGAAGGGTAAAATGGCCATCTGGGCCCCAAAGCTGTCTGAAGGAGCATGACCCAGCCCCCGGCTTAAAAAGGCTGAGAACTGTACTAGACCATAACCTACAGATTTCTTTCCAAAGTTTACAATTTATCCTTTTCCATTTATTTCCATGTTATTTTTCTAACAAAAGGCCTGCAGATGCTGGTGAAATGTTTGAAATCTAGTATTATGCAAATAAAAAGTAAACTCCTTTCTGTAAACATAGCATGTGTACATTTACTACTATAGCAATAGTGTATAAATAAAAAAATGGAAATGTTTTAATATTTTAATTTAATTTAATTTTTACATTTGTATTGCTGCCCTCTCGCCGAAGCAACTCTGGGCGGCTCTATGCTTTATCATTGTGCTGATCCTACTGAATGTATCAGATTAATGATCAGTAGTAAGAAGAAATTGACATCTCTTCATATGTTATGCAGCTAATGTAAATCAATATGATTTTTAGAAATGTAAATGCAGCAACAAAAGAGAAGGGAAGCCAAACACTTGCAGTGAAATACAAGCGGTTGTATAATATCATGAGAGACTGGAAGTAAGGCTTAGTCAGAGGAATACCATAGGTCCAGAACTATTTCCCATATATATCATAAATTGGTCCTTGGATAGTTAAAAGGGCAGCTCTCTCTGAGTAAGTAGAACAGTGGTTCCCCAACATGGGGCACACGCCCCACAGGGGGACTTCAATTCCTGAAGCCTAAGTTAGAACATTGGCTGATCAGTGCTTTGAGCAATTGACTTAGGCTTCTGGGAATTGAAGTCCAAAAAGCAAACGTTGGAAAACACTGCTGTAGAGTATGAGTACTACCAAAGGTCTATCTCATTTGTTAAACTTAGGCATTGCTTCTCCCTGCCAAAGAAGTCTTGAAGTGGTAGGTGAAAGAACACATGAAATCTCTTTCATTATAGGCCATTGAAGCCATTATCAGTATATCATGGAAACGCAAATCCATACAGCAATACATAAATGTATAAGGAATTTCCCTGAGGAGTGGAAAGCATTGCAAGTATGCTCACAGTGAAATTTTTCTTAAAGGAACCAAAACAAAACTTTCAGCTCATTTTTAATAACAGGAAAGAATTACTTTTTAAAATTGCAACTATTGTAACTACTGGGTGCCTGTAACTTTAAGAATAATTACTTGAAAGAAACTTCCAAACTCCTGCTGATCAGGGCTTCTGGGAATTGAAGTCCAAGAATAACGAGTGCCAAGGCTCGCCATCACTCTCAGAGGCTCCTGGTAATGAGAAAGAGCATAAGTTTGGTGGTACAGGAAATGGTGTGTGTGTGTTTGTGGATTTCGTGGCGTTGCGTGTTCTTCCCGCCAGGGGGAGCGCGGCTAGCCCTCGCCGGGGCTCGTTTCCATAGCGACGGCCTCAGGCCTTACTAGCGCGGCTAAGCGCTGGCCGCCATGGAAGGGCCGTTGCCCACCGTCTTGTTGCCCGGCGAAGTCGAAGCCTTGGTGGAGTCACTGAGGAGTTTTAAGCTGCGAGATATCGGGGACCACGGGTATGGATTGCCCTGGGAGGTGGGAGGCAGCCCTATGGGCTTCGAAGAGGAACACCGGGTCGCCTGCCGCCCTCCTGGCTGAGCCGACCGAGGCGAGAAGGACTTCACCGTTGCCTGGCGTGTGAATCCAGAGCAACTGCGACCGACCCGGCCTCCCTCTGGTTGCATTTTTCTTCTGTTTAGTCTAGTGGTTAGCAGTTCGATTCCCGAGTACTGCAGGACGAAATGAGCTCCCGTCTTTGTCCCAGCTCCTGCCAACCTAGCAGTCTGAAAGCAAGAAATTGCAAGTAGATAAATTGGGACCACTTCGGTGGGAAGGTAACAGCGTTCCGCGCGCTCCAGTATCTAGTCATGCCTGCCACATGACCACAGAAACATCTGCAGAAGCAGACAGCGCTGGCTCTTTGGCTTTGAAACAGAATTGAGCACTGAACCCTAGAGTTGGATACGACTGGCTTTCGAGCAAGGGAAACCTTTAACTTTACCTAGCCCAGTGATTCTCAACCTTTTTTTGGCCATGTTGCACCTAATCATCTCTAAAATCCTGATTCCCCCTCCCCTCCCCACATATAATTCTTATTACTCAAAAAGTGAACTCCTATTCACAGTGGAGGAAACCTAAAAGGCAATTAACTTGGTCTAAACAAGCTTCCAATTGCCACCCCCAAATCAAATTGCCCCCCTGTGGGGCATGTGCCCCACGTTGGGAACCACAGATCTAACCTTTCTGGGGCTTTAAAAGGGGGTGTGATAGGTGGATATACAGGTGAAACTCAGAAAATTAGAATATCGTGCACATGCACATTCATTTCACTTAAACGGTGAAACATATATGAGATAGACTCATTACCTGCAAAAGCGAGAAGAGATGTCATGCCTTAATTCGTTATAAATTGTGATGATCATGGCATACAGCGTACATGAGATTATGCGATGATTATGGGGTACATGAGATTGGGGGGTTGGGGTTTTCATAAGCTGTAAGCCATAAGCATCAATATTATAACAGAGTAAGGCTTGGACTATCTCACTTGGTATGCAATGAGTCTATCTCATATATTTGTTTCACCTTTTAAGTGAAATGAATGGACTGAATGAACATTTGCACGATATTCTAATTTTCCGAGTTTCACTTGTAGAAGGGGAGAAGCGATTTATTTACCTGACACGCATAAGAAAATAACCCAACTGTATGTTTGTTGTTTAAACCATGGTTCTTTGTATCCTGGTAATCATCTGTGCAGGAAAGATAGAGGAGTTGTGATGTAAGAACCTTATACAGTACAATGACTATGAAACATTAGAAGAGATTTTGAGAGGCTGTCAGATGCTTGGAGGATGTAATTGGCAGAATTTAGGGACTTAGACCCCACCCCAGTTGCTCCCAAATTTCCAGTTCAGATAATCTCATAGTCTTGTGTTTTCCAGTTAAGAACAATGTCTCTCTTTCCTCCTCCTGGGTTACCCCTATTGATGCGTGGCAAAATGCCCCCATTCCAAAGGAGGAGAGAAAGATTTCCGGTACAGTACTTAAGTTCCATTCAGTAAATATACTTTCTGACTATCAACAAGGAGTTGTTTAACAAAAGAAAGACATATGGTCTTCAAGTAGTGTGGTGGAAAAAATGATGATAGGAGGCTAGAATATAATTGCTTTAAATCTGTGGTTGGAGTCAGACCAGGGGTAAGATTAAGATCTGAGTGTGAATTACTCTCATCCTACTACTTAGGTGGCAACGACAGCATGAGTATATTGAGAAGTTGAATATGCAGGCCATATTAAGTGCTTCTGCTGGGCATGAGCAGCTTCTTACTGAGCATCTGGTGAACAATGCAAAGGTATTGTGCATTCAGCTCCGAATTGACAATTAAGTCACTGACCTGTTAATAAAGTTTCATTTGGTACTTTTCTAAGGTTGCTCAAGAAAATATCTCTATTCTTTAAAGTTTATGTCAGTCTTGTCCAAACTGGTGTTTTCCAGATGTTTTAGAGTGACATCAAGCCTAGCCAGCATGGCCTTAAATCAGGAGCGCTGGTGATTATAGTCTATTACCTGGACTTCACAGTATCCAGAAGGCTAGAAAGAGGCTGACTACAGACATTTAGGCTACTGTTTGGTCCATGCCTAAGCTGGTGATCAGGCAACATCTTTGCTGGAGTTGCCATACGCTAAATAAATATTTGCTGGAGTGAAGCAGCCCTCTCCCAGAGTGGTTATACCTTCATCTTTCTGGCTCCTATCAGAGGCTTTTACTTTTTAGGTGTGGACAAATCACTCTTCTATGTAATCACTGGGAATTAACAAAAAGCCTTCTTTTCATTTGCCAGTATGCTGAAGTGGCTTAAGAATAGAGCCACTTCGGGATATTGGCTAATTAAACACTTCCTCTTTTCTCGCTACACAGGAATGGTTTGCCATTTTCTTCTTTGGGGATGCTTTGGGACTCTGTAATTTGTCCAGGACTTCACAGGCTGGCTCTTCTCCTTGGAGGCACAGTGGCGAATCAAATTCCCAGTCTGTAGCTCTGCAGTCAGATGCTAAACTGCTGATCTATCCAGACAACCATAGACTCCATTAGGGCAGCAAAACTGTGTTGCATCACACATATTAAAATATATATTTATTTATTTTTAATTTCCCTTGTTTTAAAGGGCTAATTGAGAAACTGCCTGCAGCCATATGTGCCATATTAAGTAGTAATTATAAAGTAGTAATTTCACTCCTTCTTATAAATAATGGAGGAATCTATATGCTGAATCATGTTTTCTTCTGGATGGGAGAAAAGAAGTGAATGATAACCAAAGAGCCATGAGTCCAAACCAACAGAATTGTGGGGTGGGGCAGAAGGGGAAATGGGACAGAAGAGAGGAGGTTACTCAGAGGAGGCAGGATGTCACACACACAAAAAACCAAGACAGGGATTCTCAAGGTTTTCGCGCCACAGGCTGGACCACTCGCCCTCAGACAGCTGAGCAGGCCAGACACATGTTTCCCCCCCATTGCAAACGCTGCGGCAAGCCGCGGCAGGTGCGATTACATGGGTGCATTTTCGCATGTGCGGGTGTGTTTACAGCTGTTTTAAATGCATCCACTTCCAGGGTCATTGCTGCGGGCCAGCCCACATTGCCCCAAGAGATATTTCAAGAATTATGTGAATCACAAATCATGATGATGCATGACCAAACACAAAAAAAAGACATGCTCTTTGGATAGACATTACAATTTTAGTCACAACATTCAGTGGTAAACAGGCACATATAAAGTGACAAAGAGGTGTACAACAAAATGATCTAAGTGTGGTGTTGTGGATTCCCCTAATATTTCTTGTTTGCCATGTGAACAGAAATGGAAATATAGTGAGAAAAAGCCTCCTTCTCTCAATGAAGTGTTTAATTAATCAATTATCTTTGTTAATGTAAACATGAGGAAAATCCCCCAAACCTCACGTTCTTGCTGTTATTTAACTTTGAACCTGTTTTCACAGAACTAATATTTAAGCCGGAATACTTTTTTATTTGTATAGATCCCAACACTCATTGAGGAACTTATCACTGTAGAGATCTGGAAGCAGAAGATCTTCCCTATTCTATGTAGACTTGAGGATTTCAAACCAAAAAGCACCTTTCCCATGTATTTAGTGGTAAGTATATGGAGAGTTTTTAGATGTAGACTTACTTAATATTTCATAAGATAATGTTACAAAATGATGCTTTTGCTTCAGCTAAGTAGATTTTGTTTTGTGAAAATAGAGTTAGTGAACCGCACTGTGCCAGATTAATTTCTGTGAGAGATAATGAAGCTGTAAAAAATAGAATTTTTAAACCAGATGTTGTCAAACTTTTCAATCCACGTGCCAGACCATGCCCCCTCAAACAGCTGAGTAAGCCGGACTGGTGGTTCCCCCCCGTAAACGCTGCCATAAAATGCATCTGTGGTTGTCGTAAATGCGTTTACTACAGCTGTGGGTGCATTTACGGTTGCCGTAAACATGTTCATTTGCCGCCGCTGCGGCAACACAGGCCACATAAAATAGTGCCATGGGTCATAGGTTGAGAACCCCTGTTCTAAACTACGTAAGAAGTTATGTGCAAGTGATGGAGAGTATCTGTTCTTCTGAACAGTGTACATCGGTTTACAGTATGGAATTCAGTGTGTAATACATGTTGACTTGCTTTAAATAGTCATAGTTCATATTAACTATAGTTTGGATTATATAACAAGCTTGTTTAAGTAAAAAGGGGGGAGAAGTAAAAGCTTCTGAACTCCTCATGCCTGCAGTGAACATCATTAACATGAAAGAGAAATGAAATCCTCTATCTTACATAAGAACATAAGAACAGCCTTGCTGGAAGAGGCCACAGCCCATCCAGTCCAGCATTCTGTCTCACACAGTGGCTCACCATTTCCTTCAGGGTATTCCCAAGCAGATGCCTTCACCTGCTTAGGATTCCCTGGAAATGGATATCCTGCCTATCTCTCCAACCCCGAGGTTGTCCTTAAGTATCCATAATTATAGCCATTGATACCCTTGTCCTCCATGAACTTGTCTAATCCTTTCTTAAAGCTGTCAAGACTGACAGCTGTCACCACTTCTTCTGGCAGGGAGTTCCATAGACCAGTAATCCTCTGGCTGAAAAAGTACTTTCTCTTATTTGTTTGAGAACTAGTACCCAAAGGTTTCATCGAGTGTCCCCTAGTTCTAGTGTTATGCGATAGGGAAAACAGTTTTTCCTTATCTACTTTGTCCACACCGTGCATGATTTTATAAACTTCAATCAGGTCACCTCTTAGACGCCGTCGTTCAAGAGTGAAAAGGCCCAACCGTTGCAGCCTCAGATGGTAAGGAAGGTGTTCCAGTCCCCTAATCATTCTGGTTGTCCTCCTCTGCACTTTTTCCAGCTCCATAATATCCTTCTGGAGGTATGGCAACCAGAATTGTACACAGTATTCCAGATGGGGCCTCACCATAGATTTGTAAAGAGGCAAAATGACACTTGCTGACTTATTTTCTATACCCTTCCTAATGATCCCTAGCATTGAGTTTGCTTTTTTCACTGCTGAGGCACACTGGGTTGACACCTTCATTGAGCTGTTCACCAGGACACCAAAGTCCCTTTCCTGGTTTGTCGCAGAGAGTTCAGAACCCATCAGTTTATAAATGTAATTGAGGTTTTTTCCCCAACATGCATCACTCTGCACTTACTAATGTTGAAGCTCATTTGCCACTGTTTTGCCCACTCCCCCAGTGCCAAGAGATCCCTCTGGAGCTCCTCACAATCTCTCACAGTTTTCACTACCCTGTATAATTTAGTGTCGTCAGCAAATTTGGCTACCTTGCTTTTTACTCCTACCTCTAGATCATTTATGATCATTTATGAAGAGGTTATTTTATTTCTTAATAAATGTAACTTGCTTTGTGGCAATGCTTTTATCTCCAACAAGCTATATTTATTTATTTTATGTTTTATTATCTTCTGTCTGTTTTAGTTGCGTCATGAAGCTTCACTTATTAACCTTCTGGAAACAGTCTTTTTTCACAAGGTAAGCAGAAAATTCAGACTGTAAGTTTAAGGTTATAAACAAACAAAAATCCAAACTGATAATCATTGCAGATGAATCATGATAATCCTGTGAATTAGCCAAACCAAGGACATGCATGCTTTGGCTGACATAAGGTAGAGGAAGGCATCTCTGGATGAATATGTTTAACATATGCACTGAGAATTTGAATGAGAGCCTTAACAATTATTTTTCCAGAGAAATACATTGGCTGGAACCCAATATACCCAGTAGAAAATAATAAACACTATTTACATGTTTTGTTAATTGACTTCATTTTGGAACATTGTTTCAGCATTTTTGTCATTGTACAGGAAATCTGTGAGTCAGCAGAAGACACCATTCTGGACTTGATAGATTATAGCCACAGGAAGCTGACCCTGTTAGCAGCTCAGAGTGCCAGTGGAACGATACCAGTGGAAGAGAAGATTCAGCCCGATAATCTTGCCCATCCTTCCTCAATGCAGGTGGGGAAAAGTACGCTTCCCACTTCTAGGTGGCCTTTTTGGGCAAAGGGAAAACTTGGGTTTTTAAAACTTCCTGAGGACATCCAAGATGGAAAAAATCAGGCATCTCCGCACTTTAAATGTATTTTTAAAATTTATATTTCATTTATTACACATGTATTTACAGCTCTTCTTACAATTTTTTAATCACAGGCACTTTTTAAAAAAATCATAATAATACAGTTAAACATACAAACGCTCAAAATCTTAGGCAAAACAACACAAGTAACTCATATATACAGTATACTGATTGTGAACCAATCTGCCAGTCCTCCGGCCAAGTCTGAAAGCAAGGTCAACGAAAAATAAGATTGCCTTGCAAACTTGTCTCTTCTCTAGGTAGCTCACAGTTGGAAATATAAACAACTGATAATAATAATTTTTTAAAAAAGCAATGTAGGGGAAGTCCTCTAGACCCTGAAACTCCTAGAGTTCTGAAAAGCAAATTGAGCAAATTCATATCTGACCAAATGTATTCACCCCCCACACTTTACAATCCTTGCATTTTGCCTACTTAACAAAAACATGCCCAAGTAAAATACTATGGTAACAGTTTGCTGCTACAGCAGATGCAAGAGAAAATGTAACAACTGAGAGAAAAATCACTGCAGATGGTGACTGCAGCCATGAAATAAAAAGGTGATTGATTCTTGGGAGACAAGCTATGAGAAACCTGGGGAACATAGTGAAAAGTAGAGACATCACCTTGCAAACAAAAATTTGCATAGTCAAAGCAATGGTATTCCTGGTGGCAATGTATGGTTGTGAGAGCTGGACCATAAGGAAAGCAGAGCGCTGAAGACTAGATGCCTTTGAGATGTGGTTTTGGAGGAGAGTTTTGAGATTCCCCTGGACAGCGATGAGAACAAATAGGTTGATCTTAGAAGAAATCAACCCTGACTGCTCCTTAGAAGGTCAAATAGTAAAGATGAAGCTAAAGTACTTTGGACATCAAATGAGAAGAGAGGATTCACTTGAGAAGGCCTTGATGCTGGGAAAGGTGGAGGGCAAAAGAAGAGGGGTGGCCAAAAATGAGATGGCTAGATCGTATTGTGGACGCAATGGGCACAGAGCTGGGCGGGCTGAGGAGGATGGTGGAGGACAGAGGCGCCTGGAGGACAATGGTCCATAGGGTTGCAAAGGGTCGGAATCGACTGTGCGACTGAACAACAACAAAAAAGAAGGCTTCCTTCACCCTCAGTGAAACCTTTATTCCCAGATGAACTTTAATGTGATTGGAAATGAGTATCTGGGCTTATTAATCTGTTCAGGTATAAAAGCCAGCTGTCACAAACATAGGCTTCTAACTTGTCCTAGAGATCCGTAAAGGTTAATAGGGATCTTAGGAAACATGTTCAGCCATCCATCTTTCAGACCTGACACTTGGATGTTAAACAAGGGCTCAGTGCTGGTGCTTGGCCAAGCACCTTGTACTACTGGCCTTTCCAATTTGTCTGTGACCTCTCTATCAGAGTCACAGCCACTGCTTGAAACATGAACTACATTTTTATCTTGAGCTTGAAGAAATCATCTTTGGAAAGTTTTCTTTATTCTGCTAGTAACTAGCAACATCACCCTGAGTGGTGCTCACATCAAAAGGATGGGCTATATATGTGAATGAATGAAATCAGAAGCGTGTTTAAGCCATCAATGTATATTAGGAGGAAGGAGAAGGAATATGATTTTATATTGCAATTGTTGCTATTTTTAGGAATTAAAGAAACAAGCCAACATGATGGAATTTGAAATCTCATTGAAAACTCTATCAGTGTTACGTTTTATTACTGGTCTAGTAGAAAGGTATGTTCTGTTTTCATTGAAGAACTGAGGTAAGTACTTGGGAGAAAGGTGAGGAGGTACCATATTTTTCTAAGACACCTTGTCTAGGGGTCCCAAACTGTAGACCACTGATGGTTTCCCATCTCCATTTCAGGGGTCTATAGAAGGTTTGTGAAACCATTGAAAACATCTGTATTATCCTTCCAGATTTCCAATATTCTGATGACAACTAAATTAGAGGCCCTGTCAATACCATACCTGTCAACTTTTGGATTTGAAAATAAGGGAAATTTTGGGCACACCCCTCTGTGGGTGTGGCCAAATCTGTAGGCATGGCCAAATATAGCCATGTGACTTGCTGGGCTCTAGTCATGCCTGCCACATGGACATGAAAATGTCTTCAAACACAGACAGCACTGGCTCTTTGGCTGTAAATGGAGATGAGCACTGCACCCTAGAGTTGGATACGACTTGCAGATTTTACTTTCTTAGGATCAAAGATCGCTGCAGATGGTGATTGCAGCCATGAAATAAAAAGGCGACTGATGCTTGGGAAACAAGCTATGAGAAACCTGGGGAACATAGTTAAAAGTAGAGGCATCACCTTGCAAACAAAAAATTGCATAGTCAAAGCAATGGTATTCCCTGTGGTAATGTATGGGTGTGAGAGCTGGACCATTAGGAAAGCTGAGCGCAGAAAAATAGATGCCTTTGAAATGTGGTGTTAGAAATAGGTCGATCCTAGAAGAAATCAACCATGACTGCTCATTAAAAGTCAAATAGTAAAGATGCCGCTAAAGTACTTTGGACATCAAATGAGAAGAGAGGATTCACTTGAGAAAGCCTTGATGCTGGGAAAGGTGGAGGACAAAAGAAGGGGGTGGCCAAAAATAAGATGGCTAGATGGTATTGTAGATGCAATGGGCACAAAGCTGTGTGGGCCAAAGAACCCTTTCCCCATCTTCTTGGGGGACTTTTGTTTTGTTTTCTTTCTTGTTTACTCAGTGGCTTAAGTGACTAAGATGCTGACTGGGAGGCAGAAGGTCAGCAGTTCGATTCCCGAGTACTGCAGGACGGAACGAGCTCCCGTCTTTGTCCCAGCTCCTGCCATCCTAGCAGTTCGAAAGCAAGAAATTGCAAGTAGATAAACAGGGACCACTTTGGTGGGAAGGCAACAGCGTTCTGTGTGCTCTGGTGTCTAGTCATGCCTGCCACATGACCACAGAAATGTCTGCAGACGCAGACAACGCTGGCTCTTCAGCTTTGAAACAGATGAGCACTGAACCCTAGAGTCGGATACGACTGGCTTTCGAGCAAGGGAACCCCCCCCCCCTCTCTCATACAGTGATCAGGCAACACACACACAACCCAATTAGGGTGGAGGAGCAAGGGATTAATTCACCCCCCATCTCTCTCTCATATAGTGATCAAGCAACACCCCCCCCCCTCCCGTTAACTCTAGAACTCTAGAAACGAAATCCTCCAGCCAGGAGGCAGGGCAGAAACAGCTCAATAAAGAATGAGGTTGCCCCTGCATATATGAAATATATCGCTCACCTAGAGTAGATAGACTCCTGCTCCCAGCAGCCAAAACGAAGCCTCCAGGACCATGTAGCTGGCAGGAAAGGGAAAGAAAAAGGGAAAGCTACAGAACGCCCCCTCCCCCCCCCACCTTCTCTGTCTCTCTCTTCTTCCAAAAGTGAAAAGCCTGCCACACAGCGGCCTCTGGTGGCCGGAAAAAATACTGCAGCTTCGCCTGTGAGGGCTCTGGTCTGGATATTTAAAAAAAATATAAGGGAAAATACGGGGAAATTAATAAAACGGGAGGGGGCAGAAAGGGGGGGGTGTAAAAATAAGGGGTTTTCCCGGGACAAATGGGATAGTTGACAGGTATGGTCAATACCAATAGGGACCTTCTATCTAGGAGAGAGCAGAGCTGGGGGGGGGGGGGAAGCATATCTGAAAGAGAAATACTGTAGAACTATGTATCATCAGCATACTGATGAAAACAGACTCTATATCTCCTGGTGACCTCCCCTAGCAGCCTCATATAGATGCTAAACAGCACTGGGAAGATCACTGAGCCCTGGGCTACTCCAACTTGTAGCACCTAGAGATCAGACAGATTCCCCTTAAGCTGTACCCTCTGTACACAATCCTCCAAGAAGGATCAAAGCCACGGCAAAGCTTTGACACTTATCCCAGAGAACCTGATCAGGAGAGTACTGTGGTTGATGGTATCAAAAGCTGCTTGAAAGATCTTAGAGAGGTGCCCAAACTTTTCCCGACAGGGGCCTAACCACACCCCCTCAGACAGCTGAGCAGGCCGGTCATGTGGTTCCTCCCAACGGTGGCGCGTGAGTCTACTGTGTGTTTTTAGGTGGTTTTGCCACCTCTTGCTCCCCATGGCTGCAGGAGCGGCACATTTTTGCCATATTTTTGGAATTTTTTTGCTGCATTTTCACAGCATTTCAGCATGTTTTTGGCCCAGTTTTGTGACTTCCAGTTGCAGCGGGTCATTTCCAGTGTTGGCAGCAATTCGGCCCATGGGCCAGATGACCTCAGCCCAAGGCCATAGTTTGGGCATCCCTGATCTAAGAGAACCAACAGAGTAGAATTCCCCCATCAGCTGCTCTTAGAAGGTCATCAAGCAGGGCAACCAATACCATCTCAGTACCATTGTGAGTCCTGAAGGCATATTGGCATGGATCAATACATTTATAACTCTCAAAGAACAACCCTAGCTGATCTACAACCACCCTCTCTACTACCTTGCCCATAAAAGGATATTAACAACTGGACATTAGTTGTTGAAACCATCAGTTGCTAAGTTGAATTTTGTCAAGGTTTGTATACAGTAATTGTCTCCTTCAACTGGATGATTTCCCCAACCTATCCTGCCACCCCTTTTCTGACTACTTTTACCAACAAGGAAGGGCAAGTATCAAAGTGGGAAGTGGTGGCCCTGCATTCAGCGAGTGCCCTGGAGGTTTCCTGAGCTGGTACAGGCTGAAACCAATCCAGGCAATGCAGAGTAGACAGTGCACTGGACATTTCCACACACACTATTGCATCTAACTATAATCAAGGTCTCTCCACATAACCTCCACCTTAGATCTAAAATGCAGGAGCAAGGGCAGAGATCTTTGGAAACATGAACCAGGAATCAAGGAAACAGAAGTCCCATGACCTTCATTGCTGAGATAGGGGGAGAGCAGGCTCTTATATAGCTGAGCTTCCCAGGGCCTCCAGGTGGAGCTTACCATAGTCCAGAACCTTCCCTAGGGCTCTCAGGTAAAGCCTAGCAGCTGCAGCACGATGAGGATATAACCCTGTAAAGTACTAGAGCTGCCTTCAAGGCTATGAATCTAATCCTGTGAGCATCAAATCTGTTTCTGGGGAACTTATCCTGCAAGCACCAGAGCTATCTCAGTTTTTGACAGGAATGTATATGGAGTGTTGCCTGTCCGTGGGGCATTGTTTTATTTTTCAGATTTGCATACAGTATTGCATTTTCAGATTGGCATATTCTTGTTAGGATTTTGAAAAATTCATTTTCTGTGGCTTGAAATGATTGAATTGGTATTCGATCTGCCTCTGGTGATTTATTTCATCTTAGTACTTTCAGAGAAGTTTTCCATTAACTTTCTAGAACTGCAGGTTCTTCTTCATAGGATTCTTGAAAAAAAGTCTGCCATCCTTTTATCTTTTCTGTATAGTTCTACAGTATACTGTTTCTACCTTCTTTTTATTCTCTCCTGGTTACATAGTGTGCTTCCCTGTTGGTCATTCAGTTATTCCTAGTCAAACCTTAAAATTCCCATTGAGTTCTCGGATCTTTTAGAAGAGAAATCTTGTTGTTTTCTACAGTATTCCCTTTCACCGCCCAATGTAATAGCTCTCTTTGTCTCTACCTGCCAATCACTAAAAGGCTGCATTCGCGGTTCTGACCTTATTTCTGTCACCTTTTGCTTTTGCTTCTCACCTTTCCTTTGCAATTTCAAGTATTTATTCTGTAACCCATCAGATTTTTCATTTCTTTTTAGTGCAGGAATTTTCTGTTTCCATTCTTCCCCAATAATTTCTCTGGTTTCAACCCACAGTTCTTCTGGTTCCCAGTCAATGAGTTTGATACTGTGAATCTGTTCCCTGTATAGACTTTAAATTCCTCAGAAATGTTAATTAAATACTGACCTTTGGCATTGCCCACAAATAAGATATAGTTATTTCAGCTGCCATGGGTGATGGCTCTGAGATCATAGTGTGTGGGTCACTTCTTGGCAAGATGGGAGCTACCTTAAACAAATTCACGCCAGTGACATTTTTCCTGCTTCAGGGGGGAAAATGCATTCTCGGATACAAGTTGCATTCGACGATTTCAGATGACGATTGCAGGTGAAGATAGAACCCTCCAATGTCCAGGAATGGTAACATGTGGTGCTCAGAGTTCAGCAGGTTACCTACTTTTACTTTAAAGGCTAATAGCATCATCTCTAGCTTACTGTTCTTGCCCAATTCCCTGCAGATTAATTCTCCATTATTGGGATCAGGTTGTATCCCAGCATTATTACATCAGAGATCCTTGCTTTTATCACTTATTTTTTTATTAATTAATTATAGTATATTAAACCATAAGAAAAAACATTAATAGTTTTATTGCATAAAATTTGCATTTTCATTTTATTATTTTTCTCTGCCATATATTTTGCCAGTCTGCCAGTGAGTGCTGTGACAAGGATGCTGAATACTCACAACTTTCCATGTCTTTTGGTACAATTGGTAGAGCATTGTCCATGGAGCTATCTTGCAGAAGGTGTGTATTATGCATCAGGATTGTTTCTGTCAACATATGGGTGGAACAAATAGCCATGATTCTAGTTTCATGGCTTATTAGGAGAGTGGGTAGATTTGAACATTTTTACTTTGTTCTTGTAGATGACTTTCCTATTGCCTAAGTTAAGGCTTGGTGAGAGTTTCTGCTGTTTCAGTCCTTTCTTGTTTGTAGTTTGAATCATTTCCCCAGCTCTTAAGTCTCCACACTTCTAGCATGTGTCGATACATGTGGCATATTGATATTGATGTGCCTTTGTAGCTTATTTCCCACCAACATCTAACGACTGTGGCTGCCTGCATGACCTTGTGCAATACTAATAGCTAGTACAGCCTGCGCTCTTCTGTCTTGATAACTAGTTGTTCTTGAGTAGCATTCCGCATCCTGCAGACGGTGTCAGAGTGTGCGAGAGGATGAGGTTGCAAAGCATAAACACACATATGAAGAAAACATATTAAGATGAATAGTTTAGTGGCTTAAGTATCTGACTATGGAAGGGGGGAGAAAACTTTGGGGCACTTTGAGGACTAGCTGCAAAGCTTTTGACAAAGTGCCCCCATGATATTCTGATTAGCAGGCTAACTAGACGTGTTCTGGATAGCACAAGTACAGTTGGCTATAGAATCGTACTCAGAGTGCTTATTAATGGCTCCTTCTCAAACTGGGATGGGGTAACAAGTGGAGTACCACAAGGCTCAGTCCTGGGCCTGCTGCTCTTCAACTTTTCCATTAATGATTTGGATGAGGGAACACAGGGAATACTTATCAAATTTGCAGCTGATACAAAATTAGGTGGAATAGCTAATACCTTGATGGACAGAAACCAAAAATCCAAAAGATCTTGATAGGCTTCAGCACTGGGGTAAAACCAACAGAGTGAAATTTTACAGGGAAAACTACAAAGTTCCACATCTAGTGGGGGGAAACCCAAATGCACAGTTACAAGATGGGAGATACTTGGCTCAATAATACTACAGGTGAAAAGGATCTTGTAATAGATCAGAAGCCAACTCAGACTGGCCAGGCCTGATAAATAAGCAAACAAAGTTTTATTCAGGCAATTTTCTACACAAGCAAAGCATATTCCAAGACAGAGAGTAAGAGCATATCAGAAGATGAGACAAGAATGCAAGCAAGCTTATTCACCCTTGCTGCGAGAGCTGCATTGGCTACCTGTGTGCCTCCTGGTGCAATTCAAGGTGCTGGTTATTACCTTTAAAGCCCTACATGGTAGTGGGTCAGGTTACTTAAGAGACCGTGTCACCCCAAGGATATCAGCCCGTTCCACTGGAGCGGACCAAAGGGGCTCTCTAAGGGTACCAACTGCTGGAGAAGCTTGACTCTCTAGTACTAGACGGAGGGCCTTTTTGGTAGCCGCTCCGGCCCTTTGGAACCTCCTGCCAACTGACCTCCAATCAGATTTGCTAGCATTTAGAAAAGGCCTGAAGACCTGGCTGGCCCAGTGGGTGTGGGGTGCTGCGATAGGAGCAGCCCCCACCCCCTTTGCTGGTTCATATGACTATTCTAAATAATCCGCCATTTGGGGATTTTGGTATAACCGTCTAAAGATGTTTTTAACAAGGTTTATTTTAGCTGTTTAAGTTTACTGATTTTAGTCATAGTACTGTGATTCGATTTTATACTGTGTTTCTACTGACTAAGCCGCCCTGAGTCGCCATGGCGAGTGGGCGGCGATATAAGTCTAAATAAAATAAATAAATATTTACCAAATGGGTTCCGCCTATCCCCTCTCTAAGCCACCTAGGGAGCTCAGGTTAGGTGACAGGGACACTGCTGGTACTTCTGATGCCCAGAGCTCCAACATCTGGGGTCTAAGTGTCTTCCTTATCTTAACCTATAAATCCAAGGGTTAACCGTTGGAACTGGCTATAGGTTGCTATGCCTCGCCCTACTTGCCTGCACTCACCCTTCGTGCACATGGCCGATCTGGGTACGCAGGTCAACGAAGGATTGAAAAAACCGGCAGTGGGGCAACAGCCCCACAAACGCGAAGAAAGGGAAACAACTTCACTTCCCAACATTCCTTGCGCCGCGCCAGAGCCAATCAGGCTGAGAAGCTCTCGCACGGCGCAGCATTCGGAAACGCGCCGCAGCCAATCAAAAGAAAAGCATTTTTAAAAAACGCAGCACAAACACAAAGCACCAACCCATAACTACAAGCCCCAGCGTCCTGCGCGCCATGAGCGTGCAGAACGCTGAGGAAACCGGCGCCCGAAAAATTAAAAATAAAAACAACTCACCGCCTAACAGCCAAGCAAACTCCAGCCGGCTTTCTTTCCCTCACCAACAGCGCCTGAAGGTCCCGACTGGAGTTTCCCCTTTAATATCAGTGGGTGGGGGGTTGCGATCCCCCTCTCCGCTGGCTACCCTAGGGTTGGGAGTTTGTGGGAACAAAAGGGGTATGTTTCCCAAACCCTTCTGGACTCAGGACACCAGGGAGAGGGGATCGATTCCCACCCCCCTCCTTAAAACAACTCCGTCTTTTCTTCTCTTTAAAAACGGAGTTGTTTTAAGGAGGGGGGGGAGGGAATCGATCCACTCTGCCTGGTCTACTGGGTCCAGAAGAGTTGGGGGGACATACCTCTTTTGTCCCCACAAACCTCCCAACCCCAGGGGAGCCAGCGGATAGGGGGGTCGCAAGCCCCACCCACTGATATTAAAGGGGAAACCCGATCTACTTTCACAACTCCACACAAACAAAGCACCATAACACAATAAAGCCCCCCTCCCTACCACCTAGCCCACCCTTCCTAACCCCCAATGACCATGCCCCCCTCCCCACCACCTAACCCACCCTTCCTAACCCCCAATGACCATGCCCCCCTCCCCACCACCTAGCCCACCCTTCCTAACCCCCAATGACCATGCCCCCCTCCCCACCACCTAGCCCACCCTTCCTAACCCCCAATGACCACGTACCTTCCCCACCACCAAATAAATAATTTTTTAAAAATTACTAAAAACACTCAAACACATCCAAAAATACACAAAAACAAAAACACCAAAAACAATATGAAGTAAACAAAGACACAATCAAAAACAAAACAAACAGACAAAAAATACAAATTCCAACCCCCCCCCCCCCCGCCCACACACACACACAAAAGAAAGAAAACAAGCAAACTTACCAAAAGAGGTGCTACCTCCACCAGGACTGGAAAAGAAATGAATAAAGAAAGACACTACTTACCAGAAGAACCTCCACCCAGAGGCCAGGAGAGAAAAAAAAAGTCAAAATACAATAACCCCTACCAGCACCACCTGCTGGCCACAATAGTAAAAACAATTCAAAAACACACAACAGCCCCAAACAAAACACAAATTCACAATTTTACACAAAAGGTCACACCAATAAAAACAAGTAAAAAATTTTTACACTAAACACACTTTCACACAAATCACAAATATATGTCAATAAAATACAATAGAAACTTTTAAAAATCCTGTGCTGAGTTATAACTCAAATTTAAACTCAAAACATCTAAACACATTTTAAAAACATTGAATGTAAAAAACATTTACTTTTACATTATTAAAATTATTACCTACGGTACAACTAATTAAAAAAATTCAAAAAACTAAAACATTATTCGCTTACATAAAACAATTTGAAAAAATTATATCATACTTTCTTCTTTTATTAATCCTCAAAAAAAAAAAGCAGATCACAGTTAATAACAGCCAAGCCAAACAAATTTTACATAAATAAACATTTTAAAAATTAAAATTACAAACTAAGCAATTTTTTAAAAAAATTAACACAATTTAACCTTCCAACACAATGTAAAACTATTGCAAAAATAAAATTGGCTCATTTTTTATTAAAACACATGGGGGGGGAAGCCCGGCAACGCCGGGCAACCCTTGCTAGTATACTCTAAAGATGCTGTGTCATTAGCCTTGGCTCTATGCCCCTCACTTGAAGAATGTCCAAATTTTTCAATTGTAATAATGAATTGATGCCTTGTCCTTGTGGCTGAACATGGCATCAACCCATAAAGCTTAAGAACATGGGGAGGGTTACCCTGCCCTGCCCTTACTCTTCCTTTGTTTGGTCTGATGTCTTCCTGCTCATCACACATTCATGTGTTTTATCAGATTGGACTCTATGGCCTTTTAGGCCCCTTTCAACTCAGTGAGTCTATAATGTGAACTTTTGTAGATCAAGTCCAAATGAAACTACAAATTAAAATATAGCAATTAGTCTTCAAGATGCCACAGCATTTTTGTCTTTTGTTGTTGTTATTGCTGCTATTGCTTTTGTTTTGCTTTGTTTCTTGTCTAATATGTGTTTGTAGACAGCTATTACTTTTATAAGTGAACAGAAATAGGCTTAGCATGTCAATTCTGTCAAAGGGAGCCACAGAAGGAATGTCCAGCTACAGGTACAGCACTAGGATAATATTGTTTTATCATTAAGTCTCCAAAGGACTTCATAAATGGTCAGGACGCAGTCTGGCCTTAAGCAAATAGGCAGTATTAATAATCTCTATTCCTCATTGAATGGGCAGTCACATATCTATAAGCAACATTTCATCTTTCTTAACCCAGAGATTTGAATTACTATATTAATTTATCACAGTTGAGGTATTTCTTGTAACAACATATCTCTTTCTGTATTATTGTGGGCTGTCCTCATCCCCAACCACACAGGGAAGCTAAAGAAGTTTGAGAATGGTACATGGTATGAAGTGCCCCGTGAAGACCATGTCAAGATGACTAAGTTGGATGGGCAGGTGTGGATTGCTCTGTATAACTTGCTCCTGAGTTCAGAGTGCCAACGCAAATATGACTTCAATAATTTCAACAAAAATCAGCTGCTGAAGGTACGGGATTGCATGTTATAAACACTATGTATATGCTTTTCTCACATTGAATTTAGAATTCTAGCTTTAAAAAGTAATCAGTAACCAAAATTAAGAGTAACTGACACTTTATCCACTGGATCACGAGCTGCTATATTCTCTTAAGAGATCCCAGGAGTAGAGAAATAGATAGAGCCTTCTGACCTGGGAGCCTCATCTTTCAGCACTATCTCATTTAATTTTGGATTGTCTCATCATAGGGTTTTCATGGTAAGGAGAGTTCAGCTGGGGTTTACCGTTGCCATCTGCTTTGCAATACTAACAAAAGTTAGCTTGTGTGTCACCGCTGTTGCCTACTCTGCCAACGTCATCTTCAACTACCCCAATGCCTGCCTTGAAGAGGGTGGATGTGTCTTAGTCTCGTGTTTCAGCTGTAACCATTCCACCTAGATCCTAGAGGGACCTTTCTAGGAGTCTCAGCTCATAATGAAGTCTGACCTCCTGATGGCATTGATCTCAGCTTCACTGAGACAATCTAACCCCCTCCCCACATTAAGTTGTACATCCAAGAAGAAGCAATTGGATACCATCAAGTCAGTTCTGATTTTTGGTGACCCTTTCCAGGGTTTTCTAGGCAGAGAATACATAGAAGTGCTTTTTCATTCTCTTCTTCTGGGATCATCCATTTTGCCCAAGAGCCACACAGACAGGCTCTTCTTCTGGGAGGCACAATGGAGAATTGAACTTCCAACCTCTGGCTCCACAGCCAAATACCTAACGCACTGAGCTCTCAGAACCACCTGATTATGACGGCTGAACTGTAGAGATTGACTAATGCCAAGTTCATTGTTTTGCTTAAAATGAGTTAGGTTGAAGAGAAAAAGTTTCATAAAGCTGCATCTTTTCATGGACCATTTTATTTTCTAAATGTATAATTTTTTATTGTTGTCACTTAATTCAGCTCCGTGCCTTCCTGACTGATGTCCTCATTGACCAATTCCCCAATCTTTTGGAGCTGCAGAAGTTCCTGAGTCATCTTGCCGTGACAGATCCTGCTCCACCTAAGAAAGACCTCATATTAGAGCAGGTATGTGCAGCACCGCTCCTTTCTTACTGTTCTCCCTCTTCCTCTGTTTTCCTTCACTTTTTTACTGTCTAGAATGATTCTTACAATGCCAATTCTTAATTAACAGGGGAAGATATGTTCCATTGTGTTTAGGCAGGATATAGTCATCAGAAAACATAGGTATTAACAGAAATTAACCTTGAATTTGTAGCACAATAGCTCTGTCACATAGTTGCATATGTACCGCTTATTTACATCAATATCCTGATTTTCCTTCCATCATGGAACTCAAGGGGGTCTATCAATGGTTCCTCAATAGTCTTCTGTACACAGACCGGTCTCAGTTCTACTAAGCTTCAGCTGTCTCTCTGACTGTACTTTGGTATGTTTCATTAGGGTTCTGTACTATTAACTCCTGTGTTCAGAAACTTAAAATGTCTTGTCACACTGGAAGCGTAATGTCTGGTTTTCCATAAGCAAAATGGCTGAGGTTATGTAGAGATTTCTGTAAGAGCATTCTCAGAACGTCATACGTCAGAGGTGGGTAGACATATTTGGTTTATTTGCTAATGTCTGTTGGTCTCTAGTGTTTTGGTGTTGTGGGTTTTTGGTTTTTTTGCAAAGACTGCTTCTTCTTCTTCCATGTCTAGGCCAGATGTGAAACTGCCAAAATGAAGGCACCTTTTGGTGAGTTCATTCCGCAGTTCCTTTCACCTGACCTAGTTTGATAAAGATTAGCCGGCAACACAAGGTTGCTGTTACCAGGTTACGCCCAGTGATACACTTCAAAAAAATCACTACCACATTGTGGGCGTGGCCAACTTGGTAGGTATGACCAACTTGGTGGGCGTGGCTAGGTGGCCATGTGACTGGATGGGCTGTCTAGTCATGACAACAGAAACGTCTGCAGAAGCAGACAGCCCTGGCTCTTTGGCTTTGAAACAGATGAGCACTGAACCTTAGAGTCAGATACGACTGGCTTTCTTCCTTTACCTTTACCTTTACCTATACTTAAATGAAAGGATATCAGAGAGTAAACAAAACAAGACAAAAAGGCTGTGGTGCCTTAAAGACTTAACTCCTGTATCTTAATGTTAACATTAAAATACAGGAGTTAGTCTTTAAGGTGCCACATCCTTTTTGTCTTTTGTCCTGTTTTATTTTCTCTCATGGTGCTGCCGCCACTCCTTCTAGCAGGCATCACAAGAGTTGTGCTGCTGCTGATAGATAGGATAAAAATACATCTTAAAGAATTTGAGGAAGTAACTGGTTTAAAGATAAATTGGGAAAAGTCTGAAGCAATATTCTGTAATATATCAAAAAAAGGAGCAGATGAGGATAAAGGATAAATATAATATACAAGTTAAAAACAACTTGAAATATTTAGGGATAAATATTTCAGAAAATATGGGAGATTTAAAAAGATTGAACTTTGAGAAGCAAAAATTGGAGATTAAAGACATGATTAAACAATATAAAAAACTGAATTTATCTTGGTTTGGCAGGATTGCAATGTGTAAAATGAAATTGTTACCAAAATTAAACTTTTTGTTTGATGCCCTGCCAATCCAACAGAAGGAGAAAGAAATGGCGGATTTCCAAAGTATATTAAATAGTTATTGTAATGGAGGAAAAAGAGCAAGAATATCTAAAAATCTTTGGTATCTATCACAGAAGGAAGGGGGATT